>JADFUC010000559.1:0-707352 GCA_019722365.1 Lithospermum erythrorhizon
AAGAATGATACGGTTGTTACTTCACATTGTTGTATATAACTATGCAATTATTTTCTTTGTATATCGCGAAATCCTTCACGATCTACTCCGGCGACTTCAGTTTCCTCATCTGCCACCTCACGAAAGAATCAAAATATTTGTCATCAGTGGTAATGAAAGTACTTCCAATCGCATCCTTCCAATCCAAAAGCCTTCATTTTTTTTTTTTTTTTTTTTTTTTTTTTTTTTTTTTTTTTTTTTTTTTTTTTTTTTTTTTTTTTTTTTTTTTTTTTTTTTTTTTTTAAATTTTAGCAGTTTGATTCTCTGTCTTCCTTCCTGTTTACCATCAGTTTCGGTATTTTCCTCCCTGTGCAACAGGGAACTGAGGTGATTTCTGTGTTTAATCTCCCTAGCAAGCTATCAGCTAGAAGCCTTGATCACACCAGTACAGTGAAAAGCAAACGGAGTAACACATTAGCACCCCCAAGTTGAAAGGAAACAACTAGAAATCATGGTGAGTCCCAGGTTGAAAAAATATATCTAAAATTAATTTGATTCAGATATAGAACCAAAAGGATAACGGCTCCAGAGATTTTGTAAAGTATAGAACTGTATGACAACAGAGTGAAAAATTTGGAACCAGTACCACAATAACTTTAAAACATATAAGTTGAAACGTGTCAATATCAAACTCAGTGACATAAAGCTGAAACAAAAATCTCAGCATTATCTATTAACACTAAACATATAGTGATCCATAATCTTCCCCATTCTAGGTAAAACCCACTAACATTTTACAATTATGCAGCGAAACAGAATAAGATTCAAACTTTTTCACATAATCAATATGCAACATAACGAATTTACAAAAAGAATTACATTGTGTAAACATAAACTGAAAAATTCTATGAATAAAAAAGACTACCATTCCATAAATCCTTAACTAATTCACAACATTAAGTACTGATTAATCTAACTACAGAAAATAAACACAACCCAATAACCAATAAAAGAGGGAGCAAAAAAGATCAGATTTTTATTACCAGAAATAACTTAAATTTACTCCCTCCATACTAAAAAGATTTTTCTAGTTTGATTTTCAATAATGATGTATATAAATTAATTAAGGAAATTGAATGTTACCTACTAATTGAATTTGTGAATAATTTGAGTCCACAACTGCGTCTAAAGATACCACTATGAGACGCCACACTGTGATTTGTATAGGTTTTATACTTGAAGCTTGTATTCTTTGTTATTATAAAGATTGCATCGCGGTCCAAACTTTTTTTGTCTTTTTTCGCGTGTGTTTGACACTCGCGGTGAAAGGTTGGTGCTTCAACTTTTTTTTTTTTTTGCTTTTTTGGTTTTCTTTTTTTAACTCGATAAATTAATACTCATTTTAATAAACTCGATTATTTGGGCAAAACTCTCAAGATAGTTTGGTCACTACTTCCACTGGGTAGGGTGCTTGGTTTTATCCCGACTCAGAATAACAACTGACATTTAATAAACTCTCTAAACATAATATTTTTCGCCAAATTCCCGATTGTGATACTTTCGCTAAATTAATAATGAGTCATTTTTATGTGGATAATATTTTTTTTTTTTTTGCTTTTTTGGTTTTTTTAAACTCGATAAATTAATACTCGATTATTTAGTAAACTATCCAAAATAATATTTTTGGGTTTGTCTGATTCGGTGATGCGTGCTAAATTAATAATTCGTGTTTTTTTGTTCCTTTTTCATTTTTTTCCTGTAATTATCAACTAATGTAGAAACTCGATAAATTAATACTCGATTATTTAATAAACTGTCTAAGATAATATTTTTGCCCGGTCCCGACTCGAGGATAAGATGCTAAATTAATAATTTTGCTTGCTCCTTTTTTTTCTACAATTATCAACTACTGTACAAACTCGATAGATTAATACTCGATTATTTAAGAAACTCTCTAAGATAATATGTTTGATCACCGCTACTCGTGTGGTAGAGTTGTTTTTTTATCCCACCGGATAACAACTTGATTATTTAATAAACTCTCTAAGATAATATTTTTGGCCCGTCCCGACTAGGGGATATGGTGCTAAATTAATAATGAGTAATTTTTTCTTTGTTCATTTTTCATATATATATATATATATGTATGTATGTATGTACGTATGTATATATCATTGTAATTATCAATTTAAACTCTAAAATTAATAGTCATTATTTAATAAATAAACTCTCAAAAATAATCGATGATAGGATGCTAAATAAATTATGAGTCCTTTATAATTTTTATTTTTTCAATTCTAACCCAAAGAGAAACTTAATAAATTAATATTCGATTCGATTATTTAATAAACTCTTTAATATAATATTTTACTGCCTCGACTCGGTATCAGCTGTGCTAAATTAATACTCATGTTGCTCCTTTTTTTGGCAATTATCAACTATAGTAGAAACCTTCACTATTTAATAAAATAAGTTTAAGCAGTCCCAACCTCGGGAGATAGGATGTTAAATTAATAATTCATGCTTTTTTTGGCACCTTTTTGGGCACTCTTTCGCCGCAGAATTATCAACTACAGTAGAAACTCAATTATTTAATAAATTATCTAAGATATCTCTTGAAAAGTTATTATAAAAGTGGATTAAGGCTATCCCCACGCAGACGCGCATTGGGAGGAACAGCTGGGTCGTTTATTTTTATTTTATTTTTGCTTTTTGGTTTTTTAACTCATAAATTAATACTGATTATTTAATAAACTCTCGGTATAATATTTTGGCCTGGTTCCGATTCAAAGATATTTCTGTGTTAATCAGTTCGACCCGTACTCAAAGGTACTATTGATATCGACCGTCAAATGGACGGCCTCAAGTACCTAATAAATTATATAAAGGTCAATATGTTGCATTTTTTATTTTTTTATTCCAAGTAGAGTAGTTTTTTTTATATTTATAACTCAATTTAAATTGCCCATAAAAGATATCTCAAACATTGCTTCCAACTATTAACATATAGGCAAATTATCAATACTATAAAGAACGAAGTGCCTCCCGCTAATGGAGCTTTTTTGGATTCTCAGACGCCGCATGAAATGCTTGTTCTTCGGGCTTTGAGAATTGTACATCCATGTTTAATGTGGGCCAAACTCGCTCGCCTACGGGTAAATGCGCACTGGCCCACTATTTCACCAAGCATGTAAGACCTAATGATTTTCTATTATTTATTCGGTATTTTATTATTTTCGTATTTTAGTTCTCTATATTTTATTTTAAAAAAAGTACAAAATGTACCATTGCTGGGTTGACTCCTAACCCCAAAATGTCTGCACTGGCTATTATTTGTCATCATCAACACATTATCCAATTACACATCAAAATACATCACTTATACTAATAGACATATGTCTACAAATAAATAGGGTTTAGAGGTTGAAAATTGCACCGTGCATTAAATTCTTAATAGTAGAATGTTGGAAACTTTGTAGTATAAATAAATGATGAACTTTGGAGTTCATTCATCCACCAAAGCAAGAAAGAACAAACACATAGCTTTGAGAGAAAGTGAGCGAAATAAAAAATAGTGTTTGTAAAAGTGAGATTGAGTGGTCTAGATAAATAAAGTATTATTTGAGTTGTGAAATATATTTTATCAATTTGAATAATTATATTCTTGATTGAAGCTTTTTTATATTTTATCAAGATTGACCACTTTTAAAACATGGACACCACATATAATCCACTACTATGGATGTCTATAGTTATTGTTTTAAAGCCTCGCCAGTACGAAAGCATTTCATTATGAATTTGATCTTATTGGAAACATTTTGTTTACACGCTTTGTAATTGATTCATCATATTTGGCTTGGTGAGTGGTAGCAAGAAAAATCCATATATTCCTCTAATAAATAAGAAATTTTATGTGATGATTTTGTGAATATTCTCGAACCATACCAACAATATCTATCACATCACAAGAAAACATATAACAAGCTTCTCAATTAATGTATCTAGCAGTTAATTTAGAAACCTAAACTAGAATTTAATTTAGGTGACCAACCAGTGAAAAATCATATTCAGACGGTCCACGTTTTATATTTGGACAAAATTTTATATTTGGATAAGCTAGCACTGTGACCTAATATAAGCTGACCCGACGTATCGGACGATTCTACTAGTTCGAGTATAAAGTATGTTTAAATGATTTTGTTTTAGATAGCACGGTAGATAATAAAATTAAACCTTAACTTTAACTACAAATATATATGCTTATATGAGTTATGGCGCATAAGTCGAAGTTTAGCTTTTACGTTTCCTTTGCTTATCATTTACTAGATTGGACGTGAGTACATATATCATTGAATGAGTAACATTTATATTCATGAGAATTTTAGAATGAGTAACATTTAATACTGATCTTGGAATAACGTTAGATCAAGCACCATGCTCACTAACATCATTAATATGTACATCAGCAATGACATCACTGGTGGAGTGTTATAGATCAACATCGATAATAAGCGAATTGAAATTTCCCAAAAATTTTAGAATTTTAGGGTACGTCAGAATTACTTGCTGACCAAATGGAGAAAGTTTTTGCCCATCAGAAGTTTATTTTAAGACCTTCTTGCCTTAAATTCAAGAGATAAATATTATCGGCATGAGCGCCCTGATCAAAATGATCGGCACAAGCCGAACTGATTCTCCCCAAAATTATTCGATTTCTAGGTATTGGGGCTTCATTACAAGTGACTAAATATTATAAAAATCAACCCTACTCCATGAACCCTCTAAGAGGTTTTGTTGGCTGTCATTATGCCACCAAATTTCTCAGAAGTCGACGGCGTTAAAACCCTCGCAGCGACGTTGCTCGAATTCCGAAGTTTGCAATATATTTCAAACGATTTCGCCATCAAGATACTCATGATTTATCTCCTTCGCGACGCGTAATAGCTTTATAAATGACGACCCCACCCATCATTGTGACGTTTTTTGATTAATATGTACATAAGTCGTGAGTATTATACCTTTGTTTCATGAGTTATATTTGTCCTGACAAACTAATCATTCCCTGATTTTATTTTTAATTTGCTTGTATTTTTTAAATTTACAAATTTGAAATTGACTGAAATTAATTTTACCTAGACACTAAAAAGACTAATCAAGTAAAATAAACGTAGAAAAATTCAATGTCATGTTTAAATGCCTACATTGCTATTCATTTAAAGGGTAACCTTCATGACATCCTATTGGTTAATCAAGGATTTTAGGAACACCCCCCCCCTCTTCTAATACTAATTTTTTTAAAAACTAAAAAGATTCAACACCTCTGTCTCTCTCCCCACCTCTCTCTCCCAACCCCTTTCTTCCACACAAATATTTGTGAAGAATTCTCAGACACACATATACAAAGTGCAGAGAGAGAGAGAGAGAGAGAGATTGTGTGTTCTTGAAGTGTTTTTAAGTAAAAAATGAAATGAAGTGAAGATGATAAGATGAATTTGTCATGCAGTCAATGGCCAGTCATTGTGCATTCTCACCATCTAGTTTCCCTTCTCATCATCATTCATACTTCTATGTCAGAAACTGTCAACTGAAGTCTCCACCACTTTCTTACAATGCAACTGTTTTTCAGGTACCCTCCACTTCCAGAATCTAGATAAAGTATATATGTTCAATGTATCTTTCCTACCATTTGTTGTATGATTTATTTGCTTATCCTTATGTTTTGTAGTTTAGTGAGCTATGTAATCTTCAACATGCTCCATACCAATGAAGAGTCTCCCGCCTAAGCGGAATAATTGGGTCAGGTCTTACCCTTACCTTTCCCGTTGTAATAACAAAGAGGTTGTTTACTGATTTATCCAAGAGTGAAGTGAGGTATAACACTTGAACATTAAGATTCAACTAAACAGAAAACTATTTAATTTGGATAGGGTGTTTAGGATAGTTGGAGCTTGTGTGCGAGTTCTACCAATGATCAGAGGCTAAGATGAGGGCTGATACATAATTAGCATATTCAATTGAAACAATTATGATGTTGTTAAGTTTCAATATTTTGTCTTGATTCGAGACATCATCATGTTTGATAAATAAAATGGAACGAAATTAAATGTCCAGTTTCCTACTTTATACTGATTATGGTGAAAATCATTTGGTTTGAACAAATGGAAGTACCTATTGCACCATACTATACAATAATCAGTAACTTATAACTCCATTCAGGGGCTTCTCTTTAGGCGAATTAAGGTTATCTTGTTCCATTTCATGTGTCTCAAATACTTATTGTGATATTGCTGGTAGGCTGCAAGGCTATTGGGTTCACCTGCAAAATTCGAAGCCTCAAAGTTGAAGGTAGTGTTTCTTGGGGAAGAGACTAATATGCCGAGTACACGTGCTGGAGTTTTGCCAAGAACCTACACACTGTCTCACTGCGACTTCACAGCTAACCTCACACTCACCATTTCAACAATCATCAACCGTGATCAGGTGAAAAAGCTATATCTCCTTAATACTAATCCTTCAGTGTATTATGTTGAATGTCATGTTTCCAAAACTTATCAGACATTGAATATCTTCGTTCAAATCTTGCAGTTGGAAGGCTGGTATAACAAGGATGACGTGCTTGCTGAATGGACGAATGTGAGGGGCAATTTGTTCCTTGATGTCCATTGTTATGTCAGTGGAATGAATCCCCTGCAGGAACTGACAGCTGAGCTTCGTTACCACATTTTTTCCAAAGAATTGCCTTTGGTAAGCATCATAGATGGCACAGCATAATTGCTTCAATTGTGCGACTCTGAAAGACTACAACATCATGGTTTCCCTTTTCTGTAGGTACTTGAGGCTGTCCTATATGGTGATTCGGTTTTTTTCAATGAGCATCAAGAATTAATGGATGCCTTAGTTCGAATTTTTTTCCATTCAAGATCAAAGAAGTACAATCGCGTAGAGTGTTGGGGACCTGTCAAGGATGCTGCGAAGGTAAATCCCCTCGAGTACTTTTCTCAATATGCATCCTCTTTGCACACCATAGACATTACTTATCATACACTTTGCCTAACTAACTCATCATAAAGCAAACACCTAATCACTCTTGACTTCCTGAGCTTTACATGACTCATATGGTAAAAATGACCTTGATTGGCAGGGAAGACAAGAAGATCAGATCCATAATTTGTTACCTTCAAGCAAGGATGATTCCCTCCTGTCCAAAATATGGACAGCTCCGAAAACAATATTCCAAGCACTTGTCACCCTGCTCCTTTAATCTCATGAAAAGTGTCATGCAGAGGCAGTCTCTGAACATTTTGCTAGTGGTGGAGTGTTTTGAAGTGCCACTTTTGCAACACAACTGAGGGGTTGTGATTCAAAACTTGCAAAATTCCAATCAGAGGAGTTATTTTTTGAGGTCATTTGATCTTCTGTATGTATTTGCAAATTGTATTTAGACGAGTTCTTTAATTCGGCAATTCTTGTATACACCATGTTGGCTATATGCCAATTCCTTGATTTCTAAACCAAACTTGATCCACTTCTGTGCTTCCTGCCTCTTTCCTTTCTCAGCGATGTACTGTGTCTGTCACCCTCACATACCGCACAATCCAACTTAGTTTTTAAATTTGCATGCACAAAGGCAGCAATGCATGATGATCTAGTAAGCAGAGTAAGGTTATCTAGCTATTATTCAGGGATTCAATAGAATCTCCCTCAGTCCCACTGATAATAGAGTACTGCCCAGTGCCCACCAAAACCTAACTCAACTTGCTAAAAGGGAGAAAAGCCTTTGTGGATCAGATACCATGAAGGAAACCCAGTGACCATACGAATCAAATCCCATTGGTTCACTCACATCAGTCTGGCATACGTATGACAAAAGCATAAAGAGAATACTCAACCCCTCTCGATACACAATTATGTGCCGCATGTTTTACCTATTTGTACATCATGTTTTGAGGACATCATGCTATACGTATAAATGTGTAATCATATGACATACAATACATGATGTATAAAAATGTGAAGCATGGGCACGCAGGGGGTAGCGATCCGGAGCATCAAACTGTGATGGTAAAAACCAACCTAACATAAAAATCCAATTAACACTTGAATACTCATCGAGACATCAACATAAAGGAAAACTACTAAAAAGTAGTATTAAACAAATTATAAAAAACTACTCCTTTAAGAGTCCAATACACCATCTATCAACAATTAAAACCTAGAAACAATAATTCAACACAACTAAAATCTCATCAGCCATTGATGAATTCTAACCCAAATGAATTCCAATGCTACATAACCAAGAATGTTCCAAGAGAGATCAAAGCTTGAAAATCCATCAACCAAAACAGTAAAACCACAGCAAACCCACCTAAGATAATCTCAAAGATCATGACTTTCTTTTAGTAAACTGAGACCAACCCACTTCTGATAGTAATTTATTAAAACTAAACATATAATTTCCAGAAACCAAATTAAAACGATGAAATGAAAATGGATTCTTGGGATCTTAGGAGGATTGTTCCTTTGTCAATGTTTAGACAAGAAAGCGACAGATTATTTTATTACAAAATTATATTACTACTCCGTATTTCTTATGTATGTATATGTTTTAATGCATGCATGCATGCTTGTACAGCGTTGAAGATTAAGCGTTGACTTAATTTAGTTACCAAAAACTCAATCTTCTTATAGTACTATTTCTCATGACGTTGGTGTTTGTTGGCAGTCGACAACAATTGTCATAATTATGTAACAATTTAACATGTTTGTTATGATCTTGAGTTAATTGCACAAGCTCTCAACTTTAATAAAAGTCACAAATTTTATCCTCTAAACTCCGAAGCTTATACATATACAATGATAATCCTAAACGAAATTCGGGACATTGAGCAATTAGTTTCATCCGAAATTTGCACATACAACAGAGGGCAATATTAAATGGAATTCGGTATTATAAGTGATTAAGGAATCGAACTTGACTCAATTCATGGTTGATTCGACTTGTTAGCAACCCTACGTGAACTAAACATGGCATAGTTTTACCCGTAAAGAATGACTGCATGAAGTAGATGACCATGACATTGAGCCCAAGGAGCTCATGAGTCTGAATTCTCCTATCAATACTTTATCGATCGAATACGTCATACAAAATTTGACTAATACAGACATCTCTACTGACGCGATTAAAATATTTAATATACAACAAAGAATAATAAGGGTCCCGCTAAAAACATATAGTTTTTGGGGCCACAAGTATCGTACTCCTCAGACTACGATTTTAAGCATGCCATCAGATTATTTTTTAGTATCCTGGGCACTCGAACTATTTTCCGCCAAATTTCTAAACTTATTTTAGTGCTCCAGTAACTCGATCTACACACCCTTAATTTTCATTACAATATAGTGAAATGACTATATTATCCTTAAAATACACATTGAGTCACAACAAAATGACTATTTTGGCCCCTTAACACCAAAGTATGCTGACTAAAATATCCAAACCCCTTTCTTCCTAACACACCTCACCCACCTCTACCTCCCACCCTACCTCCCCTTATCCTCTCCCCACCATGAGCCCCCCATCTCACAAATACCAACCATCACCAATTATCACCACCATACCTCTTAACGCCTCACCCCTACCAAACACTGCCACCACCAAGAAAGCACCTCACCACCAAAAAAATTGAAACCGCAATTAAAATAATTTAGTATCAACACCGAACCTGGTTGTGGATGGAATTAAAATAATTTGTTTAACCCAACCGATCCCATTATCATTCATTATTTTTACGGAGGGTGATAGGAAGTTTGATTGTCAACATCATTATTCCACCGAATTCACCGCATTTCAATTTCTTTGATTTCTTCACTTGAGTTTCACCACAATTGGGATCCTTACTATACCCACTTGGCTTTTTGTTTTATTTTGTTTCTACCATATTAGATCCAAAAGAGTTTTTTACTTTCTACATCAATTCAAAACAGTGGAAGCACAGATTAAGCAAGATATCCATGAGTGATCGTAAAGGATTGTTAACAAAAATTAGAAGGAAGTGGAGATAAGAAGAAAGAAATGAAGAAAGAATGAGTTTCATCCTTATACTTGGCCTCTATACTTAATAGAATAATAAAATAAATTTCATTTTACTCGACTAATATATATTTTAATAGAATATACTATTTCACTATATCAGAATGAAAAATTGTTGTATATCAAGCACAGCTAGACACTAAAATGGGCTTTTGCGACTAAACCTGAATAGTTCACAGTAGAGGAACCACCAGTGTCTCATAGTAGAGGCCCAACAGCTACCACCCTAGTTTTAATTACATATTCCTTGTTGTGACCAAACAAAACGATGTCGTTTGTCTTTTCTTCATATCACCACAAAATTTCGATTTTCTCATTAGTTTTGAAACCCTAATAACTTGGCGTATAAATCCGACATATAAATCTCCAATTAACTTTATGCATTTATATTCAATTCATCAATTCGATTGTCTCGTACTTTGTAGATGTAAATAAATAATTTATGTAAGCTCTAATTTATTAACTATTTGCTTTTTTCACCATTTAATTTTGTTAATATTATTGTATTACATAAGTTGAATGTTATTTGATTTCGTATTTATCAATTGTAATTTATCTGCTAGTTAATTTTCCGTAGATGATATAAATAAGAAACTATAAATTCGAAAGTGCATATTTTTTATAATATTACTCAATTTTTTAATAAATTAATTGTATATTTTAATGGATTTGCTTAATCATTTGTTTCTGAGTGTAATATTCATTTGGTTATCAGTTATATGCATATGTAGAGATTTGAGCTCAGTTTTATAAGGCATTTTGTGGTAAAACTGTATATATAGCTAATGGGTTGAGGGGCGTCATGGTGTTAAGTCCTGGATTGTGGCTAGGTCTCATACTCTCATTGGAAGTGTGGTTGATTAATAAATTCCGATTCTTAGCTTGAATGTACACCATTTATGTGTAATTAGTTTATACAGTATTAGTCGAATAATGAAACAAATTAAAATGGCTCGTTACCATGTTTATTATCTATTGTGAAGTAGTAGATAGTCTTTGCATTTCATCTTGGGTTAATTCGGAAATAACCTCTCTGGTATCACAAGGGTAATATGGCTGAGTACCCCCCCTCCCCTCTCTTAGGCGGGAGCCTCTGAGGCTTGTTGTAGTCGGATAATGATATATGGTTTCTATAATATTCTTTCTTCTTTGACAGCTAAAACGAAGAGCATATTAAGCCTTGTAATTTACTCCTGAAAAATGGGTTCAAGAAAGAAGAAATACAGAGAAGAAGATGATACGAGCACTGGTTCTTCATCATCGTACTCTTCTTCGGACTCTGATAGCGAAGAAGTTGATATACGGCGCCGCAAAAAGCGTCACAGCAGTGATGATAAGAAACGAAGGAGGGAGAAGGACAAGAAGAGGCATAAAAGAAGGAAGGAAAAGAGAAGACATAAAAGAAGTAGTAGTAGTAGTAGAAAGAAGCCGAAACGATATTCAGATTCGGATTCGTGCTCAGATAGGGAGCCAGGAGAATCAGGCTTGGGCCACGAGAAGCCTGAAGAGGTAGTGAAAAGTCTGCTTGAGGAGTTTCCAGGTGTAGCTGGGGATCTAGAACAGGTAATTAATTATATTTATTATAAACTGTGAAGATATCTAAATTTTTTTCTGCCACTTGTTTTCTGGATTAAATTTTAAGGTATGAGGAATACCATGTAGTATGGATAAAATTAAATATTTCGCACTCTTATTTGTTATCTCACAAATAATGTAACTTTCTAAATAAAGCACACTCATTTAAATTAACATGTAATTAGGTGCAACGATTGCTCTTACTTATATTGATGGCAAAACATATCACTAACTCCCTTTCCAACCATCTTAATGGATAGCTACTGCAAATGATTGATGATGGACAAGCTGTTGATATAAAAGGTTTGGCAGAGAAATCGCTTGTTAATCATCTAAAGAAGTTATTCATTTCCTTAAGCCTCAAAGAGAGCGGTGACAAAGTTTTTCTTCTACCCCCAAAAGTGCACCCAACATTGGAGGTCGTCCTACCAATTATTCAGGTTCATAAGCAATCTCAGAAACAGGAATTTGATCCTGCACCAGAGAACAATGAACAGTCACCATCACCAGATTTGGTTGATAAGCAAGAGGGAGATGGTGCTGGTATAAACAATGTAAAGGTAGAAGTTCAGGGTCCTAGAAGAAAGTAAGTTCATTTTACTCTTTTAGTAATGCCTTCTTAATTCTGGTTATGAATGTATAACTTGTGGTTCGAGTGCGTATGATTACTACAATTGAAAGTTGAATCCTAGTGTTCTTTTAATGGTTGCAGTGCCTGCTGCATAAGCAACAGTTCACTTTCTTAGTGAATGCTACTTAATTTCAAATTCCTATTTCCAGTAGCAATGTTCTTATATATATATACTGTTCCTGTCGCTGCCCTTTGGTTTGGGGTTATGCAACATTACTTTTTGAAATCCCTTAACTTAGTTCTTCTTTAAATTGATTTGATTGTGAAAGGCACGGCATATTTGTTAATCTTGCAGGGTGATTGGTCCTGAAATGCCATCAGCCGAGTTACTTGCTGCAGCAGCTAGATTAACTGAAGCAGAAGCTGAGATGAGGTAGGATTCTTAAGTTTTAAACTTTTAACCAATAACTTAGTTCTGTTAATACATTTGTTACTTCGGTAGTTTTAATATTAGAATAGCCTTAGGGACCTCTTCAGCCATTTATGCAAAGTCATCCATTTCTTGTTTGTTAATTTTTATCAATGGTGTTTCCAATGCTTGTGAATTATGAACGCAGTTTTTTTTTATACGATCTACTCTCTTAGTTATTTTTCGGCGCTTCACTTTAATGCTCCATTTGGCAAGCAACCTCTTGAGACTTTAATCCCTGTTTTTATATATCTTATTTTAAAAAATATAGTTTTATCTCCATATATTTTGTTATATGTTCGATAGTGAGCTTTCATTGACATATTGAATCGGTTTTCTAGTTGATGTCCTCTACAGCCATGAAATAAAACGTTTGTTTTTTATTTTTAATATCTCAGGTGGCAAGGATTATAGGAGCTGCGGTTGATAGTCCATATGACATTCTTGGCGTCAACCATAACATGTCCGATGATAACATGAAGAAAAGGTAATTTACTCCACATCTAAATTTGCGTGTCTAATTTAATATGCCCATTGCTCTCTGCATTGATAGTGGACTGGTCTAAGAGCTGATTCTTCTTGTCTTCTTCCCTTTAATTTGTAGCCAGTGTACCATCTAGTATCAGTGTTTCTATTTGTGGCCATAGATGTGTTAATTGTCAACGTCTCTTTCTAATTATAATAAATTATGTATCAATGGAGGCCTAACTGTTGTTATACATCAACACTAGTGGAACTGAAATGCATCCAAGTGGTATTTCTGTTTAATGCAAGCTACTCAATACTTATATAGTAGGATTTGGGGTTATACAATACTTTTTCCTATTCATCTTGTTCCGCCTATGAGAGATGTTCTCCTTTATTAGGTTTTTTCTCTGTTTCTCTTCACTACAAGACTCCGAGTGCTATTCTATGTTATTGTTTCTTTGGAAACCCAATAAATATTCAGTTGAAATTTTTTCTCTAAAAGATGGTATACTTTAGGTATTGGAAGCTGTCTCTCATGGTGCATCCCGACAAATGCGCTCATCCTCAAGCTCACCAAGCTTTCATCAAGTTGAATAAAGCTTATAAAGATTTGCAAGATACAGATAAGGTAGGTGTCATCCGTTTTTATAAATTGTTTTTTATTCCACCCCAATAATGTCTTTTGGATTTACTCAATTTCGGGTTCTTAGTCCGTGTTGTCTGGTTAGCTGTGGATCCACTTGCTTTATTTATTGGTCAGCTGCTTAGCTAAACCTTGTTCCATAGATTCATTGTTTCATGCTAAGTATTTTTTATGCCCTCAGAATCTCAACTTGCTGATCCATAAAAAACAATTAAGACCCATACTGGCTCGATTTTGCATTTGGAGCCATTGTTGGTAAGCTTACTGATTTCCCTGCTTTTGCAGCGAAAAGCGTTGGATGACAAAATAAATCTCAAAAAGCAAGAGGAAGAGCGAATGGTAAGATTTAGTTAATGTTGGCATCTATGAGTAACGTGGGTTTTTTTTGTGTATAATCTAGTTTCTTATATGAAAACTTAATTTGTAGGCTGATCTCAAAGTAATGCGCGAAGCTGCCCAATGGAGACATTTGCAAGGTAAGGGTGATCTCTCCAAAAGACATTGGTGACCCACTCTCCCTCTGACATCATACTATCTCCCTGGTTCTAGTGATCTTAGATCTGAATATTGGAATAGTTTCTTTTGATTTAGGAACTTAAAGAGCATCACAATCGGTTGCTCTTGTAAAATTGTTTTTCAAACTAGTTTTTCATGCATGGAAGACTTGTTGGACATTTAGCTTGGTTTGTGATCTCTGATCATTTGTGTCAACCATTTGATTGGTCTACCCACTAGGATCATGTCTTTGACCGAATATCGTTGGGAACAAGTTCCTGTATAAGCTTACTTGCACATACATTTCTCTCTATATATAAAGGCATCATTTGTTGCAGGCCAGCCTTAATATGCCCCGTGTGAACTCGTCATGTTACCTATTTTAACCTTTTCTCTCCATAATCCATATCACTTAAAGAGCAAAGTGTAGATCTTTCTGTTTATGAGGGATGTCCATCGAGCGAAAACACAACATGCCTCTGCCATCTCTTGCCCAAACTTCAACTCATCAAGATATGTTTTCTTCATCTTGACAGGTATAGCCATGGAGGGCGATGATATACTCTTGGCAGAGATGAAGACCGATATAGGACCGAAAAGAGACGAATGGATGACTTCGTTGCCTCCCGAGAGAAAAGTATGAGCTCTTTCATCTCCCTTTCCTGCTTATCTCACCATTCTCCTTTGAAGTAGATAATATGTCAAAGTAGTTCATTGAAAAATATGGAAGGGCTTTTATTTATGTATCTTAGTTAATACTCCGATGTACAATAGCATCTCTTTCGGTGGTTATGTATTAGCAAATTTAGTTTCTTTGCTCTGTGCAAGCTCACCATTAGCAAACTCCTTTTTTTTATATTAATATTCGTTACTACTATGTTGCGAACTCAACATCGTGGTTATTCCTTTCCTTAGCCTGGTGGGATGCCGAGGCACTCGACAACATTTAATAGGAATTCCAAAGAAGGGCGTGGTGATACTAGTGCGTGGACAGACACTCCAATAGAGCGTGCTCATAAGGCGAGAATGAAGTATGCTAGCTCGTCTCATATGCTTATCAAGTATGGTACCTTGTGATTTGATCTCCTAAGCACTAACATGTTTTTGGGCACTACAGCTACTTGGAAGCCTACAATGAAGCGACAGCTCTTGCCTCCAATGTAGAAGATAAGAATAAGGCAAATTCTGAGGCAGCATTGGTGGATCAGTACAACAAAGTTAAACGGTCGAAGACCTTGGTAGAGCAGCATCGAGAATCGACTCGGGGTCGGGATCGTTCGAAGAAAAAATCGAAGAAGGAGCCAAAAAAGGAAGAGTGGGAGGACGATCATCCATGGAAACCGTGGGATCGTGAGAAGGATCTGGCCGCGGGAAGGCAAAGTGTCAAACTAGATCCCGCAAGCATGACCCAGGGTCTGACTTCAAGGTTTGCTTCTGGATCTTATCAAAGAAGCTTCCTCTAGACCATTATGAGACTCTTTAGGTCTGTGATCTAGTCATGATACCATATACTGTACGAGTTAGCAGAGTGAGTTTACTGGTGTCTGGTGATATTATCTTGCTGGCTATGGTGTCTCAGTATGGTGAACTAATGTGTTAAAACCACAATAATGTTCCTGTTTATTGATGGATGAATCACTAAGAACAAAGGGAATCACCGGACATGCTAGGATTGTGTTTAACAAGACAACTACACTGAGTTGACGAAGGAAAGAAACAACGTTCTAAAAAATTGTAAACTAAGCGATCATCGTTCAAAATTCCGTTTTCGGTTATAGTTTCTAAAGGATAAAAATAAGAAACGTTTTGGAAATGTTATAGAAACATTTAAGAGAACAATGTAAAATTTTGGAAACTCAAGATACAATAAAAATTCTATAAATTAATATTGTCGGGATCGGTGAAATTTATTAATTTATAGAATTACTAATTTAAAGAGATTATTAATGTTGGGATTGAAAAAAATTATAATTTTAGAGGGTTTATTAATTTAAAGAGTTTCTACTATAAGTTGTATATACTAATTTTTTTTTTCTCCATAAACATAGATATGATAACAAATTTAAATGTTCAACATCATTAACTAAATTAAAAATAAAGGAAAACATTTTGAAATTAATGTTATATAATTTAAAATGTTTCAAATATATCTTTAATGAAAATTTGGACTTTTGAATTACACGTTTTTATAATTAGTATTATTTGAAAAAATATCTAAAAGTTAAATCGAGCAGATGTCAATTAACAATTGTAATTATCTCACACGTCAGAAAATTTTCGAGTCATTATATATTTACTCAATCTCAAAATGATTCACAACAATATCTATATATCTCCTAGTAAAACACGATATTATCGATAACAAAAACTAACTATTCTTTTTATTGATCAAGAATTTGAACAATAAGTATGGTTTCGATAGGTTTTGTCCTTAATGACTTAGATACCTCTGCAAATGCATAAACCTTCGCCTACACATATTAGCCAAGGTAAACATAGCCAAACACCCTCTTATTCATCAGAAAGACCCAAATGAACATACCTACATTACTACTCATCTACTCAAAGTCATTTCTCTCTTTTCAATCGTCTCGACATTCACATTAGTCATTGATGCAATACAGCAATAAAGACTTCCAAATCAAATTAAAACACAACCAAAACTTCAGTTTTATCCAGATACCTCTCATATTGACTCATCAAGAACTGCACCACAACCGCTTACAAAAGACAACCAAATACCTTTTTACTATTATGTTTTGCAAAATGTATTTGATGTCTAGTGGAATCTAAATACAAATTTTGACATAGAAGTAACAAAATAATATGTTCTACATCGGCATCACTCTCCACTTTTTTTCAGTTCACTAATATACTCATTAAAGAAATAAAGACAAGTTGTAAAAAGAATACTTTATTTCTTCTATGTTCAATTACATGTACAAAGTCTCAATATATAGATACAAACTTATTCTATCTATGGAAATAATATAAACTAAATCAATCAATAAATAACTTGCCTATTACAATAAATCAAGGATCCTTAATTGATCCTATTACAACGGCTATTCAACACTTCAAGCCGACGATATCGGCGAGACCGAGCTTGTTTAATAGATAGTCAAGGCTCTTTTCCTCGGGAGTCATTTTGGTACATATCGGCAAAGCTTGTTGCCCCGCATATGTGCTTGATTGTAATGATTTTCCCTTCAATTTTATCTTTTAATAAAAATGACGATCAACCTCCACATGTTTTGTTCTACTGCGCCAATCGTTATGAAAGCAATACTAATTTCATTGGCTGTCACAATGAAGTTAAGGGCCCGTCAGATTGTGGCGTTCAATTCTTCGGGGAGAGTCAGCGATTCAAATTGCCTCATAAAACCCCATGGCCATTGCCTGCTGACTGCCAAGACTGCCGAGCCTACTACATTCTTTGCTTTTTGCTTCCAAGTAACTAGATTTCACAATAGTGTCACATTTTTGTCATCAATCGCCCACCCGCTGGGCCTGGAAACTCCGCATCAGCCCTTGGGCTCTCTAGTCTTCTTAAAGAATAATCCTTGCCTAGGGGATTGTTTTAAGTACCTCGTAATTCTCAGACCGCATCTAAGTGCCCCCTGACGAGGATCGTATGTACTCGGCTTACTAAACTTGCTTAAGGCTATGTCCGTCAAAAGGTGATGAGTTTTTCCTCACGTTGTTGATACGGTTTTGTCAACCGCCTCCTCCAACAACCCATCTTTTATTACCGTAGTTCTACTCTGGAAGGCCATATCCACATACTTGTTTCCTTTAGCAAATCCGTAGTATACTTTCTTTTGGGATATAGAAATGCCCCGATGACTCCATGCAATCTCCATACCTAAAATATCTTAACTTTCCATCTTTAACTTCAAATTCATTAGCAAAGAGACATTTTATTTTATTGATTTTACTCGATCATTTCCTAAGTTACAATAATATCATCAACATAGACAATTAAAATAGTTAACCCATTCTTTTTACCCGTATGTTTGATAAAACGTAGTATGATCGGCCCGACTTTTGTATCCATGGGAATTTAACTTGCTTTGAGAACTGTTGAACCAAGCTCGGGATTGTTTAAGGCCATACAGATTTTTTTGAATCACAGACTGATTAGTTTTATTTTCAAATCCCGGGTTGTATCATGTATACTTCCTTCTGAAGTTCCCATTTAAAAAGCATTTAATATCAAGTTATGAGATCCCAATCTAAATTACTAACGGTAGGGAGAACACTTGATAGTATTAAGTTTAAGCTACAGGGCAAAAGTCTCACTAAAATCTATCCCATAAGCCTGGGTAAACCTTTAGCAACAAGTCTAGCTTTATACCTATCAATATATTTCACAAGAAAGACCCCATTTATAAATCAATCAGCTTTTTTTAAACGGAAAGGTAAATTAACTAGATCCTATGTTTATTCTTATATAAGGCATCTATTTCATCTAGACAACATTTTCCATTCGCATGTATTGCAGCTTCATTATTTTTGGAAGAGTAACATCTGGAGACTAGAAGCAAATGCCCGAAAAGAAGAGGACAGTTCAACAGACACAAACGATCAATAGGATTTAGAGCGACCAGACCTTTCTAACATCTATAGGTATGTCTTGTAAATCGAAGGCATATTATTAGAGTTACTGGTACTGTGATTCAAATTACCTGACGTACTCTCGACTATGTCATATTTTTATTCATCTCCGTGAATAAACTTGGAGTTCTTTATGGATAAGGTCGCTTGGAGGGAAGTTTTTCATTTTGTAAATCATTTTTCCCATCGGGGAGAAAGCTCTATTTCGTGAAATTTCATTTCGAAAAATTGTTTCGGCCCTATTGGTGGGTATTGCCATCTATCACCGCCATACTGAAGTTTTTCCAGTCTTGCCTCCCCAAATGAACAAAAAAATATGAAACATTTTCAAAAACGTAACATCGCTGGATGTATATATTTTTTTGTCTCGAGGACGTAGACACGCATCTCTAGTCAAAGTATAATACCCAATGAAATGGTTTTGACGCCTGAGGGTCAAGTTTAGATTTTTCTTTCGAATGGATATGACCAAAGCTTGGTACATCCCAATGTTTTAAGAGGCAAATCATTTGAGTGCACGGTGAATGTTATGTCTTTTAGTAAGGAATAAGGGTTTTAAAATTTAAGGGCACGACTGAAGCGCCATTTATCAAATAAGCAAATAAAGAGAAATACGCCCACGTATATTTTGGGAACATTCATTATAAACATGATGACACGAGCAACTTTGAATAAGTGTTTATTTTTTTTCGCTCAAAGAACCCCATTTTGTCAGTGTGTTCACACCAGCCATGAATAATGCCATGTCTATCAATGAAAGAGTTCGTAATTTGAGTTAAAATATTCAAGCATTCATTGTCTTTCCTCAAATTTTTATAGATGTTTGAAATTGATTTTTACCATCCGAAAAAAAAAGATTTAAATATTTTTGAGCAACTCCTTGCTTTGCCTTTTGAGTGCAAAAGCTGTGTAAAAAGCAAGGTGATCATCATTTATGATGGAAACCACGATGCCCATTCGGTAATACTTAGAAGGACCCTACACATCACTATGAATTAGTGCGAATGCCTGGCCTGGTGGAATTTTAAGTGAGAAACGCACGAAATGTTTTGCTAATGGCATATTGCCACAATTAAAATGTTCCAATGTAGTCTTGGAAATTATATGCGGAAATAATTTTTGCAAATACTAAATACTAGGATGCCCTAAACGATAATGTAATAATAACGCAGTATCACAATCACGAGAGGAATTAACATGATTCGAAATAGAATAACACATATTACGATAGTATTTAATTATAAAGATTTTCATTCAAAATAAATTGTTCACTCGCAAATAATAAAGGCCATCACGAACTTAGCATCGCTTAATCGCCTTTCTCCTCATTAACCGATCCTTAAAGTTACAAGAATCGGGAAAATCGAGTTAATGAATTATTATCGACGCCAATTTACTAATATATTAAATTGCAAGCCAAGTCCGATATATATAATACGCTTCTCAGCCACAAGTTATCATTTAATTTAATTTCGCTCTTTCCCTTTAATAATTAGTAGACCCCCCATTTCTGCAAATTTTAACTCTTTCTATATGTAACCATCCTCCCTACCCTATTCTTAGGTTTTCGGCCATCTTCTAATTAAATCGGGGATTCCTTTGCTTCTTCACAAATTGTATTTTGCAGCATTTCAGTAACACCAAGTTCATCATCAAATAGAAATTTTGAGATGTCATATGATCAAGTCAATCTATAATCCACGGCGAGAGAAGAAAATGTTATCCGATTTACATCGAAAAGGCTGCCGCTGAGAAGCTGTGGAGTGGTTGCGCCGTTGAAGGATGGCATAGAGATGCCTAACCGCCTTTCGAGTTGTGGTATTGGCTGAGGCTTCTGAGCTCGGCGCATGCAACCCCCGGTCAATTCTACGCCACCTCCGCCTCCGGCTGCCTCCGCCTTAGATGTAGCTCTTCTTTCTTGTCTTCTCGGTGTCCAGCTTTGTCGGTTTCCTATGTATCTCCCAAGACTTCTACCTTATGACCATGTCAAGGATTAATGGTCGCACTCACGGTCGCTCCACTTTCAGGCCGCCTTTGGTCGGTTGTTTTTCCGTCTCTGCTTGAAATTAGTAATTGAGCCTCCCTCGGTTCGACCCTCTCGAAGCCGATGGCGAGGTTTACTCAAGCCGAGCGATGAGGTTGACTCTGAGGCTGAAACTGATCTTGAGTCCCTGAGTAATGTTGAAATTGAAAATTTGTGTTCTTGGAGCCGGTGCCACGCTGAGTAAGTGCACTTCGATTGTTACCGGAGGGGTTTGGATTTGTGAGCATCACCCTTCGCTTCTTATTTTCTTCTCTTCAACCGTAAAAGCTTCATCCTGTAGTTGGTGTTGTTCGCCCGGATTATACCGCCCCTCGTGTCATCGCAGGAAGCCTAATCCAATGTAAATTCAGATACCTGCTCTTTCTTTTGATTGGTCCGAATGCTTCTGCAGATACCGATGACAAGGGTTGCACGATACCGATCACCTTCTCCGTGAAGTCTGTAGCTTTGGAGTAGCAAAGAGGTAAATGTATAGGTGTCTTGTTTGGGTTTTGAGTTTCCGCCTGTCTCAAATATTTGAGACGATTCTCTGCCGGAGAATGATTTTTGTGTACTATCCTAAATTGCTTTCTGTGTCCTGAAATACATGGCATTTTGGTCCATTTCAAGTTCCATGGAATGATTAACACCCCATCACCCATGGGAATTTCCGCTCCCATAGTGGGTGCCTGGGGCCTGCCTTTATGAGGTTCGCCATATCTCCCCGGCCAGGTAACTGTTTTCCTTTCCCTTTGACAACAACTGATAGACCGAAAGATTCCGTATAGCCATGCCCATTTCTAGGATGTAGTTGGTAATTTTAAGTTTGTTGTCTGGCCATAGATACTAACTGGTGCAATGACATGCTTGCAAGGGGAGCCATTGACTCGTGATTCTTCTCCAAAGCGATTTTGGATGGATCGCTCGACATATGGCAAAAATCGGCAATACAAGGAGAATCTAATAGATGTTTAAATAAAGCATGTTTCAGAAAAGAATATTTTTATTTCTTCAATATGTAATTACATGTATAAAGTCCACATATAGATACAAATCTTATTCTATCTATGAAAATAATATGGAACTAAATCAATCAATAATTGCCTATAGAATAAAACTAAGGATTCCCACCTTCCGATCCTATTATAACGGCTATATTCAACACTCATCTAAGATAAGTTGGACCGAGTTACATTGATTAGCAGACAAGAATAATGGAAGTATGTTCAACCTCTTTAAGATCATTCAGGGTGTTCTTGATGAACCGAGTTACATTGATTAGCAGACAAGAATAATGGAAGTGTTGTCCTGAACAAAAGATTCTAATGACATTTCAAAACTATGATGTTTAAAAAAGCATGACGGAAAATTTCAAACGGTCTAGTTGAAGATTCAAGAAAAAGTTACAACTCTAGTTATTAAATGGTCCTTTGTTATGGATGATATTGGTTAATAGTTTACTTCGATAGTCTGGATCGAAGTACAGTACCTGTAAATTAAGAGAAGGCAAACGACAATTTCAGTCATCATCTACATAGATAGTTTCCTGCTGAAACAAACCACCAAAAACCTTGTTCACTTGCTTCTTAGACTCCACTTGTTTGCCTTTAACCTCTCTAGGTTCTGGCCTAGGTGGTTTCAGGGTGGCGCTTTTCACCACTGCTTTTTGTGGGGTAAGAGTTCGCGCCTTGGCTTGTCCCCTCACTGTAGCTATCTTAACTTTTGGTTCCTCGCGGTTGTTCTGTACAGCTGACTTAAGCTGAGAGCTTAATTTCTCCCAGGACAATTCCGAGCTCGTCTCTTTAGCTTTATCTAGAAGGCTGTTAATTGAAATTCCTGCAGCTGATGCTTTCTGTCCGGCTTCTTCTGCTAAACTTGTAGCTTCACCCTTTCGCTCTTTGAGTTTATTCACCTCAGTTTCAAGCTTCTTTGTTGCTTCGGCTGCTTCTCGAGCTTTTTCATTAGCAATCAATGTTGCTTCTTGAGCTTTCACTTGTGCAACAGCTTCCAAATATTCCTTTCTTCGTTTATCCTCAGGTATGGAACTGTAATCATGAGCATTTGAGTCAATTTTTCGGTTCGTGCTTTATTAATTCAAATATACATGATTCCACCAATATACTCTATTTGGTAGATGGGATTAGAACACAATGGCATTATCATCTATACCTGAAGAGTTCATTTATGGTCTTCAAGGGTGCTGAGGGATCTGTAAACACTTCGACGACCTAGAAGAAAAGTTGGAAAACCAAAAAAAAGGATAACTGCTACCAATAATTATGGGAAATCGATGTACAAACAAGGGCTGATTGGATTGGACAAAGGAAAAACGTCGTAAATGTAGATGTTTCGTTATTATGGAACAGAATTACACCTTATTTTCTGCTACTGATGTATTGGAGAAAATATCAGCCACCATCAAAGCTATCTGTGATCTAGGTACCTGACATTCAACATATCAAATGGATAATGGGGACACAATGATCATGGTAAATCTAAATAGGCTTACTCATGTTTCAAAAAAGAATAATAAATGTATACTTCACATTACATTACTTTATAGTCATTTGAAATGACGCTTTCTTCAGGAGACACGACCACTTTATATGAACATTCTGGGGAGAAATCCTCAGTCAATTTTGTCTTTATGAGGGTGTATCTTAAATCCGTCTCAATTATATCCTGCAAGAAATCCGCCAAGGACATCGTTTGGGATCTCGAAAAAAGATTGTTGAAGAAAGAAGAGATTCCATTGAACACATTATTAGTAGAGCCAGAGACTGATGATCCATCATATACAATTGCTACATGGCCAACATTTGCAAGTTGCGACGCTTGAATCACTCGCAATGCATCAGTTGTTGTGACCTCAGTGGTTGGACCGTTTTCAGCTTGCCCGACTGTAACCACAACTTTACTCGCATTCCCAATTGCTTTGGCAATCGATTCAGCTTCTTGGAAGGTCGATTCAACAGCATTGAGTCGTTTGGACTCTTCATTTGAGATTATCTGTGATGTTAGTAGCAGAGAAATCAGTAATATTAAATCTTGATGATTCACTATTATTGGTTATTACTGAAGAACTCAGTCCCACGTTGGTTAACTAAGACCTTCCAGATTGTACTAATAAGGTTCTCGGTTTATCCATCTACAACTAATTGGTTTTAGTATGGACGTCGTGAACTCTTAACAGTAATTGAGTAAGAAACCTTGTATTTGGCAGCAAGACGAGCAAGCTCCTGGGCGGCGCCAAGGTCAGTGACACCGGCTCTGACACTGAAACCTTGGCGGAGGAGTGTTTGCACAATGCGGATTCCAGACTGGCCAGTAGCCCCAGCAACGAACACGGTTCCAGGGTCTTTTCGCCTCAAAGACAAGCCACCCTTAGATGGATTTGCTACAACAGGTATCAATGATTTCACATCAGACAGCTTCGCGAAGTCGAAGCCAAAGGGGCTGGAATTAGTATTTCCTTCAGAAGAATTGTCTACAGCTTTCTTGGCAAAAACTGTTGATCTAGGACTACTCTTGAATATTGAAAGCCTGTTGATATCAGAATGTGGTGTGGTGGAAAATATGAAAGAATTTGAAGAGAGACTTGGAGCCATAAGAATGAATTATTCTACAAAAACTGGCTCACAATTTTCTTCGATATCAATTGTTTTTCAACCATTTGGGATAAATTTTGGTTGCCTGTGGGAATCAAACAAGCTTTCTTATGTATCACTAATATTATCATCTTAAGAGGGTGTTCAATCAATGGACGCCACGTATTCATGTTTTATCCAGAAAAGGAATTTGCAGACCAGACATCTTAAGGGGCTGTTCAACATGAAAATGAAGTAATTAAATGTCATATCCCATAACTTATCCCCAACATTTATGACCAAGTGACGGTCAATTTGGTCCTTGTAACTAGTGGTATTTCGAGTAAACCGAACCACTTCGAGAATCTGGACGATTTATTCTGACAGTTTGGTCAAAATGCTTTTTTCAGAACTAATACCTAATTTTATTTGAACGGATAATTCGATAAATACTCAAAATATTGAATATATATATGTCAAAATTATCCAAAATTCTATTAATTTTTTTAAAATATCAGAAGAGGGGCTTGTGGGGGTAAAAGGAGGGGAGGTTAATTTAGTTCTTTTTTAATAATGTAGTAAGTCTTTTAAAATAACTTAAATTTTTTAATGTTTGAAAATTGGTGTGTACCACGCAAGTATAATCTGGATATTGTATTTTCTTTAAAAGTAAGATCATGTTAATTTTAATTTTAAAAATGAACGCAATATACTTAGTCAATTATTATCATTACTTTAGTCTTCAATTTCATAAAAGTAAAAATTATAAATAGGATGATTTAAAATGATCTTTTAGTTCAAGGACAATTTGAACTATTCAAAGTTCAACCCTTATTTGGTAAACGAGAATAGCCAAATAAAATTAAATCTTTCTTATTTCACTACAATATCCTATCTATTTGCTCCCTTTTGGTGGACTAAAGCCCGTTATAGTCACTGAGTAACTTGTATCTTAATTAGTAGTCCAAATTAAAATTTTGAAAAATATTTTCTGATTATTAAGAAATAGAATTTTATTATTTATTTAATAAAAAATAAAGTTACTATTTTTTCCTAAATTTGTATATGTTTCTCCTAACTACTACACTTCAAAATCGGAGCAAGAAAATACTATTTCATCCTTAAATCAACATTGTTTGATGCGTGATAACAACCATAAATATTAATCCTTCACATTTGACATAAAATTTATATTTCCGCCACACCCTCTACATTTGACATATAAAATTTATATTTCCGCCACAGAATAAAATTAGATTCACAATGAAAATGAAAATAAAGAAGAAACGCCTCTAATTTCTGTATTCTTTTTCCCTTTCCAACTGTTTCTTTCTTTCCTCTTGCCTCCTTTCTTCTCCAGATTTAGATGGGCAAATTTATTTGCAATTTCCACCAATACCCATTTTCAATTTTCTCTTTTTCTTCTATAATAACACTTTATTTTTCAAGCTTTTCATTAATTCATGCTAACAATGATACTCAACTTCCCATTACACCAATTAATAGCGATCTATATCATACCAGGTAAAATTCAACCAATATTATCTAGTTTTGCTCTTTAATACATGTTTTATTATTCGTAACGATAACTTTAACTGTTGCATTAGTTAGGAATTTATGTACTCGTTATTTGTAATACTTATCGCTAATTTATGAAAAAGAAATAAAAAACAATAACTTTATGCTGAATTGATATTTCACTCCAAGATCCAACTTGGCTATTTGATTTCCTACAGTCTGACATATGTCTTGTTGACTTCTTGTATTTTATTTTGTTGTGTAACGTCGTAATTCATAAGTGCGATTTTACAAGGTGAGGTTTTTATGTTAAAAAATGGTTTATATAACTTGTAGAAACGGGAACTTAGTATATTTTAATATAGTAAATGGTTACTTGAATTGTCATGTTCTGGTTAATACTGGAGTTGAATTATTCTTACTTAGCATCTGACTGCTGATTGGGATTTTCGCAGTGGAGCTTTGCTGGAAGAAATCGAATCACTTGTTCATCGTCACCCTGATAAGCTCTCGGTGCATCTCTGTTCTTTACTATGCTGCATCTTTCTTTGATAACGGGGGACCAGCAGCTGCTACTCATTGAGTGCGCACTGGGTAGACCTCGTACTGAGCATAATAGTCTGTAAATCGCGCTTAGACAATTAAACCACACTAGGCAAGCCAGTGTGACGGGTTTGATCAAGAAAGGGTTGGCCACCCTTGCGGGATGTGCTGAATCTTTCTGTTTGTATGCGGTGACGATTACAGTCCATGTAACCTGAATTCTTGCAATTTTATGCAGATTGAGACTTTTGCGAGTGCAAATAAGGGATACCACACTGATATGACAGTAATTACATATTGCCGTAATCGAAAAGATAACGAGGACAAGTCAAAGTTTAGGATACTTCTGGTACGTTGTTGTGTTTTGCATAATTTTAGATTCGTCGTTCATCTTCAGTTCTTGAACTATGATATATGAGGAGAAAAACATGATGAAAGAAAAGGACAAGAGCTACAACTTCAAATAAAGATCGCATCTTTTAGTTGACAAAGAGGATCGGTTTTGACACATAGTTTTAAGTGATTGGTGGTTACTGCTGTCTTTTTTGACAGAGAATTACTTGTCTTCCAGACTTTTGGCCAACATGGAAGAGAACTCATTACCACTGAGCTTGCATTTAGGATTCTTTCAATTCTAAGTGAAGAGGAGTTTCTACCAAATACGGAAAGAGCTTCATTAAATAACACGCTAGATAAGCTAATTATAAAGGTAATGTATGGCTAGACAATTTCTGATCTTTTTATACTCACCTACTATATGCATTCTACCATTTTCTACTCAACTTTCTTATGTAAGACATAGATCTATATTTTTACAACCAAATGAATTGGTCTTAAAAAATGGTCACCACTGGAAATGATACTTTAGCATATTTTTACTTACTGCTGCCTTGAATTCTCGTGTCAGGTTGTACCAATCGAGAATCTGAATGGCCGGAAACTAGTTGAAGCTGGAGACCTTTGTGAGAGAAGAAATGGTATTGAAATTTACCTTTCTAATCCAGATAAATTACAATATCTGGATATGACACATGAGAAGGTTTATCATTTACTTTTCTTACAGGAAGAGGAGTGGATCTCAATCGAAATTGGAGTGTGGATTGGGGCAAAAAGGAAAAGGTTGGTTTACCTTTGTCTTTTTGCTCATCATTGTGCCATATAATATAGGCATTGTCTTTCATTGTACTGCCTGCCACATGGTTTTCCGATTAATATAGGTTATTTTGCGAGCATACTCAGTCTGTCATGTGATGCTATAGCAATTTAACTCCCTGACTGATGATTTAGGACTATGATCCATATGAAGAAAATCCTGGTGCAGCTGCTTTTAGTGAGCCTGAGACTCAATTAATGAGGAAGCTCTCTGTATCATTTGAACCACATCTGTGGGTTAATGTCCACTCCGGGATGGAGGTACTATTTAAACTGTTATAGTTTGTCTTCTTTTGCCCTCTCTGTAGGTAAATTCTTACTACGGACTTCAAAATTTATATATCCCTCGTTATAAACAGCAGATATATTTTCTTAAGTGTTCCCTAGTTCACAGTCTACTGTTGCTAATGCCAAATTATTAATTTTTCTTGGTATTGACATTCTTTATATTCCTTCCTCTCTTCCTTTTTCTTTTCAAGTGTAAACACATCTGCTTTTTTGTCTATTCCTTGTTACTTAACTTTTTCCTGGACATTTTTTATTAGGCTCTATTCATGCCATATGATCACAAAAACACAACTCCAGATGGGTTACCCTCCCAGAGAATGAAGCTGATTCTTGAAAGATTGAATCATCTTCATTTGGAAGACCGCTGCTTGATTGGATCTGGTGGAGGATCTGTTGGGTACTTAGTCCTTTTGATTCATTTTCAATCATTTCATCAGATTTACTCCTACCAAAGAACATAGCTGCCGATAGTTTGATATTTCATTCATTCACAATCCATATAGTATAAATTCTCAGATTCTTCACTCTTTGAATGTAAACGACGTTGTCGTGTTACCCATTTTAATTAGATTAAATTATACAGACTAACAGACCATAATCTTGAACCTCCCTCTTCTTGTGTTACATTTTTCCTTATGGGTTATTTTTGAAGAATTGGACGGAAACTTGAAAATGGAAGCTACAGTATATTATATAAAACTTAAGAGGAATATTGATTTTCTATGAAAAATAAGCAGCTGAAGACTGTTTTGCTAATATGTCATTCGATCTTTTCCTCCTTTGCTCTTATTCTGACCTTCAGTTTCTTGTTCCATAATTGTAGTTATCTGGCTCATGGGACTGCTACAGATTTTATGTATGATGTTGCGAGGGTGCCGATGGCTTTCACCTTTGAGGCATAAGAAATACACCCTTTCCGTTCTTTATTTTATTTTTTGGATTGGAACTTTGTGCTATTCGTATTATCGAAGTGTTCGTTCTTATTCTAACTCTGTCATTTACTGACATGTAGATTTATGGAGACAACAATGCGTCCTCAAAAGACTGTTTTAGGATGTTCAATCCAGTTGATATCACCAGCTTTAATGTGTGTTCATTTACATTTTATATTATTGATAGGTTTCAACGATTGAGCCTTATTTGACGGATTCTATTTTTAACAGAAGCTTCGTGTTATTGGTTTGCATTAAGTGAGTTTATTAGTTTTACGTTCAGACCATTAAGCTAGCTTTATGTTACTGTTATGCAGAAAGTTTTGAACGATTGGTCTGGTGCATTCTTCACGATGTTTGGTATAGGGGCACGCCAGGCAAATGAGCTTCACACAAGAGCAGCAGCATCAGCCAATTTCGACAAGTGGCTTTCTATAGACGATTACCTAAATGGTTATTTAATGGAACGGAGGAGTAGGTACGGGAAGAAGATGGAGGTCTTGGAGCTTGGAATGCAGGAGATTAGGACTTATTTCAGACTGTTCTTGTTATCTTCTGTTTTGTTATTGTTTATGTTTTGTTCTAGAATCTCAAAGAGCACCAGACCTCTTGTTTCTGCTATGTCATTTTCATGACTTTTTCATTTTTTGTATTTAAACAAATAGTAGAGCAAAGCGTATGGTGACGCCTGGTTGAAAATCGAAATTTGTTTTAAAAACATTGTACTACTAGTTATTCTTTTGCAATTAGAAAAATCTTGTTTTTTTCTTTCTTTCTAGAAACAAAGTTGAAATAATTCCTTAGAAAGAATTACTATAATTTCATACCAAAATATTGAAAGTAACCTAAGCAGTTGCTATAATTCTTCATAAATACATTTTCCTCAGACAATCAAAAGAATGAAGCAAACAAGTACTAAGTATTATACTTACTGAATTTTCATTATTTATTACTCCCTCCATTTTTTTTGTCGTTTTAGTCTAAATTTTTTGTTTCAAAATATTTGTCATTTTAGAATAGAAAGTTGTAGTTCTACATTCCCAATGTAATGTTTGATTAATTTTTTTCATGAAACTATCAAACAACCAATGAAATGATTTTAAATGATTGATATTTTATATTTTCGTATTTTTTGACTATTTTTAATTTTTATTAATCTATATGAAAATTGTTAGAACGACAAATGACAAATAAAAAAAATGGAAGTAGCAGTGAACAAAGATGGGTCAAATCCCGAACTTCTAAATAACATATTCAAATATCATATTCATATAACCGAACTCGATTAATGAGAAGACTTGATTTAGTTGATTGGAGTCGAAGTAATCAAATTGTCATTAGTATCCTAACCTACTAACCACTAAATCTTCTCGAATTGAACAATTTGATTACTTAATCACCAGATCCAAGTCCTCTTTCCAATTTCAGCACCAGCATCAGCAATTTTTCGCAATATGCAAGGAGCAACAGGAATAGGCTATGGCCTAAAATACCAGGTCCAGATTTGAGAAATAATATTGACTACTAATGCATTCGAATGTATAAATATATATTTGATTAAACTTACAGGCTCGTTGCATTTCCGATGTCAAAGCCGACACAGATCATACCAGCTTCCTCGTCGGCACTTTAAGCCTTAAAGAGGAAAACGAGGTCTTTTATTTCGTCAAATATTTTATATTATCTGGCTCGAAGATAGTGTTTGTTAGGAAACAGTCGAGACATTAGGGCATGTTGTTGTAATGTAAAATTAATTGTTAAGACAAAGATTTTATATTTTCTGCCTAGTGGAATAAATCAAAATGGCTTGTTATGCTACTTACTCTTCTTATCTATCATGAAAGTAGTAGATAGTGTTTGCACTTCATTCTTTTTGTTATCACGGGCTTAGACTGTGCATACTGTACGACCCCACTTACCAGTCTAGATGGGAGACACTTTAGAGGTATTGGCACATGTTGTAGTGTAAAATTGTTGTTTTCATGTGAGTCAAAGATTTTATATTCTTCGGCTCTGAATATCAAAATGGCTCATTACACTACTTATGTATTTTATCTATGGTGAAGTAGTATATAGTGTTTGCACTTCACTCTTGGGTGAACTCCGAAACAGTCTCCCTGTTATCACGGGTGTAAGGTTGCATACTATCTGACCCCTTACTCCGCCTAAATGGGAGCCGAAGAATCATTGAGGCATGTTGTTGTTGTTGTGGTAATGTAAAATTAATTGTTGTTCTTGTTTGTAGGTTCATTTGATGAGGTTAAATCAGGATAGTAGCGAGCTCATCTGTGAGGGTTTGTTTTCGCATCCTAATCAGATATGGGACCTTGCTTCTTCTCCTTTCGATCTCCGCATTTTCTCCACAGTCTTCTCAGACGGTAACTTTCCATTACAAATCTTAACACATTAGACGATACAGTTTGATACTATGTACTCCCTCGATTTCAATTTGTGGTTCGTTTGAATCGAGGTGAATCTTTCAGGGTAAAGGTTAAAAATTAACCTAGGTGAGGTAGTTGAGTTGAATGATTTAAAATCTTGTTTGGATACTAAGTTAAGTTGAAAAGTTTACCATCAAATTCAAAACTAAATAATTTTTTTAGGGTGGAGGGAGTATCTCTGCTGCTAATTTACAACTATTTTATTGCTTTACCATGACAAACTGAGGAGAGGGAGAGTACAGTTTAATGTTTCTCATTTATATGTTATGCGTATTCCTTTCAGAAATCTATCGTCTCTTTAAATGTTTTTTTACTTTCTTGAAGGGGACACGTATGGGGCAGCAATATGGCAGATTCCTGAGTTATATGGCCAGCTCAATTCGCCTCAGCTGGAACGAATTGCTACACTCGACGCACATAATTCAAAAATCAAATGGTAACCTCATTACTTTTTTTACCTCAAGTATTTATTTTGTATTGATGTACCCTCTATGAAACGCATTGCACTTTACTATAGTTGCCTGTACTTACCCATATCTGGTTTTCCATAGAATTTGGTGGCGGCTGTCTTGCGTATGACATCAAATGTTATTTGTATTTAAAAAAAATCCAAATGGGTTCTTTGAGATTAAATGGTTCTTCATAATTGCATATCTCTCTAGAACCTTCTCTAATCAAATGTTTGTAAAAATGAGATGGTCTGCCTAGTTTAGGATCGTGTTGGGCTTGCTGATTAAAAGAACACCGCTTTGTCTCTTTTCCACCTTAGAATGCTGCATATGCAATGCATAACAGACAAGTCCGCACTGCAATGCATGAATGTTCTTTTATATGCAGATTCTTATAGAAAATCATTACACTGACGTTTCCCCATTTTCAAAATTTGTTTTCTTTACATTATTATTGAATGTTCTTGCAGGCATGATTTGGTGGCTCTGGGAGACATGATAGATTGGTCGCATTGATAGACAGAGAAATAAACAACAGATTTGGATACATCGAAAACTGCACAGGTTTGTCTCAAAGTCATCTGATAGCCGTATGTATTACTTAATTTAGAAAGTGGGGAATATAAGTTTAGCAAGTAAAAAACAATTACTTGTAGTTTCTCGCTCCATGTCATAATATCTGTTTTAGTCTTGGTGATTGTCAAATGGACTGATATAAATTTTTCGATACTGCTTCATGAAACTTATTCTGGAAATGCTAATCTTCAGGTCTTGCTGCAAATTTAGGTACAATCACAGGAATCTCCTGGAATGCTTCAATCATTATCTGGTGGTGCCTGGGATCCACATGATTACAATGCTGTTGCTTTAACTTGTGGCTCATCAGTCCTTCTCTGGGATTTGCGAACTATGCAGTACGTTGAGCTTCACTTCTTTGTTTTGTCCTAGTTTTGGTCAATTAACCATTCTATGAACAAACAGGACTTATATGTTATGATGGTCTGTTATCATCTTGTAATGTTACTATCATATACAGTTCACACACAATAAATGGTACTGTGCTGGATGATGAAGCGTATAATGTTGGCTAAGAATTTAATTAATGCCTGCTTCTTTCTTAAGAAAATGAATGCCTAGAGGCCAGCATAGTGTACCATTTCTCGATTGACTTCAATGCTGTTGTGTGCTAAAAATGGCTGTGAATGCAGTGAATCTAAACCATTATATTTAGTGTCTTTCAGTCTGATTAACTAATAGTGGCAATTTTAGGTCTAGTTCAAAATTTTAATTCTGTATAAACAAATTCTTTAGCGTTGGTTTAGGCTTTAATTTCATACTTGTCACGTGTTTAATGATATTTGTTCATAGGACTCTGTATAAGAATGTGACATTCAAACGTTCTTCGCTTTCAGGAAAACAAATTCAATTGAGCAGCCCCATGTTCGTAATGTTGATTATGACATTAAGACGAAGAATATGCTTGTGAGTATGCAGAAGTTTACTTGTTTCTTGTTTATATATTTTTTCTCGTTATTAAGTCCCAATTATCTTAATTCATTAAGTGTCTATTCTTAGTGCCAGGAAAGTCCTAGTTACAGACCAATTCATTCATGGGTAGCTAGGTCATAATTCAAGTAGTTAAGTGTGCTTCATTATGATGCAAATTTCACTGCTGTCTTGCACTAAGACATCAGATTCCTTAACTTGATCCTTAAATCAATTTGTTTTACTTTTTTGAACTGTATTTTTCACTCGATAGTTCTAGTTAATGCAATCATCTTTTAACTTGCTATCTTGAAGATCTTAAGGAGACCTAGATTGCCAATGGTTGTTGAATGGTGACCTGGCTGATTTACACAGGTGACTGCTGAAGATGAATCTGGGATACACTTGTGGGACCTTAGAATGCTAAAGTTTCCAGTATTGGAGCTCCCTGGGCATGCACACTGGTATGGCATTCCACTAACTATATGTTCACTATGGTTTTTGATTTGAGGATATCAGGTGTCCATGGTAGGCCAAGTATTTTATGGCTAATTTTATTTTTTACTTCCACCCATCTCAATTTTATTTTCAAAATTTGCATGTACTCTGTGTCAGTTTCAGCACTATTTTCATCTTTAAAGTTCTTTTACCTGATTCCAGAGTTACCAACTTTGACCGACTTAAGGAATCATTAATAATTTTTGGCAGGACATGGACGGCTAAATACAACCCTGAATATGAAGGATTGATTCTGGTTTGTCTCTCCCCCCTCTCTCTCACTCAGCTCTTGTTGATTAATCTTTAATGTGGTCAAGAGTCGACCATTTCAATATCTTCTCCCGCGTTGGTTTCAAAAGTTTTTTTCCTGCAAGTCTAGCCTTAAATCTATATGTACTGGTTACATCTGCTCACAAAACTGACTCTTTTGTAGAGTGGTGGAACAGATTCTGCTGTCAATTTGTGGGCTGTTTCTTCTACTAGTGAAAACTTAGTATATGAGAGGTTGCTTCTAATGCAATTGAACTTAAAATGCCCCAATGTTGTCCATTCAATGATCTTACTGTCTATGTTGTTTTTCAGCTCTATCGAATCACCAATGCAGTCATATCGATTGCTTAATACTTACACCGATTATGAAGACTCTGTATATGGTGCTTATTTCATTCCCTTAGTTTCACTATAGCTACTTGCTAAACTCAGCCTGACTCACAGTGGACTGTTATTAGGTCTTGCTTGGAGTTCCCGTGAGCCATGGGTGTTTGCATCATTGTCTTATGATGGAAGGGTAAGAGTATTAGTTTCTTTTATTTATTTTGAGCTTAAAATTGTGATCTCTAGTTCTGTTCTTATTTGTCATTGGTACAAATCGTTATAGATCTTCAAGCAGTGGAGTGTAAAGAAATAAAAGTCTAACTCGTAACTTCCTCCCTCCAACATAACCATATATGTGCCCAATGGTTAAGCCAGCCTGGGGTTACCTAAACCATTCTACTCCCTCCGATTTATTTTAATTGATATTTTCGAATTTGCGTGTCTAGCTTTGACCATTAGTTACTTCATATATATATATATATAATTGGATTTGGCTTTAAAATATTTTCATGACATTATTTCTTAATACTGCATAAGTCATATCATGATATACAAGTACTCTGATCATTTGACTTTTCGGTTGGGTTTTCGAAGTTATCATGCTGATTATTTTTCATTTTTTCTTTTTTTGTGAAATAGGTAGTTGTGGAATCTATAAAGTCTCATCTTCCTAGGAAATGAACCTGTTCATTTGATTGAGTTGTGCTTGTGCGCAAAGACACTTGAGGTGACCTGAACTGAAGGAGCTTCTTGCAATGCAGTACCCTTAATCTATTATTGCTTGCTGCCCAGATTGTGAAAAATCATAATCGAATCTGGCTCCATTAATCTCGAAAGCGTGGTTTACTAATATTTACTTGTTGAAGTGATACTGTAAATTGTAATGCTACCAAATTATTCAGATCCATGAAATCTTTACTTGATCACTTCTAAGCTCCGCCACTGAGCATGACTATATATGCCTTTGTTTCATTTGAGCCCTGCTTGAATGGCAATATTTTTTTTTTTATGTTGCCTTTGTGAGTAACAGAGGCTGCGTGATTCAATACTTTGCAACTTATTTGTTGTGTTTCATTTAGTAGCTTGAATAAAGGAGATGCCGGACTCTTTGTTCTTGTTGCATTATACTAAATATTGTCTTCCATGAGTTCCATCTTAACCCAGCTTTCCTTCATTGCTTTGGCTCAGTTACCATTTTTAATGTGGATTGGTAACATTAGTATCAATTGGATTTTCTAAACCAGAAACATCAATGTAGTAATCACAAGAATTTTCGACTTCACTTATTTATCGGAATACTAGACAAGGAAGCCCCTATATTCCGAGGATTAACCTCTATGAGACATGTATTCTGTGTCCTCTGTGCATGAGCTTAGGAGGAGCTTGTTCTGGATCTCGCCAGAGCTTGTTAGAAGAGTGGTGGTTTAAGAGCAATTGTTAGATCAAGTTTTTTCGTTTGTTTGTTTGTTGTACTGAAGTAAATTTGTGCATATGAGTATAGCTTAGATCTGATAGACATCTCTGAGTATAAAAACCACTCTCAAGTTCCAGTAGGAGGTTCATTAAGCACACAACTGCAAAAGTTCATAAAAAACAACTAAAAGCAACAATACAAGAACAATAAATCTTGAAAAACCCATCAAGGTATCTTGAGCACCCAACCACAAGATGGATTTCATGAACTCTTTGGTGAGCTCTGCATTTCCACCACCTTCTTCCAACTCTCTCTCGTCGAAATCTCATTCCACCACCTGCCCACATTTTCCCTAGAAGTGATCAGCTCTGCCCTGTCTGTTCCATTTACTATATACTGAGTGTTGGGCAAATGAGACAAATCAGCCAAAGAAAATTCATCTCCAGCCAAGAATTTTGTCTCTCCAAGTCTTTTCTCATACAAATCAAGAACCTTAACAAGCTTTGCTTCATTCTGTTTGATCAAATTCTCATCTTGTTTTATATTCATCCTTGGGGCAAAAGCTAACTGAAAGACCAAAGCTCCACTAGGTGGGTGGAAATTTTGGCCTTCGGCTTCTAACCATTGATCGATCGATGCCTTCTCTAGGTAGTTTGTTCCATAGAGTTTCTTGTTTCCTTGATTGCTGTATTTATCACAAATGTATCTGCATATAGATCTTGATTCTACAATTTATCAAACGCGTCGAGTAAGAAAATATTGGTATAATGCAATTGCAGAATGTACACTACAGCTTTGAAGAAGAGTAAATTGCATTGAAAAATATCAACAAGACAGAGTAAGATGTTAAGATCAAATTACCAAAAAGAGTAATGCTCTCATCTTGAAAAGCTGGAACTTGGCCAAAGGGGCTGGAAAATGAAAATACAACTATAAAACCAAACCTTATCGCATTAAAAAAGTAATACAGCTATTTTGATCTTTAGAGATAGTCTGGCTTTTTTTGTTTCACTTTATTATAATGCTAGAAATGGTTAGAGTTAATCCTTTTCAAGTAGGGTCACTACAACTCTGGAGACAGCAGTTGAAAGAGGTGGTCCATACACTTTCACTGGTGTTGCCATTTCTCGAAACCTCTCAAATGTAAGGATTTAAATTTGGCTTCTGCTTTATATAATAAAGTTTTCATCCTGATGTGTGTATACTGTTTAATTTGTGGAATTGAAAACACGTTGTCTAACATTTGATTACACCATGGGTTTTTGAAAATGATAAGTTCTGGCTTTAACATAATAATTTAAATATTATTGTTGTTTTGATTATATTTATAAACAAAGTTAAGAGCAATCATAATAAATTAGTATATTTGATATAAGAAGAAGAAATGGCTCATATACATTTAAGGATAAAAGGCAATGAATAAATTAACATGTTTGGGTGATGGAATGTTATTATGTTTGAGGTGTTACGTATTATATTTATCTTTTTATAGTGGTCCCATATTATAACAAACTTGAAATTCAACAGTGGTATGATGGTCAAATACGTAAGAAAAGGGTTAAATCGTAGAATTCTCGATACCTTTTAAAATGAACTTCAGTCCCCATGGACATCACAAGAAACTTGCTCAATATGCAAGTGTCATTTAGGGGTTTCAACAAGAGGACAAACAAACAAAAAAATGGTTTTGATTAAAAGACAAATTTACACTTAGGTAAACGCGTGCATATCATGGGGACTTAGCGACGAAAAAATTACTTAGTGATCAGTGAGACCATGTTTTAAAACATAAGTAATGATATGGGATCATGCCTCTAAACATAAAGTAATTAAAATGGCTCCCTCCACAAAACTATAGAGTTAATGCCTTTTGCCCTTTTAAATAATACAAAAGATTGACGAAATACCCTTAATTAACAGCTTATGAAAAAATTAGCAGTACCAATTGGGACCATGTTTTATAACTTATGAAAATGATGATATAGGGGTAACACGAACACAAGTGATGAAATAGTTCACATCCTTCCGAATGAGTGATGATTAAGCGAAACTTAGCACTTATATTTAATGTCAAAGAATATAATATGAAAAAGTAGTATATATGTGTAAAGAAAATATAAAATGACAGTAAAATGAAAAATAATCTTAGAATGTGGTAACAAAAAATAAGTGGTGGGAAATTTATCTCATTCACCACTTTTTATTATTGAACCCACAAGTTACCCTTATTTAGGGGGTTTCTTTTACATTTGACTACAAATTTAAATTATTTATGAACATTCGACAATATTAAATTATTATCAAGAAATCAATACAAAAACTTTTCTTGCAAGCTCTCTAGCATTCTTGTTCTATATTTTCTAAGTTCTTATTATTATCCCGAAACAATTTTGTTTTTTATTTTTTTAAAGTTGGTTGACTCGTGAACTTCCCAAAGCTTCACTGAATGAAGCACGTGCCATTTTTGGTTGAAAAGGCCGTCTTGACAAAAATCGTGAATGACTCTGTAAAAATAAAATAAACCAACCAACTATTCAGTAAAATAAAAACCACGTCGGAGCCAATTACATCTTCCAAATTTTCTTAACATCACGGAGACTATGACGAAGGACTTAGAGTTCATGAGCAAAGCAGATGGGATGACCGATGACCCAATATATGGTTGATTGGAAACCTTATATTCATTTAGCCGACCCCACTTAACGGGATAAAGCTTGATTTGGTTACCGTTTCTAATGCTGGATGGCGCACTGGGACATTATACACACCCGAAATATTGAAAATGATTAATAGAAAACTTCAGGACATATTCTCTGTCCATGAGCATTCATTCAAGTATCAGCAAGAAGTTCTAAGAATAAAAACTGGATCAAATAAGCTTACATGGCTTAACTTCAAGAGATCCCTGAGTTCAACTTTTAGGTGACTATCTGATATTGTGTTGTCTCAGCCATCATCAAGTTTCCCTAAGACTAGTATTTAGGTTCACCAACTTAATCACCATTCACCAATAATCCCCACATGAACAGATACCATCCTTGAAATGATGAAAGCGGTTTGTGTCTCTGACATAGATTTCCCTCCCCTCGGAGATGGATATGAATTTGATAAAATTATGGCAATCCCCACAAATTCGAAGATTCTTGATGACATTAAGAGAAGATCCTGCTTTAGTGTTCAACATTCCAAAAACTACAGCCAGTTTTTCGCTGTGACCACATAAGATGTGCTCTTTCTCCTGTTCTTCAACATCTTGCAGCACAAAGTGCGTGTTAGGAGCAAAACCGGATCTTTTCATTTCCACCCTCAAATCGTCTAGCTTCTCCAAAATAAGTGACATCTGAGGATGTGATTGATCTCCTGCCAAAAGCATGTGAACCTTATTCTTGAATCCAATCCAACTGCACCCGGGATTCTTCCTCAATCCCTTACTCTTCATTATATCTCGGACATTATCTACTTCTTTCCATTTTCCTCTCGAAGCATAAATGTTAGACAGAAGAATGTAATTTCCAGGATTGTTTGGTTCTAATTCAAACAATTTATAAGCTGCTATCTCTCCTAAATTCATGTTATGGTGAACTCTGCAAGAACCCAACAAAGCACCCCATACACAAGCATCTGGTTCAAGTGGCATGCTGGTGATCAAGGAATACGCTTCCTCAAGTTTTCCGGCACGACCAAGCAGGCTTACCATACAAGCATATTGCTCCATCCTAGGTTCAATACCATGACTTTGAAGCATACTATCAAAGTAAAGTCTTCCTTCATTTACAAGACCGCTTTGGCTACATGCAGATAACAAACTAGTGAAAGTGACCGAGTCAGGTTCGACTCCCCTCCTTTGCATTAAATGGAAAATTTCAGTAGCTTCTTTGGCCATCCCATGCATTGCATATCCACTAAGCAATGCATTCCAACACACTAGATTGGGTTCTGACATCATGTTAAAGAAGTGTCTCGCTTTCTGAATTCGTCCACAATTTGCGTACATATCAATCAAAGCACTGCCAACATAAACATCATTCCAAAATCTCTGTCTAATAGAATAGCAGTGAGCCGCCTTCCCGTGGGATAATGCTGCAATATTCCCACAAGCTGGGAGAAAACAAGGGATTGTCACAGAATTTGGCTTCACCCCTGCCTTTTGCATTTCTCTGAAAAGTTCCAAGGCTTCCATATCTTTCCCATGTTGAGAGCAACAAGCGATCATTGAAGTCCACGACACCACATTCAATTCAACTGCTCGACTTTGAAACTTCTCAAAAGTACCTAAAGCCTCATTTACGAGACCACTCCTTGATAATCCAGAAATTAGAGCATTACAAGCACCTACATCAACGTGATCCAAATCCTCAAATATTGTTAACATTTCTTTACAACAGTGACATTTACCATACATATCAATAAGAGCACTATGAACACACTTATCCGTAAGTAATCCAATCTTGATGACGTAACCATGAACCTGTGCACCCATACTCAAGCTTACTAAATGCCCTATTGAAGGAAGGACGCTGGAAATACCTATCCCATCAGCAATCAACCCACTTAAGTGCATATCCTTGAACATCAAAACAGCCTCCAAAAACTGCCCACTCTGGTTAAAGCCCGCAATCATGCCATTCCAGGAAACCACATTAGGTTCGACCCCTGATTCCCGCATCTTGCAAAACACCTGTCTAGCATTACTCTTATCAGCTTTTTTAGCATAAAAAGCAGCCAAAGCACTGCACGACTTAACATCCTTGTCAGGCATTTCATCGAACAGTTTACGCGCATTGTCCAGCATGCCAACTTTCAGATAAAAATGAAACCACGAAGATTGAACAAAAGCATCCGCCAACGACCCAGATGTTGTAATGTATCCATGAATCTGCAATGCAATTCTGAGACACATCAACGACGCGCATGCTTTGATGGCACAGGGGAGCAATTGGGCATCAGGAAGCAAGTTAAAGGATCGCATTCTGGAGAACAAATGAAGAGTATAGTGAGAGTTATTGAACTTGGAGGCAGCATAAATGATTGTGGTGAAGGAGAAAATATCCGGAGGAGAAGGGAGGAGACGCTCAGCCTCCAAAAAACATTGGTTGTTGGCATACAGAGAGATGAGTTTGTTGTTTAGCTCACCACTCTTCAAGCTTTGTGGACTAGGCTTAATCACATGTCTTCATGCTCCTTACTTTTGCTGCTTCATCTCTCCATCATCATAATAATAATAATAATCATACAATAGACAAAAACTATTTTTAACTCTTTAACGGATCGTCGTTCAGCGCGTCGATTGTCTTTCTCGGCCCAAAAACAGCAGATGCGATGGAATGCATGCACTCATCTTGGTGAAGGATAAAAAATCATGTAATAACGTTTTTTAGCCGAATCCTATCCTCTATATATAATGTAAGGTAGATTAGGCGGTTGCTCAAAGTGAAGTCGACTTTTGTTTTTCTATTTTTAGTAATTAATCAGCAAAATTCGAATCTTCACAATTCTTCTTTCCTTTAAGGATTTTCGCTTTTATAAATAAGTTTGATATTATCTCGATGTTCTACTATATTGTTAACAAATTTTTATATAGAGTTTTCGCATATAATAGATTCAATTATTTTTCTTCAAATATAATTTTGAATTATATAAAATCACATTTTTTCTCCTCTTACATAATTTTAATTCATTATTTGTCTTATATCTCTTTATAAAATTAATGAATTATTTTTCTTGAGAGAACTGGAAACGTCTTGCCAAAATAACTAAAATTACAAACTGTACCAAACGGATTGATTTACAAATACGAGTAACTTTTTTTAACATGTCTAAAAGTTGAACTAACCTCTTTGTCTAATGGACACAATTTGAAAATGGATACATATGTAATGAAAATGTGATCTTAGTTCAAACCAATGCGCATAGGCATAGGATCAATACTCAACCAGACACCAATGCTTTAAGCTTTACATGAATCAAACACAAACTACAAAATACTGAAGATTAAAATCTTAACCCCACACATTTAAGAAGGCATAAAATAATTTACTTTGACAAGGTTATACAAATTGCCAGACTCCAATAATTAACATGAAAACCTAGCAACAAATCTTCATGTGACCATCTTCAGTACCAAGTAGAAACAGCCTCGAGAAAGGTAGAATACTTATGCTTGATAATACAGACATGTTCCTGGAATCGCTATCTGATGTATAAAGATATTGCGGCGCAACAATACACTGTCCATCCTGCCATGGTAAAAAAAACATAAACATGAGATACTGCTCTTCTACCTTCCAGGACCCTAAGATCCTACCCTCCACAACTTAAGCAGATCTAACAGCACAGCTGCTCGTTAATTAGCTAAACACGGATATAACAAAGATGAAGGCCGCATTTAGTTAGGGGCGGATTGTGTCTGTTTCAGAATCATATTACCAAATCACTAAAGGTGTAGAGGTTAAAAATAGATGTAAACACGTACTCCATCTGCAGATCTTGCTAAAGATGAGAGGCCAATCTTAGTTTTTGATATTGAAATAACATCTCTTCCCCAAACAGAGAAACCTGATATTCCATCATTGTGTCCCCTAAAAATCATGGACTGGGACGTCCAACTCCTGCTCATAGAGAATAAGGGTCACCAATATAATTAAATAACTAATCAGATTCCATGTAAAAGAGTCTACAGAAATTATTCACAATACTCAATAACTCTAGCCAAAGTTTCATTGAAACATGCCCTCCAAACAAAATTCATGCAGGAAAGAAGTCTTTTTGGAGAAGAGAGAACAATCCTATCAACTTTGATTTAAGAAGCATGCTGCATTATGTTATCACTCATGGTACAATATGGGGTGAACATTAATCATTCAAATCACTGCACACAGCCGAAAGTGACGTGTACTTCATCTTATATAACAAACTAAATATCCTCGTGAGGAGGGAATATAATAATTATTCATTAAAGGATTCATCTCGAAACCTAGCAGCATAAACAAGAATAGTGTTACTTAACTTCAAAAGAAGGGAATCTAGGATTAGTAGTTAAAAATGGGAATCGTAATCTACTAAAACTGTTTAATTCTTCTTCAGACATCCAAGTATCAGATTCATTTCAGGCATGCAATGTGCATACTATTAAGACCTGGTGGATAAATTAATTGAACAGCCACGTAGATACAAAAGCAAGAAACTCAGTCACTATTCACACAAATATGTTGCGTCAACTCCTACATTGTTTTAGGTAATATAACAAGAGTTCTAGAATAGACAAATAACTGAAGAGCAGGACATTGCTTGGGCATATATTCAGCTAGATTTTACTTTCAAGTACTGTGCGCTTCAATCAAGAAATAAATAAACTGTAAGATAGCTATAATAACCAAGATCTACTCTTGAAAAAACTGAAGTTGAAAACAAATTCAGAAGCTAATATCTAATGTCACCTTCTTAAGTCCCATACACGCAGTGTCCTATCAAGGGAACTGGAAACAAGCAAGTGTTCCTCTGGAGCAGCCAACTGCAATCAATAAAATAGTAAGTAGTACCCAATAAATCTGATTATTACATGTTCTTATCACTTCATACCTTCGTCAAATATCCATCATGAGCCTGCCATGAAGCAATGATATCTCCACTTCTAAGGTCAAACAGCTTGCAGAAACCAGAACTTAGGCCGGTAGCAATCCAAGAAGGAAAAGAAGCAGTACCATCAGGTTTAACTCTAGTAGAAGAAGATGAGCATATAGACGAGATTAGAGAAGACATTGATCCACTTCTCCACAAGTGAAGTTTTCGATCTTGGGACACGTCAATGAATCTGCATATAAAGGGACATCAAGAAGCAAAGTTGCAGTGAGATACCGACTTTGTTTGCTAGCATCAAATTTCTACAATGGAAAGAGGTTAATACCTAAGAGCACCACTTCCAGTGCCCACAAGAAGCATATCAACAGATTCTAAGTAATGCATGGTTGTATACAAACTTTCATCAAAAGCAGTATTCAATATTCCACTTGATGATGTATTGTACAGCAGCATACTACCTTGGTCTGTGTTCATCTTTGTTGATGAACTTGATAGACTTGCATGCTGCTCAGAATTTGCAGAACATTCAGCAAAAAGAGAAATTAATTTCCCATTTTGGCTATTCCAAATATGTACTGTTCCGTCACAAGATGCTATCCTCCCAGAGGATGTTAAAAGGCAGATGTCATTCACAACCTGAGATTGTATGTTGCAATAATTATCCTCCCCATGCAGAAAAACAAGTTAATATGAATGAAGTGGATGAATATAAGAAACTATGGACGTCTTTGAAAATGTCCTGAGTTTTTCTGTTTATAAAAGAACTTTTTCCATCCACGTTATTTTGCATTTATCCATAAGCTTATTGTACTCTTCTCGGACTTTTTATGTGAAAACTTTCACTATTTTTCATTATGCTTGAGGGGAAGGTATAGAAATCAGCATCCAGTATATCTTTCATCTATGGACAGCAGAAATTCAAATACAGATTATATAGTATAATAGGTTGCGTCTAAGGAATAATTGAAGCAAACCTCCTCATGACCATCATATGCAGACACACAATCAGCTGTTGATAGTTGCCACTTCTGAATAGTTCCTTTATAACCCTGACCTACACCTGCAGTAAAAACAGTATTCTCGTCTTGACAAATTGCAATAGATCTTATTGACCCATGGTGGCCACGCGCAGAGTTTATAACAGATGCTCTAATCTTCCATGGTAGTTCATCCTTTAGACTTGCCGAACGGCCAAGATAATCAGGCTCCTCCCAGCTAGTTGCTTGAGAAGGGAACCAATACCAGGGTTCATGTATCCCAACACTTGACCTTATAACTTGATGATCAGACGAAGTTCTGCTTGATATAAAGTTTCTAGGAACCCGATGTCCTTGAGATTTGGGCATTGACCATCCAGCCTCATTAAGAAACATTTTAGTAGGTGCATAATCAGATATGGAGCTGTCGCTTAAAGATGCCTTTCTGACTGTTGCATTTTCTTCACCGCTTCGAGATGATTCCTCCATGTGTTCCCACTAAAAGATGGTTAAAAGACTTGAGCATCAGAACCAAAACAAGAAAGGGGAAAAGAAAAACATACATCATAACTATTAACACCACACTTCAGACTAAGTTCAAACACTTGAATGAAGTAGTGGTGTGTGCTTTAAAAAAGAATTAGGTTCTCAGACAAGCATTTCTTCCGTGAAAAGATTATTACAGCAACTCCTTTTTACATTCCAATCACAGCCATGAACAAGATGACAGATGACTAGAAGAATCCTATAAGTAAATTCATTACAGCAACTCCCTTTTCATACTAAGTGCTGTATTATGATGTTCCAAATAAATTAATTACCAAATCCTAAAAGAAATTTCTCAGAAAATGAAGTTCTTTTAAGTATTTATAATATTTTTCCCACTCATACTTCATAGAAAGATATGAACTTGACATGAACTAATGAGGTCTAAATCCTAATAGGCTTCTTTTATCAGATAAACTCCACATCTGAACTCCCCAATGAATTCAAAGCTCTGAGATAGCAGACAGTATCAAGACAGGATATACAAAAGAAAATTAGTTTCAACAGAGGTAAATTGCACAAAAAACCATTTAAATATTTAATTATGTTACCAACCTCCCTTAAATATGTGATTACATATATTAACAAGATGAAGATGGAGGATTCATAGATTTAGCAGTAGCAAGACACGACATTGATGACTTTGCATAGCCGCTACCATTTTTTTTTTTGCTCATTCACACTTCCATGGAACCAATATCTAGCAGAAAGAATCATTTTCGCATTTGAAACCATTGTTTATACCTTCCAATGGTAACAACGTAGAAGAAACTGCTCGAGAAGCAACCATGTGGTACAACATTGGCGAAGTTTCTCTATGCCAAGAACCGATGCGAAGAAAGGATACAAAAAAAACCTGCATAGGTGGAACTTCTATTGAGAAAATAAAATTATTGCAACTAAACTACATTTCATATTTCAAAAAACTAACCAGATTATGTTTAGTGGCATAGGAACTCACACAAGATCTCTACGGATTTTAATATAATTTTCCTCATCAACGGTTAATCTAGAGCTCCTCACACTCCTATCATGAGTGCCAGAGACACTGTTCTCTTCTTGAGAGAAAGCAAACTCATTGAAAAACTTCTTGAGTTTGGGAACGATATGCAGTGCTGTTAAATCCGGTCCAATTCGCTCACAAATTGCAGCAAGATTGGTTGCAGCAACCTAGAAATGAAGTAATTAATTCAACACAATAACAGGTACCATGAGATGGAATTAACAGTGGCTCACAAGGTTGATAAGCAAACAATCCCATTTTTATCAGATAAGTAATCCATGTGATGTAATCTATGGAATTTGAGAAAATAATTTTACCAAACAGCCTCCATTCAAATGGGTATGATCAAGGGCTGTTCTTTCCAGGAATAAAAGAAGAAACACTATCAAACTGACATTAATACCTGAAGCACCGGCATACCTATCTTGGTTTGCATAAGAAGCTGAACATACAGGCAATTTTTACCCTGCATAAATATTGCAAAAAGTACTGAGCACAAGGGAATTAAAAAAAGAAGTAATGACGAACTCGCAATTGATGTACTGTGAACCACATACTTCTATCAGCTCTTCAACGATGGTTTCCCTAGGCAAGAATGCAACAAATCCATGTAATGCCTTTAGACAGTCCATGAGGGCAATGGTGCTCCAACTCTGTGACGCTTCAGTTTTACTTGAAAATGAACTAGCCACACAAGATTGAACAACAAGCTGTATTAATGGTAGAATATGTTTAACAATAAAATTTTCACCGAAGTTGCAACCTGAAAAGTAAGATAAAAATCAGTTCACCACATAAAAGGCATATCTGGAGCAGAACTATAAACTCCAATATACCTATTCTAACCAGAACATATATTCCATCATCACAGATTCCCTTGCCAAAATAGTGCACAATTGGTAAAATTGTCTGGTAAACAATAAGGTCATTCTTATCAGAGCAAAGTTAATAATAATGAAAAAAACCTACGGGCTAAAAAATGTAACCGAAAGGAGGATGTTACAACCTGATGGATAGTAACCGGCACACCAAGCTCTTCGCTGGAGCCAATCAGTAAAACTGAGGCAGCACTAGCAGAGCTTTTATGAGGAGTGACATACAAGTTTGATAACACATAGGGATGTATCAACTCCAGATATGCTTGTTTTCCAACTCTGTGCCATATCTCCTGCATAAATGAGCCTTGAAGAAGAGAAACTTTCAAACGTGAATGACCTGCAGTCTGCAAATAGGATAAGGCATGTAAACTCCGTATATAGAAGAAAAGGGAAGATCGTTAACAGTCTAATAATAAACCTTATGAGTAACCTGCAAAATCTTCTGGATAACAGGCATAAGAATAGTCTTTACTGCTGTAAGATTTAAGCAGTTCAAAAATTCTATTAGTACAATCAGAGCCAATTCAGCTTCAGAATCTGATGAAGGAGATAAAACAAGTGGTAGGCAAAGGGGAGCACACATTTCAGCTGCAAATGCTCCCATTTCTTTCAAGGCACCAAGTTTTGCAAAGGTAGCTGCATACCGAAGATGTGATTCATGTCTTGCTAAAAGCTGAAGTGGGGCAAGAAACAAATAGGATGATTTAACACTTCTTGAGAAATATGGCGATTCCAAGAGATAGTTAGTAGAAGGCCTCCTGATAAATAAAAAGAGAAGTAATATGTTTAGTACTGATAATAGGAAAATGAATATTCTCTTTTTAGCTAAATGGAATTGGAGAAACCTTTTCAATAGACTAATAGTGAACATACCTTCTCCAGTCCTTTTCAATGCAGGCTTCAACAATAATTTGAGTGGGAGGAGGAAGTTCTAGAATAGATCCAGGCAATGTTCCACTATCCATAAAAGCCGCATACGAGATTGGATTAAAAAGTGGTCTGTTCAAATGAACTTCTGCCAAAATGCATCCAAATGCAAATATATCATTTGCTGTATCCACGGAGGAGATTTGGGAGAGATGAGATTTCTGCCTCCAAAGAATGAGCTCTTGGTATCCTAGAGAAGATTCATTATCCACTTCTATACTCTTGAGGAGATAATTTAAATCAATCATTTGGGGCTTTTGTGATATTAAGTCTTTCAGATTCTTGCATGAGTGCTCATCTTCTTTTGAAAATTCATCACTTGGAGGGACGTCAAAGCAAGGACTCAAATGAAGAGCATGTTCACAAAACTCAGCCGCTTCTATTATATCATCTATGTAAGAGATCTCAAATGGCATCCCACACTCACTGAAACTTTCATTCCCTTTTGGCAGATCATTGGCTGAAGTGTTCCCGCATCTTGAAAAGGATACTTGCCGAGGAGGGTGTGGTTTACTGAAAAGTTGAAAGCGGCCAACGGATCTGGGATCCGTCGATGCTGATGGAGGCAACATAACATTCTTGGCATCAATGGCTGCCTGGCCTGACATTTTGTAACCAAAAGTAATGTCAATCCAATGATGGATCATACTGGAAGCCTTATTGCTTTCCAGAGCATCTCTGTGAAACTTTATGAACTCCTCTGGACTCTTGGCCCAAAAAGGTACTGCCAAATCTGACATTCCAGGATGCAAGGAATAAAAAATTCGAGGATCACAATAGAATTCAGGAATACACTCATCAGGAGTCCATTGATAAAGTCGGTGCATAGAGGAAGGATATTCATTTGGTTCATAAACTGATCGAACAGCCATCCGCAATACGCTCAATGGCAACCTCCGTGCTTTATAACTGCAGACAGCCAACTCTGAGAGGCATTCATCTGATACATGATGTGGAATTTCAGAAGTTGAATATGTGAAATCCAACTGTTCATCTCCTTTAGCCAAGCGCCATTTGCTCTTGCTTAGATCTCGCCAACCAACATCACTGTTCTCATCAGGTTTAACACTAAAATCTATAACCCATGGCATAACAATATAAAAGGTATGATCCCCCCATCTCCTCCCAGCCATTCTATTCAAGATAAGGAGATATTCAAAATTGGATAAGTCTCCTTTCCACCAACTATTGAAACTAGAAGTAAAATCTATAGTTTGAGAAATGTTTAAATCTGAAAACAATACACGAGAAAAGCAATCATCAGCACAGTTAGCTAGACCTGCAAGGGGATGGCGATTCTTATGTCTTGAGTGTGCTTGAAAGCATATTGATTGTCTTTCATCTAGCATCAGCCAACACCAGAAATAATCAGTCAAGAGTACGCTAGATGGGCACAAATTACCATGAGGGATATCTAAACTATGCATATAGGTTATACCAGAGAGCAGTTGATACATTAAGAATCTCACATGCCAGTCCGACTTCAAGGCACCAGGACTGTAATGCAGAATGCTTTGCAACGTGTGTGGTGCCTTTGGTAGCACAAAATTGATGTGACTAGATGTCTTAAGTATCCCCAAAACAGGAGTAACATTTGGATGCCTTATGCATCCTGGAAAGATATTGTGAGGGAATGAAGGAACTCCAATCAAATTAAGGAAGTTGGTACTATCATGTCCACTAGCTTTGCCTTCAATTAGAGAAGTAAGTGAACACAAGATATGATCTTCAACCGAACCAGAAAGGAAGTTCGCAACCAATCCTTCAAGTGTAGCATAAGAAGCGATGCCGACCTTAGCACATGATGCTATGGCAGTAATTGTCCTTAAGCAAGAGAAGCTCAAAAAACATTGACAGGTCAAACTTCCACATCCTGATTTATATAAGCATGTGTTTTTGGCACCATTTGCAAATATCTGGTGTTTAGTTGTTTCGAGTTCCGGTGGAGTAAGTGTAACATTTGAAACATCCGTTTGATGAACAACGAATCGATCATCATCTGCAGTTTGGTTGCTGGATATGGGTGCATATTCTCTAGAGCAGTAGTCATCACTGTCACATAAGGAAAAATGTAATTGCGTATTGAGATCGAAATTAGCATGTAAGGTGCCCCGTTCCGGAACACAGGGGTCGGTCCCCTAATAATGTCCTACATCCGTCCCTGATTGTACAGACCCTAGTTATAAATGTAGAGGTAGAAGCATACATACATGAAATTAGCGAGGCAATGATTTCCATGAAGCGGTAAGTACTTCAATATGAACTGAGGAGATGTCTCCCCACTGGAATTAAGCAGCTGTTTGAAGAATGAAATGAAGAGTAAGAGCAAATTAACAACAACAACAATAACATACCCCACCCGCCCCCGCTTAAGGGTAAGGGGAGATCGATAGTACGCAGCAACATTAATGAATCGCGTATTTTGTTTAGAATTGTATCAAAGGTAATAAATAAGAAGCGTAGGTAGTGTAATGAGTCATTGTAGTAAGGTATTAAGATAAGAAAAAGTAGGTAGTGTAATGAGCAGAATTTTGAATTATGGATAGCTATAGAATATATAATCTTGAATATTATTTTATTAGAGTAAATAATATTTTGACCTGAACGACAGCTTAGCATCGGAAAAAGAAGTGGGAATGAGAGGGGGTGGCAGAAGATGAGTTTGTCCGAATAATCGCTTTTGATTTGTTGTTCAAGACACTCCAAACACTTGTGATTGTCCATCGAAGACCAACACCTACAACCTCATACCATTTTAATTCCAATCAAACATGTAACTTACTAAATGCTCTTCCTTTTACTTCATCATTTTCATTCAACTAAACCATACACCCTAGTTGAATTAAAATTTATTCAATTTTATGTATAATTTAGTTTAGACTAATGACATCATACATCGTCCACATTTTTTAATTTCTCCGATTCGATCAACTAGGTTAACTTAGTATTTTTGGATCATTGACCGTCTTTGTCGATGTCAAATTTGATTAGTATGTCTATTTTAGGCATAAAATCGAATTTTTCTTCATTTTTATCGATTTTTGTGAAGATATTTTTGTCAATGAAAGATTATTGTACTAAAACAAAAACAAATAATCATATTCCTATTAGTAGTGTTTCATATTCTCTTTTTGATTTTAAAATGAATAATTAAGTCGTTTGATGGTTGCGCTATCACTATTATTACATGTTATTAGAAGATATATAATGATATTTTTCAAATTCCAACTTCATTAAAATATGTATTTCTAAAATCTATTGTAATTCTTTTTCGTGATGAAGTTTTGCAACTTTATTCTAAAATTTCATTGAAATAGTAAATTTATTCTTTAAAATAGTTCTCAATTATCATATTCTCCATTCAGCGTGAGTTTGATACTTTTTCATTTTGGAAATTATATTGCAACAATATACACAATAGAAGGGAGTAAGGACTAATATGTAACAAGGTGTCAGCATCACTATGAGGATGGATCTCCAATTTAATTCCATAATGTGACACCAATTACTTGACAATTCACTCTCCACTTCTTGCATTGCTTTCTAGTCATCTTCCCATACAAGGTTGAGCTAACTAACTTCCTCATCATTATATATATTTGCCTCACATAGAAAGGGAATGCAAAAGATATAAAGAAAAGATGTTACAATCTCATCAAGAGTTGCCTGATTGTTTTTATCTTGCACAACCAATATTAATAACTCCTCATAGCCCAACACCAAATCATTTTCTTTACTTGTCAAACCTTGACGATCAAAACTTCCTAAGATTTTCTATAAAGTACCTTTATCTTTACAACAAGGCCATTGATATTGAAAGGCTCAAAAGTTCACTATCAAGGGTTCTTGTTGATTACTACCCATTGGCTGGGAGATTAAGAAGAAGAAATAATGAAGAAAATGATGATAAGCTTGAGGTGGAATGCAATGGGTCTGGTGCTTTGTTTACTGAGGCTTTCATGGATATTACTGCACAACACTTTCTTGAGATTTCAAATAAGCCAAATTGGTCTTGGAGGAAGCTATTATACAGGCCTCAAGGTTTGAGTTTCTTGGATATTCCACCTCTAGTTGTTCAGGCGAGTTACCGATCGACTGTCTTTTTTTCAATCAAATAATGGTATACTAATTATGGAAAATAAACCATTTTTATGGAATAGAGAGTATATTTTAATCATACATAGCTATTATATTATGATAATAGTTTATAAGTTATACTCTAAAATTAATTGATAATAAAGATGAGAGTGAGCACGATTTCATTAATATATTGAAAAGGTTTTAATTTGTCTAGGTAGAATTAAACTTATCAATAATAACAAATAGTGCGGTAATTCAATAATTAATATTATCGACGGTAAATAAAAACAAAAATAATTTTTTTTTTATGGGACATATTGACTCATAATAATTATATACAGTACTACGGAGTACTTATTTTCAAAGTTGTAGGGATTTATTATCTAATTAGTCTTTCATAAATTTCGTACTGATGTAATCTTAATCTATTATATTCGTTATTGATATTGTAAACTAATTGAAAGTGGGAATCTATATATCCTGCATGTCTCCCAGCACTGAAATTCCACTAGCTAGATCAGAGAATAAGATGAGTAGATGACGGAGTAATATATGTGTTTCTTCACGCCCCCTCCAACAATAAACTCCCCCTTCCAACTATTGTTGGGACATTTTGACTTTATTTTATCATCAAATCTACGTTTTTATTTTGGGTAGATATTAGTATAGATAAATATTTCTTTATCAAACTTGGTAGTGGTAGACTGGTAGTATAATAATATATATAATATATTGCGTATACGAAATACGTCCAAGTGGTACGTAATATAGATATTAGTACTACATCCTATCAAGGATTGGATAAAGGAAATATTTATGATCTTTACATTATGAAGGCATCATCAACCATCTTTAAGGTATGTACATCGAATAATAAACCATTGACATATATGCATGATTAACCATTTTAAATTGTATGATTCCAACTATTATAGTGATGATTATTGTAGTTACTAGTAAGAAGGGACGTGTGTTATACGTGATAGTTTTGTTATACGTAATTTTATTGTTATAATTATAAAATGTAACATAAAATTGTGTAGCTTTGTTACACGTGATTTTATTATTATAATTATAAACTGTAACATAAAATTGTAGTTAAAAAATAAAATTATCGAATAAATATACTTTTATATATTTTAAAAGAGTATCGATTTAAATAAGTAAAAAGATCATCCTACCACCTCTTTCTTGTCTTACTCATTCATTAAAATCAATAAGGTTATCTCATCTATTATGAAGATCGTGAATATACGAGCAACTTTCCGACACATGATGTGATGATATTATAAAGAAGGTAGAGATCTTGGTGCAAATTTCTAAAACTATAAATAAAGTAAAATATGAAAATATACTCTATATAATTTAAAGCTTTCTTATCCCCAAAAAATTCAATTGTAAATACTTAAATCGTCAAAATTATCATCTTTATCTTTTTATTTGTTAATTAAAGTTGATATCTTGATGCATCATCATCTTTATCGAATCGAAATTCTTCTATTTTCGGTTCTTGTTGTTTATTATTTTTATTCTTTATTGAGTGGAAACATATCTTTTAATTGTATGTTTCTATTTTATTTATTATTATATATAGTGATTCACTCATACTAGTTTCAAATTAATAATTTGTCTCAACTAAAAAGAATATTAAACTTGGCCCGATGTTAATCCACCCAGTATTTCTACAACAATTTTTATTGTGCCTAAATTAAGAACTATTATGCATAGTTAAAAAGAAAATAATATGAAATCCTTATCATTGTTCTATTTTATCCATAATTAATTATGGGCTTCATTTCAAGATAAATGTTGATTTTAAGTTTCATAATAATTTATATTTGACAAATATTAGTCTTCGATTATATGCTTCAAATATATGAGATTCTTTAGCTTTGTCTATTATATCTGGTATTTTGGATGTATTGTTTACGCTCTTGATACTTTTGATTTGATTAGTTCTCCCTTATTATTTTTAATTTATTTTATCTTGTTATATTTCTCTCATAATATTCAATATATGAGTAAAACAAAGAAACAATGTAAGCTATTATATGATATATAAGAAAATTCAATGTAAAACTTGTAATATACATCTAGCATGTATATTCTTAGCCAGTATCACGTCATTATTTGAAATACAAAATTTAAAATAAAGGATTTTCTCAAATTATACATATAGCATAATATAATATAAAACTTTATATGTAATAGTGATATTATATGTATTATTTAATTTTAATAAAAATGAAAGAAATCTATCCACTAGTTTAGAAGCTAATACTGTTAATAGTTTTTATAAAAGTATACAAAGATGAAATATGTATAAAATATAATTAAATTATTATAGTAAAATAAAATCTAATAATAATAATTTAAAAATAGATTGAAGTTTTGAAAAATAAAAAATAAAAATCATTATACATCAAGTCAAGTTACTATTATTAGGTACTATTATTTCTTATATATTAGTAACAAAATATATCTTAATAAAAGCGAAAATTTATATCTTATTGACATAAAAATTAAAGCATCGTTATCTTTGATCGATAAAAGCCCAGAAACTTTGTATGTTTTGTTCGTAATGGATAATCGCATGGAGAATGAGATTAACTTCTTGGCGAATTAATAAACACATCCTTTGTGTTTAAAAATGAATCACATGGTTTGAAAATAATTACAATAATAAGCTAATAAGATGATGAGAAAATTATAAGCATATGTTTACCTTATACTCCTATATTCTCTAAGAATTATAGTTTTGATAGTTTTGTCTTTAATACTCATAATTCTTAAAACGTTGTCGAGTTTTTGAATTTTATTAGTTAACTTTTATAAATTTGGACTCTAATAATATTTTTTTAATGTACAGAATTGATTGTTGTTATAATTTTTAGAAATTATTTAAAGAACTATGTTGATGCATCTTGATCATGATATGTTTTTTTAGGATAAAATTCTTATTCTTTATAGGAATACTAAGACAATTATGACAATTTAAACGTTTGTATATATTCCTTTGTCTAATGTTATTATCCACTAAGACAATTATGATCATTTCAAGTAAATTAATGACCACTATATCTTTGAAAATCAACTAAATAACCAATATAATTTTTCAACCATTTAAATATAAAGTTATGATTACTACATAAAATTATCGCTAAAAAGATCGTAAAATTTTCTTTTTCGATGTCAAAAATTATTTAAATACGAACCAACAAAATTTCAAAATTATGAATATTATATCTTGCCTCTCCGTCTCTAAAGTTTGTTGCCGATTTTTAACTTTGATGTCAAGAGTATTAAGAATTTAACCATTAAATTATGAATATTAAATCTGAAACTGCCTTTAAAAGAGCGTTCAATATTACTATATACTTTATTAACTTAAATAGAGATTTTTCAATAGTCAAAATTAACAAATTATTATTAGAGAAAGATTATCTAGATTCATTTTTTAATGATCAAATTAACAAACTTTGTCATCCTAATTTATATACATAACATTGATTTGAATAACAAATAAAATATTTTTAGTAAATTGCGTTAAATATATTAACACTTTAAATATTTTTCATCGTATATTAACAATATTTTCATCGTATTTTTAACCCAAAATTATTCTTAACATAATACTTTTGATTATTCAAGTAAAAATAATGTGTCAATTTTGTATCAAACTTAATAATTTTATTAAGTAGAGTCCTATAATTTCATCTTGCCTCTGGCTTGTATTAGAGTCGTATAATAAAATAATTACATTTGCGTATAGAGATTACATATTATATGATTTGCGTTGTTGTATTTTATTTTAATTATAATTTATCGAAATATAATTATATCTGCCATTAAGGGTATTTTAATGCAATTCGAAAAAGGGAAATTAGCTTTAAGATAGCTTCCGTAATTTTATATAAATATAGATAGATAGGTAGATATAGATAGAGAGATATATATTGATGGATTGATGAATACTTGTATAATGATAATAATAATGATGATTTTGCTTTGTGGGGGTACAGGTGACAAATCTAAGAAGTGGAGGTATGATTCTGAGCTTAGCAATCAATCATTGTTTATGCGACGGAATCGGCACTTCTCAATTTCTGCATGCCTGGGCTCACTTCACCAACAAACCCACCTCCACTCTTTTACCACTCACTCCTTACCATTCTCGCCACGTGTTCAACCCCCGCCACTCTCTCAATTTTCAATTTACCCCCCCTGGATTTACCATACCCAGCAACAACAATAATAATAATAATTCCCACCCCCTCAACATTCTTAAGTATTTGCAGTCCCAGCCCCTTAAACCATCATCCTTGGTTTTCACCCCCTCCCTCATTCTACAACTCAAGAAACAATGCTCACCCTCCTTAAAATGCACCACTTTTGAAGTCTTAGCTTCTCACACGTGGCGATCATGGGTTCACTCTCTAGATTTACCATCTTCCTTAAATGTGAAGCTCCTTTTTTCAGTCAATGTTAGAAAAAGAATGAAGCCTGAGTTACCACAAGGATATTATGGAAATGCATTTGTACTAGCTTGTGCTGAGTCAAGGGCTAAGGAGTTGGTAAATTCTAACCTCCACAACTTGGTTAAATTGGTCCAACAAGCCAAGGAAACACCAAATGATGATTATGTGAATTCAATTATTGATTTGATGGAGGATAAAAATGTGGCAACGGATTTGTCAACAAGTTTGGTGATATCACAATGGTCAAAATTGGGGTTGGAGGATTTGGATTTTGGACAAGGAAAGCCTTCACATATGAGTTCTTTGACAAGTGATGTTTATTGCTTGTTTTTACCAGTTCTTGGAGAATTCAATGCTGTCAGGGTTCTTGTTTCTATGCCGGAGAGCATAATTCGGAAGTTTGAATATCATATGATGGAGTTTTCGATTAAGGAACACAATGGTTAAGCAGATCATCTCATGGAGAGAATAACAATATGATGCAACTTTTCGTTTCAATAATTTATTATTAGCTTAATTATTAGTTACGTTACGTTTTCATGCACTTTTGATGGGTTGTTAATAATATTTTATTAAAAACTATATTAGTTTAAATAATAAGTAAGACATTTTTATTTGAATCGAGTTTATGATCTGTATCATCATTTGATAAAGATAATTCGTTAAACTTATTAGATCTATCTTTGTCTCACCTGAGTCCCTCTTAAGAGAATGTAATTAGGTATTCAAATTTGGAGATTATTTGAAGGCCTCTTGCTTGGAATCCCACCTTATTATAGATATTCTATATTCACATGTCTATTTAAATAATAGAATACTAATTGTTTTTTGATAATTTAAAAATGACTAAACATATTTGCAATTACTTTATTAAATGAATTATCTTTGTAACACGTACCGACGTACGTCATTACTCATTACATCGATAGTGCATGATAATGTCTCTTTATTATTCTAAATATTCAAAGTCCATATATAATTATCATGCCACATGCCGAACCCTTAATTTTTGGTGTATCCCATTTTGACACTCTATTTTAATCCTTTGCTTTGCTGCACTTGCTCTTTTTAAGTGCTACGTATATTTAATGAGTGTTTAGTACGCGGAGGACACTGAAAAGTGGAAACCTTAACATGATTCATCATGAGATAGATGTTGAGAATGGTTTATGCGAATGTGCGCGAGGACATTATTATTATTTATTGATTATGCATGCTACTAGGATATATGCTATTGTTTGTTAAATTATCAATTCATCATGCAAACAATTCAATGAATTCATCATGACCCTGCATACATTTGAAAGCGGACCCTGCATCCATATCAGTAAGTCAAAGTAATATATTATGAAGGATTCATAGTAATACAATAATTGTTTCATATCCGATTGAAATATTCAACTCATTGAAATTCATTTGAAGATTTATTGACGTTTTAGAAAAAAAGGAAGGATACTTACTATTTTCTTCGAGTGGATTAAGATAACTGCGGAGTGTGATATGAAGAATAACTTGTAGTTCAATAATTTGCCTATGCTTGCTACTTAATATATATAGATTTTTGAATTTTCAACATTACGTAGAGTACGAATTTCATATGAGTTCTACTTCCTTCTTATTGGTTTGTTTTTAATTAATAGTATTTTTATATAATCAAACTCTTGTATACTTTTGACAAATTATTTTATTTTATTTTTATTTTTATCCAATTACTCAATTTCAAATAATTTACTGCTCAAAGCACAGGATAACCATTAACCAAGGTAAATATAGTTTTGATATATTTCTCTTAAATTTACTCACGTTTACAAACTAAAAAACAACTCAACGACATTTTAAAATATTCATTTAAATTCATCATCATTCTATTTACGTTCGAGATAATGATTAATAAAATAGAATCACCAATTACATATTAACAAAAAGACCAAAAATTATAGCAACCAATAAGTGATTAAGAATTAAGAACCTTAGCGTAAAGGCTTTAAGCTTTATCGTATAAATCCTTCAATAATAATGAGATTATGTATATGTGGTTGGAGGTTAATTCAGAATAATAAACTTAGGATATTAATATGATTAGATAATTAGATTAACTGTATAATCTAATTCTTTATAGTAATACTTAAACAAGATTAAGTGATACTTATCTCTATCTTTGATCTATCATTAAATATATAAAGTGCCACTTATCATATGCAAATTGATTATATATTTGAGATGTTAATAAAATGATAGTCACCCAGCCTGAAAGTGACCGACTAAGACACTAGCTCATGATCATTCTCATCATGCCCATATCAATCATAATTAATTGTAAGCTTGATCTTGCTCATCATCATTAATTAACACATGTACTATAAGACTTTGCAGCATATCTCTTCACCTAAACTCCAAACCATTAACTAGTGTAGTAGTAATATATATCCACTATATCAATTAAGAAATATATCATATAGGAATGTTGATAATAAGAACACTTTAGTTTTGAATTTTCATGATTGTTGACAATGATTGATTTTCCAACTCTTATTTGGATTGGAAAAAGATATGTAGAAATATGACATAGATTGACAACTAAATGAGCAGAACCACACATGTGAATTACTAATAAACGAAAATTGTTTACATTGAAGAGATACGGTAATCAAATAGCAACATAATTGTCCTCATCATTCACACATACAATTTTTAAAACATGAATTTTACTTAAACAAATATTATGAAATCAGTTTATGATCTTCTTACAACTTTTTATTATTTAAGAGTTATACTAAAGTCCTGCATTGATATTATGAACGATATTGGATTTTAATTTCTAAATATTTGTTAAAGAATGTCTACATTGTTGCATGATCCAACACGGCAACCATGTCGTCGAGGCTTGTCTGCATCAGAATCACTGGATTCAAGCAAAAGTCCTCTTAGGCATCTTCGTCTCACGTTAGGCGGCTCATATGTTAGTTTGTTAGACTTTGTCACGTTCATCTCAGCCTTGTGTGTGATTGTTTTCTTGTTATTGGCCTTCTTGTTTGATTCCATTGATCGAACGACGTGGACCCCGGGATCTCTTTGTGTGATTGAACTGTTGAACATGATTGAGTTGTTGATGTTCTGTATGTTGCTATTCATGTACATTTCTGATGCATGATCATCATTGGCTTTGTTTTTGTTTGTATCCATTTTGTTGGGATTTTGCTCTGCATGTGTGCTTGATTCAATTGTTTCATCTTGATTCATTTTGTATCCTCTGTGGATAGGCAGCCCCTGATCTCTAATTAACGATCCTGACCCAATTTCCATTGTTGCTCCCTTGTTTTCACCTGCAAGTGTGATCACGGTTATTACTCTCTCTTCTCGGGAGTGAACCTCGTCTCCTCGAGTCTTGATTTGGCCAAGTTGAGGTTTATCATTCTTTGTTACCTTAATAAAAGGGAACTCTTCTCCTTTGAGTCCAGCATGCTCTCGCAAAGAGTCACTGTTTGATTGTTTTGGTGGGACTGCCACGTTTCGCTGCTCTTTGATTTCATTGCTGAAGCTTGATCCCTCCCTTTGAAGCTCATTTATTACGTTCTTTTCTTTCACCATATCTGTATCCTTTGTTTCTTGAACTTTCTCGGTCACTTTTTTTGCTGCTTCAGGCTTTAGCCGTGATTCTGGAATCTCCGCACTCTGATAATTCGCATTAGAAGCAATTACTCCAGGGGTTGGGATTGGTGACTCGGAATCTCCTAGACTTGTTGGAATTTGTTCTTTTGGCTGTCCTGGGATTTCATTGCTTGGAGTATGTTCTTGAGCAGAAGAGCTTGCTGCAACAGGTTTTCCATCAGTGGCAGAACTTAGTTGTGTTATAGTTGTAGGCAGCCTTGAGGTTTCTTTAGTTCCAGATTGTGGTGAATTTTTTGGTGAAGAGGGCTTTGAAACCACTTCATTGGTTAGTTTTTGTTCACCCCCATTGATAGGTTCAGACTTGGGCAGTTGAGTTACAGACTTTGGTGAATTTATTGGAGGCGGGGACTTTGAAACCACTTCATCTGCAGATTTGACTTCTTGATCAGAGCCATTCTTAGGTTTAGACCTGGATGGTGATGTTACTTTTGACATTGAGGGGTGCTGGGGAGGGGTATTTGGAGTTGGTAGAACCTGTGTAGCCTTTGGTTGTGGGGCTACAGGTGAAGGGATTGAGGACTGAGTGTTAGGCTTTGTAGGTGAAGCCTCCTTATGAGGACGGGTCTGAGAAGTTCTACGAGCTTGTGGCTGGGAATCAGCTTTAGTTTTGGATGTCTGAGATTGTGATTTTGTGTTTTGAGAAGCTTTCCCTGGGGCCTTGAATGGTGTCTTTTGTGCAGCTTTTGAAGCTGGGGGTGTGGTGCCAGTTCTTGACTTGCTTCTACTTTGAACTTCATCTGAAGATAGAACTTGCTTAGCTGTGGCTGAGGAAGTATTGTTGCTCTGAGTAGTTGGAGGAGGGATGGAGGCCGATGGATTAGACGACTTTTGTTGTGGTGGTTGGCTAGATGATGCTGATGATGGTGCAAACCAAGAAGGAATGCGGAATCGAAGTCCTGGCTTTTGGTTCGACATAGATGTTGATCAAGATTGATAACTGAAAAAATGATGGTTTGTCGGTCAGGATTATTGGCTTCCGGTTGGTATAGTTTTGAGGTGAAAAAAGAGAATGACTAAATAGGTTTATGTTGATACCTTGCAGAGTCCCTGAAAAGTGATTCTTTGCTTGGTATTGCTTACAGGTTCATCTTCTTTGCTTGTTTACCTTCTCTAGGCCAAGATTTGTTCAATGATTCAATCTCAATAGATTCCCTAAAATTATTTATTTTGCTTCTAATGCAGGTCTTGTATCTAGTTCATATTCCTAATTGTACAACATTATTTAGAGCATATTCTTGCCTTTCTAATTGATCAGGTTTTGCCCAACCATGTGAGACATGCTTCTGGGCATAAGGTTGTCGCCGTTGGTAATAAGCTTGTTTAAGAAGTTCTAATTCTTGAAATAAACGTATAATTTCCAGCTACATGAAAACATTTCTACACTGACTACAAACCTCCAAAGCTTGAATTGGACCCCCTTCGATTGGAATTGAATACTTATTTCAGGTCTAGTGATCATTTATCCTCATAATTATGAAGCTTTGGTCTATATATTTGGACATTGATTAGTTGGATTGATGAAAGCTGGAACACAATACTGCACTGATGTTCACATCTTCGAATTCATCCGGTTATATCAAATACATAAGTGATTCCCAGACTAGTTACATCACAAGAATTGAACTTAGTTAAATGGAGCCTTAAAATCTGAAATCTTTGTCCTAGAGAGAAGATCTCAATGTTGATGTAGTCGAAGCAAACGAAAAACCTTCCTCCGAGGATTCATAACCATATCGCCCTCCATTTTCTTTCACTATATTACTTCTTGCAGACAAGAAACTATTCCATTCATCTTCAAACTTAATTTGCATAATCACATCCATTTCATCTCTTTCCATCCTATGCTTTGTTAGCCATCTCTGTATCTTCCCAGAAGTTGTCTTTGGAACATTCCCATTCTTCACAAGAGCTACCAACCCAACTTTCACATTTGCTTCCTTCATCACATGCATTCTTATTCTTTCACATGTTTTCTTCAAGATATTTGCTTCTCTTTCGCCTTTCTGCAACTCTGCGACTATGACTATTGAATCTGCAACTGTAAATGCTGCAACACATCCTGCTCTTATTAACTTTGGACAACTCTTGCAAGCTGCGGATTCTATGTAATGAGGATGCAATAACTTCTTATTTGGGAGTTGAATAATGTCTGAATATCTTCCTGTCACAAACAGATATCTTTCTTTTCCAATGATGACTCCACTGTCGCCAGTTCTAACATAACATTTGGAAACTCTAGAATTCATTTGTCCATTGAACACTTCTTGAGTTAATGAAGGATGGCTAAGGTATCCAGATGCATTGCTCGGAGACGAAATCCATATTTCTCCTTCCAACCCATCTTCAACAGGCTCATTGGAATCCTTGTCAACAACAAAGATTTCTATTTCTCCGTCATCTCCATCAAGGGACAAAAGCCTTGCACTTGGGAGAAGATTCTTGAAAACTGGTAAAAAATGTCCAGGATTATTCCCACTTCTCCATGCTGTGGAAACAAATGTGCAATTCTCTGCCAATCCATAAGATGGGGATATGGAAGATGGACTTAGGCCAAAAGGGTTGAAAACTCTAGTGAATTCTTGAACAGAATCACTATAAATTGGCTCATTGATTATGATCAAATTTTTCATGGTGGCCATGTTTAAAGGAATGAGAGATTCATTATTAATGTCCCCTCTCTTCAAAACTAGTGGCAATGTGAAAGATGGAACAGGAGTGCAAGTTCCTTTATATTGAGTGATCAATTCAAGCCACAATCTCGGTCGAGTAATGAATGCCTGAGGAGATGTTAGTACACATGTAGCACCAGAAACAATCGTAAGTAGGAGAAACATGAGTCCACAATCATGGTACTGAGGTAGCCAAGAAACAATTACACTGTTTGGATGAAGGTCATATGATTTTCTTGCAACCCTTACATTATGAGCTGCAGCACCAGCAGTTACAAGAACAGGTTTTGGAATTCCAGTTGCTCCTGAAGTGTATTGAATTAAGTACAAATCCTCAGCTCTGCAACCCTTATATGTTCGCGGTAATATTTTCTCTTGCAGATTTTCCAGTTTCTTTTCTTTCAAATCCTCTGTCGAAATCCATGTAATTTCTTGCAATAATTCGGTCAGTTGCATGTTATTGTTAGCCGAGGAAAGGTATTGAGAAAGACGTTTGATGTAGTCAGAGTCCGCGATGGCAGCTTTAGGCTTTGTCTGAGAGATAGCTCTAACAAGATGAGGGTGATTATTATGAGAAAAAGATGGTTCCGGAGGAATGAGTGGAACCGCGACAAGGCCGGCTCTTTGGCACCCGAATATGACCTCGACTAATTCGAGTCCGGGGGCACAAAGAACGAGAACGGTGTCACGAGGTGATAATGTTAGTAACAAGTTTGAGGAAATGGTCTGGACTGAATTGTTTAGCTGGTGATATGTGAGTGTTTTTGTGCATTTGTTGTGTTGAGATGGAACATCCTCATCAGACCAAATGAAAGCTGGTTTGGATCTAAAGGATCCAAATTTAGACCATATTGGTAGGTACAAATCAACCACTGGTTGGTCTGGAAAACAAGGATCGTAGTTTTCATACTGCATTGTAACTAATTCTATAAAAATATATGTTGTACTCCGTATTTAAGAGATGGTTGCATGATTCATACAACTTATATAGAGTGAGAAAATTGAGTGAGGCCTCAAAGATTGTCCAGACACGGGTGGGTATTAAAAGAATTAAATAATGCATACATACTTGAGGTACTCCGTCCGTTTTAAAATATATGATCATTTAGAAAAAAAATTATTTTTTCATAATAGTTGATTGTTTAGAATTTTAATATATATTTTTACAATTTCAATATAATTTTTTATATTTCTAATGTACATTTTTACAATCTCAATATAATTTTTATATTTCTAATGTACATTTTTATAATCTCAATCTAGTTTTTCACAATCCTTTAATAAAGTATTTTTTATCTAAACAATCATTTATTTTGAAACGAAATAAGTAATTTACATCTTTAACTATGAGAATATCCCACATGGAATATCCATCTGGGTTAGTCACTTTTTTGTCACCTTATTGGTGTTTAAATGCAGCATTTCATAATCTTGGAGTGCTACGGCATATAGTTCCAATAAAGTTTTGATAATTACTTGGAAGATATATTGTGTTACAGTAGTTAAAATTGTTTATAATAATGATACAGAAAGAATATTTGAGGGAATATTTGAGTGACAATTCTAGCAAAGTTGTGAATAGCGCCGAATAGCGGTGCTATCGTGGTTTCGCATCGCGACGCGGTTTTTTTTCGCTATAAGGTGTTGCGTCGCGGTTGACTCCGAAAATTGGCGCGCACCGCTATCATCCGATATAACGCGGTCGCGGGGCTATAACGGTTTTTATGGATGCCTAATTTTAATTGAGTTTTAACCTAATACTTTTTAAACCCTAACTTAAAAAATTAGATTTTTGTGACTCTTTCCCCGTAGAGCCTGCCCAAATAGGTTTTTAATGAAATAATAATTTTATCCTTGAATGAAATCTCCAACTCACACTTAAAATAGAGGAGGACAAAATAGTCATTTAACCCATTTATCCAGGTAGAACAGCAATCTCTGGCACTTAAAAGCATTAACCTGTGAGCTGTGAAATGACTATTTTACCTTGAACAATAAATTATGTCCGTAGCATTTGTGTAACAAGCAATTATTCTCGTACTTGTTATATAACTTCAGCAATTATACCAATCTTGTTGTACTTAAGCGAATTTTCCAGTACTTATAAATAAACTAGCGAATTCGTTTTATAAATACAGCTATAGGAATTGATTAAGTGTTTATTACATAAGCCAATTCATTACATGTTTATTGCACAATGAAATTTAGTTTGTGTTTGTTAGATAATAAACATGGTATTAACTTATTGTTTAGCAAACACAAAGATAGATTAAATAATTAATTACATAAGAAATATAAAATAATTAATTTCATAAATATTGATAATTAATTACATAAAATGACTTAAAATAATTAATTACACCAAGAAATATTAAATAATGATACATAAGAATCAGAATAAAATAAATTAATTTACATAAGACAATTAAATATTTAATTACATAAGAATGGTAAATAATTAAATTATATAAAATATTAAATAATTAATTACATAGAATGAATTAATTGCATAAGACAATTAAATTTAATTACATAAGAATGAATTAATAATTAATTACATTCAAATATTGAATAATTAATTACATAAAAATAAAATAAATAATTAATTACATAAGAATGAATTAAATAGTAATTACATAGGAAAAAATTAAATAATTAATTACATAAGAATGAATTAAATAATGATGAAAATGACTAAAACGCGTTGCTCCGGCGTGCAGCTTGATATCTCTCGTGACGACGTGGTTTAATGTCTGTAATATCGTTGAATAAGTTGATTAACTTTACATGTTGAATTTCTAAACCTTGAAATTTGAAGCATCTCGTCCGATTTTCAATACAATGCTGGCCGAAGGATGAGATGATGTGATGCCAATACAGATTGAGTGTGGTTCTTAAACAAGCTAATTAAATATGTGATGGTTGTGTAACAGAAATTAAGGTAATGATTGTTCGAAAATAAGCTAATTTCTTTAGTAGTTTCTTAACCCAAATAATTGAGATACTTCTTTTGTCAATTATATGAATTGAGAGATTATGTCTTTAAATATTATTATGAGTATTGAGATTATGATAGTTATTATTGTAGCAAAAATATGATATTTATTTCTTGAAATTATGATAGTTATTGTTCAAAATAATTATAAATATAGAAGTAGTTATTTCTTATAAAATTATGATAATAGTTGATAAATATAGTTATTTCTTATGAAATTATGATTGTAATAAAACAACCCGGAGTGGTGCCCGGTATTGTTAGAAAATGACTGATTTCATGATTATAAAGAAAGTGGCGGGTGATATCATGATTAGAAGAGAACAAGAGAACTGATTTCATGATTGTATGAAATTATGATAGTTATTTCTCAAACTATTGTTAAATAAATGGTTATTTCTTATGAAATTATTTTGTTGTTAATATTTCTTAAATTATTGTTAATATTTCTCAAATTGTAGTCAATAATTCGTTTCTTCTCCATCTTATCTCAATTGTTGTTCGTTTGGGATTAATCAACAAGTCATTAAACAAGTAAGTATACCATGTTTGTTATTGAGATTATGATAGTTATTCTTGTTAAATATAATATTTATTTCTTATGAAATTATGATAGTTGTTAAATAATATACTTGACAACATGAAATTATTTTTGTTGGAATATTTCTTAATTATGCCATGTTTGTTAATTAACGTAAATAATTTCGATATTATGGTTCAATTTTGTGTTAATATTTCTTAGTTGTGTGACTACAAGTTCGAAACCAAAATAGTCTACCAGTTACCTTTGTTTGGCCAGGTTGAATGCATGGCTAAGTTCGACTGAAATAGAGACATCAAACCACTCTTGTCAAATTGTGGAAATAATATATTGACTGAGTGATTATCAATATAGCATCATCGAATTATTTGCTTGTATTTAGTTTAGTGGTACTGATTTAAAAATAAAAAATTTGATTTTTGTGGATCACGATATAAAATCATATACATATGGAATTAAATAATAATAATAATAATAATTCTACAAAAAATCTATCATTATTTAACAAACACCTATTATATATAAGAATAATAATAAATTAATAATAACATAGTTTTATACTATATTATTATTATTTAACTAATACCAATTATTAAAGATTGAAAATAACGTAAGGTGAAAACCGTATTGATGAAAGGTAATAAATTAATAGAATAATATATACTTCATATTCTTGTAGATTGAATTTTATGAAAGTTATACAAGAAAATTGAACAAAATAATTGTGTCATTCGATGCATACATTTGAATCATTAAACATCTTATTTGAAGATAGATAAAACAAAGTTAATTAAATAAAAAGTAAATATATGTCAAATACATGTGATGTATCATTTTTGAGCCGTACGTATGTGATGATGATTTCTTCAATTGACAACCTTACGTATGTACTAAGTATAAAATATGATAGATATAGTACTCATTTTTATTTGAAGTTTTCGGATGCTCAATTAAAATTTTGATAATTACTAATTATTAATAAATATAAAAAGTTATATCATTAGATTCATTTTTGAAAATAATTTTATATTTTTTGAACATACGACTTAAGAATAATTTAAATGTCAAGTTAGCTCGATCTAAATATTAAATAAAAAATGGAGGGATTAATAGTTAATTTATTAGAGCTACAACTTTTGAGAGAAGAATAATCTGGTAATTAATAGTGTGAAAAGGAAGAAGCAGCCGTAACCACACTTTATCGATGTTATAGATTTTTAGTATTATAGGTTTTTTTGCATGTTTCTATTCAGCGGAATTATCTTTAATGTTTGTAAGTAAATATTTCAGTTCTTGTATTGTCGATAATTTATTGAGCAAGTTACGTGATTGTCTCGTATTAATGATTGCTCATCCTTGCTGTTTAACTATGGCAATTTGTTTATTCTTTATAATCGCATGAATTGACTTGTTTTCTGACGTGAGAGTAGTTAAACGTTTTTTTTAACAACGCATGGGGCGTGTTAAACCGGGAGTAAAACGATAATTCATGGCGCCCGTTTCTTGTTTTTGGTTATTGTATAACAACCCAGCACTGAGTGTCTATAACAGCCCAGCTCTTTTACCCTTTGTTTCTCTGTTCTCCACCATTTTTCCTTCTCAATCGTCCATCACAAATTAAGCCACCTCGTCGCCACCTCATCGCTGCCAGGTATCATTCTTCCTTAAGTTTTAATTTCTGTAATTTTATTAATTTATGTTTTAATTTTAGAATGCTGATTTTTATTTTAAGCTAATTTATGCTTTCGTAATTAACTTTAATTTATGCTTTATATTTCTTTATGTTTGATTTATATTTTATATTTTGATTTAATTTTTAATAATCTATTTTATATTTTTTAATCTATTTTTGATTTATCTGTTTTTAATTTATAATCTGTTTATATTTTTCAATTTTACCCATGTTTTATAGCTAATTTATAATCTGTTTTTTAATTTATAATTTTTTATGTTTTAATTTTTTTTATAGTGTTTTGATTTATATGTTTTAATTATGATTTATATTCTAAATCTATTATATTTTTTATAGATTGTTTGATGTACAGTAATTGACATTGACCTTTTGAGTGTATTAGGCTTATATGATCTGTTAAGAATCCGTTAATTATCTGTATAATCTTTAATTATGTACCTTTTCCTTTGGAATTATTGTTGGATGTTCTTTGATGTTATAAAGATAGAATAATTCAATTAAATGGTTACAATTATTACTAATTTTGTGTCATATATCTATATAAATATGTCATATTAGAAACTCTGAAAAAGTACCGCTTCGCGACACCGCTATACGCTATTCACAACTTTGGATTGTACATAGTTATTTTGTAATAGGCCAGTTTATGTTCAAGGGATTCACTTTACTAGGAAATCTTTATAGCTAAAGTGGAGGGCGATCGATTCTCTCATAGTTATTTTTTTGTTTTTAGATAATATGCATTTTTCATCAAGAATTATGGACATGTAACAGTTTATATTTGTTAGCTACCTGTTAAAGCATCCTGTTTACGATTGTTTGTAGAGAGGTAAGTGTTTCTCTTCTTTCAGGTTGAAAGACTTGCTATGGAAGCTAAATTTTTTCGCTTCCTCAAGATTGTGGGTGTGGGGTTCAAAGCCAGAGCTGAATCAGAAGGCCGTCTCTTATACCTTAAACTGGGTTACAGCCATGAAGTTGAATTGAGTGTACCACCTGCTGTTCGTGTATTTTGTTTCAAACAAAATGTAATATGTTGCACCGGCTTAGACAAGCATCGGGTGCACCAGTTTGCTGCTGCTGTGCGGAGCTGTAAACCTCCCGAAGTTTACAAGGGTAAGGGTATAATGTATCTTGACGAAGTCATAAAGAAAAAGGCAGGGAAGACATCGAAAAAATAATTGAATTTAGGTGTATTATCAAGTAGTTTTTCCCTTTTGGGAGTTGGAATGTTCCAATGTAGGAGAATTGAGATCTCTGCTTTTCTTGTGGGAACTCTTGTAAATCCAGAGGTAAAATTTGCTTCTTGCACTATTCAGATAATTTTTCTTGAATTTGACTACATTCAGGTGCGCAATTCGTAACATATTTTATGCCTTGTTTCACTCAGTTTACTCTCTGTTCGACATTGTGTATCATACGTTACATATTGCCCTCGTTAGGATGTGGGTTTGCTGAACATGACATTTGATGTTCTATTCAGTACTTGCTGTTTGCAGGCGGTGTTCTCTGTTCATTGGGACTCACCCCAATAAATTAAACAATCTACTTGTGGAGTAATAATCCATTCAATTAACTTTGGTTTATTTCAAAATGATAATACCTTTCAAATACCAATACTTTTAGTCAAATCTCTCAATTATGGGATGAAGATATATGATATCCACCAAATAAAATATGGAGTACATGGTGATAAATGGAAGATAGCTTCAAGAAAACCAATCCCCCATCAAATGGCCTTGCTCTTCCATCCCTGATTCCATGCAGTGAAATGTTAACATTACATCATTCCACAAGCAGTTGTATTACAAGCATACAAATATTAGAGACTTCCCTCCAAAACTAGCCGCCCCTTCTTCTGTATATATAAACTTCTACTTGTATATGTCTACATTCATATTAAGCATCAAACTAATTACAGATTGAGAAGATGGCTTCAAAGCAATCCAAGTTTCGACCATTTCCTCTTTGCACATCTGCTGCGTTCTAAACAGACCTCTTTACATAGCTACAGGTAATGCCTAAGAACCTGTTCTTCCCCTATCGCAGATCGATGAAATTCCTAGCCAAAATCTCCCAGAACACCACCATCGACATTCAAGCATACCATTCCATCGGATGTCGGCTAGCAGTGAAGATCATAAAACAATATCCAGCATATTGAACATGGGTCACAGATGACTTCCATAATGTTGAAACTTTGAGTTCAAGTTTCAAAAAAGAAGAAAATAATAACAAGGACAAAAATAAAAGCTACAGAGGATATATGTTCATCATCTGAGGAGACCAATTGGCAATTGGTCCAGTGTTGAGGAGACAGAGAGCTTGGTCTCATCACTTCCAAGCTCCAACTCTTCTATGGACAAGAAATCAATTGACCATGAAATATTAGAAAAACATAAATTCTGGGAAATCTGAAGGTTATTATTGTCCAAAAAATCTGGTTTGGAGCAGCTGAATCCATGCATTGAAGATGGAAAAGTAGACGAAAGTTATGCAGTTCTGAAGAGGTCTAAGTCAGCGAGGGAGGATTTTAAGAAGCCGACGATGGAGATGATCTGGTGATGTATGTGCTCATGATATGTTTATCAATCATTATTGAATTGTGTTTTATTTGAGAGAACTGCATCTACTAAGCTGTTTAATTAAGTGGTGCAATTTAGTTTATGCCAACCTACTTATCCTTCTTAGTAAACATAAATTATACTAAAAATGCATGCAAAATATAAAATTGTTACAAACTGCAATGATTATCTATTATATCTATTTGGAGTGCAACAAAGTGACGGATTCCTTGGAGGCCTGACTCAGCAATTAACGTAAGTCCCTCGTTGTTTTGACCCTCCTGATTTTATTAAAAACATTGTTCAATCAGAATGTTTGGATATTCCTTATGTTTTGTTTCGGCGTAAACATTTCTATAGATTAATAAACGCTTCTTGTTTTGGCAGCAAAAAACAAAAAGTGTTCGCAATTGATTTGCTATCTGAAATTATAATGTCCATTGGATGATGGTATTTCACCTTCAAAATCATCTATATTCAACTTCATTTGTTGTTAGTGCTGGCAATTGTTTTTGTCTCTTTTTTTGTTCTTCTCTTTGTTTGTTTGTTGCCTAATCATATCCTTTTCAGTGAAGACACTTTTTTCATTGTTAAGGTGATCTATGTGATACCGTATCATCTCGTCTGTATTCACCTTGTTCTTCTTTTTCGACGGCATCAACATACTTTAATCACCCCTCGTTGGGTATAACGAATTGCAAGTTTCCCTATCCAGATACTCCATATTTTATGAAATTTATTAATTTCTATTGAGGAACGTGTACGACAAGAGTTTCTATGTATATATTCCAAACACATTGAGTAATGTCCTTGGCCATAAAAAGTATTGCATCTTTTGCTTGCTTAAGGTTGACCAGTTGGCTTATTTGAATATTCTCCTTTTGTTTCCCTGCAAGTCTCGTACCATGTATCTGTTAATTCCGCTGGTTCTGCTAGTGATTTTGTTCGTCATCTTTGTGTTTCTCTATCAGAATATATGGATTCCTTTAGAAATTCAAAGACATTTCAGAAGGCAGGGCATCCCAGGCCCGAACTACTATCCTCTATATGGGAATACAAGAGAGATCAAGGGAGATATAGCTGAAGCTGAGTTGTCGTCGATGCTGTTTAACCATGATATTGTGCATCGTGTACATCCACATTCCTACAAATGGTCTGCCATATTTGGAAAGACGTTTATTTATTGGTTCGGATCTAAGCCTAGGATGAATCTAGCAGAACCGAACTTGATCAAGGAGCTTATGCTAAATCGTACAACATCAGCTAATAATGTTCCATTCAATCCTCTCTCGAAACCCCTTTTTGGCCAAGGCCTTCCTGGGTTACATGGCAAAAAATGGGCACTTCACAGGAAGATCACAAACCAGGCCTTCACTATGGAGCGAGTTAAGGTGTGTCATTTTACTTTTACAAGACTGTTATGCTCCTGAAATAGAACTCCATTTGTTACTTACTGTATTTGCTCTTGTATTTTTGTGTTGGGTGTTTCTGATTGACTACCCTGCAGGCTTGGGTTCCTGAGATTGTAACTAGTACTATGATTATGCTAAAGAAGTGGGAAGAAATAGGAGGGAGTAAGAAATTTGAGATTGAAGTGCACAGAGAACTTCATGGACTTACTGCAGAGATTCTATCAAGAACAGCTTTCGGCAGTAGCTTTGAAGAAGGGAAGCGCATATTTGAATTGCAAGAACGACAAGTATATCTCACCATGCAGGCTATACGAAGTGTCTATCTTCCTGGTTTAAGGTGACATTATCTGAACATTCTTAAAACTTTTATTTATGGAGTATTTGTTTGAGTCGTCTCTCAGAGTGGCGCGTTAGTTAAGTGTTCTGCATTCTTATCAGTAGATATTCTCTAGCAAGCTATAGAAATAACTTCAATTGAACATTTCCCTCTCCATTTGGTATAGAATCAACTGGACTGACACTAATATACATTAGACATAAATTAAAAACTACTTTAAGATATATACAAATATTTTTCAGGTTCCTGCCAACAATGAATAACAGAAAGAGGTGGAAACTGGAGAATGATATTCGAGATTCAGTTAGGAATCTTATCAAAATAAACCTCAAAACAAGAGACAACTCCAAAAATCTGCTTACTCTTTTGATGTCACCTTACAAGGATCGTGATGAAGGAGAACTGCAACTTGATGTAGAAGAAATAATAGATGAATGCAAGACATTCTACTTCGCAGGGAAAGAGACATCTGCAAACCTCTTGACATGGGTACTTCTCCTCCTCGCATTGCATCAAGAATGGCAAGAAAAGGCACGGGAAGAGATTTTCCAGGTTTGGGGAAGAAATGATTTTCCAACTGCAGATCACTTAAGTGAGTCGAAGATGGTAAGTTTAAGCAAATGTTTAGGAATTTTTAAGATTTTGTTATTTGCATGTAACTCAAATGTTTTGAACATTAGATAAACAGACAGATCTTTTTAACTATTGTGCATAACATTTTTACCAAAGAATGATTTCCATAACTACTGGCATCTCCATTGTCTTTATAACTAACTATGAGACGCATTTTTATCATGGCAGGTAACGATGATAATCAATGAGACACTTCGTCTTTATCCTCCAGTTGCTAATCTTCTTAGACGGACATCTGAGGATATCAAGTTGGGAAGGCTCGATCTCCCGGCTGATACTCAATTCAATTTACCAGTATCAGCTATCCATCACGATACTGAGATATGGGGGGACGATGCAAATGAGTTTAATCCCCTGAGATTTGCAGAGCCGCGAAAGCATTTGGGTGCATATCTCCCATTTGGAATAGGGCCTAGAATATGTGTTGGTCAAAATCTAGCAATGGTGGAAGCAAAAATTGTTCTAACCATGATTCTCCAGCAATTTTCTTTTGCAATGTCACCTACATATGTTCATGCCCCAACTCTAAGGCTCACTTTGCAGCCTCAATATGGTGCCCACATCATCTTCAAGAAGATTTAAGCTGATAAGTTTCGACGATGTAATCACAGTTCATGAGTAACGTCTACAATTCAGTTCCTAGCTCGAATTTGCAATAAATGAGTAACTCATTGTTGATTTACAAGCTGTAACTAAGAAAATAATATCATGAATAGTATTGATTTATGTCATTTAAAGGAAGTAACCAGAAGCTGACTTGGATTGTTCACAAGTATTTAGCAACTATTCAGTTGCTTGAAATGAAAATTGTAGTTTGAGATAGTTTTCATGAATCGAACAAAGCTTATCTGTTTCTCAAAGAATAATTGATTCACACAAGATTGCAAAAAAGACAACAGAACGAAGGTTAGTTTGGTTAAATCATATGCCCAATATTGCCAAGAACACATTGATAACATGATCAAGAAATGTTGTGTAAGTGCATTGGATTGAATGAGAGTATGATAAACATCATCATTATCATGATGATAGTCAAATGGAGAGGGGGTGGTGGTTTGAGGGCATGGAAGAGGAGGGAGGTGGAGGGAGGAGGGGGACGGCAGGTGGTGGAGAGGGAGAATGCGAAATCAGGAGGGGAGACAATGGTGCCGGAGAGATTATTAGGAAAGGAGTGGAGGTAGCAGGCGAAGAGGGAGTAGCCATGTATTCGAGCCTAAATCAATCCAAAGACTCAACAAGTTCAACTGAAAAGCTCATTATCATTTACCATTTACCATTTCATACACAAGAATGTTTGAAACTCACATCTTTACCAGGGGAAAAAAAGCTCTAGGTTCATCCAAGCTAGAGCAATACTACAATAATACGTACATGCTACAGATACAATTTCAAATGAGCAAAACAGGCTATAGCTAATTCCAAAAGGGTGCATTATATATGTTTTACTTGTAAACAAATAATCATACAATAAATATACAGATGGCCACCCGTATGGCCGTATTACTGTTGGCAAAACATACCTGCAGGAACACCAAAGAGACGCTTCAGATAAACAGATGCAGCTCCTTCGCGGTAAATGCTTGCTATGTCACTAATGTTTAATTTTCTGAGGATGCATATAATAGCATAAAAGATGGCAACTATGAAGATTTCAAATTCAGCCAGCATTAAAGCTAGAAAAGTAAAATATAAAAGCAAGGAACATACATCAGATAGATATCAGGTTACAGAAGTGTGACAAAATGATACGATTATACTGTTTTGAGGGTGATGATCACCCCACTGTTCCTCTATGTTCAAAACTAATCAGTAATCACCAACAACTACTATAGTACAAATTGTATTAGGACTTTTCAAACCCAGCCATGATATCAATCCCCTTTCGGATGTAAAACAGTAGGCATGCAATCATTACCATGGAGCACGGCATGGTATTCTCTTTTCTCTGGCAACCCAATATCCGAGAGAGCTAAATTACCCTGCAGAACAGAAAGCGTCAAATGGGCACCAGAAGTATCATATTTTTCTATGCCGAATCTATTTTACCATTAACATTCAAGGTCATGGGAACTAATTTAGCTTCTTTATGCCATATTTCTACTTTTGCTTTTTGGTCTAAAAACACAATTATTTGTTTTGTTTTGTTTTCTTCTTTTGAGATGTGATAGGCGATGGGCAGGAAAAAAATAGAGAATCCATGTCCTCATCTCCCAGGAGAGAGGAAGCTAAGTAAGAAGTGATAAGCTAGCAACAGAGTGTACAAAGCTATTTGTGATTCGTGAATGCCCCCAACTGATTCAAATTTAAAAATCATGCTATCAACAAACTCTAGTAAACAAATTTTGACTCCTTGGTCACTACTCACAAATAAAGTTTTCAGATACGGAAACACAAACCTCACGGGCCATTAATTTTCTGACATTATCTGCATAAAGTTTTGGGTCATCTTGTTCTTGCTGTGAAGGGCAATATACTGGCAACCTAGTGACCTCAAGGTGATTCACAAATTGACAGAGTAGAAAAATCACATGACGTACCTGCAACCAAAATAAACATGAATGCATGTAACAGGATATTCTTATGAATACGATAACACATTAAAAAAGGAAAACTAGTTTTACCTCAAATTTTGATTGTGGCCTCCATTCCTCTGTTATTTTTAAATGATTTTACTTAAAAAAGTGGAGTGTCGTTATCAGCATCTAGTGGAGTGTAAAAATCGTAAGCCTAAAAATAGGTAACTTAATTTGCTAGGAATACTGACCAACCACTTCATACGTAAAGTGATTTCAACAAGTAATTATGAAAGCATTTACAAGTGGCACATCAATCTATAAAGCGAACTTTCAACATATATGCTCACCCCTGATATAGAGTCCCAAGCAGGACTAAATCTCTGATACGGGTATCTCAAAATCACAGGAAGTACTGGAGCCTTGGCCAAAAATGCTCCAGTTTTGAATGGAAGAAGAAAGTCACCATTTGTTGTTGTGCCTTCTGTAAGAGGATATTATAAAGGATTATTTATTATCATGATAATTTTTGAAGTATGAAACAGTAAGTAAAGAAGATTGCAATTCTTAAACAGTAAGCAAACAGTAATTAGAATGTGTTCCAAATGGACCTGGAAAAAGCATAATTCTTGGTGCATCCTTATTTTCATGAGCTTCCCGAATCCTTTCATGAATGACACCTGACAGAATCAGTAAATTCTAATTACTGTAAACAGATGCTCCAGAACACCACTTTTTACATTAATATAGCAGATATGATTCAAGAGAACAAAGGTGTTGGAAGAGGTCTTATATTCCAAACACCCACGAGTTCATGGTTATGAAGGCATATATTCATCCTTTGAGGAAATAGTAACCTTCTTAAGAATGATTAATCATTATATACTCCCTCTATTAGTTTCCCCGAAGTTTTTTGGCATGTTTACCGTTTAAAGTGAACAGTTATCATTCTTAAGCAACACACAGTTATATTAGGTTTAAATTATGAAATTGATAGCTTGGTACTGCCTATATACTACTAAGAAGGTGGGAATGGATGTTATGCAATTCGGATGAAAAGGATTTTGTAACCGTGAATAACCATATACCTGAAACACCCTTAAAATTAGATGATTTTGATTCTCGCTGGACATAGACACATCCAAGGCACTTGCTGTAAACATACAAATAAAGAAGTTACAACCTCGTTCGCGTCTACATCAATATTTAAGCAGATGCTTTATATCTACCAATGATGCATCGTAGATATTAGTTTACTAAGTGCAAATATGAGCAAGGACGAACAACTTACTTAAGAGTGAAAGAACTAACCTGATGAGACCAACAAGAGGTAGTCTAGCGACTGAGCTCTACAACCACATGATCAACAAAATATATGAGTTGAAAGGATACCAAGTTTAAATGTGAAGTGATATGGTAAATATAAATGCAAACCTTGGCAACAAAGCTCGGGAAAGAGGATGACATGTGATATAGTATATCTAAATATGATACATGATTCGATATTATTGCCCCGGGTCGATCGGATTGCTCTCTTGGCCCAGTCTACAACCAAATCAAGCTAATCACAAATTCACAAATCAGAGTTATTAATTTATGGAGGAAATTACCTTAGCATTGAATTGGATCCAATAAAAGCCCAAAATGAAAAGCATGAGGCGGGAAAGAAACCTCCCGGAGGCAACAATAACCCCCCTCCTCCACCCACCCATATGCGCATAGTCCTCCTGCTCATCGCCTTCATCTCTATTAGGCGGCTTAGTAGCAGTACACACTTTACAAATCAGATAATATATTATCAACAAACTCAGCCCCATCACCACTCGAATCGGGACCAATGTAAAAGCGGCAAAGCCCAATAGCAGCCTCTCCGTCAAGGGTAACTCACCCCTACCCATAGTCCCATACACGTCATTCCTCACGTACGGACCATACTTATTATTCAACGATTCCATTTTAAACTCGTCTACTATTTCATTTCAGAGGATTATTTGCGATTTCGCCCGACATTATATATTATACTAAACTGTAAATATTCGATTTTAGATATAGACCCAGATTTTCTAGATCAAAGGAGTCTCATCAAAGTCCTACCTGCTCAACAAAAAAAATGTAAAAAATATAAAATGATATCTTGCTTGGCGGTGTGTCGAATTTAGCAACTTTATCTCACTTGTCATCGAACTGGCTGACTGCGAATATATTTCCATTTAAATAAATACTGAGTCTTGAATTCGGTGTCAGATTAATTATATAAAATATCTTACACTTGTATTTTTCGTTATAACATTTGTTTAAGCAAAATAATTATTAAATTTATAATTACACAACAATTGACATGAAAATTAATAAAATTTGTCAAAATATTTTTTTGAATTTCAAAAAAGCCATAATATTTAATACAATAAATAATATTATAATTTTTTAAAATATGACAATATTATTAAATGAAACAAGAAGCTTGAAATACATCATAATAAGCAAACATCGTAAAAAAAGCAGATTTTTTTTGTGTCGAAAATAATGTAATACAAACTCACATTTATAGAGCTCGAAAAAATAAAAATAATTAGTATAGATTTTTTTGTAATTATTGTGCAAAAAATATTTTAAAATTGAAGATAAAAAAAAAGTGACAAACACCGCGTTGGGGTGCGGAGGCCCAGCGCTCGACTCTTCTGGTGAGCGTGGCATAACGACTCACTTAATTTTTTTGTTTTTAATTCGCTTAGGGCCAGCTTTGTGGGTGTCAAATTTTTTTTGGTCCGGATCAAATATTGATTCAGACACTTTGATGGTAAATTGTGGTAATTTGATCACTTCTTGTAAAATGATCCCTTTTTAACACTCTATTTGATCCCTGATGCGGATGGTGGCAATAAATGAGAGGGCCAAAATAATCATTTCGCTCCTATGATTAGTCGTGTTGGCGAGCCGGGACTGTTGCATTACCTCCCGGAGACCCGCCCGTTATTGAAGCTTGAGGCGGGCCGATTCCTCGGTAAAAACCGTTAATCCAGGCGGATATACAGAAGCTCGGCCCATATATACCCGCCATTTTCATATTAAACAAAAAATATATAAATCCAACTATAACTACTTATTTTTTTGAAATCGTGGCATGGAATTTTGAAATGCAACCAGGTTGCTTTTTGAAGAATTTGAAGCAAGCAGGGAGTTCTTCTTTTAATCTGATGGCATGAAATTTTACGTATGAATGTAATAAATTTAAGATATTTTTTGTTTAAAGATGTTGTTGGTATTTTTAATATTTTTGGCAATCTTGTTTCTTATAGTTTGTAACAAGATATGAATGTTTTTTAGATAATTTGATGATATCACGATGTTTTTATATTGATTTCAGAGCACTTTAAGAGTGTTTTAAATTTAGGGTGATAAAACATAAGTCGGATTTGACTTTAGGCTTTATGTTATGGCGAGTCGAATCTCGCTTCATGGCGGGCGAGCCGATTATATCTATACTCGGATCGAACCACCTCGTTAATTGCACTACCTATGATTAGTCGAAGTCCCCTAGCAGAACAGGCGGGCGATAACATGTTTGTGAGGCCCAGGCGGGTCTGCCGAGCACCGGTCCGTTAAAGGGATATTGGGCCTGATGATTCCGAGGCCGGTGTATCGGGGCCGGCGTGGTACATTTGAACTCCAAGCGATTTACCACGTTTATTATGCATTTTTTACTTCGCGGTGCCGTTGGGCGAAAACTGATAATGATTACGTGCGGTTCTTTCCAGATGAAGCGCAGAAGTTCTGAAAGTCGCCCGATGGATTTGGGTTGTGGCGTTCGCAAATTCGGCTTCAACGTCAATGAAGTAAAAATGGTGTGTTTCGTCGCCATCCGCGGACCTTTCATTTTCGATTTTCGTCGTATAGGCTGCATTAAATTGACAAGCTAAGAACTACGTTCAGCTGAAAAAGTTGACACCTTATGAGGCGGAAGGTAGCTGATTTTTCGGTTTAGATCTACAGGTAATCTTGAGGTCTCTTGCGTGGCGCTCCGCTGAGATTTCTTCTCTTACAGGCATGGTGATGGTTATGATTTGTGATTAAGTTGTTATTAAGTTGATATATAGTTTATGGTATTGTGAATTATAGTTATTAAACATAAATAATTGTTTTGAGCATTTTAGTCTTCACATCAGGAGATAAGCATTTGTGTCACGAAAAGTTCAATTGAAGTTCACATTGCGAGAACTGCGTATTATTTAGTATTGGAGCACGAGATTAACAGGAATCGATATGCTCGTACGCTTTATTCTTCTTCTTGAATTTGTGCGAGTTCAGCGCATGCGATTTTATTCAAATGTTGTTTCATAAATTTTTATATAATTGTTATAGTGATTATACACTTAAATAATATCATGATATATTAAAAAATTAAATTTATATTTGAACATATAGATTTGAATAAAAACTCTTAAATATTAATTATTTTGATATAAATATATGTACATTAATTGAAATATTATTTACTATATGATGTTTTCATAAGCTATCATACTGTTTCGAGGTATGCTTATAGAGGCATGACTTAATACTCCAAAATAGTAAATCTATCAGTAAATCAGTCCCACCTATCAGTAAAAACTTTGGACCAAACAAGTACTCCATTTGTGTTTTTAATTGTCATGCTAGCAAAAAAATTATTTTAAAATACTTGTTAATTTGGAATTCTAATGCAACATTTTGAAATGACTATTTTACCCTACAATCCTACCTACTCTACACAAAAATGACATGAAATAACTATTTACCATGCTCAAAAACTTCTTCAAAACTACACTTACAAATAAGAAGAGCTAAAATAATGTTTCACTCCTATTTTGACCTCTTTAGTGTGCCCATAACTGGCATAACTCCAATACTCCTAAATTCTGTGTATATCCAGTCCACCTATCTAAAATTACTATCAGTTCTATTTGGACCAAACATGTACCATTATTGGATAAATATTTGGATGAGGATAAATTCGATAGGCATGTGTTGATAGCCGATTTTTCGGTTTAGTATCTAGTGGATTTTAAATTATTGCTTAAAAAATTTGAATGCGGCGATTACGATTTGGATATTTTTAACATATCTCCCAAACTCGGTATTTATAAAATATATACGTCGGGCCTAAAATCTTGTATAGGCTATAAAAATACTTGTTCGAATCGGTTAACTTACCTGATCGTGATTCCGTTCTTAAGTAAGTTTCAGTTTACTCAGACCCATCACTAATACTCTACATTATTCATTTTGCATACCGTACGAATATTAAATTTTCACTAATATTTGCATTTTCACCCTAAAAATATCGCTCATTTTGTATGGATCAAACAATTTATCCATCATTTATTCAACGATCTTACCATAATACTCTGACCTATAAACTCCGTACAGTTTAAAAACATGGCAACCATTCAACAAACATGGAGTTTAGGTATATAGAGAAATGCAAAATAATGAAATTAAATAATTACTGAACCAATAAACAAATCATTTCCAATGCCAATAATGTAAGCAATGTTGTCAATGTACTCGGAAACAAACAATCCTCGGTATATGAATTCGAGATTCTCCCCACGAAACAATGCAATAATACTTGTCCTAAACTTTAATTATTAGCTAATCAATCACTGATCATTATGTTATTTGAGTGATAAGAGCCATAAATCAGTGGGGGCAAAAGGTGATCAAGTAATCTGTAGAGGCACAAGTGCAAGTACTTGAAGCATCATCATAAGCATAACTGTAAGCAGAAGGACATGCAATCTTGAACAATTGAGAGTAATGAGATGGTGAGCATGTTGCTGGAGATCCATGATCTCCCGTGCAGCAAAACTCTGGGGTGTTGAAGGCGGCACAAGCGCTCTTGCACGCAACCACATTGCCCCCATCTACTTGTTGCAACTCTGGGGGGCAACTTAAGTTGAGATCATTCACACAGCCTGCATACTGACAGTCCCCTGATCCACCCGAGGGGCGGATTCCAACGCCAACGTTGTACCCATCCACAAGGCTGACATCGTAGAAGTCCTTATCGGTGTTGCCATTATTGGTCGCCAGTGTGAATTCTGCTAGGGAAACTGGCGGTGTTCCACCACCAACGCATCTAAGTGAGCCGCAATCCCCTGTGATGCATTTTCCATTTCCGGATCCATCAAAGTTGCACCCTGTTCTGGCCCAAAATCGACCTGACCAGCCTGGTGGCGCGGGAAGCTGGATGGTGGCTCCAGGGGCTAATTCAAATCCACCGTCGCCCAGGATTGCCATTCCATTGCCGGAAAGTGTCCCTGGCCATATTGTGAAGCTACAACTGTTTTCTAGTGTAAAAACTGTTGCTGAAACATACATTATTGTTCCTGCAATTGAGACATCACAATTATATATTTTACTTTTACTTATCAAATGAAATATTTTGTAGAGAAATGAAGATAAATATACTACGAAGTACTGTTCAATTCATACTGAAATTAACATGAGAGGAAAGGCAATTGCTCAAGAGAAATCCCCATCTAAAGTTAAATTAAATTTATGTGCAACCAAAATGATTGAATACCAACAATAAGAAACATTTCAAGACTTGCCTACAAAACATAATGCATGAGTAATATATATACTGACAAATCATAAGTTCACAAGTATGAACAATTGAACATACATAAAAAGGTTGTTCTGTAGTAGTAGTCAGTGTCTTAGTGACCTATACATAACAATGTGTATAAACTCAATAAATCATTTCTTTTCTTCCAAATATAAGTAGGTAATAAATATACAATTAATCAACATCAACGGATCACGCATGCTTAAAAACAATACAGAGGGAACGGGAGGAAGATCATATAGATATATATAGTATCATATTTGATATAAACAAATTAAATTAAATTGTGAAAATGTAGAAGTGATGCACACTTACTTGAAGCAAACAATGCAACTAGAAGAAGTGTGACATTTAGCAAACCGACCATTTTAAGTTTTGCACTTGATCAATGACTTGAAAAACAAACTAATTTTGGAGAAGAAAGGAGTTAAATTAAGAAGATGGAATAAACTGATACTCTTAGTGAGTTGGTGAAAGAGTTAAAATATGAAGCAACTTATTTATAGTTGTTTGGTTATGATCCCAACCCACCCACAACTTCCTACTTATTAGCTTTGCGCTTTTATATTTCTTGATTAGCTAATTAATAGCAAAATATTGCGAAGTTTATGCACCTATAACCAAATCAAGTCAAGTTCGTTTGTAGACGTGATATATTGCTACAAGAGGTACGGACCACGTGGATATATTATCATCGTCATTATTTTCTCATTAACTATTATCTCAATCTATACCATAAATAAATTAATTGACCTTCTGATGGGTAGCATGCAGTCCAATTATGCATTTTAATTAAATCTAGATCATTACCATTTAATTGTCAATTTTGATTTGTTAACAATCAAAGGGAAAAGGATGCATGAGCCATGGTATTTGATGCGGAATGTGCTTCGTAATAATGAAGTTCGGGGATTAAGTTCTTTATAGTGATAAAAGGCTGATTTTTTTAAAAAAACAATAAAAAAAAAAAAGAGAGAAAAGGATGCATGCGAAATGAGAAAGATCAGAATATGGAATCTAGATCTTTCCCATTTTCAATGATTGTCCTCTTTATTTTCTCATTTCACACTCAAAATTATGTTAAGAAATGCAATCCAGACTTCTTTGTACTTTCTATCAAATACTAATAAATAATGTACTTTAATTATATCATGGTAATTTTTATTGATATCACATTTATGTATGTTAATCAGAGAACAAGATTGGTAGTTTTGATAATTTAAAATCAAATTGAACAATTTTGACGGATATAGGGGTTAATATGAGTTATCACTTTAATTATTTAACATACATTGCATCAAATCATTTAAATTACGTCATCTTAACTCAAAATATATAACGTTTTAAATTTTGATGGTTGACTTTCTAAAATTTAAATTTAAGTATTTGTATATGTATTGTGTAATATTTGGTGAAAATATATCAATAAAAAATAATTTATTTTATTATTAAAATGATAATATTGGATTGAAAAATAATGTCAATGTTGCTAATCTCTCTGTTGTACTGCCATCTCTGCTTCGTGAATCTACACTTCGAATTAACATCAACAATGATAGTGATAAGAAATAATTAACTAATACAAAAAGTGAAAGACGGTAATAGAGCTTTTAATTTTGAATTTAACAATTAATAATATATTTATCAATAGTCATTTCAATTAAAATTATTATGTTAATAATAGCTAATAGTTTGGAGTCTAATTAGCAGTCAACACTGAACAGCTGCTAATAGTTGACTAATTTAGAAAGAAATCATTGTTTATTAAGGAGTAATAAATAATACTCCGTAATAACATGAAACTTGTACGAAAGTTTCGATCATGCTTAAACAGAAATTTCACTTGATCGAAGTGTGTCGTTTTTTATGAAAGTTTCAATAGAAGTCTAGAAAAAATTCTCACTCACATCTCTATATGAATCTGAAACAAGAAAGTCTAATATAGAAAAGTATTAATGAATATTTACTTACATGGAGAATTGAAAGGCTCTGATTATCTTGAATCTTTCAAGAATTTCCATGAATTATCTTGAGATCCATGATCTACAATCGTCAATGTACATATATATTTTTTTAGAGATAAAATGTTTTATAAAATTCACTACATAGATCGAATTGAGGCGCCATTATAGATGTGCGTGTAATACTTGAATTAGAAATTTAGAGCATATTCTGAATGTACTATACCTCGATTTTTAACGTAATAACATGCCAGCTCCATCTTTTAAGGTGCCGACGCATGACTATTCAATGGCCTCCTTCTTCCTACTAGTGTGAAACTTCTGAAGATATAACTTGAAGAAAAACAACAAAACCATTCCATTTACAGAGGTATTGAACACCCAAGCTCCCATCCCATTGCACCCTCCTTTTAGATAATGCAAAAGTAACACCCCACCATGACATATTAAGTTACATATCAACAAGCTAAACTGAAAATTCATAAGCGATGGAAAACGAGCTTTTCTTGATCCAATTTCCCTCCAAAATCTATGTCCGTAGACTATTGCTAGAGCCAGAGTCATTACAAGAATTTGGATCACTTGTAATGATTGAGAAAATTCAAGCCAGACAAATGATACTAGGATTAAAATTGAGTGGTTGAATATTTGGAAAATGGATAGTTTCCTATGTTGTAAGATGATGAGATATGTGCGAAAGATGTGCAAGAATCTTGTAAGGTAGAAAATGTAGGACCAAAAAAATACACGACCAGAGGGACGTGTTCCAATGGGAAAACAAAAGAGCCACTCAAATGGAGTTTTAGAACGTTGCCAAAACCATCTTGTGTCACGGATTTCGGCGATGGAGGAGGAGAGGATTCCGGCAAATACTGCAGTGGAGGCGATGGCCATGAAGAGGCTGTGGAGGGCAGGGATTGGACCGAGTGGGATCGGTCGACGACGGCGGAAGAGGAGGAGGAGGAGATGGAGGGTGGTTGAGCTCAAAATGTAAATAGAGATTGATGAAATTAGGAAGGACCAAGTTGCACCCCATGTATGAGTACTGTTCCATCGGAAATTTACTATGAGTGGATGCTCAGCTAGAAAATAGTTTATGTTTGTTGTTTGAGTTTGAATGGTTGGATTGAGTTGGATCATATTGTAATTTGATTTTGGTAATAAATTTGTAGTATGCGACATTTGAAATTGTGGACAAAGTTTACAAGCTTTCAATTCAATGACCAAGTAGATGAATGAATATATATACACATACGGAATTAGACTAATAATATGGTTGCTCTAGAAACTCGTAACAGTTGTCTGTTCTATCTCTAGTCGCCGGTCCAGCAATGAAGTGATAAAGTTCATTTGACAAATACGGAGTAGATGGCTTTATTAATTAAGACTTGACCAGTAGGAGTATAAGATCGAATGGAAGCTTCAAATGTTTATTGTTATTCAACAAATGACGACTTCAATTAATTTGACCTTTTACAAATATGGTCATGGAGCGAAAAAAAAATTTAAATGGACGAATAATATAATTTTTAAAAGAATGACTATAATTTTTAAAAAAATCATTAATAATAATATTTTTCAAAAATTAAGAAAGACGACTATTCCCCATACACCTTCTAATTCCACCACTAGTCATTGGCATATTCCATGTATCTGGCTGAGGTCTCCACATCCATGGAGTTTTCTTCAATTCCAAATATACGTGGACCCCCCTACTCCATACCAAGTGTATTTAAGAAGCTTCTACAGTTCTACCCATGTATGGAAATAGCTGAAATGGAAACACATCTTTCATCTTCCAAATTAACAAATTAAATGAATATAATAATGTAAAACGAAATTATTGAAGACATACAATCTATCAAAATAGTACACTAATTTCTATAATATGTTCTAGAATGTTTAATTGTACTGCACATTTTGGGGAGCTTCCTTTTACTGGTTTTCACCCCTTGGAATTGTTATCTTTTGCTTCTTAAAGATTTTCTTCAGTTGCAACTGATATTGATATATTAGTTCCTCTGGCTTGCAAGTTGCATCTCATGCATGTGTTGTTGTGTTGTGAGCCAAAGCAAGCCTTGATAGAAGAAATGTGCTTGCTGAGGATGCAAACACAGCAGCCGCGAAACAAGCCAGGTCGAACCCAGTGAGCACTGGGATGTTCTTGAACTTCTCCAACACTCCTACTTGGAGTAGTAACATCACTGCATGCCCAATTCTTGATTTTACTTGCATAATTGAATCATTTGAATGCACTCTCACCCATGATGGAAACCCCTCAATATCTCTGTTTGATCCCACAAACATACCATACAAACTCATCCCAAATGTAAGCATTGCAGCTCCAATCAAAAACATATCTGTTCAGCATACAATACAATTAATATGGAATTGAGCATGAGACTTAAACATGGTACTTGATGAGTCCAATATTGAGCACTTATATTGATCTAACTATAAGTTCAACTTTGGTTCAATTATATGTTATAGTTTTTGTACTTGAGTTGGATGTGTGACATGTAACTTAAGCAACATTCTTAAGTATCATGCTTAATCACCTAATCCGGAGAACAAATAGTCTACAAGGGTAGACAATAATTCGAATGAGGAAGTAATTAGTAATGTATTTGGAGTAATATTTACCTATGGATTCAATCAATAGCTGCATGATATGTCCTTGATCTGATCTTTGAGCAAGTGCATGAAAATACTGCAGATATGACTCCACAACTAGAAAGCAACCTTCCATGAAGCACAATACAGAACCAATCATAGATCCAGCAACTGCAAACAATGTGAAGAAACGACAATCAACGATGACCTGCAAATCGAAACATGTCTCAATCACTTAGCTACAATAAATGGATACACATAAATGTAGTTCAAAATTTAAGAAGGGTATGTACCTTTTCCACAAACATCTGAATGTACAATTTCCATGGATTTCTTCTGGTAACAACCTTAAACTTATGAAGAATTACATTTGAAATGATAGCAAAAAGCAAAGAGAAATCAAGAGTTGAAGCAGAAGTGTTTGTTTGGACAGCAGAGGCTAATAAGGCATTAGGTGATGTAGGTATAGGGTGCCTCTCAGTTCCTGGAGGCCTACTACTACTACCATTGAATCTTTGCTTGCTTATTATTATTATACGATTCATAGCATTCACATGATGGAAACTTGGCAAGAAATGTTGGGAAGGAGACGTGCGAAACATTAATCTAGTGGTTGCCATTGTACACAAATAACACAAGGTCTATGATCTAATGAAAACAGATTGAGCTTCACAATAATTTATTTGTTGAATTGAATAAAATGTGGACTGGTTGATTTATATAGCAACTACTTGTTGAGATGCGGACATGGCATGCAAATATCTGGGAAGATTCGTGGTACATTAGTAACGATTGTCCAACTTTGTTTTTTCTTTTTTTTTTTCATTTTGATTTCTTGTGGCAACTCAAGAGAATTCAATTCCCATGTGGCAATTGTGAATCGGCACATATACGTGTGGGTCCCAAAGTAGTATACGCCGCTAAAAAACAGCTACGTTATTGAATGAATTGGTATAATTTAGGGATCGTTGGTTTAGTCTTCATTCTTGCATGACTCGTGATGGAATAGTAGTTAGCTTTACCAATGCATGTTTATTCCGCAAATGTACTTTTCTCCTATCATTTTCAACATCCAAGTTTGCCTTTTTTTTCACATACCAAGTATTAGCATACGTACTGTACAAGAAAGAAAAATAAAATAGGGAATCAAACTGTTTTATGTTCAATGAAATGTGTCATTAATTTAAATCTAATCATCACTTATAAATTTCATTGGATGGATTGATTTGGTGTTTTTTTTGAATAATTAAAATTTGAAATTATTTACATTTTCTCGGTTGAAATTATCTTTTATTATTGCCTATTGGTGTTTCATTCATTGGACTCTAGTCTTTACATTTTATGATTATGCATAATGTAAAATCAAAGAAATATTAGAGAAAAATCAAGTCCTGGGAAGCTTGGAAGAAAATATTTTTATTATAGAAATGAAGGATCATTACAAAGATGAAAGAATTGAAGTGAATGAGGAGAAGATGATGTAGGGGTTGGGGTTTACGCCTTAAAGGCGTTATGCGATTGTAAATGCTTTTTATAAACGTGGCAGTGCTTTTGGCGTAAGCGTCGCGTTAATATAAAACGATCAGGCGACAACACAAGCACTTAATCCATAAAAACTACAAAATATTTGAGAATCAAAGTACAAATTTCATAAAAACTAAAATGTTTGAAATCCCCGACAAAGGCTCTGACACAATCATACAAAAGCTAGAATTGTTATGAATATCGAAGTCATTGAAAATATAATTGTTTGAAATTAAAAGTACATGAATAATTGTCCACTATCAATCATGTCGTATCTCGATTGTCATCCTCTTCGTTTTCATCTTCTTGGCGATCAATTTGGTGGCGGTGGTGGTCGTGGTGGCATCCACTACGTAGTCAGCCTCATGCTCATCAGCCTCTTTGGTCAGACGATCAGCATCACGAAACAATCCCTAGCATCTACGCCCCGGACTGCCGCCGTGCATCCTCTGCGTCTGCCCTTGCGTACGCCTCGTCTACTTTGAACATGGCTAACGTGGCGTTAATTGATTAGGAAAGGCCGATCGGATGATCCATGAGATGACCACAGCCGGTCGAGGAGCAAGGGGTTGTGGATAGTAAGTGGGCTCCCCGGTACTTAGTAACCATCCTAGTGGCGGAACGAGGCGCGCATCTATTGAGCGACCGTATATCGTCCTGCGAGCTTCAGATCTCTCCAAAACTTAAAACATGACATTAGCCTCCCGTATATACAAAACCACCCGAACACATAGATTGTCTACTATCATGTCATAGCAACATGTATCGTTTCTTTGATTTTCTAAAGCGGGGACACGCTGCGATTGACCAGCAAAATAGGAAGTATCGTCCCGTATTGATCGTGACTTGTTTCTTTGATAGTTAATATGTTGTAGCGTCATGTGGGAAGTGCGTTAACCCGTTCCACCCAGTAAGCTCACGTAACAAAAAGCATGTCTGAAAGTAAGCTCCGATGCTTGATTGTCGTGAAGCGAAATGACCCATGAGCAGGCTTCCAAATGAACTTTTTTTGAATGCCGTTCAAATTGTATAGGGCTAGATGTGAACTAGCAGCATGCTTGGCCGTTGTTAAGAATGGCCCCATGTCCCTTCCGGCTAACGGTCGTTATCTTTGCCCCTGCCGTTATAATCATGGAATCCGCCACTACCTTGAGCCAAATACCTAACTAAATCATCTTCCATTGATCTTTACCATGGACATCATTTGCTCAGTAGTTACCGCTGACGTCCATTGAAGCTAGTAGCCTAGCGTGTGATGAAATTGGGCAACTATCTCGGGGTACGTCGAAGAAAAATTACTATGGATATATGAGTATAAATGCAAATCCATGGATTCCGGGGACTTGCCAAAGTGCGTACTCGTTATTATTACAAAAACATATAATTAAATATATGATCGGAGGGCTTTACGGTCTGTGAGTAAATTAACAAAATCCTTTTAACTTGGTGGCAGCGTGAATTTGGCTTCCTAGAACTCCTTGTTGTAATATCGATACGTATGATATCTACAGTTAGTCATGTAGGGGTTGAATCAAAAACTAATACATGCTAGTAAACAGGATAGGCAAAACCGGAAAAACTCCAAAATTCTTGGGAGAATTTCGACGAAAGTATTACTAGGGTTTTTGGTGAAAAGTTTTTACAAAACTTATGATATAGAAAACCTAAAGTTTGCTTATATAGGGCTGGAATTTAAAACAAGCCCGATCATGACTTACGTTAAAGTATTATTTGGGCTTCGTTAACTCTGTTAGTTCGTTAAGGCCAGTAATGGAGTTCTTTAATGAGTTGAACTATTTAATTAAGCTAATTAAATAGTAATTAGTCCCGATATCAATAATCTTTGAGTTGTCGATAAATACTAAAATTACTCGAACCAATTAAATAACTATTTAATTGATTCTGTTGTTCAATCGATATTCTACATAAAATGTAGAACCGCGTAATTGAAATACATTTCTCCACTTATATAGTTCTTTAATTTAAATGCATGAAATATAAGCTGTGTCATTTGTATGTATTAATGACATACAGGCTCGGATAGTAAGTTGTATAATAATAATAATTGACGATTACTATTATTATAACGATTAATGAAGTAAGATCAGCAATCGCTCATAACTTATAAATTATCGTGAGAACGCTAGTAATATCACAAATTCTCCCAAGTTGGTCACTAAGTTCGATAATCACGTTTAACCCATTTGGTAAATGAATTGCTATGTGATTTGTCATGACAGACGCCAATAAATGGAACGATTCTCATTGATTTCCAACACGATCACTGAAAAAAAGCGTAAATAATTGAACACTTGCATCTTAATAATTGAAATATTGTAGTAGGAATTATCTCATAATTCCCACGATTGAGAATTAAATCCAGTACATTGAAGTAGTTGATCCACTTAGCCCTCGCCTTGGCCCGCCTTGTGGTGAATTGGGTGTTTGGCGGGTTCGTTAATGACACCCCGATTGCAATTTCTTGGTCTTGAACACTCTTTTTTTGCCTTAGATTTATTTTTGGTCGTTGTTAGAGGTTTAATTTGATGATTTAGTGTACATGAATATGTTTAAGAGATGAAGAAGATGAAGAGATTTGAGGATTGAATTAGAGAGAATTTAGTTTAGGAGATTAAAATATGTGTTTGAATCTTGTAAGTCGCGTTTTTAACCTTAAAAATCGAAATTGCTCGGCTGCTGAGTGGCCATTTATTTTTAAGCGTTCGCGTTAGAGAAAAAAATTCGATGGCGCACGCGCTGTGATAAGCGATGCCTCGTTTAATTTAAGCGTGGCCCGCGTTTGTCGCACAATTTTTTTTTTAAATCGTGGCAGCGGTAAGACACGTTTAATCGCAGATGCAAAAAAGTGCGCTGCTATTTTACACTGGCGGTGCGTTTAAAATTAGCAGCGGCACGCGTTGTTACTAAAAAAACCAAAAATTTTGTGTAACAAGCGATTTGGCAAAGTTTAAAGTACACGTGCCCTTTATTTGGCTTTAAGCGTGGTCGCGTTTTTTTGGCGGTACCACTTTAAAACGTATACAATAGTTTAACATAATTCAAATGAACATTTTATTATTTAAGTTATTTAAGTTAAGTAGTTTATCTTTCGTGTAGTAGGGAGTTTACATAGATTCATAAAAATAAACCTTATACAAATCTGTCTTATTAAATTAATTCATGCCCGGACTGCTTAACTTGTGGGGAATCATTTGTGTTGGTCTCTTCTTCTTCTTCAATTTCTTCTTCGATTATTCGCTAAGATGGGTGAACATCTTTTTGCTTTTACATGAGTGAGTGCTTGATCTTGCATCCTATATATTGTGTGATCCAATCCTTGACACACCACATATACTTCAATAAGTAGAGCATGAAGTCTTGACGTCTTTTGGAGTGTATTGTAGTTGGTCATGCTAAATCTTAGTTCTTAGTATTGAAGGCATGGGTATAGAGAATATTTAACTTTTCTTTATCTTAGGCAATCACAGGAAACAAGGTTTAAGCTACTTGCTTACATGAATTTCGTATATCGAAAGTTTTTTATCGTTATATTATTTCGATTCAAAAGTTAATTGGTCGAATATTGAATTATTCGTTAGATGTCTTGTGGAGGGTGGATTATTTTCTTTTAATAATTGTAAAGCGTTTTAAGGTGATCGTGTTGAACTTCGTATTTTGCTCCAGGTGAACACGTTAAAAGTGTAATGCGCTATTTGAAGGTCTTGGCCTTCATGCTCATCAAAAGCGATTGATATTTGATATACGTATTATACGAATAAGTTTCAAGTCCATGCACATATTTCTTGTATAAAATTAACACAATTCGGGATTAAAGATTAAGCGTCGTAAGCAGCGTCATGTATAAATGAAAAAGCTAGCAATTTAAAATTAAGTATCAGATTTTAAATACATACTACTATTAATATTGGTCCACTTTGTTTACTGTATCAAGAATTGAAAATTTTCATTACTGTATCAAAAATACATACTACAGTACTGTATCAGCAGTTCGTCACCCAAGTAATTATTTTTCAAATAGCATTAGTCTTATCTTGGTTCGCAATAAGTGTGGTCCTTATGTATGGTACAAAAAAATGAGGATAAGCTACTAAAGTGAAAGTTCATTGACAATTTCAACTCATTTCATTACGCATAACTTTATTTAACCAGTGATCTGCTTAAAATACAATATCCAAAGATCATCAACTCGACACCACTCACCAGCATATCTACATAATTCATTAAATATACCATATTTTATGTATAAATTACCGTTGTTGAATTATTGGCATGTAGATAGTAAGATAGAGCCAACCGATAATCAAGTAGATAGGTGGCGAGGCTTGACGAGAACATCTAGTGGAGTAGCTTTCATATTAGTCATACCAGCACTCTCAGTCATATCAACTGCTACATCATTTTCCGTTGATATTTCAAATGCACGAACCAAATTGGCCAAAACCAAATGCATCATTTCAAGTCCAAAACTCACTCCTGGGCAAATTCTCCTCCCACCACCAAATGGTATCAGCTCATCATATTGTTGCCCTTTAACATCAATATCCTTATGGGTTGCTGTGAGGAACCTTTCAGGCTTAAACTCCAACGGGTCCGGCCACACGAGCGGGTCTCGTTGGAGTTTCCACATATTTGTCACCATCCATGTGCCTTTAGGAATATGGTAATCACCGATTATACAATCTTCGGAGAATTCCCGACGGCCGCCTAATGGAGCGGCGGGATATAACCTTAATGTCTCTTTCACAACTGCTTGGAGGTAGACTAATTTGTTGATGTCTGATTGTTCTACATGTCTATTCTTTCCAATGTGCAAGTCTAATTCTTGTTGGACTTTTCTCAATGCATCACGATTGTTTAATAGTAGAGATAGTGACCAAATCAGCATCACGGCTGTAGTGTCACTACCTCCAACAATTATTGCCTGTAACAAATACCAATTGATGAGTAATAAGTAAATTTATTTATCAATTGCGTCCTTTGTTGAATATATATGTTAATCCTATACCAAAAATAAATAAACTCAATTTGATCTGAAGTTATCACGGAGTAGCTAGTATTTAATATATATACATACTTATTTTTTTTCCTGTAACAATAAATAATTATATTCATGAAAACTGGAACAATGATGAAGTATCCAAAAACTGAAATAAATTGAAAAAATATCGTACCAAGCATGTAGATTTCACAATAGTATCAGCATCAAAACCACCAAGATTTTGTCCATCAACAACATTCATCATCACATCCATGAAATCTTGCTCATCTTTTTTACCTTCCTTATTGTTATTCGTTCTCCTCTCTGTATGTTCTTGTAACCATTTCTCACAAATAGCATCTAAATCCATGGCAGTGTTCTTCATAGCCTTTTCATATCCTCTATCAAACCAACCAAGAAATGGCACAAAATCGGACACAAGAAACAACCCCAAATACCGGGAAAATTCCCTCATCACCTTTTGACATTCCCTTGCATCTTTCTGATCATCAATTCCAACATGAGAACCAAAGTATCGTTTTCCAACAACCATTTTAACAATAACGTTGTACGTTAAATCGTTGAACCATTTCTTCATATCTACTAGAACATACTCAGTTTTATTTCCCTCCCAAATATTAAGAAGCTCACTTAAGGATGTGTTTGTTTCATGTAATTGGACATGTTTAAGAAGCTCATGGCGACGATTAGAGAGTAGTTCAAGAGAGGTTATTTTCCTAATCTCCTTCCAATATGGACCATATGGAGAGAATCCAAACATGGCATAATTATATCCCAAATGTTTTGCAGCTCGAAACTTGGGACGAGATAATGAAACTGTATCATGAGAAGTGAATATCTCTTTGGCTATTTGGGAACCGCTTATTACTAATACTTTATGGAAACCGAAGCGAAGGGTGAAAATGGTTCCATATTTATCAGCTAATGAACCTAAAATATGGTGGGGTAGATTGTGTGGTTGTCTGAGGAGGTGGAGGTGGCCTATTATTGGCCATGCACCACTAGCTTCCGGTGGTGCATAACTGAGTCTCCGGGAAGGTGATAGTTTGTAGAGTATAATAATAATGGCTCCAACTATGATGGTGTAAATAAAGAGATATTCATAAGGAAATAAATCCATGGCTTGGTTTGGCTCTAACTTATGAATAAATTTAAAGAAGCTCTTCATCCCTAGCTACCATTATACTGTATACTATACTCAGTAGTAACTTGTAGACTTTGATTACCCAAACAGGTAAAAAGTTATGCACTCGTCAAAAGTATTAGCGTATATATATTATTTCGTGTGTAGGTGGTGATTTTAACATATTAGTTTATATTGAGCTAGTTATAGGATTTTCTTGAATGTATTTATATAGCCAAATAATATTAATATAAACACTCAGTGTAAATATAATCTATTATGATAATTATAAGCCCAAAATTATGACCTAAATTTTTTTCATCCCTCTCGCCTATCCTCCTTACTACAACATGTCGAGATGAATTTGGCTGCTTCCCCAACATGGTAATTAGAGCCGCCCGGTATCTACCAACTAATACTTCATCTTTATCCTGTCTCCTAATCTCCTTACTACAACAACATGTCGGACGGTGCACCTTCCCCAATCCACTCCTCACTTATTCCCTCATCCTCTGACAACAATCCTCCCAACCATAATAAACTACACCCGTTCATGGCAATTTCTAATATTCATCCCAGCATTACCAAATGCATTTTGCAATGAAGCGTACTTTATTTAACATGGTGGCATTGTTGAAATCCTTTACATCGATCGTCAGGTGATGCGACGTAATGCCACTAACGAGATTCTACATTAGTATAATGAGTTGGTAGCCTTGTATGGCAGGTGCTCAGTGGTTATCTGACGATTCCTAACGTCTTCTGGCTATTATTGAGCCAGGACTATTGTGGGAGGTATAGATAGATACACACAATATTTTTCGAGTTATGAGGTTTACGTGTCGTTACCTTAGAACAATTTACCAGCATGATATGGGTGATTTGCTTTCTATTGTTTCTTATCGATGTCTGAAACGCTGGCGATCGACTCGAGAATGTCGATTATGGCTGGGTCCCACTAATAATGTGGTCGCGGATGGTCTCAGTGACAAAAGGCGTATAATGGTGTGGCTATACCGTTCGCCCGATCTCGCAGACGGGTTTTCTCGAGCTATTCTATGGTAGATCCTTGAGAAATTTGGTCACCCTTGAAAGCTAAGTAATTTCAATCTTCGGCTTATCTTGGTGAAGTCTCACTCCGGACGGCCACTTTTCCGCCTCCTTGCTGACCAGCACCATGACCGAGGGAGGTGGGGTAGGCCGGCCACCGTCCGGGCAAATACGGACCCACGTGTCTGACAATCGCGGCCATGACCCAATGACGATAATCTGACCTTCCCGGCGCTCACTGCTTTGACGATTCTCCTTATTGACTTCTTGTGACCACGGAATCCCGCTTTCCTGCCGTATCCCCTTAGCAGTCGAGACACCCAGTTCGATCTAGGACGAGCTGACTTCAGCGCCGTGCAGCTTCTTTAACCTCTTGTTAGCATGCGATCCATCGCGTCCCGTCGCCGCGTGAGGTGACCGGTTACGATATTGAATAGGCCGTACTTGTGACACAGACACCTGCTCGGTTCGGTTGAGCCATGAATCTTGGAGCGACACCATTACTGACCCCGGATCGCTGATCTGTTCCTAACATTATTTTAATTATTGTTCGCCATGATATTGTTGTTAGTGATGGTAATTTTGTTCTATTCTTTGGTTATGGTCATGTTTTTGCTTCCGATACTTTGATCCCGCCTGGCCAAAAATATATTGCGTGTTTGAAAATAATTAAAGAAATCACCTCCTCAAATCAGGAAAATTTACCTTTGATAGTGCAATGGTTGAGTTTGACCCTTCAGCTTTTAGTGAAGGATTTTCGGACGTGTCTTGGGATAAATGAGATGTGGCCTTGGGGCGTATATCCCATTCTACCGTTCGGCCGCTTGCCCCGTCCACGCTCCGGTCTTTCGACCCGGCCGCTGACTTTCTGGCGTTTTTTGATGCTACACTAGTTTATGGCATGACCGTTTGGATAAATAAAGACTTTTGTTTTGCTACCACAGGAAAAATAATTTATTACATTGCCAATGGGCGCGCAGTTTTTGTCGATCGTGTCTTTGGAAAACTTCGATTCTTACATCGTGTTTGTATTAAATGCTTACGACTTATGGACATCTTCTACGGTAAGCACGTGCGGTCATCGATACTACTTAATTTTCTTAGGCGACATTGAGTATGCATGGGCACTTTCCTCATCGCCAAGCTTGTGGTGTTTACAAACGTCATGTTTCAGCATTAATACGTTATAATTAACAAGTAAATGTCTACAATGTGATAATGATTACAAATAACGCTTTAATAACTCTCTTTGAATCAGAAAAGGCTTACTGACTTGATCGATCTTATGAAATTTTATACGTTGAATTCTGCAATTAAAATTTTTGTTTAATGATGACTTAAACATTGATTTACTATCTAGCATATATGTGCTTAAATGATTTAATGAATTTCATTAGAAAGATTGGCATCGGACGCAAAGTTGACATTGATATCAAGCAACCTGATATCAGCATTTAGAGCAATGAATAAAAAGTCTTGTCTGGACGCAAAGTTAACATTGATATCAAACAAGCTTTAATATCAGGCATTGAAGACAATGAAGAAATGTCATGAATTTCAAGGTGATTTTGCAATGCCAAATATTAGTATGGTGAATGAGAAGAAGAATCAACGTCTGAAGCTTGAAAGTGAAGAATGGCGATGAAAGAAGATAGATCAATCACCGGTCATGAAAGGACGAAGAAAAGTTCACGAAGATCCAAGATAGGAAGAGAGCGAGTCTTGGATGCAACCGAAGATTAGGTAAAAGTTATGGCTTGAATGCGCTACTTTCTTTCTTGATCTTGATTGAAGTTAACTTTATTTGGGAGATATTTGAAAGCAGCGTTTACTTTATGAATTGATTGTCTATTTTTTATAGACATGACTTTTGATACAAACATGAACATATGTGAGTGCTTGATTATTGAGTTGTATGAATTGGTTAGAAAAGCAAATGTGTGTTTAAAAATGATTGAAATGTTTTCTTCTTTCGTTATGCTTATTGTATGTGACTTCGATTATGTGCAAAAACATTTCAAAACTCACTAAAAAAGGCTATTCATGAAATTGAATCTTAAATTTATATATTGTTAATATATTTCATGAATCTTTGTCTCGCTTGATTGACATCGTTGTTTAGCTTTTAATGCGTGTTATTAATTTAAAATGCCTCTACGTAATAAGTATGAAAAATGACGATAACGCACAAAATGTAATCGAGATTCCATGTGTGCAGGATTGTAATATCTAATGAGTCTTGATGTTTGATATCTAACCATTCAGTCATTCACCACGTTATGTTAAGTGCGTTATTCTAAATTGGTTAAGATGAATCGACATACTTTTAATTGATATTCTTAAATGTATGATAAATCGTGAATGAAGCAAATATGTTATGTTTTAATATTATTATAAAAATATATTTCATAAAAACTTGGGGTTTATATGTGATTGATGATTAGCAAAATAGGGCCTAATTGTGATATGCCATCGTAATCGAAAAGGATCCAAAAGGTGGATACATCTCGGCGAGCTTAAATGTGTAGATTACATGATGGACTACTGAAAATTAGTGGAGATGGCTTAGGCGGCGTGAGAGTCAAATGAAAAGCCGGAGATAAACCTTGAAGGCTTGAGCCACAATTATCTTGACATGGACTAAACGAATGCACAAAAAAGAAAAATGGAATTAGTCGGGTGATTTCTTTCTAATTTTTACTTGATATTAATAAGGCTGGATGGCCTTTGTTGTATAGTCTTAGTTGTTCGGATGATCTTTGGAATGAGCTTATCATCTTGTAGATGGCTCGGATGGCCACTGGGGGACATAAATTGTTCATATGTGCTTAAGCTTGAGGCTATTTGACTTTCTTTAGCGACTTATCATTTTCAAATAGGCACATGATTTGGACAATTAGTTATTTGTGTTTTATAAATCTTAAACTTAATATACTCTTGTTTAAACACCAACACAGCTTATCTTCGCTGTATATCTAAAATGAAGGTCTTTTGATAAACCTACTTGAACTTGAATGATTATTGATTATGAGGTTTATCGTGTGATTGTCACGTCCACCGTTTAATTGTATTTTCTTTTAAATGGATGGTCTGACTTAAACTAGTTAAATCATACTTTAAAAGTTTGACTTTAAAATGTTTTCCTTGTTCTTATCCCTCTCTCTAAATGTTAATGCTTTGAAAGGGATTTCAAAATATGTTGGGATATACCGTGTTTTATGTTTTCATAGGTATCCTCATTGATATATCATTTCATTGACTTAATTTCTGCTTTACATGTGGTATGTCTGGCGTATGTCATGCAATGCCATGGAAAATGTGCTCATAAATTTTCCTTATTGAACATATTTTAGGTTTGAGAGTTCAAAATTCTCGACGTATGCAGGATAAATGCTCTGCGAGAGATGAACCCATGTTCTTGTTTATTTCGAGATTAAAATATCTTTTCATCTTTTCTTTGAACTTGGTACATATTTAGTATTTTTCTCCGTGCATGATTCTACATTCTTGAAATTCAAAGTTATGCATGTTACAGTCAACATGAAGATTGAATGTTTTGAATTATTTATATGCGTTAGTTGAGAGAACGTATTCTTTAGGCTATTTAAATATTTAATGCTACTTGTGCGGGGAGCTTATTTTAAAGACTTTGAATGTCCTGCTCATATGTGGACTTATTTATGTATTTGGTGACCATAAGTATGTGTGTTTGATTTAGCATGTGATTATAAAACCGTTTTTAAAACTCTTGTGAGTTACTCAAAAGAAAGCGCTTTCTCAGGCAATAGGAGATATTCATTAACGGTTATGTAGAAATTTTGTATTGTATGCCTAGCTTTATGTGTGCTAATTATTAACCAAAGGCCACAATTGATGCTAATTACCATCTTGTAATCTGAACTTGTCTTTATCGATCTGTTTTACTCTTTATTATTGTTCGATTGACTTGATAAGAAAGCGATGGAAGGTCACTTTGTGTTAAAACTATTTCTCATTTTACTTTTCCGTTTGTAAAAGCTATTTCAACATATGAGCATTCTTGATCTTTTGAGATGGTTGTAGTATAATTTTAGAAAATACATTTTGTTTTAAGGAGATATTTAAAGGTTTTAAATGCATATACTGTGTATTTTTAAATTCTTTATTAAATCCGTTGTATATGTTGTTTAAATGTATTTCGGATGACACGTGTTCTAATAATAATGGTTTCGTGTTTTTATGTTTTCTGTTAAGCTTGCCTGAATTAGTGAATTGTTTTCATGATTTAAATTTTTTCCTTGTGCACATCTTTAGGTTTGGTACTTTTCAAACACGTGCTCGGCGTTACTTTATATAATTGGTGATTTGAAAATATTAACTTTCAGCTCAAGATATGCTTTAAACTTTCTTTAAGCTTGGTATTTGGAAGTTATTGTGATTGCTCTGAGCATTGTCGCTGTGGTATATCTGAGCCTATTGAAAGGGAGAGTCTTTTTGTATTAGATAGGGGGAGTAATTCATTAAAGTTGGCTGATGTGTCCAAATCGTTTATCCTTGAGACATTGATTATTAGTCGACGTTTTAACAAAACCGTTCTTTGGCCTACTTTTTCTTTAAGTTTGTTAAAACCAACGTATTGTATGCGTACCATATGATTTTTAAATGTGTTACGTTCTTAAAAAATGGTATATGCAATACCGATACGTATCATCTTTGTTCTAATGGTTTTGATGAAATCCGTAAGATTGAGGGCATTCTTGTTCAGGTGATATTGTACTTGTTTTGCTTTGCCGTCTTAAGAGAACTTTGTTTAGAGGGCAATTAACAAACTCGCCGATTGTTTGTTTTCGATGATAACTTTGTTTGAGGAACGTCACATTTCTTATTCTTTTGAGGTTTTTAAACTTTTGATAATGAGAATTGAAGTAATATTTTATCATATGTCAATGTTCTTAAATTTATTTTAGATGACATATGTTAAACATCAAACATTCAAATTTTGCATCTTTTGGTTTGAACCATGAAAAGTTATGTGTGATGAATGGTATACTTTACCAATATGCTTCATTGTATATCTTTTGCTTGTGTATGAAAACCGTATTAATGTGCTTACATTTTTTATATGTTTTTAACATGAGGTTTCCTCTTTAACCGTATTCTTAATTTTCTAATGAGACATGTGTGTTATGGTATCGTTAACTTAGTAATATTACACTTTTGATGATTCAAAAGGGAGAATGTTGATGCCATGAATATGCCGTACTAGTATGCTTAAATGTTTTATTTTATCTAGCATGTGTGTACAAAGTAAACCATGTCGCACATTAGCAACGCTGCCAATGGTTATGGACATGTGTTTGGCATCAATATTTGTAAATCATCAAGGGAGTTTGTTGGACTACGGTAATGCCGCTGTTTAATGATGAGCTTAAACTATGATTTCTTATCTAACATGTATTAGCAAGTGATTTAATTCATAGGTATGTTAGAAAGGTGCTTTATTGGACCCTTAAAGTTGACATTGATATCAAGCAACCTGATATCAGCGCGTGAAGACCATGAATAGAAAGGTCGCTTTGTCGGACGCAAAGTGCGGTGATATCGAGCAAAGCTGATATCGAGGCATTGAAGACAATGAAGAAATGTCATGAGTTTCAGGTGATTTGCAATGCCAAAATATTGATATGGTGAGATAGAGAAGAATCAGCCAATCCTGAAGCTTCAAAGTGAAAGAATATAGCGATGTGAAGAGAAGAAGATCGTCCGTCTACTTAGGTCGCTAAGGGCCAGAAGAAAAGTTCATGAAAGAATCAAGATAGGAGGAAGAGCCTTGAGTCTTGGATGCAATAGAAGATTAGGTAAAGTTATGGCTTGAATCTTACTTTACTTTCTTTCCTTGATCTTGATTGTAGTTCTTATTTGGGAATATTTTCAAAATCATTTTACTAAAGATGCTTAACCGTTTAAATATTTTTAAGAATGTTTGTCAAAGAAAATATTTTGAAAATCTTATTAGTAACATAAAACTGAGGTTTGAATTCATTTTATTAAAGGTTTGAAAAGAGCTTTCCAGCGCTTTTGAATAAATCTAATCGGTATAACGAGCGAAATCGATTTAAGTTATACTTCGCTTAAATGAGACGATCGAGACCGAGTCCTCGATGAGACTCTCGATGATCTGGCATTTTTGCTGTTTTCTACATTTGACCCCATCGAGACCTAGGCTCGATGAGGAGTCTCGATAAGATGGTGTCAAAGCAGCGTTTTGTGTCGGGTTTTAACTCCGTTTGCGCCGCACAATGCGAATCTTTCGAACTCTTCCCCAGCTTTCCCGAACAATTCTAAAATGTTTCTATACTCATTTCTCATCTTTAAAACACCAAATATCTCAAACACATGAGCTTTAATTGTGATTTATCAAAGAGTGATTTGGTTTGTGCTAAACCTTGAAATATGAGAAATGAGGTAAGAGCATTCGAGGTGTTTGATGAAATGCTTTCGAATGGGGAGTTGAAGCTGAAGTCGCTTATTATCTACTCGACAAGAGTTGAACAAGCTTCAATGTATTATCTACTGATGTAAGGGTTATAAATTGTGCCAAAATTGTAATCACATTGTAGCTCATTGAGGAAGCGTTGGGTGGAATGAGCAATGTCTACATTACATAAAGAGAGACATCCACGTTAAGTTAGGATTTGTTCTTCATCTTGGGAGGCTTGAGGTCCGAGGTGTTGTGAGGCTTTACTGAGCTAGGAATCGAAGTAGATTGCCATAGTGTTGAGGCTAGTGCTCAAGCAATAGGACATAGAGTGCTAGAATTGCAGAGGAGTTGCGTCTCAGAGCGATTGGGTTGAAATCCTAGGGTGTGTCATGAGTTCTTGGTAATTGTACTAACGAGGGTTAGGGCTAAGGGTAAATCTGGTTGGGAAGCAGGTTCTAACGAGGAGTTAGAGTTAATCCTTAGGGTGATTCATGGGTTGCTTGGTGGTGTGTGCTTGAGAAGTTATGAGCCCAAGGTTGTAAGTTGGTTTGGGCTTACTTTGACATTTGAAGAAGCATGTCAGTGGATTACAGTGGCACAGGTGAGGAGCCTTGGGTGGGGGATGTAGATTAGCGAACCTGGGTGAAAACACCGTGTCGGTTGCATCTTCTTTCACACTCTTTTTCTTGTAATGTATATGCTAGAATTGCTAGGATTCGATTATATGCTAGTTTATAAACATTAGTATGTGTTGCATATAATTGGTGTGTGTTAAATTGATATGTCAAGTTTAATCAGAGCTAAAATAGAATATCCTATGTTGATCTTAATTGATATTCATGATTAGGATAGTTTGATTTGATTAATGAACTTAATTGTTATATTCGCACCCACGATCAAATCATAATTAAACTTGCTATCAGAATATCTTAAACTACTTTAGTATATCACATGTATTGATTTGTGGTATGCTTAATAGATTGCTAGGATGATCAATAGTATGAATGGACTTGTCATTATTATGCATAAATGAGCTTAATGTTAATATTGATCAAAATGAGTTTTGGATGTTTATTGCACATAGTGATTGCTAGATCGTTTTAATTATTTTATCTTTTATCTAGTATTCATTTGAGGGTGTTAATATTACTTTAATCTATTCAGCATTTGTTTTACAAATTGCTAAAGTTAATGATAACGGTGAAGCTTTGAATTAAAGTTTGTATAATAAGTCGGCGGTCAACGACCTCTTGATCCTTAATCGCCCCACATACAGGGCGTCGTATAGGCTAACTTATTGTCGGTTTACAAATGCAGAAATTTGAGATTGACAGCTAAAATCATAGAAAATATGTATATACATTGTCTACATGATGTTTGCTTGGAAGCGTGCTTTAACATTCTTGAACTGTATATAATTCTTTATGTTATATGAGTTAGTGATAGCACGACTATGTCAACGTGCACTAGCGGGGATTATAACGGCAATATGTTGGGTGGCCGGTAAGTATAGGAGTAGGTGTTGATATAATATAAGGATTTATCCGTTAACGGTATATAAGGTAGATCTGACATCAGTAGATGTGGGTGATTGGTTTATGGGGCTGTCGTAATTACGATTCAGTTAGGCTCAGTAAAAGAAAGTTGTGGGTGTTTCATGACAAGTTTCTTATGGTTGCTTTGACTAGAGATGGCGTGAGTAAAGAATTGTAAAAATGGCAGAGTCGAGGCAAGTGAGAATGTTGGAAATGGTATTTTGATTTATAATTGTGCCGTTGCAATGAGTATTAATAACGATTCATTTTACTAGTTTTTAATTAAATGAGATTCTCAAACTAAGTGTTCAATAAATAGAAATTGTAATTACTACAAATGGAACTCACGATAATATCGGGGGTTATGCAGTTGCTAGATCCCGTCGTAACCTATAATAATCATAATGGTCAATTATTATTATCGGCTAATATTATCGAGCTCGAGCAGCTATCTACGATGACATTGAAGGTTATGATGTGTATGGAATTAAATCGAATTATTAAGTGGGAGTTGATTGAAATCGGCGAGATACCCGTCGAGAGTTTTACATTGATAATGTAAAATTCAAATTGAATGAAATCGAATCAATTAAATTGCTATTTCAATGACTGTTAACGAGGAAAAGTTATTAGTAACTTGTTAAGTTACTTGTCTTTTAGTAATAAGTTTGTTAGCGAACTGCTGGTAACTATTTATCCAAGCAGTCAGTGATAGAAATGAAATCAAGAGGGACTATATAAGGAAAAAGATGAAATGAAAAACCTAAAATTTCATTCATCTTTCCCTACATCAGCTCCTTGCTCCTTCTCACTTTGGATTTTGACTAAAATTTTGACTACCAATTCTTGTCCAGTGCTCGTAGATTCTAACAGAAGTCAATCTGCATTGACTGACCGCTCTTGGTGTGGCCCTAGCGGAGGCATTTCACTTGGCCTTGGAAAATTTGTGAGGAAGAGATTGCCACCATCATTGCGTTTGTAAGAGATACTACCGTGATAAATACATGTATGAATTATATTGTATATGTTTTTGTAATTCGTTATTATACATTTATTCGATCTTGGTTGCATTTGTTTATTTGTAACCATGAACAAGTTCTTTATTTTCAACACAAACTTAAGAGGGTTATAAAGTGTTTGGCTAAGTTTATTTTTAATTTATAAATGACCACAACATATGTGATAATGTAACTTATAAGTGATCACTTATAAGTGTCGAAACTTGTTTGACTTGTTTAACTAACATAACTTACATAATTCTTTTTTTTACATGTTTGAATATGATAACTTATAGAGATTTGTAAAGCGGATAAAATGACTTACTAAGATTTGTAATCGAAGAAAATTTCTATTATTTATGATGGGGGTACAAATAAAACCCATTGTAGGGAAAAATTCATAATTAATGCGGGGTTTTATCAAATTAAAGAAATGCATTGTCGAACTATGATCCACTAGCGTTTGGTGTCGATTTAAGAATGTATGGCTTCTTCCTTGGTGATTTGATGTTTAATGCTTGATTTGATTGATTTGATTTGATTTGAGCTTGAGCAGAGCAGCTTAATTTGATTTGATTTGACTTGGTTGGATAGAAGCTACATTTGGATATGTGTCTGTCTTGTGGACTTGAGGCTGATGCAGTTGGATATGTTCCGATCCGGGAGGCTGTAGCGGCATATTCGTGTTGGTTGTATGGACTTGATGCTTGGGTATTGAACTTGTTCTAGGTCTCTTTGTGGACTTGATGGACTTCTGCGGCGTTTGCGGCGTAAAGGACTTGTTTTGGTACTCTTGGTGGAGCAGTAGTTGGATAAGCTTCTGACATAGGTGGGGAGTTTGGGTTATTACCCGGAGAATCTTCGCCTTTTGTGGTGGGACTATATGGCTTCTTGAGGTCGCTCGTCTTTTATGGAACTTAGTGCACTTGATATGACAACGATTTGAGATAGGACTACGACTTGAGCTGGAGTGATAGATGAAGTGTTGAAACTGACGTTGTAACAACATTACTCTGACGGCACTTAGCGGCCTTGTTGTTGTAGAGGCGAGGTTTAAGGAATATGACCACGTGGTACTTAGTGAGATTTGGCCTCAACACAGGACTGAGTGGTTGGCCTCAGCTTGAGACTTGATTTAAGCTTTGAAGTAGCGTTGCCCTGGCTTTTTGCTACAGCAACCTTAGCAACTTATTGTTGTAGTGATGATCGGTGAAGATTGGAGCTTTCAACTGGCGATAATCTTGTCAGTGAGCAGGACTTTAGCGGCGTGTTTCGTTAAAATCGGCTATAGGACGAAACTATTTCGGTGTATTCTATATCGGGATTTGATGAATCGAGCACAATTTATCGGATGTTCATCAAGTTTTTGAATAATAGAGACTCACGTGGCAATTTTGAATATTCGAGCGTTTTTGAGAAAACTTTAGAGTCAAATTCTCATCCAGTTACTAACTGGCTTGAAAATTATATCGCGTTGTGCAATAATCCATGATTTTAGGCGCTATTTTGGCACTTTGAGGGTGTTTTCCAAGCCGCCCAGTGGTGTTTTATTTGGCGGCTTAAGGTTAGCAGAAAATCTCACGATTTTTTCTACATGTTCTCCAGGGGTTTTGTGTTTTTGGTGGTGTGAATGTTGTGATTTGTGATGAATAATTTCAGCGAATGGGGGTATTTATAAGGTTTACGAAGCAGAATCTTGCTTGGTGGCGGCTTAATTTCGGGTGGATCGATGCTGGCCAGATTGAATTTTGAGGCAAGATACGGACGTCGGATAATTTTGGAAGTACTTTCTCGAAAACCTTTGAAACCTATTTCATGGAAAGAAGGTTTCGGGTCTTTTTTGATCAACATTTTCGTATTGATCACGGACCTTTTGGAACGCTGGCTTTGTGTACCACTGTGACGAGTGCTTGATTTTAAAACCACATGCTTGAGTCTTGATTTTGAATCCATAACTTTTGGGTCTTGATTTTGAGGCAACGTAAGCTTACAGTCTTCATTTTAAGCCAAGTGGTTTTAGTGCTTGTTTGAGCCACATTGAACTCGAAATGGTAGATTTCAATTGATAAAATTGGGTTTTTAGATCCCACAGTTTTTAATTGACATTGTCTGTTTATTTCTCGGGAACCTATTCGAATTCAATTTTAGGGTTAATTAAAACCCTTATTTTTTTTACTTCGATTAATTTCAGTGGCTTGATTTTCGGGAACCCTTGTTCGATTGAGGGTTTGATTTGAATTTGGGGTTTGATCGAGAACTCCAGTGTACTGTCAGCATTTTTGAGTGGCTCGACTCTTAATTAATTTGATTAATTAGTCTTAATCAATTTAATTATTTTTCATAAATTTTTAGATGTCTACCAAGGACATCTCTCTCATTTATATAATAAATATTTTTATCTTTATGATATTAATAAATTATTAATTTAATATTTATAAAAATTAAAATTATGAATAAAACTTATATTTGTGACTAAAAATATAATATTTATTAACTTTTCAATAAAGAATAAAATGTTAAAAAGTTGGTATAAATTAAAAGTATAAATGAAGGATAAATAAGATATAATTTAAATATTGAAATTGAGTAATTAAATTAACTTGAGGTGATAAACTTATAAGTTAGACGAAAGTTGAAAAAAGTTAAAATTTTACTACTTTTTTTTATTTCGACTTATAAATTGATTTCAGCTTGCAAGTTGATTTCTTTATAAATTATAGGTAAAATAAGCTTAGCCAAATAATTTTTTTAGCTTATTTTTGCCAAATTGACTATAAGTTGATATTGGCCAAAAAGTAAGCTTAGCTAAACATCCTTTATACATGTAGGATGCAGGAATCTCAGGTTATTGCAAATTAATTTTTACCAAAAATTGAAAGTGTTAACGCTTATTTGTTTTCACCGGTTGTCTGGAAAGATAAATCTAGGCAGTTATTACTTGAAGTCTTTTAGGATATAGTTCAACCATCCTACTTGAACATCCACATTAAAAGCTACAAATGGCCGATAAAGGGCTCAAGCATCCAAACACGTTGTAAAAAGTTCGATATTTGTAAGTAAAATCTAGCATTAAACTCTTGCGATTGTAAATCAAGAATATTAAACAAACAATCATTCTTGTAATGATGTAAGTTAGACGGCAGGAATATGATGCGAGAAGATTAACCTTACGATAAAATTACTAACGCGGGATGAGTCACCATGTGACTTAGCAAGTGCCAGAAGTTAACTATGCGAAACAATGTACATAAGCTAGTGATGAATTCTCATTTGAATTAAAGTTAAGCAACCATATGACCTTTTCATATTGCTCGCTCCATCATAATCTTGCCCTCGAATACTAGACAAACACAAACCATTTTGGGGCAATAATCCATGAAGTGTCTCTTTAAGTGATATAGTTTAACAACATGTACGATACCAAGAAACGTTCCTTAGCAGACTGCACTATCAACAGCAAATAACAGAACCATTTGTTTAAATTACCACCACAATCACGATTCATCAATCAACACACAAAAACGTCATCACGATCTCGCTAATAATTTGTGCGGTTATTTGAAGCCTGGCGGCGAGGACTTGAGATCATAGGAGAATTCATTGAATTGTTTTTGGAGCATAATTTAAGATAACAGTTGTCTTGGTTGCTACGTCAAAGTTTTCACCAACTCAATGTGGACCCTTATAAGGGAGAGTCCTAGACTTGTCGCCTCCTCGAATGAAGCCACACTTTAAAGAATCTTTTTACTAGCTATAAGTGATGTGGTCTGTGAACTCTATAATCAATATTCTTTTGTTTCTTTTGTGTCATCATGATATCGATACTTTGCTTTGGTTCATGAATCATGACACTTTTACCTGATCTCGATGAAACTCTGACTATCATTGACATGAGTGCCAGTCGAGGGTTATTCCACTCTTTGAATCAACGCTCACAAGGCTTCGCCGCCCATAACCCGACATATTTTAAACAAATAACGAACAAACAATATACTTTATCATCTTGTACTCGAAACCAACGATACGTATCTATCATACCCGATAAGGTTAAATCGACTGACGAACATTACGATAGCGATCCACGGAAAAAGGATAGTGCAGTTGATCCTTGGACATTTTTAATAAGATCTCCTTCATCATCTTGAACATCCGGATGAAACTCTTAAACTTGTTTCATTTCCCACGATCGGCTTGTAATGTCTGGCTTCAGCCAGTTCTCTTTCATCAGCAAAGTGAGGATAAGGTTCAACAGCGTGCATTTGTGAAAGCTTATTTGAGCTTTCTTTAGGCGTGTATTTGAAAGTCTTTCATCCCTATTAATGTACGTTAGGCAATTACGTTAGATAAAAATGGTCTAGAGCAATGACGAAATGAACATTTAACAAGTAATAAATCAATCAGTTAATATTAGTATGCTACTAACAATAACAATCATACTAATTATTGAACTTTGTATCACCATTATAACAACTGGTCAACTAGAAGAATTATCTTAAATAATCGAATGTCACAAAATTAAACTAAATCTCTAAGAAAATTAACTGACTCTGTTATTATCTCTAAGAAAGTTAACTAAATCGCTAAGAAAATACCAATAACCATCATAAATCAAGATTCATAAATTAAACTAAATTTAGGCCACAAAATTAGACATAAAGATGCAAAAATGAAACATATCTTGTGAGAGCAAAGACTGCCTTTGAGCAAGAATGAGTGCCAGACTGCCTTGAACATGTTATTTTAGGTCTAGAAACGATTCACAATTAGCGGTTCGATTATTGACTTGTCGAAAATCACGATTTGATGTAAAGCGCAATTAAATTTAGTATAACGTGCTTATGATGAAAGAGCGCACAATTGATTAATTAAGCAATTGAAGCGTCTGAATCGATAGTTTATGTTTGAGGTTAGGGAATCATAGCCATAAGAATAGTTTATTAAAAGCTTTGAATCAATCTGATGTCAGTAAGCAATAAATAACTCTAGTAATCCCAGCATATCGATTTTGCGTGAAGTGTTTGATACGATTTGCAGCCACTGTTATAGTCTATTTTGTTACAATCCTCTTGAATAGGATCACAATGCTGTAACGATTACATCCCAACAGATAATATTCAATCCTCTTAAAACTTGTTTCACAATGCTTGATAGAATTAGCAGTGGGTCTTGTCATCTGGCTTACATTAGCTATGATTTGTGTTGATGCCATTCACAAGAGCCTTTGTGAGCAGAGAATGGGTGCTGTTGAGCGGAGAATCGAGATTGGAAGGGAGGGGAGGAGGGCTTGGGATGCTATTTGAATAAAGAATGCCAATTAATTGGTTTTCTTATGGGTTTAGAAAACCCAAGTCTAAAGAGCTAATTTCTTTTGCCAAAAAATCAATTTAAAAAAAAATTAAAAAATAATAATAATTTTGTTGGTGCAATTCTGGTGCATCCGGCACTGCCTCAATATCAGGCCGCCCATTATCTATTTGTGCTAAGACAATTCCATCGTTATAGACTAGTGGTCTTAATGTCTTATGCATATTAATTTAGAGGAAGTTACCCTCAAGGCTCAAGAGTTTGTACAACTCTGTAAGGCTGGAGCCTGTAAGGTTGTTTGATTAATTGTAAGGTTGTTTGATTAATTTGCTTTAGAAGAGCTCCGTATTCTTCCTGTTTTAGCACTATCGTTTAATTTGCCCAATTTGAATCTGTGCATGCAACTATGCAAGTGATGTCAATTATAGTAGTTGTATGGGCCAATTAATTACTACCAACGAAAAAGATAAAGGTGATGGTAGTGTGCCTATAATTATCACTCTCACATGCAACTTACCAAAGTTGCTTGGCAGAATTGGGAGGGGAATCAACCAAATCATAATATATATGTATTATAAATGTTACAACAATTTCAACCTGTTTTTTCATGAAAATCCAGATTCCTCTAATGTAAAATAAAATCCAAAGACTGCAATGCATTTTAAAACAAGAGAGGACAACAAAGTGAGTTTCCGAATTCCAACAATGTCGAATTTGTTGTCACCTGGATATACTATATGCTTTGTGATCAATGGCTAATATATGCATGTTATCATGCGGTGCACCTACCAAGTCTTGTCCAAACAAACTCATTTTCAAAATTCATAATTATGTTTCATAAAAAATTAACAGCGACATTTGTTTTCTTGCGGATCAGCTTCCATAGAACTACTCTAAAAAGATCCTTTGGAAAGGTTCTTGTCTTTGTCCTTCTATTGATTCATTTCATCAGCTGATGCTCTTAATCACAACCTTATGTTACAATTAATTAATCAAATAAAGAAACTAATCTGTCCAAAGCCAAAATGTTTTGTACTTATCTGCTAGAAATTTATAATAAAAAAATATTTGTTGAAATTTGATATGGGTGAGACAATTTGGGATCAATATACACACATTCAAATAGTGAATGTTTTACTCTGGTGTGTTAAGTGGATGAAATTAATAATCCTTGAAATCATCTCGACTAAATAAAGGTTTAGTTAGTTTATTTTGGAGTAATTTATCAAATAATTGATTATGCCAAATGAATTAATACAGATCACAAATTTATTTGACATAATCGATTATTTTAATAAATTAATCCAAAACAAATTGAGGTTGTTAAAATAGAGAACGGTTACTGTTCATTAATGTTCGTATAATGTAAAATTTGATGTAAAAATGATACTTAGCGTTATTAAAATATCACTTTCTCGTTTAAAAATAAGATGATTATTTAGAACAAAATTATTTTTTCGTAATAGTTGATTGTTGCATTTTATTAATAAACTTTACGTTGAATGTGAAACTTTCTGATCCGTGTAGATTTTCTGATGTCTGATATAGTTTTAACTATTCGTTAATAAACCGCTTTGATCAACTATTTTGAGACGGATGGAGTATCAGTGTAAGATGACACAATTGAAAAAGTAAAAAAAAAAGTGTACTAAGTGGGAATATGCGCTGAAATTAGAACATGCACGAAATTTGTTTAACAAATTGGTATAAATTAAGTAAAAGTTAAAAATAAACTTATATAATTGACATTAGTACTTTTTTAGAAAATTGTAGGTATTACCCAAAATAAGAAGAAAATATATCATAAAATAATATCATTTGTATTTTTTAGCATTAATAAATTATTAATAAACAAAAAATTTAATAAATCATAATTTTCCACGTTAAAATAAGTCAACTAAATCATTCCGAAAAAAAATGAATAATGCAGTAGATCATTTAAATACGAGGGAGTAGGACACTCGGTTAAAATAGGATTAATTGATTCAGGCAAAAGTTAGTCAATTTTTTTTCCCCAAAAAACTTGTCATTTAAAGCTAAGTTATGGTTTATGTATTTTCACCGATGTGCAAACTCTAAGATTAAGTTTTTTTACGTGTTCACAAAAAATACGAGTTTTTATCGAGTCAATATCAACATAATTAATGCATCATTATTATGTGGTTATATAGTATTTCCTTGGATTTTTTAGTTGTGATCCAAGTTATTTTTACGTCAATTAAGAATCAATTAAGATGAATGGCATTATTATATATATATATATCACTAATTAATTAATCAAATAACAATTTAATGTATGTATTGGTATAAGTAGAAACTTTTATTTTATATATATGATAAAATGAATATTTTAAAAAGGAAAATCAATCGAAATATTCGTTAGATTCCGAATGGAGCAAATATTATAAAGCAAATTTTTTCTTTAGAATGACATTAAAAAAAATCGGAGGAATTAAGTCATAAAAAAAATTGTCGCGTTTTGATTTTAATGAGTTGATTGTTTTTTAATTAGCTGAATAACTTATTGTGTTATATATTTGTTTGAAAAAAATATATCAATATATAATATTTTCAACATCTTTCTTATTAGCTTGTAATTTTGATTGAATAAAATTTTGAATGTCGATCAATCGTATGAAGTCAAATGTAGCAATCTTTAAGATGTAAATAATAATAAATAATGGAGGGCCATGACAGAAACTCTTCTTTAGTCTGTATTGTGAATAAATATCACAACATGATAATACCATTTCTTTCCTTGCATTTATGCATGATAAATACTCTTTAAGCTTGGTACTATTGTTTCAATACTATATTATTGGTGTTAATAAATACTCTTTAAATGATACTGTAACGTTTCAATACTATATTTTAAATATGATGCACATAAGTATTCCCATCCTGTTAAAGTTTCACTTTATGTTTCATCAGATCATCTCTCTTTAATTTTGAGGTTGTATAAACCTGTAGGACTTGGAGTTGCTATTGGTGCTCCAGCTGTTGTTCTGGGCACTGGATTTTCACTACTGTTCTTTAAACATTTTGCTACTGAAGCTCACAAGAACTTCTTCATCTGCAGTGCCTTGAGTCACCAGTGGGAGAGGAACCACAGGACAATGAAATTGCACCTTATTTTCTACACAAAACATAATTCTAATGCAGCATTCTTGCACAAAAACTATATTAATTCTTCAAAGGAAATTGTATGTTTGGCACAACGTTTTTATATTATTTCTTATTTGTATCGTCGTCTGCTTATACAAAAATTCTGATTTCTTCGTGGGTGTGTTTCCATTTAAATTAAAAGTATACATCTATGTAGTTTTGATTAATTTGTTCATGTTTCTTCTTCTTCTCTACAGTGGTTCCAGGGCTTCCATTGATAGGGAATTTACTTCAGTTGAAAGAAAAGAAACCTCACAAGACTTTCACTAAATGGGCAGAGACCTATGGACCTATTTATTCCATAAGGACAGGGGCCAGCACCATGGTTGTTCTCAACTCTACCCAAGTTGCCAAAGAGGTGAATTTTTTTCTTTCATTATCTGTTTTGAGTCACTTCCTTTCATTTCGTTTGCCATTTCATTTAATCATAGTGTGATTCATAATGCTTGTCTAGTTGTCTACCATGGTTGATCAAACACAAGTGGACATGTTATTGTTAATTTTCTGCGCACGCAAATAACAGCTTCAAATAGTTCTAGAATTGAATAATGGTGTCAAGAATGGAATGAAATTATTAGTGTAATTCTGTCAACTGAATCTACAGAAAATAAAAAACACCATGTGTTTATATGTTTGTACATACATCTTAGGTGTCATGGAATATTGGCCCTTAAATTCATTGGATTAACTCAGAAATTCTGCTTATTTTCGTTCAGAATTGCTCGTTTAATCAGTCAAATTAGCATCACCAAATGTATATGTGTGCCCTGTGTGTGAGCTTGGTAGACTATGCCACAAATTGATTTCAGAAAAGAAGCTCATGAATCATGATTTTCTCATTTGACCAATATATTGAACTTTAGCTTTGCATTTCTAATGCGAAGAAAAAGGACAAGCTCTTAAGGTTGTCTGTTTATTTTGTTTCCTGAAGGCTATGGTCACTAGATACCCTTCCATCTCGACAAGGAAGTTATCAAATGCTTTGAAGATCCTCACATGTGATAAAAGCCTTGTTGCCATGAGTGATTATGATGAGTTCCACAAAACTGCTAAACGACACTTGCTCACCAGTACGTTAGGGCCAAATGCTCAGGTTTGTGATCTATCTCAAAATATTCGAGCTCTATTCAAGCGTTTGGCTATGTTGTGACTTTATTTGTGAATCCAGTGCTTGATGATAGACAAGGTTCATTAAATATTTCCATCAATTCTTTCAGAAACGACATAGGATCCACCGAGACCTCTTGATAGATAATGTGTGCAAACAATTGCATGATCTTCTTGAAAAGAATCCCTCTGAAGCTATAAGTTTTAGGAAAGTATTCCTCTCTGAACTTTTTGGGCTTGCAATGAAACAAGTGAGTCTCATTGCATTTGTTTTTGTTTCTCATTTCTGAATCCCTCCATGATGTAATTTAGAGAAGTGAGAGGATCATAATTGTCATCCGATTTGGTATGTATACAGGCTTTGGGTAGGGATGTGAGCTCCCTATATGTCGATGATTTTGGATCGACCTTGTCAAGGGATGAGATATTTAAGATCTTGGTGCTAGACCCGATGGAGGGCGCCATTGAAGTTGATTGGAGAGATTTTTTCCCATACTTGCAGTGGATCCCAAATCAAAGTTTCGAAAACAAAATCCAGCAAATGGATATCCGCAGAGAAGCAGTGATGAAGGCTCTCATAAAAGAGCAAAGGAAGCGCATTGATTCTGGAGACGTAAGAGTACTGTTTTTGTCATTGTTGCCCTCTTTTTTGGTCATGCATTAGTCTCTCTAACTCGGATTGATTTCATCACAGGAAATAAATTGTTATTTGGACTTTCTTTTATCAGAGGGAAATACATTGACCGAAAAGCAAATACTGATGCTGGTTTGGGAGGCAATCATTGAAGCTTCAGACACTACCATGGTGACCACAGAATGGGCTATGTTTGAACTTGCAAAAGACTCAGAACGCCAGGTCCAATCGTTACTATGCATGTTTGGATCATATAAGCAAGATGTCCATTTTTTGCATGATTTTAATTTCTCATTGATTTGGACATATATACAGGACCTATTGTATAAAGAAATAGTAGGTGTTTGTGGGACTGACTTTATCACTGAGGAGAAGCTATGCCAGCTTCCTTACCTGTCAGCTATTTTCCATGAAAAACAATAGTTCCTTTTGAGATATAGACAGATGCTCAATTAGGAGGATTTCATGGTTTTGGCAGGAGCGGGTTATGACATTTCTTGTTCGATTTAATCTTTGTTTTTTAACATGTGCCCTTAATTTCGAAACTCATTACTCTGATCTTACTGCTTAGATTGCTATAAATATCTACGGATGCAACATGGATAAAAACGTGTATGAAAAACCTGAAGAGTGGATGCCTGAAAGGTTTCTTGATCGCAAGTACGAGTCCATGGAGTTGCAGAAGACGATGGCATTTGGAGGCGGAAAGAGGGTATGTGCTGGTGCCCTTCAAGCCATGACGATTTCTTGCATCGCGATTGGAAGGTTGATACAAGAGTTCCAATGGAGGTTGAAGGACGGAGAAGAGGACAAAGTGGACACATTAGGTCTGACAACTCATAAGCTTCAACCCATGCAAGCAATCCTAAAGCCAAGGAAGTGAGAAGAAAGTTTTGGTCCATTCGTCCATCCCCATTACTTTCTTGAATTTGCATGAAATAAATAGACTTGTTAGAATAAAAGGAGGAGATTATGAAACTTCAAAAAAGTAGGGTGAAATATCAATGTTTTCCCCCTTCTATCCCTGCTATCACAGACGATGCCAAGTATTGGCTCTAATGCAGGAACCAAATGCCCTACAAAACACCACTTCGTCAGCTCAGGGCCATAATTTTAAAGGAGTCAGTTGAAATCAGAACCTGAGCCCTAACAAGATTCAGTAGATCTTGTTCGAACTCCGAATTCAATCCTCATATAAAAGAAAATCTAGTTTTATAAAATTAAATGTTAAAATTAATCACGACTTGATGAATTAAAAGTATTTAATTTTAATAGAAAAGAGATTATGTCTTTTACTTTTTAAAAGGAAAATACATTACTATATATTAATTTGAAACTGCTTAAACTGAGTAATGGCCGAAATTAAAACTCTAATCAACCAAAATAAGAAAAGAGCAAGATTATCAGTATGACAGTCCATTCCACTAAGCTTATATGAGCTAGATTATCGATATGACTTAAATGTGCACGTGCCGTTGTGGAAAACTGCCTACGTCACTCTCTATTGCGGATCATGTATGGATGTCGGAACTGCCTACGTCACTCTATTGCCATGCTCCCAACTCCCAACTAAAATAAACATTTTTCATATGTAATTGGGTTTTTTACATATAACCCCTTAACTATTGTCAATTTTTCAAATTGTCCTTGGAACTTTTGAACCTTTAAATTATCTCCTCAATTATACTTTTCAAATTTTCCCTTTAAATATACATTTCAAATTGCTTCCTAAGTCATTATCAATGTTTCAGAGATTGATATCATTGTTTTTTTAGGATAGTTAAATGATATCACAATATTCTGAATCACTACTGTTTTGATATTAGCCGATCTGTAATTGTGATAAATTTCGGATCATGAATGCAAATGAGTTATATATATTTAAGTTAGGATGTAATGACGAAAGAAATAATACGGGCTTCGGTCTCTACAGTATGTCTTTCTGCTTGAATCTATATTTCTTTGGCCCTTAAAGTATAATAGCTGTAGTGCAAAATAGGAATAAATTTTCGTGTACAGCATACGAGGTTGATTTGGGTAATTTGGGGGTGATGGTGTTTTCCTCGCACTCATATATATATCTTTATAAAGGCCGCAAAATTAAATCTAAATCGAAATAGGAAAGCATGGATCAAAAGACACAAATTGCATGCCAGTCTGACTTTAACAAAATGACAAATCTTTATCAAGAGTACTAACTTTTGACCTGTGAAAAATAAATTTTGCCATACATTCATATAATTTACTCCTATTTACATAGGAAATGTCACCCTTGAAAATAATTAAATTGCAATCTGGTACATATTATGTTAGCATTTGACTATTTATTTTAAAGCCAACGACGTGTATGCGGCTCAGCAAAACATCAAATTTGTTAGAAAGTATTAGTTGCACACAAAACTAAACATATCTTTTTTTTCAATCAAGTAAAGAGTGTAAAAGTGAAAGTCTAATCATTTATTCGTTTCCTAAAATATAGATGAAATCAGATATTTTAGGTTACTTAGCAAGCTCTGAGGGCATTCACTTAGACATGCAAATTAAAAACATTTAAAGTTATTAAGACTTAAAATTTGATTTTGTATGTATTTATAAATAAGTAGCAGCCTTCATTGAAGAATCAACGAGTCCAACAAATGATGATCTTAAGATGAATATCAGGGAGCAATGACCAATGAGACAATTAGACAAAGTCATTTGGCACTTTTCATGGATTTGCTTGGAAACAGCATACAACCGACATGGTCAAATACTCAAATACTACGTATAGAGGAATTATCCATTCTATAGTGAATGATCTTTTGCTTTGTTTGGCTTTATTATGTTGACACTCCTAACTCTTGCATTCTTTACAAACCCCCCTGTATTATAACACTATTCTTTCATATTACCCCTTAACCATCTCATCTTTTCGAATTAGCCATGTCCTGAATTGAATTTCCAGACCGTTAATGTAAACATTTTCTCATTTAACATGAAAAGTTTAAATCTATAAATAGTTTTTGGCACCAAGGAGAATTAGGCTGTAGCCATGAGGAATGTTAAAGATGTCACTTTGGCTTATTTATACTGCTTTAAATTTAAAGTATCCTTACTCTGACATTTTCTTATTCTAACATGAGTGTATCGTTAAAATTGGTAATAAATGTAAAGGAGTTAATCATTAACGATTGAATAAAAATGTAGTTTGCGTAAAATAGAGTGACAGAGATGAGGACATTGTAAACGTAAATGTCAAAGCGGGGAATCTGATCGAATAGTTGGTCAATACTTTCCGATTCGATTGGGTTTTTAGCTAACGTTTTCGTTTTTTAGGTGTCGACTTTTGTGGTGAATCTTTCTTGATTCTATTACAAAATTCGTCAAATATGTGCACAATTTGTGAAGACCAAAAACATAAATAAATAAATAAAAGCAATCAGTATAGCGAGGTGTGGTTGGTATTAACATTATTAAGGTGTTAACAATCATCATATATTAAATAGAACATTATTAAAATTGATAGTTTGATTTGGAGTTTGTAGCATCATAGGAATGATATAAGTTTTAATCACTGTTCTTTTGATGTTTAGAAAAAAGGAATCAAAAAGCTTGTTCAGTATTAGATAAAGATTGGACTCGTGCTGGGCCATACGAAGTTATAAAAGTTAGCAAATTGCCATGATTTAAGAAATACCAAATCTAACTATTATTCTAATTAGTTTTGTTTAAAAAATCACAGCTACACACGGCGATTATTGTCGACTCTTCAAAGGTAGATCTCGGTGATAAAGCGTCATCTTTGTATTTGGAATCTCGACTAAGGATCTGACTTGAATTAATTAGATTAAATCTACATCGAATAATTATTATGCTTAAAAAGAATTTTTGGCGAAACAAGTCAATGGACTCAAACCTTGACGATTCTGTGAAATTAATCATCGAGTTCTTGTTTTTTTTAGAAATCTTGACAAGTGAAGGTGCACTTGCACGTATTTTCTTGAAACCAGTGCTACGCTTGAGGTTGGATATAGATATTTTACAAGGGATTGGAGGGCATTTTAGAGATGGATGGTATGAAAATGGTATGTTTCTGTGACCTTACTTTAAGGATGTTGTTGGTTGTTTGATAATTTTTTAAATTGCCATAATTTTGACTCCAATGAGTTAATTAATTGAAAACATTATTAGATTGAGTCAATTGTTGTATCAGGTCAGTGCTGACGCATGGTATGATTAAAAGGTCGAAACCTAGTAAAGTAGTCGTCCCATTTAGTTTGGGATGCTGTTTGGCAAACTTTTCAGTTTCCTCATGGAAAGCCACCTGTTTTAAGAACTTTTCAATTCTTATCCAAACCCCAATCCGATTTGTTAACCCTCTCTACAGACCCAGCAATTTTCCACTTGTTTTGTCGTCACCAGAATTGCTTGGTGCTTGGCGATTCGATTCACCGTTACCTACTCCGCCTCCGTGGCGCAAAACCTCGCCTCCTCCAAAGCCTCCGCCTCCACTTGCCGCTTCTTTCACGACTGCGCCATGATTCCCTCTTCAACACCCTCTCAAAAGCCCGACTCCAAACTGACCCCACCCCCCCTCCCGATACTCCTGGCGCGGCAAGGAATGCATTCTTCGCCTATAATATTGGGCTTGATTTCATTAATGAAGTCTTCGGGTAATCTCTCGGGATCTTCTATGAGTATTTCGCCTATTAAGACTTCGTCTGTCCTCCCGTTCCTACACGTGTCCAAATGGCTGCCCTGTAATGTCCCTCCTAGTGTCGGAAAGCGTCCCGCCTCTGAGGTCGATAGAGGCGGGACGGATACGAAAACCCCCCAACCAATCGAACCTATGGTAACGAAAAACACCAAAAACGAACATTTGGTGAAACAAGAGAGGGTTGCTACTACTAAAGTTAGTGTTGGTACTGAATGTGATAAGATGAAGCTTTCCAAAAGTAGTAGTGGCTTGTTGTCGAAGGTTTTGGGGATGTGTTCCGAGGATGCTAAGGCGGCTTTTACGGCTTTGAGTGTTAGTGTTTTGTTTAAGTCTTCGTTGGCCGAGCCTAGGTCCATCCCTTCTGCTTCTATGGCTCCTACGCTTAATGTTGGGGACCGCGTTTTAGCTGAGAAGGTCTTGCTCTCACCCTTTTTTGTTTTGATGTTATTGAGGTGGATGTTGGGATGGTGACAGTGCGTTTCTAGTATTGAAGTTAAATGATATTGCCCGCGGTTAGATAGATTGTGCCTATGTGATTGATATTTGTACGTTGATGATCTTTTAGGTTTCGTATGTGTTCAGAGAGCCTGAAGTTTCGGATATTGTCATATTTAAAGCTCCTCCGATTCTTCAGGTGAACTCTACTACTGCCTGCAAGTGGTACAGTCAGCATGGAATTAAATGGCTCGTTTATTGTGACACTGCAGGAACTTGGATTGAATTCGTGTGATGATGTATTTATCAAGAGAGTTGTTGCTAAAGCTGGGGACTATGTTGAAGTCAGTTCTCTTTTATTCGTTTGAAAATGCATTCGAGTTTCTTCACTTTCGCGTTTTATGAGTCCTAAGACTGTTTTCTTCTTTCAGGTTCGTGATGGTATATTGTTTGTGAATGGTGTTGCTGAAGATGAAGATTTTATCTTGGAACCACTCGAATATGAAATGGCACCTGTGGTAACTTCTTCTTCTCTCTACATAGCATCGTTTTCAAATGAGATGTTTTTTTCCTGTAATTTGCATGCTTAAAATGCATTGATGTGAAGACTTTGACCTTCGTTTTGGGTTATTTCAGCTTGTTCCCGAAGGTTATGTCTTTGTGCTGGGGGATAATCGTAACAACAGTTTTGATTCACATTACTGGTAATGTTTGATAAGCTGTGTACTTGTTATCCTAGCTTTATTGTATCGTATATCCATCAACTTGAGAAATGATCACTTGCAAGGTCAAATATTTTCATTTTCCTCAAAATAATTGCTGTTGCTAGGTTTATTATGTGGAAGGTGTCTTACAAATGTTTCCTTTTTTCGGTCGCTTCCCGAAGTGAAAAACATTGTCTCAAGATCAGTTTTTCGATATTGGCCTCCATCTAGAGTGTCGGACACCTTATACAGGTCACCTCTGCATAGCACTCTTGCAGTATCGTGAGCCTTGTTCTTTTATACAGTGAGGCTATTCACTATTGATTATCACGTCATCTGACTTCATTGTTTCAAGATGACAGTTTTTTTCATTTGCTCATTTGAGCAGTTGTGAATATTTTGACTCACTCTGTTATCGGAAGACTCAACTGTTTCTGGTGATGGATCATCTCATCCATCAATGCTGTCATAATTTCCTACAGCGGGAAGCTGTCCGTTGTTCTTTTCCTTTATCTTTTGTTTTGGCTTTAAACTATCAACTAGCCTCACAAGTTTAAGGTGGTATTGATCAAATGAATTGTAAAATTACATGAATGCTTGTAATTCCTTGGATTTAAGTGTGGATGTGAACAGAAACTTATTAAGTGATCATCAGAGGATGTACAGTGATATGGAAGTTCAAGCAATTGCATTGCATCTATGCAAAAACCAGCCAGTCTCGCATGCTCTGCTTTCTTTATTTTTGTTGTGTTTATGTAAGGTTTGCAGATTGGAACTTTTATGGGTGGATAGTTATTTGGAGTCTGTGTCTAAACTGAAGTGTGAATCTGCACCAAAATGTTTGTACTCTAGAATTAAGTGATCATGATTTATCAATTATGAATTACCTGAAAAGTTGAAGTTGCCAAGTCTATTGTCCAGAAGTTTCATAGCGAATCATTATGGAACCTGTTCTTATATTGGTTGTCTCTTATGTTAAGATCGTTGCATATGGTATGTGTTTCGCCAAAAATAATTGCGTTTATGCAGGGTCATGTTATCGAACTCCAATTTCTTTATTTCTTCGTGGATACAGTCTTTATTTGTTGTTCATATGTCTTTTTCATGTACATATTTTCATTTCTGTTAAAAAACGAAATTGTTGGTAATTTAATTCTATCTCAGAAAGGATCATTGGGTTCCAGCTTTAGATCTCTATAATGCTTGGCTTTGGTGGCGGAAAGGTAGTGAACTCTCAGCTAGTTTTTAATAAAGTCTCCAAGTAAACTAATTCTAATTTGGTTCGCAGGCTTCATTCATTGGTAAACTTCTGAAATATGGTATGACTCTACTGCTGCATATTTAGTAGGGCCAAGTATTTGCATTAAAAACTTGAAACGTACACATACAATATTATCTATAATTTTTCTTAACAAAATATTTGACTCGTAAAAGAATTACCAGTCCTTACCTAACACAATAACCTTAAATCTCAAACTACAACACTAATATTACAAATTTGAAGAGAAAATTAAATACCCTCTGGGGTGTTTATTGTTGTTCTCATGACAATTAATCTTCTCCCTCGATCTTGGCTTGTTGATTAACTTGAACTGATTTATATTTATACCAAGAAGCACACATCAAATAGACCCCAAAATTCAACACACTCAACCCAGATAACATCCAATAGAAATAATTTAACCTCAATTGTTACTGATATTGACATTATAATAGCGATCTTTCATGTAATAACCAAAAGCAAATGAACACCAAGAAATCGCAGTACCTAAAGATTTCATCCCAGATGAACTCTCTGAGTAAAAAAAGTCTAGCATTCCCACCAACGTAAACATATCCGCGACACCAAAAATCGCATATTGGTACCCTAACCAAAACACACTCATAGGCAACGGACCAGGAGAATCGACCATTCCATGTTCAACAGCCACAGACTTTCTACGAGTTTCCACAATCCCAGCAACTGCCATTGATATCGAGGAAAGAACAAGCCCGACCCCTATTCTCTGGAGCTGACGAATGCCTGTTGGAATACCAGTTAGCTTCCTGGCTGCTGGAACGAATACATATTCGTAGATTGGAATCAGGAGAAACATAGCTAACATAGGAATAACAGGGATCGAGGGTCCTGGAACATGGAATCCTTTGATGTTTGTATCCAATGTGGTACTCTGTTGTACAGAAAATGTTTGAAGTTGTGCTAAACATGTGTTCATGAATATTGTACTTAGGATTATTGGAAGCATACGGACAAGAATCTTCGTTTCCTCAACTTGTGTGATTGTACACAGTTTCCATGGTCCAAGAGGAGTTTCTGGTTGTGCTTTTCTTACAATTGCTGCTCTGTCTAGAAACCTGCCAAGCAGACAATTGCATGTTATACAATACACATCATTAAAAGTGGGAAAGTTGATGACTTCTAAAATCTGGGAAACTTACTTGAATTGATTAGTTCTTGGAAGAATCTCTCTTTTTATTCCATCTTCTTCAGCATGATCATCAATCTCATGCAACTGCTCTGTCATGGCTGGTATTGGAACATTTCGGTTTCTAATCGCTACAACAAGAACCTGCAAATAAATGAGGAATTAACAAGATTTTATTATTGATTGGTAACGATTGACGTAATTATATCATTTTTTGTTTGATTATCTAGTTATTTTGAATGATTACTTCCATATAATTTATGTAAACAAACTTCTGAAGTACCTGTAGAATGCGAATAAATGGACTTCCATTTGGTTTATTATTGCGATAAATTGAGCTTCCCATACTCAAGCAAAGAATTCCAGTGATGACAGCAGCAGTACAAACTCCAAACGACCAATCCCACCCTTTATTTTCACTTATCCAAACTAAAAATGTTACCCCAAGTATAGCACCAAACGTAACCGAAGACAATAGCCAGTTGAAGTAGGTTGGCAGTTTAGCTACCTCCTCAGGGTCGCTTTCATCAAACTGATCGGCACCTAATGCTGGTGAAGCTGCTTTTATTCCCCCGGTACCAAAGGCGACTAGATATAGTCCTGTATATAAAATGGCATCTTGTCTACTGTTTGCATCCTCGCATTGATGATTATTTGGGGCTGCTAAATCCTTGCAAGGAAATGGCCTCAATTGCTTCAAATGTGCTTGCACTGCCAAAATAGCAAATCCCTAACATAATTTAAGCAACACAGTTAGATACTACGTGATAAATATATATTGTGTATAGTAACTACGTTACTACTTCCAATCAGCTCATATTCGAGTGACCTATCTTGAACGTGTTATAAACATGTTATGTGAAGAATATTCTTTAATTGTTTTTGTTATATAAATTTGTCAACTTATCAAATTTGAATTCTCATTGATATGTCATGAATTTATGATTTAATATGTTCTAACTTTTCTTAGCCTCTAATGCTTCATACATTATCAAAATAAGAAACCATTTGAAGTGTTGGGCAAATAGTTTACCAAACAACTTGAGCGCATGTTTGAGAAGATATATTAGGATTTTTTTAAGGCTAATACCATAATAGTCTTCATCAAATATATGTTGAGTGAAAGAGTATGTTTTGTTTCAGTTGTATCTGTATAATATAATAGGACATACCAGAACTTCTATGCATCCGAATAGTATGGTTGTCTTGAATCTTGACAAGAATGTATCGGATACAAATCCTCCAAACAACGATAGAAAGTATGAAGTCCCAAGAAAATTAGTGAGAGTGTTTGCTGATTTTGTCAGTCCGAAATTCATGTACCCAAAGAAGTATGTAACTAAGCTCACAGCATTTGAAATGAATGCCATATTCTCCAGCGCCACAATAGCTGGAATTTATTTAATTAAAATTACAGGATAACACATGCAAAAGTGATTAATGCGAAATGAAGAAAACTACATAATGCATATCATAAGAAGAAAGATTGAAAAGGTACCATATACAAATAAGGAGGCCCTGAATCCTCCAGGCGTTAGCTGTTGTCTCACCGGCTTGGATTTTATCATGTCTCCGAGAGTGCCCTGAAGAGATGTTCAATAAACGGTAATAAGATGATGCATAAAACAGGGGCTGGGCCTAAATTATTAGAATGATTACGCAAAAAATATACACGCGTTAGAATTTGAGATCATCGATACTTTCTTTTATAGAGAATTCAATGTAAGAACATAATGTATATCTTAAACCCAAGGACGACCACCCTTCTGACCTTAAACCATCACTGTTCAAAATTATGTGCACAAATTTATGCCCTGATGGTTACTAGAAAAATGGAAGACAACAAAGAAAGCTTACCATGTTGTTTTCTTAAGTTTGAAGTGCTAGTTGTGCAAACAAATGCTGATTCTTGAAAGCTTTACTATTGTTTAAGCATTCAAATCAAGTTGAAGTGGTTAACAATGTAGTGGAAGTTGGTTTATATAGTGGTTGATAATAGTCTTTTTGTAGGACAATGCAAAGCAATGCAATTAGTAAATTGTGTGGCATCTGTATATGTGGGGAAAAGTTTGTTTGAAAACTTACTTAAAAGCCTTTTGTTTTTACGACTTCTTACATTCACTAAAGTTGTAAATAAAAATTATCAGACTTTTGAATTGGTTCGATTTTTCATCATGCTTAGTTTGTAGTGTAATAGTGATCCCACCAACTTAGTAACTTACATACAAAATATGCAACATTTTCATCAATGAGTTTTGGATCACCTAAGGTGCATTTGGATGCAATAACTTGTGGTGAGATGATAGAAATTTGATTCAATCATTTAGTTTGATAGTTACCAATGTATTTTAATTCATTTTCTTTGATTATTACTCTATTACCATTTAGAATGATATTTTCTATTCCTTGGATGGGTTCCCCACTCCACTCTCGTTACTTCTCTAAAACTTTCATTTGGTCTCATCATCTCAGTTGTAATTTTTTTTTTTTGTTGCAATGATTAGATTTCATCCAAGAGAAAACATAACACATAAATTGATCATTCTTATCTCACGTTATTGTAGAAATAAGGGTATTGTATAAAAACAGAGGAACATTTGAAAGCTAAAGCTACATGGTCGATAATTTTTTTTTTTTTGATAGTTAATATTCTGATAATTACCGGCCCTCTTTTCTTGAAATAATTAGGCCAGTTTCGATTATATCCATTGATGTTTAATACTAACATTTATCAGGCAATTTTCACCTTCTGTCTGAATGAGATCTGGTTGAAAAATAACCCCAAGACCAAGAGCTTATAATAAACTCAACCAACAAGATGAATGAGTCAATATATGTTGGAAATATTGGTTGCCAGAGAGATCAAAACTATTATTTTTTCCATTTGCATACCAATAATCGCACATCTGGGTCAATGTGGTTGGTCTTCATACTACTATCTTTTGACTAAATATTTCAATTGAATACAATTGTTTTAAGGTCAAGTGGTTGGCAAGACAAATCTTCACAACTACCTTCCTTTCAACTGCAAAGTCCGTGTTTTCTTTGATATATTGAAACTACCCCCACAATAACTCATCCTCATCCAAATATATACGAAGTATAAAAAATCATTATCTCTACTTTGGATGCAATGGCTACTAAACTATAAATAACCTTATGTAATTGAAAAAACTTAAGAATTTAAATAGTAGGCAAACTTTATATTGTATTTCTATCAGGATGATCATTCAATCTGTATAAAGATACTTAAGTCGGATTCGTTAAGAATTTCAGAAGCGCAACCTGTGAGGGTTATTTCAATTCATTATACTAGTAAATACATAGAAAGAAGGAGGAATGTTCATTATACACAACTATAACGCTATCTTAGTCAAAAAAATGTTCTCAAGGTTCAAATGTTCATACTAAACCAACGATCCACCATATTGTGCTTCCACAATCCAATTACTTCCTTCGTCCCATTTTCTATTAGAGAGTCGATCGATTAATTGAAACATAGCAAGAGTTCAAAGTTAAACTATAAGAGCCAGTGCCTTATAAAGACATCCATAACTTAAAATTAACAGTACCACAATGTATTGTGATATCTATATGTTATACTATATATATTAATACTTGAGGGTAAATTGACAGTTCTGGTGAAGCCCAGGAATTAATATATTTACTTATTTTCACATAAATGAATTTTTTTTTATTTTAATTTTAAATAATAAGCTTACGTGAGTGTAATGGCCTGGAGACAGTGCTATTCTTCACATGAAATAATTGTCTACTTACTGACCAATCACTTTCATGGTGTCGCTTTAGAAAATAAAAGGAATTGTTTTAACGATCGCTCATCTTTAATTTTAACTTAAGTAGCATTTTTAAATGCTTATTTAACTTTAGGTTTTTTTTTTTAATTTTTTTTTATTATAATTTTGTATAAAAATAATAAAATAATTTCTTGCTTGACGAAGGCCCGTATCTATTATATTAGTATAACTTTAAACACATCTGACCCGAGGAACTTTAAAACTAAGAGGCAATGGATCAAGCTCCCGCTATTACAGGCCACAAAGGTAATAAACCATGCCTTCCTCAAACATCAACCTTCAGTGGCACGTTACATCCATCGCTATCAGGGTTGTGTATACCTGTATACGTCGAGTTCAAACTCTCAGATAAAACTTGTAGAGAATGATTTAGTCAGACAGACTTGGACAGCTGGGGTGAGCTGTTTGGGCTGAATTAGAATCAAATGAGAACTCGACATGATTGAGCTCGTTAGTTTGAGATCAAACTAGAATATCACTCAAAACCAAAACTCAAATTCTATGATCCTGTAGAACATTGCAAACCAAGCTCAAATATCTTAATACTCAATAACATAAATATTAACAAGCAACATGAATTGAAAATGTAATGAGTATTATTGCAACTTGATACACATGAATGATAGCTCTGCAATAACACTAATGTTGTATGTTTCTTCATCAGAATACAATCGCTCTCAAGTATATCCTGCATTTTCAGCTGAATCATCAGATTTTAGATCCTGCAGTTTCTCTAGAATGCAAGTGCAACACCAGAGAACCAAACAGTTCAGCCGATTTCCTTGATCAGTGGTTTTCCCTTATTTTCCACTTTATCTTTCACATGAGAACTCTCTGGTTTCTTGCCTTGACATTCCATTGCTGATGCCTTCTCTGCATTGACGATAGTTGCTAAAGATGACCATGCTTCCTCTGGCTGCTCATTAACCCAACATGTTATGAAGTAGACCTTTCGCTCAGCAGCCTTGAGTTTGTTCTTGAACTCTTTTCTTCTCAATGTATCTTCTTCCTCCAAATTTTTATCTCTCCGTGAAGCCTGGATTAACCTCCTCAGATCAGAAAGCAAGCACACTAATGCCCCACAGCCAAGATCGAGTATTTTTTAACACATTAAGTCAACTAAGACAAAATAAGCAGGAATTGACCTCCCGTGTGTCTGAAAGCTGGGGAGCATGTTTGCTCCAAACAATGAGACAGAGCTTGCGAGACAGTCTCAGGCAGGCCACCTTCGCCCAAAACAGATGATATGCTAAAACACTTGGCCGCGCTGATCCCACACAGATCTGATTCCCCAATACGCCATTGGCGGGCGTAAAACAGTAAGCATACACTATGTCAACAAGGTGGATAGCTAAAGAGAATTGAAGGTTCCAGATGATAGCTTTGTCCGGGGTAGGGGCTTCGGGACCTCAGGATGTTATCCAGTGGAATCCTTTTATGAAATCATCATTTTCTGACACTTGATTCTGATTAGGAAGTGGTTGGACAAGTGGAGTCCCATGTTGGCCAAGAGATATGAAGTTGGCAAGAGGTTTCATCCACCATGGTTCCCAAGGCTTAATCAGTTTACTCAATTCTCCCGAGGCAACTGCTGTCTTGAAAACGCTTTAATACCGATCTGGAATAAGTCCTCCAAGTGATGACATGGTGACCGGATAGAATTTTGTAAATAGTCTCCTCTGATAAGGATGAATCTTCAGTCTCTGATGCAACAATAAAGGAACAAGTTCCGTTAGAAAGTTGGATTCGAGGTTCGGTTCGAACTGAACTAGAACCTCATCTTTAGCTTCCACCACTCGAATTACATACATTTATATAAATTGATACATTTATAAACATGAATGTGGCAGATTAAGTAAAACAGTAAAATTCGATAAAAGGCATTACCTTGTTGATAGTTGATGTTATCTGAATCCTCATCTTGGGAATGCAATCGCTTAAGAATATGAATCATTTTGAGGTTAGTTTGATGATTGATTTGGGTGATGAAATTCTTTACCAACATTACATCTTTCTTGAAGATGATTCGGTGCATCGAATGCTATGTGATTTGTAACAATTAAGCGAACAATATCGAGTGTTGCAACGCGGACACGTGTATTGTGAGAATTGCTTCTGACAAACACGGCAGATTATGCGTGATGATGCAGTGTTTGATGGAGTTTCGGTTGTCATTATAATGTTGTCCATAGCTTGGCTTAATGTCTTCTTTGGATTTTTTTCGGACAAACTGGTGGGAGCTTTGAGGTGGTCAACAAAGCCCTAATCTTGAATTCTTGATTGGGGAAACTTCAAAACCTCCTATCTAGAAACCCCGGGAAACATCAGGAATAATTGAGTAATAAAATAAATTATCTCCCTCCATTTTTTATTTTTATTTTTGTGTCATTTATTACATAGTTGTTAATACCAAAGCCTCTGATGCAATAAAGGCATAGGTATCGTTCTTAGGGAATATATGGCTTAATTTTATTAAAATAATGAAAATGGCTATTTTTACTTTTTCTAGCTTATTCACTTATGAAAGAATAAGGGAACCATATCTTGATTTTCATGAAATTAAAATAAATGTAAAATTTTATTGCTTTAAAGTTACCACTTCCTAAACTTTCCCGCAAGCAATCCTACTCCCACATGGCCATTTAGGTAGCCAGTCACTCTTGCATAGGAAGATAAACGACTCGAAGTAAGCAAGAAGCCCGGCTTGACCAGGCTTTCAGTAAGTAGCTATTGACCGGTAGCCAGTTTGTTTTGCTTTTTTAAAATAGGCTTTTACTTAAACATTTCAAAATGTTAACACCTTTGGTGAAAATTAAGGTGAAACCCGTGTTTTTATACCAATCTGGCTTATTAATAATATTGTTGTTGAGTCAGCATTGTGAAAGAAAAATATTTGACTTTTAATTTGATTTTTCCATTAATCGATAACATATTTTTACTTTTTCTAGCGAGGAATTTATTTTTAATTGTAAAATATTTAAAATATAACATATTTTAGTGTAATGTTAGAGATGATAGAAATTAACATAGTCATTTCACATTTAGCATAACATGAGGTATAATAATGGATAATATAGATCGTTTCATATGTTTATTTTTAGTGGAAAAGTAAGAATTGAGGGGGTATCGAAGACAAAATAGATAGTTCGGAGTCTTGAATAAAATATAAAATTATGATAGTAGAAGGGTCTCGTGAAAATGATTTATATTTGATGTTTTAAAATGTATATTTGTTATAATTACATGAATTAATCATTATTCTAATAAATACATATAAAATTTATATCATTAGATTCGTCTTAGTTTTTATAATACTATTATTTCTTATAATTTACGAAACATTATAGTTTAAAGAATAAAATTGATGAAATTGAGAATTAAAGTGTGAGAAAACGTGAAATAAAAAATGAAAGCGAATCTGATTGTTAATGAGTTATATTAAATTCATAAAATTTATCGTGTTGCAATTGTTAAAAAATATCGTGATTTTATTGTGAAATTCTCACTATTGGTATTTTCACTTGACATATAATAATATAATTGTTCTTGTTCTTAATTATCCCATGAAAATTTACTTTTCAAAATGTCTCTAAAGTCCATTTTAAATTTTCAAATAAATGAGAACTCGTTTAACATAAATAAAACTTCTAAAATTAACTGTATTTTTTAAAGTCAAATTTTAAATAAAAATACTTTGGGCCTAACCCAATAATAAGAAAAACAATTTTTTTAGGATCGTTTGGATCGGTGGATTTGAATTTGAGTGTGGATTTAGGGGAATTTATGGTTGATCAATTTGGAAAAATCGATGAATTTGAGGAGGAATTGATGATGGATTTAGAATCCGCTTGTTTGAGGCTCAAAATTTAAGGTGATTTGATGAAGGATTTCATGTTGTTTACTAGTAATGTAATTATGAATAAGTTGAACAATCATGCTAGATCTTTGAATTTTTTGAAATAAAAACCATGGCATTAAAAGCCTGACATTTGACTGCTGACTAAATTAAGACGAAAGATCTAACATCGAATAGCCGGAAAGAATAACTGGGTACTCTATAAAATCGATGAATAACAGTATTTGATGAGTGCTATCACCGAATCGTTTGTAATGTAACAACAAAGTAGTCATACATTACGGTTGCTTTAGATACTTTAAAGGGGCTAATCACGGCCATACAAGGTTGAGAAAGTGTGCATATTGAAATTTACTCTTTCCATTGGAGGATTTTATCATTCTTAAGCGTCTTTAGTTTAAGGATTTAACGTAGCGTGTGCGCTTTCAAAATCATGCGTTGGCACTTAAGATCAGTTCAATGATGTGATATTATGCATTTTATTGTGAAGTAGCATATAATGTTTTCATTTCAATGTAGATTGGGTATGGCAGAAACAATCTAAAAACATCGTGGGTGGAATGCTGCAATCGGATCATGACCACTTATATATAAACTTGAGGCGCTGAAGCAAGTTAATTGTCGATAAAAAATCTAATCGGCTATTCTTTTTCACATCGTCAGAGATGCAGATGAGCTCAGGTTCTTGTACATTCCCATTCATGACCTTTGGTAGCCTTGAAGGAATTCATTTGCTGAGTCAGTCTCCTACAACGATACCTTCATTATCCATGCCCAGCATGAGCAGTTATCCACACCTTGAAGGTAGCTTCTTAATTTATGATAGTTAATGCGTCTTTCTTAGTCTTTTAGAAGAGTTATTTATATGGCGTAGCCGGCAGAAGTTGATTGTCGTCCATTGTTTTTGGATTCTTATGAGGGAGTGTGTGAATGTCTCCCTCTTCATGGCCACTAAGTAATTTGTTTCAGCTTTTTGATCAGAAGCGTTTGCTTTCATTTCGTTAGCTGCATGCCAACAAGCAACATAACAATATCATCGAGTTGTAAATTTTGTGAGGTTTCCCTGTATACATTGGTTGTCAGACAGCATAAAAGTTAGGAAAATATGCTTGATTAAATTTCAATAGGGATGTGATGTGAAGTAAAACCATTTTCTAAAAAGAACAATATAGAATGAATTGGGTTATTATAGAAGTATGAGCAATATCGATAATAGTATGGGATAAACTTACTGAGAAAGTGTCTTAAGCTACAACATATAAGGTATTGATTAATCTAATGAAATAAACCTCAACATGAAGTGAGAATAAACAAAATAATGATAAAAAGCGATAATGTAGATGGTCAGTTGAATGGGCAGCTACTAGATTCTCCGTTCGATGCTTCCCAACTATCTTTATTTCAGGATAAATCAATACCGACTACCAATTTGAATTAGAGAAGAAAATCAAGTCATTAAAGGCAATAAAAATGAAGAACTTATTTCGCTGAAACCTCGAGCTAAGATAAAGAAAACTTGCGGTTTTTTTGCGATCGATTCGCCTCGGGATCACCTCGAAAACTAAAATATCCAGCTAAAGTTATATGATGATCTCGGTTGTGGATCTTGACAGGATTAGTTTTTGAGGCCAATGAATAATACACCTTTTGTTAAGCTTTTGAACCAATGTCTAGTAAAATTCTACAAAGAGACTTGAATATTAAACGTCAATTACTTTGGAAGTTCTCGTGAGTTATATGATCATCTTTAGATTCTTCATCTGATAATCCATTTCTTTTCAAATTGGATATCTTTCTGATATCATGATATTTTTCCACGCCTCGTCTGTTTTTTATGTTATAGCATGATTTAGGTCGAGAGAGCTGGTGAATGTTCCATTCTTAGCGGCTTGAGGTTTCAACCGTCACGCCCGTTATTATGCGCTTATTGGTTGGTCGTAGCGCGGCGCTGAAATAATATACATATCCATACGTCCGAAGTAAAGAGTATGACTTCAGGTTGTCATTATCCGCTTACAAGCGACGAAAATGGATGAAGGAAACCTTAAATCAGGCAAGTGACTGCGTTTGAGGCACAAAGCTTTTCTTTGGTCACTTGCCCATTTCAACTACTGATTATGTTGTAAATATTTTTATCCATGAATAGCTTTCTGTGTACTTAATGTGTAACTTGTTAGATGGTTAATTGATTGGCAAATGCTACAGTAAACTTATTCTTAACGCAGTAAAGAAATATCGTATTTTTGAAAAAGATAAAAGCTGGCCCAAAGGTCTGATGTGGGGAAATAAAAATAGAAAGACCTAAATAAAAGACATTAGATAGTAAAGTGCAAAATAACCCCTCTGAAATTGATTTTGTACAAGTTTGACATCGAACTAAGGTTCATGTATGTTGAAATTCATGGTGATTTGTAGATCCAAACAGGCCCTTATGCAATTTGAAATCTAAACATACTTGAGGGGCAATTTGAGAAAAATGGAAGGTTGATGGACAATTTGAAAGGAAGTAGAAAAGTTGAGGGGCTAGACAAAAAACCTTGTCCGTTATTGTATATAATAAGAAACCATGAAGAGGAATAATGCTATTTGATAGTGAAATGGTTACTTGCAGACATCCTCAATTTATTAGTCAATTGTACTAATTATATACTTTCTATAAAATCCGGTCACTATTATCCACGTAATTATCATAGCTTTGCTCTTTCTTTATTTGGTAACTTTTCTTATTTCTTCTTCTCAACACAATTTAATCTATTTTGTCATTGCTTCATTTTGCATTTAATTATATGCAGTCTTTGGTTTGATGCACAAAGTTTACCCTAATTATACCTCGAATTTTTATAATTAGCTATTGGTTATTACTCATTTTACTGTCTTATTATCACTTTATATTGTGGATTAATGAACTGTGTTACTATGAATTATTTATGTGTAGATTTTTTATACAGATGCTTAGCTAAGTAATTTGTAGTAATAAAAGAAACAATATGAATTACTGCAGCTTCTTAAGTCAGATGTTTAAATAGATTGCTCCCTTTTTTATCAATCAACTCATTGTACTGCAAATAAAGTTAGATAAATTCGTTTGAGTATGATGAACACCAGGGTTATCCTAGTGGCCACGAGATGTTACTAGGTTTGGGTTCGAGTCCTTGCATAGCTGGAGATCTTAAAGTAAAATAAAATTTGTTTGTGTGATGTACATAGTTGTTGTCTCTGACCCTTCCATAACCGAGCTAGCCGAATGGTTCCATGTTACTCACACAATATGATTTGATTTTCGTTAGCTTCTTTTCTAACTGGAATGCTTTTATTAGGATACGCGTTTTTGGTTGTTGTGATGCTTCTGCAATAGTAGTTGTTGGAATTCTTAATTCTTATTTCGATGATGCAGTTTGTTCTTGAAAATTGACATCAGTCGTAAGGATTGATTTTGTGGCTGACTGATCGTGGGAGTCCGATAAGAAGTCCTTTGGGTTCCCTAATACTCCCAGCATGGAGAGAGTTAGAACCATTCTGGCTTATCCATATCCGTATCCTCATGAGCATTCACGACATGCTATTATTGCTGTGGCTGTGGGTTGCCTATTTTTCATATCATCGGACAATATTCATACCCTCATTCAGAAATTTAATATTAAGTGGTGGTCTATGTATGCCTGTCTGCTTGGATCCTTCTACTTTTTCATCTACTTTATGGGAGAGACAATCCAAACCTGATTGTTCCAATCTTCCATGCATGGTGGCTTTCCTTCTTGCAAATGAAAACAATCGTACGGGTACTATCTTGGCTTTTGAAGTGGCTGCTCTGTATCATCTTCAGTTTTTTCGGTCGTGGGGTTGATCTGAGGGATGAATCTCTTTGTTTTGTTAATATGTTCATCCATTTTGTTCCTCCTTGCATTTCATGTGGTTTTCCTTGGACTTTGGTACATTGGTGTAGTTTCTCGAGTAGCCGGGAGGAGGCCTGCCATTCAAACAATACTTCAAAACTGCACTGTAAGTCACGGATATGCTGTTGGATTCACACATAAGATGTAGCTTATATATATTTATTGACTTGTTATTTTGCAGGTAATAAGTATAGCATGCTGTGTATTTTACAGCCATTGTGGAAACAGCGCCATTATGAGAGAGAGGCCATTCGAACGGACATTATCTAGATGGTTTAGTTTATGGAATAAGGAAGATAGATATACATGGGTTACAAAGTTTCTCCGAGTGCATAAATGGAAGGACCATATTTGCTCATCTTGGTTTGCTCCAGTTGGTTCTGCTAGCGACTATCCTTTTTTCTCCAAATGGGTCATTTATGGTGAGTTATATTCTGCGCCTCTTGTCGTACTTTAAATTAAATCCCAGTTATTAGAGAGATGTATACTTTCTACTTCACCTTTCAGTTAACTTGCCAAGGCTCATGTGCAATCATGGGGTCAAATTTCTCCCGTATTTTCATTGTCGGGCTGACATGGTGCTTTACATGGCAAATTATGTTATAGAAGAAAAGATGGCCAGGTTAGTGTTTGGCCAGCTTTTTTCTTTAATGAAATTTCCTTGACTACTAAATTTCCATTGGTATTTCATGTTTTATGGAGTCAAATATTTTATATTTAGACTTTTTGGATATAATAAAATCAATCTAAATGGCTCGCCGGGAGAGAACATCATTATGAAGTTGTAGATAATTAGATTTAACGAGCCGTGTTAGATTGATTCACAAGCGACTAGCCACTTGTTATACTTGGGGGTAAGGTAAAATTGTATCACAATCTAACCCACTCGCTACACGGCTGGCGGGGAAGCGCCAGAGGCATTTGAGGTATATTCTTGTGGTTGTTGTTGTTGTCTAAATTTCCATGGAATGTTCCTTATGTATTTGGTTCTGACTTTGATTGTGTGGAAGTGTATATGTGTAATCATTTCATTTACGAATGATATAATTTTTACTTTAATATATATAGTCGCGTTTTTTAAGTAGTCTCGTTCCAGATAGAGGTAGGTTAGAATCGTAGAAAATAATTTTATTTAAACTTGAGGGGCTTTTGTTTGAATTTAAGCAAATTGAAAATGGCGTCGATTATAATGTGACAGAGAATACATGAAAATGCTATTTCGTCGATTCTGACGTAGCTAGCTTATAAATGCACATGATATGAATCATTGGGGCCCGTTAAAATGACTCCGATCAGATTTCCAGTCGCTGTAGAATCAGCATTTTTCTTGTTTGAATATTAATGTCATTAATGTATATCTATGACCAGATGGGCTCTTTCTCACCCTCTATCACTAGAAGAATTTCAGAAATTGAAGGAAAAAGCAAATGAAGGCCTTAGCTTTTGGATATGGGTTTCTGGGTATGTCTTCAATGGCTCCTTTCATTTCTCTACTCTAAGGAACCACTATGGGAACCTCCAATAAGTTTATGACACCTGTGTTGATACATTGTTGCAGGACGTCTGCTGATTTATTTAAGACAGTCTTTGACCTGCTAGTATCAGTAACTGTATTTGTTGGACGTTTTGATATGCGTATGATGCAGGTAATGCGAATTACTCCTGCAATGATTGTTATTTCACATATCATAAGAGAAAGTTCACCAAGATACTCAACTTGGACAGTGTACTCTTTTCTCTTTCTTTGTTTAATTGTATGGAGATGGAATTGAACAAGTTGAAGTGCATAGATTATCTTCTACTTCATAATAGATAAGAAGCATAGGTAGTGTAATGAGCCAATTTGTCTTATTTCATTATATCCAAGAGCCAGAGAAAATAAAATCTTTAACTCTAGAGGACATGGAAACAGGTCCATATTATATCTAATTCTCAAAGAATGATATGATCGTAAAGAAAAAAATGACGCAGATAAGAGAAGAGCTTGTTACTTAAGACGAACAAAAATAGACTTGAGCTCATTCGGAGTGGTTCAGGGATGCTTCGTTAGTCCAACTGTACTCTGAAATACTTATGTTAGTGTGTATGTTTCTCATTATTTTGTTGGTTTAGTGAAACTATTTTATTTTTGTTTGTCATTCACCTTTCAGGCGGCAATGAGCAGAATAGAAGATGGAGCCGAAAAAGAGGATCTTTTATATGACCACTTCAGTGATAAGGATGAGATCTGGTTTGACTTCATGGCTGACACTGGGGATGGAGGAAATTCTTCTTACTCTGTGGCACGGCTTCTTGCTCAACCTTCACTTAGAATCCGGATGAATGAAACAGTACTTACATTGCCTCGTGCTGATCTGCTTATTATAGGCGGTGATCTTGCGTATGTTCTAAACACCTATTTCATTTAGCAATGATTTCCTTCCCTTGGATTTTCCTGTTGATTGTTCCCATGCCCAGCCTCCCTGTTATGCGATCTGTGGTCACACTCATATTACTTTATTTAGTACGTCAACTGAATGAGCTTAAAGTTGTCACTTGCACTTATGGTTCCTGTGTTCTTAATAGGTATCCTAATCCATCTGCATTTACATATGAGAAGCGTTTCTTTCGTCCTTTTGAGTATGCTCTTCAGCCTCCAGTATGGTATAAAGAGGAGCACATAGCTGTTAGAAAGCCAGAGTTACCAGTTGGGGTTTCTGAATTAAGGAGCAATATGATGAGCCTCGGTGTTTCAATCCCAAGGAAATCCGCGAGTTTAGTACTACTTCCCACCCCCAAATGTTCTTTGTTGTTCAGTAAGTGAACTTTTTTTGTTACTCACTGTCAAATGTTTGATGTCATTTGAATCTTTATCGACAGATTGGTTTGATGGACTTCAGACTTATATGGTTGAATTGGTTGGTTTAATGCCCCCAAAAGAAAAGTTATTTTGCCTTGCAGCTACCAAAAGGGTGGTGGGTGTTTGGTCTTGATCTCGCTCTCCACAGTGATATTGACGTATATCAATTTCAATTCTTCTCAGAGTTAGTGAAAAACAAGGTAAAGTTTCACTCTAGTTCTCAATGTATTTGGATCAAGGACTAGAATGATTCAACTTCACATTCTCTTCTCAATAAATTTGTAAGTATGTTTGTGCTTGATTGTATGCCTTTTTTTCATTCTCTTTAACTGCCAAGAACTCAACTTATACAACATGCAAAAGTGGTTAGAAGAACTTGCAGTTGGAGGTTGACATTATGCTTCATGTTTAATCAAAGAGTTGTCTGATCAAATTAAGACCACAAGAGTTTATTTAATTTTTAGCTCATTGAAAAACAAACTGAACAATCCTTAAGGGATATAGGTTGTATATTTTGTTCATGACACATAAATTTCTACATGTTGTACACTGTGGTTCATTTCTCATCTCCGAAATCATTTTAATAAATGTGTGTTATTTTCTCACTTTGGAGATAAGTAGGATAATGTGAGACCAGCTGAGTTATTGTACATTTTTTTACAGGTTGCGGAGACAGACTCTGTCATAATTACACTCACTTAATTGAAGCTGTGATTTGGTGCTGGAGATGATGTTACTGGAAGAATGTTGCATCGTGCGTGATCACTTGAAAGGAGGTGCAGGCTCGTGTAACAGGGGGATTGCATCCATTGCATGCTTTTCTGTATCCGTCGGATAATAGCAGCAAATGGTTGTGGCGGTGTTGTCTTACAATGAAATTTCAACAATTTGTATAAGAACATCCCTATAGAAGGCGAAGACGTCTTGCCATCGTTTGAAGATTCAAGCAGGGTATGGAATCTGAGAGATATGATGAAGACATTAATTTATGAAGTGCTTTGAATTGCTTTGGGTAATATCTTGAAGTTCCGTAAAAAGAATTGGCAGTTTGATTTCATTGGTGGCGTTATATACTTCATCTTAGCTTCCTCTATGTTTCCACAGGTAACCATTCTTTAAAATGTTCGTTTTGGCTGTTTTGACATATATTATCTTAGTTAAACCTATTCTGATTTTTTTAAAGCTGTCTCGGGTTATTAGTAGTGCTTAATGTAGTCTTCTCTATAAATAAAGTTCAACAGAGGCATCATGGTATTAAAGCCAATCATCAATCGTAGTAATGTTCTTCTACATAAATGACTAATCTTAATCTCTATTTCTAGTGTAAGCTAGATCATATATTACAGGATGATACATTTACTGGGCATCTGAAGAGCTTCTTCAACACGGTGTGGGATGCGTTCATGTACATGCTTGGACATTCTTATATATCTTTGGCAGGTGCTATGATATTGTTAACTGTTGCAATCACCTTTGTGCCCTCCAAAATATCTCGGAAACGGAGACTTCTAATAGGTGCTCTGCATGTCTCTGCGCACATAGCTGCAGCATTGATTCTCATGTTGCTGTTGGAGTTGGCCATTGAGACATGCATAAGACACAAATTATTGTCAACTTCAGGTGCTTTGTTTTCTTTACCATCCCTAATAAACATGTTTTTAATCTGCCTTATTTAGTGTTGTACATTGGCAAACAAATTATTGTCTGTTATTTATTGTCTCTACCAGTCTGCTGGGTAATCATTTTTTTCTTTTTCAGCACCAGAGCCAATTAATTAATTATAGTGCAAGACTATTGACTTCATAAATTCTGTGAACCCCTTTTTAAGTTTTTGGTTTGGCTTCATCGATCTTTAATGAGAGCCTCCTAATAACATGCGCTGTTGTTAGGATCTTTAACCAGCCATGGCATAAGTGTGTAAACGCTTATGTGTTATCATACCAATTACTAATTTAGATTTAGCTAGCTATGATCGATGCTGCTAATCTTGATGAATCGTCTTTTCTTGTTCAAGGCTATCATACATTATACAAATGGTATCAATCAGTAGAAAGTGAGCATTTTCCAGACCGCACAGGCCTCCGGGCACGTATAGAACACTGGAGTTTTGGCCTTTATCCAGCATGTATCAAGTATCTCATGTCTGCTTTTGATGTTCCTGAGGTATTGATGTTTGTAGTTTTGGAATACTTCAGTTTTGTTGAAGACAAGCAGACTTGAACAGCCAACATCTGCCATCTATTGTAATTTCTTTCCCGAGTCATGTGTTTTTATGTCCTTTACATGGGATGCCGTTTACTTTGTTTCACACAGGTGATGGCTGTAACAAGGAATAGAATCTGCAAAACTGGAATGGAATCACTCAGCCGAGGAGGAGCAGTGATCTATTATTCATCCATTTTTCTGTATTTCTGGGTCTTGTCGACTCCTGTTGTCTCTTTAATCTTCGGGAGCTATCTATATGTCTGCATCAACTGGCTGCATTTGCACTTTGATGAAGCCTTTTCTTCTCTACGCATTGCCAACTACAAGTCATTTACAAGATTCCATATAAACCTTCAAGGGGATCTTGAAGTTTTCACACTTGCAGTGGACAAGGTAAGCAATCGGTGTTACTATGAAAGTGGGGCTACAGTAGTTTCTCAATCTGGTCGGTTGAATTCAATTTCGAGTACTTTAATCTGTTCCACATTTGGTTAACTCGCTGTAGTAGAACCTACCTTTTTCTTCTCTTAGAACTAAGCAGTGATGTCAATATGCAGGTTCCTAAACAATGGAAACTGGATCCTAACTGGGACGCAGAATTAAGGCAACCTCCACAAGCGAGCCACCTCCGGAAGTTCCCTAGCAAATGGAGGGCGCAGTCTTCTCACCAGGACCCTACATCCACTGTTCGGATTATTGATCACTTTGTAATTGAGCAAGCTCAAAGACTTGACTTGGAACAAGCAAATGGGCCAGTAACTCATTGACCTGAATTAGTCTTTATGCTATAGCAATAGCCTATAAAGCATGTGTTATATAGATCATATTACAGTGGGAAAATAGGAAAAAAAAAGGAGAAATTGCACATATCAGTTTGTAAATTTAACCTCAAGTTAAGTTGCAAGTACTATTAGTGAAGAAATTATTATTTTTGGACTCTCGACTTAGCATTGTTTACATTTCTGTTCATTGATGCCGATTGGAGCAAGCTCAAAGTGTATATAATGGTACTATTATTCATGTATTTGTTTTTTATCATGTCGTTTTTTTGTTTTTTATTCTTGTCGAGATATATATCGAAAACTACTTGTAATTGTGACAATGATTTAATGAAGTGGTATGATTTCAGCCGATTGGAGCAAGCTCAATGTTTTTTTTTATATAGTTTTTTAAATATGATATCAAGTAATCCTTCTCCTTAGAAATTTATATATATATTTTTTTAAGTACGAGTACTTACAAAGCATTTTACAATGAACTTTTACAGGGGATTGTTGTGCCATAAAAATAAGATTGCACGGAGACGATGTGTTTACAACAAATATTTAGGTACAATAATACCAGTCCCCCATATATGTTCAAAGTAGAAGAGAAACAAGATAGGGTGGAAATGTGTATTGTGAGAAGTCAAAATTTTTGTTGAAAACTTTTCCTGTCAAAATATGATATTGATGCCATTTACAAATGAATAGTAATAAGTAGTTTCACAGCCTCAAGTCTTTGTCCAGAAAAGCTTCATAAGATGTCCCTTTGAGTGCTTTCTGGACATTCTCCCAGTTCTCAACACGTTGAGATAAATGACCTTTGTGTATTTTAACCTGCCCACTTCTAAGTTCTTGAACTGGCAATCCGAGGAACTTCTGAACATCGACAAGTTTCTGCATACAAAGCAAATAGCATTAGGGCATGCCGTTTAATGATCTTCTGCATACAAAACAAATGTGCTTAAGCCGTACAGTTCTATTTTTGACAACATCCTCATAGTAGAGAAGAATATGCCGAGTGCTTTTGAAGTATTCCAATGCTCTCATTGTTGCTCTCTTATCACTATTCAGGGACTGAATAAGTACGCTAGTATTGATTGTTGGTTTGAATCTTGCAAGAATTTCAGCCTGCGGAAGTAATGATAGACATATGAGGTGAAAAGGGAAAAACTGTGGACATCGCGATTAATATTAAAGAGGAGATGAGAGGGAAAACAAACCTCCTCCAATGAATGAGTATGAGATTTATGAGTTCCATTCAACAACTTAGCTTCCTTGTCATATGAATTTGCAAGAACAGATATCCTCCTACTCAGAAGATTGCTTCTGAAAAGAAATATGAGATGAACGTCGTATCTTTTACAGTAGTTTGCTATCTCCTCATGATACTTCATCAGTCCCTTCAGACAATGCGCAATCCTTAATTCAGGAGATACCAACATATTTGTTTCAGAACAAATAATGTATAAACATGCATATGCCACTCTTGACTCTTGTAACTAGATACATATACAAGTGTGAAGATGCCACATATTTTAGGAAATCTCAGTTCATATTAGGAACTTTTAGCCTAGTTAACACATTCAACTACTATCACCGATCTATTTATTAAATTTAGTAAAGGCAAAACATGGCAATGAAAACCGGATGGAGGGAGTACAAATGTGAGAAATGGCACACCTGATTAAGCATCCACTTGAAACCAACTGCAGCAGTGCATTCATTCTTGGAAGCACTACTGAACCAATCAAGATTATAAACTTTATCCAATGTACTATAAAGGGCAGAAACATTAGCCCTCCTCTCGCTACTACCCATGAGCTCGCCATTCGAGCTCAAATTTGTATGACTATTCAGTAAAGTCTCAAACCATCCACTCCCAGACCTTTGCATTGACACTATTGCAAAATTTCTCACAGGATTGCACCTACACTCTTCCCTGCAAATTTCAGCCAAAACAAGGTAAAATTGTGTACAATCAGTCATTCTTCAAAAAACTACTTTAAAGGTTCATTTTAAGACAAATTAAAGTAGACAATTATTCATTTCATTACCTGCTAAAAGTTTGGGGTTTTGGGAAATGAATATATGGAATTTCCTCTTCCTCAACATTTGGAGCTACACATGACTCATCAAATAGTTTCACACCAAGAAGATTAGATTCTGTAACATCTGTTGTTTGATTCGTAAAAACTGAAAGAACATATATTCCACAAATCATCAAAATAAATAAGACCACCATTTTTATTACAAGTGGAGAACTCTTAGGTATCTTTGTCCCAGCAAGGTCCTGCAAAAGAAACAAAATAAAAACATAGTTCATATCAAAAAATTATTAAATCATACACAAAAATTAAGAAAAGAAGCCTTTGATGAAACAAACCCGAGCTTCCATCTAAACATATCCATAAAATGTAAAAAATCTAGAAAATATAGCAGAAACCATAAATAATGGTTACTTTTTGTTTCTTCTCTGTTTTGTTGTGCTTATATATTCAGTTAGATAACTAAGCAGAAAGAAATGGTCAGAATGGAACTCCCATTTTGAACAGTTCAAAGACTAGCATCTACTATTGAGGTAAATATTGTAAGTTGCACAAAAAATGTTTATCCAACAACATTCAACATGTACATCATTAGAAGGTCAACTATAATTTCTAAATTTAAATCTGAAAATACCAAGAACTTCAAAAAAAAAATTAAAAATAGCATAATTTGCATACAGCACCTCCATCATTGAAGAAATGGGAGAAATGATGAAAAGGGCACTGAGACTTTTCTAAAGTTTATCTTCTTGTTGTTGTTGCTGTCTCCATTAGTTCACACTGATTGAAAGAAGGAATCTTCTAGCTCCTTACACAAAAAATGAAAAAAAAGGAGAATGGTATTATTGAAATGCCTTTTATATGTGTGTATATTTTTTCCTCGTTTAGTACGTTAACATTGAGTTAAAATAATACTTGAAAGTGTTAAAAAATGGACAAAACTTGAGATTTTGCAGAGCTATGGTAATTGCATTTTGATATTATTATAGTGCATGTGTGATCTATTCAAAGATATTAGATTCTCCTCCGACTTTTACTAAATACCACTTATGATGCTGACATTGGTGGTCTTATTCGTTGGTAAAATGCCAGTTGTCACACTATGAAGAAATGTCTACTCATATTTCGTGCAACATATTCAACGTAATAAAGTCTGTAGATGACAATTAATAAAAAAAGTGTAGAAAGCCAGTAATACTTGTGATGCTTGTACGAGGAATTAAATAGAGGAGATAGTGCGGGGATGTCATATTTGAGTGGGGGGGATGAGAGAACTACAATGGCTAAACTGATACGAGATGCATTCTGAGCCACGAGGTAGGATGGTGATATTTACTTGGCTACCATTTCGGCACAATTGTTGAGCTATGCCTCCGATTAATATTTTATTATCGACATATATCCACACTACGTATTCTTCCATTTCCTTTCTGGAGTTGAGTTATCGGCATATATCAACTATACATTGCCTTCCTATTATCTAGATATTGATCAAACATAGATAGGTCTGAGATTTGTTCGAAAAAATTCGTATGTATGATTAGATTTGGTTTGTTGTCGAACTTAAAAAATCCGGTTTTATACAGTTCGATTAAAAAATAAAACTTCAATGTTCGATTAGATACTTTCTCGAATGTTAGGTTGTTCTAAATAGTTCAAGTTTAAACAATTTTGAGTTGGTCATTCGATCCGGCGTCAATGAAGGTTCAAGTTCGATTCCAACCACATCAAATCAAACTATAAGATCGAACTTTCAGTTTTTTTTACCGCACTAAACCTTTCTATACTCAAGTATGAAGCTCGATATTTAATTATGAGGACTAGCCATGGTACTCATAATCCCAATAGCTAATTTGAACAAATAAATTTGGTCCAAGTATGTGATCCTATTTATCCCCTGCCTTCAAAGATTGAATAGAACGTGCACCCAACTGATCGATGCTATCACCAATTACCTAACTTTTGTTAATACTCTTTGAAGAACTATACTGAAACATAAAAGGACGTTAACGATATTTTAACTGTTTATTTATTTATTATGAAATATTTTTCTAACGAAGAATTCGCAATCATTATTTTTTGAGTGTGCACTGAGTAACCTCACGCTAAACTTACTTTTGATTGATACTACTCTTTGTTTAAATGTTTATTTAGATAAAATAAGTCGAGATGAAGATAAATTATATTTTAATACTCCATATTATCTATCATATCAATATTAACCTTTTAAACTAAATGTATTGATATTTATTAACAAATTATAGAATTATGTAAATTGTATGAGGTAGTCCATTTTCCAATATGTTATGGTTCAAAAACAGCCTGTTGTATATGTGGGATAATTTGGATGGTAAGCTATTGGTCACAAGTGTAAGATATACCACAAAACTACGAACACATAAATGTTCACTCAACCTTGACATGGATTCAGTAATCATCTAAAAAACCTTATCCTCTCCTCAATCTATCAACTCCCAAGTTTCCAAGAAATGGAAGCTTCAAGCAACATGGAAGAAGTATTGTATGAATTTCTTCCGTATGGACGAGTATACAAAAATGGCATAGTTGAACGACTAATAGACACTGATTCAATTCCAGCACTAACAGATATTGAAACTGGAGTATCATCCAAAGATGTTAGTAACATAATTCCTGATTCTGAAGTTTATGTGAGGCTCTATCTCCCTAATGATCTAATCGTTAGCGCGGCTAAGAAGCTGCCTGTGCTTGTCTACTTCCATGGAGGAGCCTTCATCATCGCGACACCTTCGTGTTCTAAGTATCACAATTACCTCAATGCACTAGTAGCTGAAGCTCAAGTGGTTGCTGTTTCTGTGCATTACAGAAGACCTCCTGAACACCCTTTACCTATTGCGTACGAAGATTCATTGGCTGCTCTCCAGTGGGTTGCTTCCCATCAAAATGGCAATGGCCCTGAAGCCTGGTTGAATGACCATGCGGATTTTGATCACGTCTTTCTTGCTGGAGATAGTGCTGGCGCTAATATAGCTCACAACCTTGCACTTTCTGCTGGAAATGTCGATTTCTTACCCCCAGGTGAAGTGATTGAGCTAAGGGTGTTGCATTGCATTTCGCCTTAGAATTATTCTTGTTGTATAGTCTACATTGTCCCTGTTAAAATAAACATAACACTATGTACTAAAATTCTATGTTCCATCATTCATTGCCTAGGTGTCAATATCCTTGGTATCGCGTTAATTCATCCTTACTTTTGGGGATCAGAGGCAATTGGCTCAGAGTCGCTGGAGAAGGAGAAGAAGGATTACCTAGACAAATTATGGCCACTAGTTTGCCCATCGGATCCTGACAGAGACCATCCATGGATTAATCCAGTGGCTGAAGATGCACCAAGCTTGGCAGGGTTGAATTGCAAGAGGGTGCTGGTTTGTGTCGCGGAGAAGGATATCTTGAAGGACAGAGGATGGCTTTATTACCAAATCTTGAGCAAAAGTGGATGGTTAGGCGTGGCCGAAATCCAGGAGACAGAAGGGGAAGCCCATTGTTTCCATTTGAGTGACTTGAAATGCGAAAATGCAACCAACTTAATGAGAAGGTTGGCTGGTTTTTTCAACAGGGACAAGCCTTACTTGTAGGACTACTCGGTTGTCAATGTTTGTGGATGCCTGTTTGCTCTAAACTCACATTACAGTGAAATGTTCAACGTTTTAACTTTCAACTTCATCAGTCATCATTTGATAAGTAAAATAATGTTTATTGTGACAAACATTTCATTTTAAAAAATGTGGTTATCAACCTCTGAATGACAATTTCTATTACCAAAACTTTGTAAATACTGGATAAGTCCAATATCTATTTTGTAAAAAACTGCAAGTCAATCATGACTATATGTTTTCTTACTATATAAGTTTTGCTATAAATGGCTCAATGTCATATTGCCATGCCCTTCATTTAAATTAGTGCCTCAAAAAAATCATAGCTCATCAATGGTCTCTGAGTCTCTCCATCTTTTGCCATTGCTTCAATAAACAGGAACACGTTAAAAAGGGTTCAAATGTATAAAGGACGAATATGAATTATTGATTGTTAATTTTAAACATGTAATGGACCTTGACTTGGATATAGAGCTTGCTTAATTGTTCCTAAATGTATTGATTAATTGTTTCTTAATATAACTTCACCTAAACTAATAGTGATAGTCTACCATACAGCTGCCTTGTTTGGTGACTTGGTGTGACATGTTTACCCAACCTAATTGTCATTTTTCTCTAGTTCTATCCTCCAAAAGCTTTTCTAGTACTCCTAAATTAATTTAATGCAAATCTTATGATACACATGATCCTATATTTTTATATCAATTAAATCCTATGTTGGTGAAGACTCGATTAACAAAACTCCCCTTTTAGCTTAAGACTAAATTATGTGATCATTCTACTTTAACAACTAATCTTAACAAGCACATACCTACTAATACTTGGACAGACAAATATTAAGGGTATTCTTGGAATAAAAAAATAGATTTCTGGAAGTATAAGATTTTGACTAAAAGGAAAGAAATATGCTAGATAAGGAAGCGACACCTGCAGCTTTCCTTATGGCTTTGATCACTTCTTCTCAAATTCTTAGCTTATTTTTGGAACACATATATACTAATATTCTACACCCAACTTTCATAGAAATATGTTCATGACATTATTCATGTAATAACTAAAGAAAATTGAGGAAACATACATATATTTTCATTTAGTTTGAGCCTTTGGAAGAATGATTAAGGCAGCTCCATCAAAAGCTATAGTTATTAGAATCAATCTGCTAATTTTATTCTTCTTCTTAGTTGTTTATGCATCACTCATGCTCTCGCCTTCATCTTTATCAGACTACCATGAAAATGCTGCTACAATGGTTAGGTGTACATTACGAGAATGTCACCCTAAGGTAATGTAAACCGATCCAAAAATAATTATGTGATAATAAAACATGTCGTGTGTGAATTATGTCTAGCTCATTTTTTTCGTTTTATTTACTTTTGCATGAAGTTTAAGAAATTTTCAAGTTTTTGTTACGCTGAGGATATTATCCATGCAGGGAGGGAACAACTTCAAAATGGAAGCTGTGTTGGAGGTGAAAACTCAAGCCAACCAAACAACGTCTTATATAAGCAAGGAAATTAGCAAAAGAGAGAAACCAAATTTCTTGAACGAGATAGGAAAGGGAATGAAGATAGGAACGGTGAACATGGAAGAGGAAGATTTAACAGAATGGAACAATCACGGAAAAACAACAACAATTTCGTTTGAGAAAGTGTCTGAGAACTTTGAATGGAAGGATCTGTTTCCAGAATGGATAGACGAAGAGGAAGAACTAGAGGGTCCTGCATCTTGCCCCGAAATTCCAATGCCGAACTTTGAAGACTATGGTCATATGGACCTAATTGTGGCTAAGTTGCCATGTAAATATCCTCAACAAGGGTGGGGGAGGGATGTGTTTAGGGTGCAAATTCATCTTATAGTGGCGAATTTACTGGTTAAGAAAGTTAGAGGAGATTATTGGAATAGGAAAACAAAAGTGGTATTTTTGAGTAAATGTTTGCCCATGTTGGAGCTTTTCCGATGTAGCGACTTGGTTAGACGTGAGGGAGATTGGTGGTATTATAAGCCGGAGATGGTGAAATTGGAGCAGAAAGTTTCATTGCCTGTTGGCTCTTGCAATTTGGCTCTGCCTCTTTGGGGGAAAGGTACATAACATTTTTTCTCCATTAAACCTTCGTTTCATTTCAATCATTTGAGTTTCTTTATCAATTTTCTACTAGGCATCTCATTTTTGTTACATTTTCTTTCCTGGGTGAAACGAAAAGAAGAAAAATAAATAAATAAAACGCGCCAGGTAGGGGTCGAACCTACGACCTTCTGCTTAGGAAACAGACGCTCTATCCACTGAGCTACAGGCGCTGGGTGTTCAATCAATTATTCTTTTCTTACTCCACAGATCAGTAATGTTTATTCAACCAATAGTTTTAGTGAGTTGTTGGAATTATAGTGCATAATCTAATTGCAAGGATTCTTGATTGAAATTTACTTTAATCTTGGAGTTCATATTAAGATTTAGAGATCACATTGTCATTTTGAAGTGATAATAATATACATCATACATGTAATCATGTATGGTGAAGTTAAGTGGGGGTCATCCTTTTGGCCATTTCATTAAGACATTAACTATACCCTACCAAGTACCAAGGGTTACTTGATTTAGCTTAAAAGTCATTCTCTTGAGTTGGTATTGAAAATTTGAAACAACTGGTAGGTATTCCTGTTCCAAGAATAAATAATTGTTTTAGATGAAAATATTTTATTAAGAGTATAGTGAAATAGATTAAAAGTTATATCGAATTGTAAAAATGTATATTAAAAATGCAAATAATCAACTATTGCAAAAAAATAATTTTTTAAGAAATGATTATGTATTTTGAAACAGATGGAGTACAATTTTTATACCTTCATCGGCTATTCATTGGTAATTGGTGAATGTGATGATATATTTGGTTGTTTCCTTAGGAATCCCATTACTTTAAGCTTTTCCTTTGAGCAATATGAAAGTGACTTATATCCATGATTTATTGGATATTTAAAGAATTTTATAAATGTCGAAGCTAATTAAATTTATTTGATTGTTTATTGGAATATTGAGAAAAACAATTGATATAGAATAATGAAGGAATATAAGGAAAAGGATGAAGATAATCTTCATTATGAAATCTAATTTTTATTATCTCATTTACTTTTTCTTAATTGCTAATTATACAAGATTAACTATTTATACAAGGAAATTAATCTACTAAAATAAAGATAAAATAATCCTACCTATCGGATCGTGATCCTAGACATGATCCTTGTCAATTATATGTTTCTTTCCCTAATTAACTAACACATTTGTGTTTCTTTATTTATGATTCGTTTGGATTGAGGTGAATTTATGCGAGGGTAAAACTTAAAAATTAACATAGGTGAGGATAATTGAGGTTAATTTAGTTGAATGTTTTAAAATGTTGTTTGTATAATATTTTATTTTATTTGTTAGGTGTATCTAGTGAAATATAACTAAAAACACAATTAACATACATTAAACCCCGATTTATAAAAATGAGGTGAATTTATGTGAATCATTTAACCTAAATTAATTTGGAAGAACACAAAAAATAAAATTTCAAACAAGATAAAGTTAAAATTTCACCTACTTCACCCAATCCAAACATACCATTATTCAATCAAACTAATATGTTCTTACAATATTGCATGCAGGAATTCATGAAGTCTACGATGTAGACAAGATCAAGCAAGGCACAAAAACTGTAAAACGAGAAGCCTACGCCACAGTCCTCCACTCCTCAGAAGCTTATGTATGTGGTGCAATAACTCTAGCACAAAGCCTAATCCGAACCGGAACCGAACGTGACTTAATCCTCCTCATCGACAACAGCATCTCAGCCATCAAGAGGGAGGCGCTTAACCAAGCAGGGTGGCAATTAAGATATATCAAGAGAATTCGAAACCCGAAAGCAGAGAAAAACTCATACAATGAATACAATTATAGCAAATTTCGGCTATGGCAACTTACGGACTATGAAAAGATCATTTTCATAGATTCCGACATTATAATACTAAAAAATCTTGATGTTTTGTTCCATTTTCCTCAAATGTCAGCAACAGGAAACGATGGTTCGATATTCAACTCTGGCATTATGGTCATTGAACCATCAAATTGCACGTTTAAACATTTGATGAAGAGTCGAAAGGAAATCGTTTCGTATAATGGAGGGGACCAAGGATTTCTGAACGAAATATTTGTTTGGTGGCATAGGTTACCTAGGAGGGTGAATTTCTTGAAGAATTTTTGGTCCAACTCAACTGTGGAAGTTAGTTTGAAGAACCATTTATTTGGAGCTAACCCACCTAAGCTTTATGGGATTCATTATTTGGGATTGAAGCCTTGGCTTTGTTATAGAGATTATGATTGCAATTGGGATATTCTTAATCAGAGAGTGTATGCGAGCGACGTGGCACATCAGACATGGTGGATGGTTCATGACTCCATGGATGAGAGCTTGCAGAGGTTTTGTGCTCTGTCAAAACAAAGGAGGCTTGAATTGGATTGGGATAGGAAACAGGCTAGGAAAATGGGGTTGCATGATCATCATTGGAGCCTCAATGTCACTGATCCTAGAAGGCTTAAATTTAATTTACTAGATTAAATATACTTTTGATTGATGTTTCTTTTTGTGTTTTATTACTTTGATTACAGTAGCATTCTTCTTTTTATTCCCAGTAGAATGCTTTATTGTGATTATCATTTTTCCTTATGGTTAATAGTACATGTTTTAGTTCCTTTTTTATCATTTCTATCTTGTGAATCTTATTTTAAAGTTTAAATTTATTATGCATGATAGTGAAAACATGAGGTGTACAATAACATCAATCTATATATTGATGCTCTTATTAGATAAGCTTGTTGCCGTCTAGATACTAGTTTATCCTGGATTTAGGCAAGTCATGCCCTCATCATGGTTTTTTCTCCCATACTGCAAAATCATTTCCAGAGAATGCTACTTGAAAGTTTGGTGGAATGAGATTTCCAAGATCTAGCTTTGGTCCAATCTTTACTATAATCTTTTCATCTGTCATCGCAACATAGACATCAGCTTCTGATGCCATAATTTGTACATTACTTGTTGGAGATATAGCATTGTTTGTTCTGATGGCAGACAATTTTGTTATTCCATCTTTCATCCCCAATCAACAAAATGGCCATAAAATTGCATAAAACAATATAACACAAAGATCATCTTTCAATTATTCTTTTATCCAATAATCCGTATTATCTATGTTTCGATTTCAATAACAATTGTTTTAATCTGTGCTTGTGTGTATTGATCCAGGCAAATATGGAAAAAATTTGTAGTAGTAGGATTGAAGAAATAAGTAGACTTACCAGTTACCACTGATGGAATACGAGGATGAGTGAGAATATAGGCATACCCTAACATAACCTTATCAGATGGAAATGGATAGAGGTGGATCCAGTGTCATGGTTATCAATAAAAGTCACCGCATTTTGGGGCAGAACTCCAATTAATCCAGGAGGTTTTCCATTAGAATCCTTCAATCTCCATAGCTCTCCTTGAACAGCATCCTGAAGAATATATTTCGTGGTAAAATCAAACGCAGTTAAAGCCCCTCCTCCTGCTGCCTGAACCCATTGAACCAACTCATTCCGGTGTTGGTCTTGGTTGCAATCCAGTTTCCCATCAGTTCTATTAGGTAGTTGATTCCAGAATTCGCCAACAGCAAAATCCGGATTTGTATTTTCCATATAAATCTTTGAAATGCCATGGGAATAGCCTTTCACAAAATCAAGTCGCCAACCATCAAACCCGATGTCCGATTTAAGCCAATTCATCCAATCAGATAACTCCTTTTGCACCCTGGAATTCAGATAATCAATGTCTGGTGCTTCTGGAAGGGGGTTTCCAGAGTCGGGATTCCCTGTTCCGTCAGAAAATTGAGCGTCGTCACTACAGATACAAGAAGTTCCCCAATCAAGGCGATCATCATCGGTCCCTCCTTCAAAGATGGAATATATTCCTCTGCTATCTTTATAATCAGCGCATCTGTGATTGAGGACAATGTCAGCTACACATTTGATTCCTTTGTTATGTAGAGCACTGATCAGAGACTTGAGTTGTTGCTCATTGATGCATCAAGATCATATAATCTTGCTGGCAAATATCCTACTCAACAGAGGAAAATATACCACTAAGTATTTATTACTAAAATAAATACTCTTAGATACATGATCGAATCCAGGGGCCAAACTGATTCCGGGTGTTCAGAAATTGTGGTGAATTAGCAGTAACTTGTATAATATGTGAAGAATGGCCTTGTAATAAAAGTTATAGTATTTTACCTTGAGGTGCAACTGAGTGTGAAGGTGGGGGAAGCCAAACAAGAGTAACTCCAGCATCAGAAATGTCCTGAATGTGGTTCATGAGTGTGTTATACCATCCTCCTGCATCATTGCTAGACTCCCAATTAAACCCCCTGTGTACACCAAACTTAAACAATATGGACAACCACTTATTTATTAAGACATAAAAGAGTATTAAATAATAATGTACCTGAAATAACAAGGTGGCATTTGAAGAGGAGTAAAAGAGGGGGAAAACAATAAGCACAAAGAAATGAGAGAAACGAGTGATGAAACTCATAATCATATTCGTAATTGTAGTCTTCAAGTCTTGATGGTTGATTCTTGACTCAATTGTGATTTAAGTATAGAAGTGGTAATATAGAAGACTAATAGTCTAATACCTAATGCTACGACTTGTTCCAATGTAATAATTCATCTACTTTTCACATACCATGTTTTAAATTTCAAGATCCATCTCGCACTTCCAACCAAAAAATTCTGAATTCGAATATGAATAGAAATATATTTCTCTTAGTTGTAATAGTTTTCTAACTTTATATTAGTTAGCATTGTTCTCTAACCGTAATAGTTAACAAAAAGTCTCAAATTTGTAATATTTGTAATACTTTTTATCATTGGGCAATTTAAAAAAAAAAAAAAAATCTTTACTCAAAAATTTGATCCTTTTTTGTTTTTGACTGACCCCGAACCGAGCCATCATTATTGTGAGAGTAATATATTTGAGAAACACCATTTAAACAAGAGGCCGATCTTTGGTTCGAATACTCTAGGGGATATTTCTTGCTTTGCAAATTTCAACCCCGATGCTACGGGTTTCAACCCAACTGTCATGGTTTCAATGACGTGGACTTCAGATCCCATTATGCATTTTAGTAGTGCATGGACTTGTGCATTACCAAGCGAAGATGATGAAGCATTGATACTTCAAAGAGAAAAAAATTGTTTATTGCGGTTTTAGCCCATACTTTTTAGTAGATAATTTTTGCAATTCACTCTTTTTTAACTAGTTTGCACTTCATGATGAAAAAAATATAAACCCTTTTAAAATAAGCATACATGAATTTATGCAACAATTGAAATTTGAAAGCATCAAATTTATTTCAGATTCCAATTGTTTTTATTTTCAGAAGTTAATACATAAATAATTGGATATTAAGACATATCACGACTACACCTGTTTTCGGTTTGAATTTGAATGTTAGTATTTCAAATTAGAAGCTCGACGTGTAATAGATGGAATTTACTTTATCAATTCTTTGAATGCAGAAGTAGAGGATTCCGATCAAATAAATTGGGTAGCTACGGTTTTTTATTTGCATAACAATGTACTAATACTCATTGGCGGAAGGGCTAAAGGATGGGCTAGGGGAAATCACTTCCATTTTTGCTAAGCAAATTTTATTATTGAAAAATAATGTTTTGTTCAATATTATTGATAATTTATTTTCCATGGACGACGAGCATCTTAGTAAACAAGCCGTATTAGTAAACAAGCCGTAATCGTTCTTAGTACACTTTTTGATATATAATAGCCACATACATGTCGGTAATCAATACTAAAATATACTGAGTATATAAAAATACGCAATTATAAATTAATCCAATAATATTGGTCAATAATAATACTCTGAAATATTCGAAACAACTCACAATAAATATTTTATTATACTCAATAAGAAGACATTCTTTTATTTTATCAACATCACTATACTTATAAAAAACACTCTTACTACACTCTACAAAATGTTCTCTACAATTTTATAGTTCACTCAACTTATGTTTTGATGCGTTCTTCAAATGCAATATACTAGCTCTATTTATGGTAGAAGTATGACCAACGATTTTTGAAAATGCCATCCACGCCATCCATCATTCTTGACAATGCCATCCACCATTCTTAACAACCTTGTGTGAACATATTTATTCATTGAGGGCTATGCTAATATAGAGTGTGGTGGAGTTGTAGGCTACTATCAATCATCTCTGACGAAGTTTCGACAAACGATGCGTTTAACACTCCACCTCATTGTCAGTCAAATTTCTTTCCTCGTATTACTCATCCCAAGTGTAATCTCGCGGAATTCTCGAGAACTTTGTTGCTTAAACTTTGTAAAAGCATTGCCCGCAAAACCTCGATTGCTGAATTCGCTTATCTCGATGTCTCCTCAAGTACCTTTCTCCCGTAAGAAATTATTGATGTAACGCATTCTCCACATGTTTGGCTCCGGAGTACTTAAACACCGGGTTCTTAAGCGTCGTACCGGCCGATAAATTGTCACAATGTATGACTCCATCTTCAATCGTTGATTCAAATCTTTCATGAAGTTGTCAACCACGCATTACCCCCAAGGCCGCCATAGTTCCCGCTCAGACTGCCTCCGCTGTAAAAGAGAAACCTGTGAGAGGTTGTCTCTTACTACACCACGATATAGCTCTCGAGCCTGGGATTGAACACATTACATCCAAGAGTCGAATGACGAGTATCATGATCTCCTCGTATAATCAACATCACAAATATCCGGCTCACTTTGCATTCTACTCCCTTTCCTCGTAGGAGTCCCCAATCAGTATTCTTCGACATATCTCGAGGATATGCTCCAACTCGCTTCCAAGACGTGGCTTCCTGGATTTTGCATGAACCTCGCTAGCAACACCTCAATTCCAAATGCTATGCCATTGCCCTGAAAGAGTTAGGCAGATGACTACTCTACTATTTTCCTAAGTATTATCATTGTATCTTGCCGGTAAATTGTCAGATCCTCCAAGTCTTTCCCGTCATTGATACACAACTTCAAGTTTGGCTCCATTGGGGTAGAAATCGGCTTACACTCTCTAGCCCAAACTTTTGAAGCATATTCTCGGTGATATTTCTCTCACATCAAGAAATATGCCTGTCATTTTTTCACTTCCAATCCTAGGGAAGTTAGTTTCTTAATTTTTCAAGCTCCTTCATTTGAAATCTAATTGACAGTTTGGTTTGTTTGTCGGATCTCATCTTCATCATCTCCGCGATTTATCAAATCATCCACATATACGAGGACAATTGATAACTTGCCTCCTTGAGTTTTCACGAACAAGCTCGAATCTACTTTGGCAACATGATAACCACTCTAAACTAGGAACTCAACAATTTTCCCAAGTATCTACGCCCGGGTAAGCCATGAAGCCATATAAAGGCCTTCTCTTCAACTTGCACACAAAATTCGGCCTCTCCTGGTTCGTAAATCCTTGGGGTTGATCGATATAGATGTCATGATCAAGCTCCCCATGAAGAAATGCATTCTTCACATCCATCTGCTACAATATCCCATGACTCACAAAGAGATAGTACGAATACCTAACCCAGATCTTTGCCACTGGGATCGAATGTCTCGTCATAGTCAATTCTATACTCCTGAGAGAATCCTCGAACAACTAGCCGAGCCTTGTATCTCTCTATCGTAACATCGTGATTTAATCTTCAAACTTATAAACCCATTTGTGCGACATGAAGTTTAACACTTTCAAGTTTTTAGCACCAAATCCTACTCCTCATTTTGTTTTAGTGCCAAATCTCTTCCTTCATGGTTTTTCTCCATTCTCGACTTCCTTTTGAAGCTTCTTCAAAGGTAGTTGGCTCTTTGACCTCGTGATACGGCTCCTTCGTGGTACTTTAGATTTGGCCTCCTATCTTTGATGTATCTTCTTAATCGAAGGTCCGATGGTTCTACATGCTCCTCCGACTAAATAATCTGTGCCTCCTCTAGTGTTTCATGAATTCCTGTTCTCCAAGGGCTTCTTGACTTCGACCGATCCTCCGACTCTTGTGATTTTAGGACACTAATACTCGAAAAACTAACATGAGCTCTGATACCAATTGTTGAGAATTGCTGGCTAAAATATAGTTGATATATAAAAATACGCAACTATAAATTAACCCAATAACGTTGGCCAATAATAATACTCTCAAATATATTTCTCGAAACAACTCACAATAAATATTTTATTATACTCAATAAGAAGACACTCTTTTATTTTATCAACCTCACTACACTTATAAAAAACACCCTCACTACACTCTACAAAATGCTCTCTACAATTTTGTAGTTCACTCAACTTATGTTTTGGTGTGTTCTTCAAATGCAACATACTAGCTCTATTTATAGTAGAAGTATGGCCAACGATTATTGACAATGCCATCCACCATTCTTGACAATGCCATCCACCATTCTTGACAATCTTGTGTAAATATATTTATTCATCGAGGGCTATGTTAATATATAGCGCGGTGGAATCAGGCCACTATTAATCATCTGTGATGGTGCTCGACAACGGATATTTAACATATAGTTAAAGCAAATATCAAATGGATCTATTTAGACTTTCAACGGATCTGCTCGGCTCGCTTTTCCCCGCTTCTGCTATTTTTGGCATTTCTGACCGAAACCGTTCAAGACTCTATTGAATGTTCGCCGGTCTGCCCGGGATTCTCAAGTTATGTTCCGGGTTTGGTTATTTTCGTTCGGTTCTCGGTTATTTTCGGTTATATATATTTAATTTTTTTAATTAATAAGTAAATCGGTTCGGGCTCGGGTCCCTAACCGACGGTTGTCGAGGAAAAACCAACCGTAAATACATTCGGTTATTTATTTTCGAACCTAAATCGTCTTCGGTTCCTCCACTTCAATTATTTTCGTTCGGTTTCGCCGGTTCGTTCCTGTATTTGAATTTTGTCATGTTCTAGATCTATTCGATCTATCTGGTAAATCAAGTTATACTGTCCTTTTCGAATTGTTCTCCCGCTTGATGCATTAAAATTTCATATTTTTGTACAATATAGGCCACATTTAATAGGTGGACCAAAATGGCCCCTGAAAAAAGTATCACTAGCTGAATCCACACACGCCAATAACAAAGACACAACCCAATCCGGGCGAAATATATATTTTCAAAACACATGTGTATAAAGTGTAATGACATAAAGTATATAAGAAATAAGTGGCCTTTATACATTTTTACTTTGAAAAATAGTGATTGGGCCCCTAACTAAGCGAGATCGGGATTATTAATAAGCTCTTATACCGATTGGTGGGCCCATTCCTGTGGATTGAAATGGACTATATTTAACCCCATCATCTTCACATCCTACAATCTCCCACCTATAAAAATACAAATAACCCTTTTAAATATATAATATACACATCCTTGGTTTATTGCAAATTAAATACTTCTAAAACATTGTCATGTATTTTCTATGAAGTATTTTTTTTATTAATATTCAAAAAGTAATTATTACTCACGCCTCTTTCTCTCTAAGAAACACAAAAAAACTTTCTCCATCAAGAACTACCTCTTTTGAGGAGGAATAACCACCATTTTTGATAGTTTTCCTTCCCTTTCAATGCTTTTATTATTTATTTTTAATAATTTAAAGTCTTAAATCTTGTTAATCTAACTTTTTTTACGCTTTTAAATAGTTTTCTTTTAGTTTCAGGGATTAATATACGCTCTTTATCTTTTTCCAATCATTGCCATTTTACAACGCAACTTATTTCTCAACGTGATATATACTTCAAGATGAAGATGTCTATTATCAAGTACATTTGAGTTGGAGCTAGCAAAAGCGCATTGTATCAGTTTTATTATGAATATTTTAGTTTAGTCTATATTATAATTTTCTAGAGCATCGACATGCTGATTCTATTGTGCTTTCATCTAATTAGTTATCTTTTGGGAAAGACTTACGCTCAATCGATGTAAAAGTATCCCCTTATTCAATCAGATTTAGTGAATTCTACGCTTTACGAACGAATATTAATTATCGCTTTCATTTTTAAAAAAAATGTAAATTATCTCGTATTCAATGACGGAACCGTTAATTTTATATGTAAAGATGAAATCTAATCCAATGCTATATAAACGAAAGTTAAAATATACAAAATTTGTGAGGGCCAAACAACTCGATTAATAATTAATAAGAAAATTCTATTTTTTAATAGTAAGAATATAATTTTCAAAATTTTAAAGAAGGCTTCCTCCACTATCTGTATTAGCTAGTGATGAACACTCATATATTTTTTTTGAAATGATTGTAAAACTAAAATTAGAAATAAAGACATGCCTAAACTTGGTGACCAAGTGGTGGATCATAATGAGGATTTCCAGCTTAGCAAGCTCATTTCCGGGGCATGAATGTACACCACTGCCAAATGGCATGAGTGTATTTGGTTTTGGGGGAACCTAGACACATACATACACATAAATATTCAATTATTATGTGATAATCATATTATGAGATGATCATAGTCTGAAAAATAAAACAATCTTATATATATATATATATATATATATTTCGCGACATTGAGTACAGTACAGTCTCTCCATATATTATATAGTACCTCAAATCTGGAGGGATCGAACTTGTGAGGTTCGGTGAAGAATTCCGGGTTGTGATGGATAATCCTAAACAAAGGCAGTACTTTCCATCCTTTGGGAATCAAACATCCTGATGATGATGATAATAACATGTAACATTGAAAAGTGTTATTAGGCCACTACCAATAAATTATAGTAAGTATTATTCCACCCTTAAGATACTGAATCTAATGCTTTGTGATAATCTTGATGAAATATTTACCATTGTATACTACATCAGTTACTGTCTCTCTAAATGTGAAAGATATAATGCTTGCCAATCTTAAGCTCTCCAAAACCACCTGAAAATATTTAATCATACGTACAAATAAATAAAAGTTGTTTGTGGCGGAAAAAATACTCAAAGAAACTACTAAAACAAGAATGTGGAATAGAAATGTATATACCTTGGTAGTGATGGGCATACTTCTAGTCATATTCCATGTCAGATGACAATCTTGTTTGTCTTTTGATTCCTGAATTGTTTTTTGTTCACCCTGCAATATAGTATACGTTATTGTCGCCACGACGCGCGAACATTAATTGACAACTTCTTGAGATAGGGGACCAAAAACAATTTAAGGCCAATGTAATAGCTTTGAAATGACAATCATATAAATTTGCTTCATTCTATAGATTATTTGATCGATATAATTCCACTAATCTATAATGCCACCAATTTTGTTGGAATAAGATAATTTGGGGATCAAATTAAATCATCATCTACATTAATGAAATCAAATCTGCAACATTGTTATTAAGTGAAACCAAATAGCAATTCGATCACATATATTTAGTGTGACCAGAATTGACATACAATTAACTCATTAACAACATATTTGTCAATAGAAATATATTTAATTTCCACAATTACTTTCGTCGATTGTTTGTTATTGACTTAATATGATGGATTATGGACGCCTAGTTGAATTCCTGACATTTGTTAGTGATGTATATATGTGGATTAATAAATATTTCCTCCATCCAAAAAGATTGTTCACTTGAACTTTGATCGTAGATATTTTTGTTTGTATTGTATAATACTTGATGAAAACTATACTATATCAATAAAAAATACATTTCAAACTCATTCTATTGATATATTTTTTATAAAATATTATACATCATAAACAAATATATTTAAGGTTAAAATTTGAAAGTTATAATTATAAAAAGAAAGTGGACAAGGGATGGAGGAGTAATACCTTTACAGCCTCAAGAAGCTTGGGGTTGTCATGTAGGTATTTGATAATCCATGTCATAACACTGGCAGTCGTATCTTGCGCAGCAAATAACACTCCAATTATGTTGTCTGCTATCTGTTCTTCATCAAGGGTTCTGCCCTCTTCATCCTTTGAATTCAATAATGCACTCAATATATTTTTTTCAATTATCCTTTTCTCCTTCCTCTCCAATATAATTTTTCTTAGAATTTCGGTTAGCCTTTTTCTTGCCTAGAACATATATAAGAATAAGGGGAAACCCCCTCAGTATTATCATAAATAATAAAGGGGAGATGAATAGCCTCTATTACTAAATTAAAGGAAAAAAAATGAGGGTTTTATTCAATACCTGTAGGGCTTTTCTGAATAGGGTTCCTGGTAAATTTGTTGGGAATGAATTGTAACCTTTATTTAGAATGATATAGTTTCGATACAATTCTTGTTTCCGATGGACTCCCAAGTGACCGAAAATTGAGAGTATACCTACTTCGAAGGAGACCTGAAAATATTACGTAATACGAACCAATGTCAAATTCCTTTGGCAAATTTGTATGGGAAGTGTTAATTATTGGAATAATGATGTATAATTCTTGAAGGCTAAGAATTACTCCGTATCTATGAAATAAAAGTGATTTATTTTTTATTATTATTAATGATCAATTATTATTAGAGATGTATATATGTTACCATGATAAGAAGTGATATATTAAGAGCTGTATATATGACTCATATTTGTAGACATAGTACAATATCAACAAATACATCAATTGAATAATCACTAACAATCTAGACAATATCACCTAATATTGATAATTAATAATAAAATTATTATAATCAAATCATCATAACATCTCTAATGCAATATCTACTAAGATCTCTAATGTCACGGTAGGCATGTTATAACCCGATGTTTGTTTGGGAGCTGATAAATGTCAAGATCCTGGGCTTCCTTTACGCGAAGGCTCGAAGCTACGCAAGTTAATTTTCTATCGGGGTTTGCCATAGCGAGTTTCCTCGGCCCCCGACCAATCGGTGACATTCGCGATTCACCTCCTCCGCGAAATCCTGCAATGCGAACCTCGGCGTCGCTAAGTGCGACTCGGCTTTCACACTTTTTACTAATATCTCTAATACTTCGTACAACAATATCATCAATACTCTATCTACTAATATCTCTAATGATCATGTAATGATTATTAATTAATTTCGTTTATTTTTTTAACGGAGACGCGCGAACACCGGAGATAAACATCGAAATACACAATAATTGCGAAACTACACACCAACTAAAGAAATCACAATTGCATATCCTAATACGCTCGACCACAGTAGTTTCGCTTATAAACTTATCATTGGTTGTATAGTCTATATATATACTATATTACTACTATTTATGTACTTATTAGCAACCCCCTTCCAGACCCTAAAATCGTGGATCTGCCCCTCTGGCCTCTTCAATCCCATTAGTTTTAAATAGTTCAGAATGAACATATATATTTACCTTTTTCATCTCTTCATAAGTATTAACAACACGACCAACATGGAAAGAATCCATTAAGGAGATTAAGATAGCCTGAATATCGGGAACGATGTTTTGAATGGTTTCAGGGCTCAAAGATCCTTTCACAAGCTTCCTAAGTCGTTCATGGAAATCTCCTTGGTGGAAAAACAATGCTGAGGGCCCTATCAACTTTTCTTTGCTTCTTGGAAATGTTGGCTTGAACAAATGTGCTTCACTCACCAAAACAAAACGAGCTGCTTCTGGACTAGCCAACATCACACAAGGGTAACCAAGTATTCGACTCTTGAAAATTTCACCATACCTAAAATGAAAAGAAAAAAAAAACACCATCCTTTAAAAAAGATTATCATAGTATATATTAAATTATAGTGTAGCTCTCGACATACAGAGCAAACTTTATAACTAGTAGTATAACAAGCTAAGAGATAGTAAAAATTACATAGCCGGATTACAAAGAGATAGTAAAAATTACATAGCCGGATTACAAACCTTTTTTGTCTAGTTGTGAAGAAGACATTTGGATCTTGAGAATATAATTGAATAGTTTCTCCTATGTAAGGCCATCCCATAGAACCTGGAGGGAGATTTGCTCTACTCGATGATGATTTCCTCTTTCTTTTAACTATGAAGACCAAAAACAGTGTTAACACAAGGCCAAGAAGAAAGGTATAAATATGAACATAAGTTGTATCTATCTCCATCTCTCTACCAACCTATCTATTTATTCTTGGCTGTTTAATAGGTTATTGTATGTTTATAGCCTATAGGTGATGCTGCAGAGAAATGGAAGTGTAGTTATTAATTAGTTGATTAGAGTCACTTGGAGAAAGGGGTGTTGATGATGCTTATATATAGGACGATAACAGGACATCCAAAATGTTACCCCTGGTCCACATCCTCAATAAATGGAAACAGAAAAGAATACATATTACCCTCATTTTATTAGTGAGTATTTTTTATCTATTTATTATCACTTGGTAACGTTTGTGTGATATTATTTTTTGTTACACCTAATAAAATAATGATATATATCATATTTATATTTATCTATTAATTTAAATAATATATAAAACATATGTTATAATTTTAAACAAGTACTAATACAATATATAATAACAAATGATGTAGACTTACTTTAATCTAAAACTTTCAAAACACATAAAACTAATTTATTACTCATTATAAAATTAAAGACATATTAGGTAGTCCATCCCACCTATCTTAATATAAGTTTTCAATGTTCAAGTTGAAGTGTTAATAATCTATCATGAATTGTTTCTTTTTTCTTTATTCTAATAATCATAATTTTTTTTGTTGATTTCATTTTTAAAAGTATTTGCATAATGTTAATTTTTATTAATGTTTATTTATACAATTAGTTAATTATTTTCGGTCAACTGAGCCTCACCTCTAAAATAAAAGGTCAATAAAATAAAATAATTGAAATGTTAATATTTGTTCGTTTCTAAGAGGCATAACCGCATTGGTTGAAATTGTAAATATTATTTGAAGGAGAACAAGATGTACAATGGTGGACTTATATATATCCTTATTAATTTATGCCGTTCGTTATATATCTTCAGTTGAACCGTAACCGTAATCTGATCTTCTAATAAATAAGGTAATAATTAAATATGAATAATATAAAGGATGATTAATTCATTTTTTATTCGAAGTAATTATAAATTTGGCCAAATTACTTAAGCTGCGTACATTTGGCACGCAGGTTGTTGTGAATTAATTACTTTCTCATCTTTGAACGATAATAACTCATAGTTGGGGTTTAACAGATTGTTAAACCTTATTTTTTGAGTAGTTAATTATTGTTCAACTTTCTTAATACTATTTAGACTAAAGATAAGGAAACGGGCTTTAATTTAGTTTCACTCTTACAATCACTACTAGAAAAATACATAAAAGGACGCGCGATTTCGTCACATTTCGTCTTATATACCCCACTTACGACGAAATGTGACGAAATTTGGTTGTCACAGAAAAATCGTCGCGATTGCTCATTTCGTCGTACTTTGTCGTGTATTTTAAAGACCCGAATTAGGCTGAAAAATGTTATATCTTATCACACTTTGTCGTATATACTTTGTCACATTTCGTCTTATTTGCTATGCACATGTAAACAAATATTCATACAGGGTTCGATAAGAATTGAATTGACATAAAATTCGAACAATAAGTTTGAAGACTCGATAATTATCAATCTATATATTAATATACCATTCACCATGCTAGCACCCAAAGAAGAAGAAAAAAAAACATTTGTGATTATCATCCAGCTATTTGTTAGCAAGCAGATGCCAGATAGTGATACTTTATTTTGTTGAATGTAAATCAAAAAAATTAAAATAGTGTTCTACCCTCCCAAGTCCCACCAAAAGGATCATTACCACCACATTGGAACTGTGTGTGAAACTACAATTGGACTCCGAACATTGTGTTTTCCATTTTGTTCCTCCCAAACAAGTGATCCAAATGTTACCACACCATCTTCCTTCCCCATATAATGTATGCTCAATGTATACCTTTGTGTTTCATCCCTCTGCTCAAATATCAATTCCTCTGGATAAACAGTCACGACAGAACCCTTAGGAGCAACCACAGAAGCCTTATACCTTGTTGCACCCTTGCCAACATTTGTCACACTTCTTTCAAACGTTTTAATAAACGCCTTATTCGAATTGCCTAAACTGTTAAAGACAATGAATGATGGGTAGTTCAAATCATCTGATGCGTGTGAACAATCCAAGTTAGGTGATCTAGTAATAGTCAATATCTGGTTCCTGGTAAAGTTCATGGAGCATAGGAGATTAATGTAATCTTGTACACTAACATCATATATGAGGCCTGGATCAAGAGCACTGTTTGGATCAACATGTCCTGCTCCCATAGCTAGAGGTGTTGCTGCTTCATAGTTTTCGCCTATATCTTTAATTGGGCTTCTGCTATTATCAGTTGGGTTTGCAGTTGTGATCATGGCAGACCGAATGGCTGCAGGGCTCCATTCAGGGTGCACGCTTTTAAGAAGTGCTGCGACTCCAGAAGCATGTGGACATGCCATTGATGTTCCAGAGAGCATATAGTAGTCGCTTGTTAAACCAACGTCCCGGATTGCCCCTGTAACTTGATGTGGTATCCAAGCAGCCAAGATTAGTGTTCCTGGAGATATCAAGTCGGGCTTCAAGATATACGGGTAACTTCGTGAAGGGCCTCTTAAACTGTATGCAGCAACAGCAGGAGAGGGATTCGGGTTTGTTCCAAAAATAGTCTGTTGGAACTCAATAGTCACAGTTGCATTAGGACTATGTTGGGCATAATCAATGACATATGGTGCATCTTTTGAGCTAATCACAACACTTGGAGCGAAAAACTGACTCTGCTCAAAGATGGCATGTTCTTCTGAAATGAATATAGCTGCTGGGATGTGAACATCTGAATTCAAGAAAGTGCCCATCTGTGTCGTAAAGTTTCCTATATCCTCGCATATGATTATTCCAGTGGGGGTTGATTTAGACAAGGCTTCGACTGAGTCGCAAGAAGATATTTCCTTATTGTAGATTAGAGGGAAGTTTCTCACAAATGCATTTGCTGGAAACATACTCCATCCTGGAATGGTTCTCCCATTTCCAAGAGTTAAAGTTCCAGACAACCATCGATCAGTTGTCCCTGCTCCAACTGTTAGGACCCATGGGATTCCATTGTGCAAATTCCCGTTATGGTTCTTATCATTCCCTGCAGATGAAGAAACGAACACGCCTTTCTCCATTGCACCAAATGAGGCAATCGAGATGGGGTCTTCATACAATTTCAAGATATCGAACCCCATTGAGATCGATATGACATCGACGCCATCAGCAACAGCCTGGTCCATTCCGGCAAGGACATCTGAAGCCTGGCGGCCTTCATCCCACAGGACCTTATAAATGGCAATATGAGCACGGGGAGCAATCCCTCTAGCAGTCCCCGGTGCATAGCCAAAAAGTGAAACATTTTCTACGTAATTTCCAGCAACTGTAGATGAAGTATGTGTTCCATGACCTACAGTGTCTCTTCCTGAATCCATACTTATATTTAAACCAGGATCTTCACTCTTCAACCCCTTGTTGAAATATCTCACCCCAATAAGCTTTTTGTTGCATAAGGATGAATTGAATTCTTGCCCTGATTCACATATCCCTTTCCATCTATCTGGAATTTCAGGCATTCCATCGTCTTTGAAACTTGAACTTTCCGGCCATACGCCACTGTCAATGACTCCAACAATCACACCTTTTCCTAATTCCGAAGCTTTCCATAGTCCTGAGGAAGGATTGAGAGAGAGGAATTTAGGAGTATAAGTCGTGTCGATGGTAACAGTTTGATCTTTATAAGATGAGAGGAATCCAGGGGTATTTTTAAGAACAGCTAGTTCATCTTCGGACAAAACAACGCTGAATCCATCAATCACATGTTCATAAGTGTATATGATTTCTGGTGGAGTATTGTCATGGTGTTCACCTTTCTTTACAAGAACATCACTTGCAAGTTTTACAGAATCAACAATGGAGGAGTACCAATGGTGGCTGTTAGAGAAAATTTTGGGCATGGCTGATTTATCCATGTGTACAATATAATTTGATCTCTTTGCTGAGGCAGAAACGAAAGTAAGAGAAGCTAAAAGAAGCCATGCAGCAAACAGGCAGATAAGGGGAATTGATTTATTAGGAACTTCCATTACTCTTTGAAATGAACTTGTAATATGGTCAATTAGTTCATTGAATTGCTATTTATAAGTAGCTCCATTTGTGTATGTTAATGTGTGTAGAAACAAATGGTGACAATGTCAATGTGATAATGGTATATTTTAATAACGTGGAGGTAGTTAGACTAACTTATGCTGGACTGCTGGAGATTGTCGTGTTCACAACTCACAAGAGCCTAGCGGAGTCGTCAATAAGCTTAATTATAAACGGCTGCATTGTTGAAAAGTGAAGAATTTTTCTTTATTATCATCGTCGTGACCTCCATTGCGAAAAGTGGTGGTCACGATAGCTTGTATTCGCGGAAAGATTTTTGTCGCGGACTTCCATTGCGAGCGCCGCATTACGATGAGGTCACGATAATGAAGCATTTGGTACATCTTAATTGGCGCTGCCACTCCAATTTCGCCTAATCTCGAGCCTAACTGTATTTATTCCTCTTCGCTTCATAAACATGTGACAAGCTTCTACAGCTTAAAATCACACAAATACTAGAATAGAGCATAATCATCCTAATAATATTGTGCCTTTAATATTATCAGTTAACATATTGCTTCGAACAACATATTGCTCTGAACAACGAAGTTTTGCTTCAAAGAACTTGTAGTAGCTTTTTATCTGTTTCGATAAGTTTTCGGTCGGTATTTCGCTGCATAAAGAAAAATACTCAAACATAAATTATAGCCAGCTGTAGCATTTCAGAATTCCATCTTCCTCGCTTATTGTATGATTCTCGCAGCTAAAGAACAAAGGACGTAACTTTCACACGGCGGAACCCGTATAAAATTTTTCAGGTTCCAAGTATTTCCGCACTTAAATTTCATGCTTTTATTGATTGGCCAAACTCCTCGAAAAGGGATTTTAGGGTCTTAAATCCTAACAATCTCCAGACGAGTTCTCCTACGTAGCTCTAAGCATGAATGCTAATCAACGGTCGGAAGCCGTTAAATCATGACATTACGTCAAATTTGATAATCGATTTCAGCCACATCGAAGACGCATTGGCGATTTATCCTGCATCGAAAGAAGTTCGAACAAACCACTAAGTGGTAAGTTCTAAGCATTGGATGAGTGATTTAATTTGATGGGAAATTGGAAAGACACTCTCGTTGAAACATTATGATTGACATCATCCCCTGCACCACTCAAACTACATTCACCCAAACTCCATCCACTTAAGTCATGTCCTTCCTGGTTTGCTGAATCCATGCATGCCATACTTGCATTGCGGGATGGTATCGCACAATCTGATAGCTTATCTTCCGAAGAATTCCATGCGACTCCAGCATCTTTCTGGATCTATACTTGATTCGGAACTATGAGGATGAAAACTAGAATCATGCAAGGAGCTAACAGAACCCCTTTTTGCCTCCATTGAGCATCTGTATTTAGAAACTTGAATAAACCTGTAATTTGAGCCATATTGCTATTTTGATGGAAACTATAAACTATAGTGAGTCATCTACGTACATTATAAAATAGATTGTATAACATCAGTCTTACAAATGAACAAACTTCTAGAAGTCATCCACAGAATCTATGCTCGAACCAAACCTATTGACAATACTCTTCCCCACGTACTTGGTGCGGATTCTTCAACGGAAGCTACTTTCATGCTGCAGCTCTTGAAGAATCTTCCTTACATCTGCAATACATGAATCGAAACAGAGTTAAAGTATTCTAATCACAAAAGTTATGTGTTGTTAGTGAAATAGACCAACTGAGATTCTATCAGCATGCACTACAAAATATCTGACCAACCTCTTAGGGGATGTGAACATAAGTACAACTATAATCCAATTAAGAGACCACCTTAATGGAAAATCTTATATTAACCAAGAAATGTATTTTGACCTTAAACTTTAAATGTGTCAGACAGGTGATCAACAATTAGCCATACTTCGACGTCTATATGACAATGATAACTATAGAAACAGAGAGGTGACTACTTCGAACAAATACAATAGATACTTAAAGTTTGCCAAGTATAAGTTACTTGCCATTTGGATTTTGGTTATCAAACACATAACAATTAAATAAACATCAAATATAGAAACATGGAACATCAAATACATCTCTATAATGTGAAAATGGTGAGTTAAGTGTAAATTTATATTTTAATAAACAACTAGCTAGGCATTAAATATTATACATACTTGCTTGGCTTATTACTTCTAATTTATATGTTCTGTAGGATGAAATGTTTCGTTGCTATCAGGAGCTACAAGATCTGGGGTATTGACAAGGTGTTGAGGACTTTGGGCAAGACTACTACTAGGCACTAAGGAGGAACACTTTGCTTTTAATTTTTTCATTGTTTCATTGTTATCAGGCACTAAGGAGGAGCACTTTGGTTTTAATTGTTTCACTGTTTCATTGTTATCACAACTAGTATGTTTTAATTCATTGTTTTGTGCGTAGTTGAATATTGTTGCTAGATCATTTGTACACCCTCCTTCTCATCTACTTTCATTCTATTTTTATCTTTCTCAACTTATTCTATTTGATAAAAGTTTATATGCATTTTAAAAAATAAGTTAAATTTAACTCATGTTAAAAATGTTCTCTCTTAAAAAAATTCAAAAATCGAAACTAAACTACTTTGATGCAAAGGAGGGATTATTAATTATCATCTAGCATTCAATCATCACGTACGAACGTTAAAATGACTTCATCTTAAACTTAATTATTTCATAATTTGCTTAAGTATATTTTTGAAGGAAATATTTGATTAATTGTTCTGTAATGTCGAAAATCAAACCGACTGAAATCAACCGAAAATAATCTAAAATTTCTAACCACCAGATTCGAACCGATGATTAAAAAATAAACTAGATGAAAATTTATTCGGTTTGTTCCGCCAAAATATCAACTTGCTTCAAATAACCGAAACTAACGTTTCTACATGGAATGTTATATTATGTATATATTGTTATACTTATACTCATTATATACCATAGATAGGTTGCTGAGTTGTTAAAATAGCAATATTGTAGTCATCTATATCTATAATCTATATCTATATCTATATCTATATCTATAATTTATACGCTATGATCTATAATAATAATAATAACATACATATATATATATATATATAAAGCTCGCCAAGATGCGGCCAAGTTAGCTTCCTCTTTACACTATTAATTATTAAATTATCCTTCTGTTTAAAAATCTAAAATTTAGAAGTTCTAATAGGAATTAACTATTACTCCCTCCGTTTTTTTATTTAACGACGTTTTCGTATCTAGGTGGAACTTTGACTATCAATTATTTGTAAGTTATATGTTCAAAAATTATAATAAAATAATATTATGAAATTATTTACAAAGACGAATCTAATAATATAACTTTTATACAATATTTATTAAAATAATAAGTAATTAAGTATTGAATTGGCCAAAGTTTTACTCGATATACGAAAAACGCTAAATAAAAACAAACGTAGTGATTAAAAAGATTCATCATAATTTATAGTTGCACATGTTGAACTATGAAGCATTTTTTTTATTTTTTGGAACGTTTTCATCAAGACTATCGAGACCCCAAGGTCTCGATCGGGGTCTCAAACAAGGAACGATAGGTCGTTTCGACCCAATGGTCTCGACGGGGTCTCGGCGATTCGCTGCTGGAAGCTGCTCGACGCTGCTCTGCTCTAATTGCTGCTCAATTTAAGCCTAAATTTCAAAAGTATATCACTTTGATTTAAATATTTGGTATTGCTTTTACGAATCAGATTCATCATTCAAATACTAAAATAGATAATAATCATTCTAGAAAAATATCATTAGTCTATAATATTCTCAAGAACATAGTTTTTGTTCTCGCTAATATAGTTTTGTTCTTATAGCTTTCGCTGGCTGGTGATTTTGGTAATAAGAAAATACTCAACATAGATTATTATAGCCAGCTGCAGTAGACTCAGAATAATCTTCCTCGTTCATTAGCTGATTCAAGAAGAAGAATAATGACAATTTCACATATCGGTAAAATGAACCTCACAGAGGCAAATCTTTCGTGTCCTGCTTAATTCTCGCGAATTTATGTCGCTTCCTTATCGATTGCTCAAACTCCTGGTTTTTGTGGTCTTAAATCCTATCAAAGACATATGTAAAGTATTATCAATCGAAGGAATCTTCAACAAGATACATACATTGAGCACGATGTATCACATATATTTGACATATACTTTATTTAATTAACTTTATTTATTCATTCTTAATGATGCTTAATGATTCAAAGATATTTATCATCAATAATTACAATTATTTTGCCTTAATTTTTTCTTATAACTTTCATGATCCAATTCACAAGAATATGTCTCATACATTACATATTATATATTATTACTTTAGTACTCATTTCATCAATATGATTTTCTCATCATATGTCATTTTTAATATTTAATAATTGGCCTTAGTTAAATAATAATATATTTTATATAGAACTATTGTTATTCTTTTATTATTATTACATATGATAGGCATTTGTTAAATAATGACATATTTTTTGTAGAATTATTATTATTTATTATTATGTAGAACTATTGTTATAATAGTTATTAGTTAAATAACCATCTATTTTGAGTAGAATTATTATTATTATTATTAATGTTGTTATTTAATTCATGCGTATATAAATTTTATATAAGCGAGATCCACAAAATTTTAAATTATAGTTTTAAGTCATACTAATTTAACCGGCTACGAAAAGCAAATGATTCGATGATATTTTATTGATGATGAATTGCTAATATATTTAGTTAAAAGGACATCAAATGGCTAAAGAATATTTTTATATCTCTACGAACATCTCAAATGTCAGATAAAGATTTTCTATTGACTGTGATTTTATTATAATTTTTATATTATATTTAAAGCAGCTTATTTCATGACAAAAGACCTCATAAAATAAAAATATTAATTAAAATTCAAAGGAAATAGAATCCTTTTTACATGCCTTAATTATTTTGAATTAAACATAAAAAATGTATCAAATATTTGAGAAATCATCGTGATCACACGCCCTCATTTATTAAAGATTAAAAATGTTTATTAAAATCATCAAATGCTGCTAAAGGACTCCAACCAAATACAAACCAAATACTAATAGTGGACAAAATAATAAACAAACAATAAAGAAAAGACTAAAACAAAAATAACAAGATGCGATGCAGAACCCGCCTCGGGGTGTCAATTTAGCACCCAGTTCCGGGGGACAGCCTTTTGTCCCAAGGGAAGGCTCTTAATTATAACGACGAAGAAATTACAAAGCTTGAATGCCTTACACCTAATATACCGTGATTCACCTCCGCCATACTCTAATCTAATCTGGGCCTTTCCTCGAGACTAACCTCCCCTATCTCCTACCCAACACTTTCTCTCTAATGCCCGACTTACAATGAATAAATGTTAAAAAGCTCTCATGATCATATAACATACCGGCCATAATTAATCGCATATTATTTAAGTATAAAGAGTTCTTCTAACACAGATGGCCTACACTCAACACTCGTATTTTTTGCTCTCAAGAATGCAGACATTCTTTGTGGAAGAAAACAAAATATGAGGCGCACTTTGATTCTAGATTTCGACTTTATATAGCTGGTAGGTGACGGTGGCTTCTACTTTCAAAAAATGTAGCGCCTTCGATATGGTATGCTGTAAAAACCCTTCCATAAACACATGAGTCCCAATAGACTCCAACACTTGCCAAATCGTAATAACTTGATCTTCAAGAAATATCTTTCGAGATATTCAACAAATCAAGATTCATACACGCCGTAATACTCGAAACAAATCAAGCAAATGAGATACCCTCAAGCCCTACTATTTTAACACATGGTCGTGTGAGATAACAACGAAAGTATCCGCGCGCCAAGAATAAAAGTGCCGATCACATGCCAACACGCCTCTTCGAAAAATCTCGATCCAACATTCTACGCACCAACAACTTGAAGGAATGTTAATTAGGAAAATGAGTCCTTTTGTTTTACATTGTACCGAGAATATCTTTGGCTAATTAGCTGTTTGCCTTCTCTCAACTATCGCTTACCCTTTCAACTTCGCTCTCGAACTATCGTTTTCGCACGCCCCTAGACCTATTATTTCAACTTTAAATAGAAAAATGACTACCTTACCCCTAACACTAAACTAAAGTATAGGGGGCACGTTTCAAATATTTTACATAATTAGAATAAAATCCCACCATTTTCTTCTTTGACACATCCCACCCCTCCCCCTAAACTTTGCCCCCCGAACTTTCATCAACCACAAATTTCTTCTTCTTCGACACACCCCCTCTACGCCTCTCTCCCCTTATTGAATTCACCAATCACCAATTTTTATTCGACACACTCCCTACCCTACCCCTACTATCCCCACTCTCGCCTCTAAACCATCCCCTCAACTAATTAAACATTGGCCTTTTTTTATTTGGACATACTCCACCCTACCCCTACTTCACTTCTTTCGACTTTTTCCTGAATTAACCACCAATGTCAAAAGAATAAACCTGGCCAAGGAAGTTCTTTTAAAAGTTTGGGATGGAAATTCCCAGTGTGAGCCAGAGGAGGCGTAGTGCTGGCTAGCGCTAAATAAAAAATTCCTCAGATGTATGAAAGCTCATGTGATACTGCGGAGAAGTAGGATGTGGATACAGAAAAGCCACAATATTGTTAAAAAAATCAAATACAATAAAATCATGAGGAAAAGTTTATGGCGAAAGCTCACATTGTACGAAAGTCCAGAGGACGAACGGCCGTATTCTTTATACCAAAGAGAAATTCACAATGAAAGTTAAGAAAAGAAATGATATTTTATTCAATTACGTAAAAATAGCCTTAAATACGCACTATACTTTAGCTTTAGCTGTTGGCGAAAAATACCATTTTGAGCATTTAAAGTTGAATTAATAAATGGATGATACTTTTAAAAAGTTAACCGATAGCTCATGAGTCAAATTAAAATTAAACGATAATTTAAGAGATAAACAGCTAATTAGCCAATATCTTTTATTAAAGGTTCACTAAATTTAATTTACCCCTCTCAAATCAATTACACTGATCCCTAGCCTCGTCGCTACAAACCCTCAGACATTACTTGACGGCGAAATTACTTTGATACGCCCTGTCGACCCAGATTTCGGGCCTTCTGCTCTTACCACTCTGTGAACTCGGGAATCAAACACATCTCTTACTTTAGCTGAATCTTCATCAATTACAAAGACAATTAAGAATGATGTCATCATAAATCTTAATTTAAGGTCAACCTCTACCTCACTGGCAACCAAACTCACATCTCATTGTATAAATTGAGAAGCTGACACACAAAAGACCACTCATTTAACAGCTCATTACTACTTTTGACTTTCTGCATCCATATCTCTCATCATCATTCATTTCAAAATATTCTCATAACTATTTCTACTCCCCCATCCCTTTATCTAAAACCTATTTAATTTTATATAAAATTTAAATAAAATTCATATACATTTCACAAATAAAATTTTCTTTCCAATTTTTCTTACTTAATTTGATAAAATAAAAATTAAAAAAAATATATTTTTGGAAAAATAATTCTTAAATTAAGAATGAAAAAAATATTTCTTTACTTGATAAAAAAACGAATAAGCATTGAAGAGCTCAAAATGCATACCTATAAAATATAAGCATTGAAGAGCTCAAAATGCATTCAAAGCGTAAATATATTTATTTCATTTAAAAAACCTCCTAAAATGTCTACTCCCAATTAACCGCCCCAATACCTAGACAAATGGTCAAACTTCTTTTTTTTTAATAGTCAATTCATAATATTAGTTTCGAAAAATTAATCCGCCACTCAGCTTAATTATTCGAGTTCCATACGAAATATAATTAAATCCAGCCTAATAATAATATTTTTTAAATTCAAAAAATAACCAAAAATAAATTATAACCAAACAATTTCACAATTTCGTCTTGTACCATCCTGCAAAAATTTCTTACCGTCTTCATTGTTCTTGATCTAAGAGTAGTATTTAGCCCACTCCATGAAAATCCATCGCACACAAGACCGAATCTAAATGCAAGCATCTTTGGGCAAGCACTAAATCTACAAGATTGGCTTTTCCAATCGATGCCATTAAAAAGCTTCAGCCTAAATCGTCAGACTGTATCACAGTTGGTCCCTTCAACTATTATCCGTCTTCCTTTGAGAAAAACCTCAATAAGCCATATGAGATTTTTTTCATTTGAAATATTAAGATAAATTTTTGTATTTCTTCTTTTACAATTTATGTTACATCTAGAATATACAAGAATTGTGGGTTTTTGAAATTGCAAATCAATATTATTTTGTGTGACTCTATTTTTGCATCGTCGGAGATTATGAATGAATTTAGAGTTTCTTTTTGCTTGATGGAGCCAATCCTGAGTAAACTTCTTTTCCTTATTTTAAGTTGAGCTAGATGAATGAAGAGGCAAACATACGCGTGGTTAGATCTGATAGGTGCCAAGCTTTGACTGTAACGTTGGTCAGAAGCGACAGTTGAGTAATCTAATGCTGAAATAAGAAAGAGAGGAACCAAAACAAAGACTTATTTTAAATAATTCAATAAAATAATAAACCCATCATGGGTTTGACTCCCAAATACACCCTCCTCTTATATCAAGTCCTCTGCCCTTTGCCTCTATTTCACGTTTACTTTTTTTCCTTTCAATCTCTTCTCAAACACCAAAACCCCATTATTATTATTCAAGCTTTTGACCTTCAAAAGTTGTTACAATTATATGGCTGTGGAGTTTATGCCAGCGGCTTCAAGAATGGAACAAGCCGCGGCTCAAGAGGCGGCGAAAGCGGGGCTTCAAAGCGTGGAGAAGCTGATGAAGTTGATGTCTCAATCAAATCTTCTATCACAACCTCAATCAGATTACATAGCAGTTGCTGATGTAGCTGTTAACAAATTCAAGAAATTCATTTCATTGCTAGACATGACTCGAACAGGTCATGCCAGGTTCAGAAGAGGTCCAATCAATACTCCTATTTATCACACAACTCCAGTAAAGTCAGAAATATACCAATCAGAACCTATCACGTCAATTCGAAATCTATCCAGTAATCACTCGATGAGTAGCAGATGCGGGTTGCCTGTAACAAAGGAAATATACCAAACAGAAATAATTGGAAACACTAGTAATAATAACTCCTCGAAAGTATATTGTCCAATTGCAGTAAAAGCTCCATCGCCACTTGTTAGGAAAGATTCGTCAACGAATATTAGCTTCGCAGCTGCGGTTGAGTCAACGTCATCGTTGACTGGCGGAGAATCTGGTGGTTTCCGGCCTTCGATATCGTCGGGGTTTCAGATAACGAATTTATCACAGGTTACATCTGTGTGTAAACCGCCGCTTTGTACAACATCTAAGAGGAAGTGCAGCTCAATGGATGATGGGACCACGGTGGTCAAATGTGGAGGAACTGGATCTTCTAGTCGTTTGTCATGTCCTAAAGAGAGGTAACAAAGTCAACTCTATATGACTATTGATTGAATGGTTTTTATATTATGTTCCGTTAGAATACATGTTAAGAAATAAAATTGATATTAAAATATAATATTCGAAATCAATGAAACGTAATTATTTAATAAATTTTTCCATATAAAATTTCAGATACAAATCTTCGATCAAATATTTTCTGTTATTAGTATCTTCCCGGCTGATGTTAGAAAACCATAGATTGGATTAGGTGAAAGTAATTTTGACGATTAGGATGAATAGGAGAATGTAATGATAAAAGTATGAAATATTCACACTAATGATTTCTCGAAGTCTTTGTCGGAATAGCAGAAAAAGTTAACTACGGGACCTAATGATGGTATTTATGGATGTTGTGTAGAAAGTCAAAGGCAAGAAGAGTGGTTAGAGTTCCAGCTGTGAGCGCGAAGATGGCAGATATTCCAGCTGATGACTACACTTGGAGGAAATACGGTCAAAAGCCAATTAAAGGCTCTCCTCATCCAAGGTAAACATCACTACTCTTTAACTTCTTCTTTTTTTGGCATAATTGTGATCCCATTCACCCATTGTGTACATATAATATTTTTGATATCTTAATTGTAGACGGATAATTACATCTTTTGATATTCTGAGTTCAAAATATGAAAAAAATTAACAATATTTTTGGAATGCAAATAGTACTATTACTTGGAAAAGTACTGATCCAAATGGTAGTTATTGTTATGTATGGTCAAGCACCGTTATGTACATATACATTGAACTTGGTGTGTCTTTTGTTGGCGCTATGCTAGATGGAGAGATTAAGATGAATTTTGTTTTTAAAATGACAGGGGATATTATAGATGTAGCAGTGCAAGAGGATGCCCAGCACGTAAACATGTGGAGAGGGCATTAGATGATCCAAATGTGTTGATTTTGACATACGAAGGTGAACATAGCCATCCCTTTACCGTCACGGACTCACCGGATTCTTTTGTCTTTGAATGCTCCTAAATTCATTCACCAACAACACAATCGGAGATCATCAAACACATGGATTATTTCATAAATTCAGACTCCGGAGAGTTGATTATCAAGTGTAGATTATAGACACGTAACAAGACAATTGTTGTTCAACTAGTGTTTACTAAACACCTTGGGACTTGGATCCATTGTTTTCTATTTGCCCTCTCGGAAATTTTCTTAGATAATCCAAAGTGAAACAAGTATGATCAAGTGTTGGATTTCTTTGCAATTGACTTTCAAAATTTAACTTTTGTGTAGTAATTTGTTATAGCTTTCCAAATTGTTAAATTTGCTAGATTATTGGTGATTAAGAGTATAAAAATTTGAAGTCTCATTGACACATTTTATTTTAGTTGAGCACTTGAGATACACCTAAAAAGGGACCAAGATATTAGTAAGCATTTTAGTAGTATTTTATGTGCTTACAAGATATTAGTAAGCAATTTGCTTACACTTGTGTACATTATCGATTTCACAGATCACCATCTAATTCGCTCTAATAAACAGATAAGATATCTGCTCTTTTACATTCGTATAGGGTATTATAGTATTTTCATATTTATTTTAAAAAGAACTAAACGATTCACACGTGATAATTCGCTTTTCATTTCTTTGCGATTTTTTAGTTTGAACTTTTAACACAAATTAACACCACTAAATATAAACACAATTCAACAAATCATATGTTAATACAACTCTTTATAGCCGAAAAAGACGTGAATCCTTTAACACAAAAATAAGTAATTAAATGGTGGTTTCTCTGAAAATAAACGTAAAGTAAAATATGTTTCTGGAGCGATAAGAGACCGAAGCTTGTTTTCGGGATTTATGAATTTACATTTTATCTTGTGTAAACAATTTACCCTTATGTAAATATTTTGTTTAGTATCCACCAAAATATTATTGAACAAATCAAATTATGAGTTGTTACATTTGGGATCAGTTTCATTCAAAATGTCGCTACTTGTTAAATATGAGATCCGTGATCGATTTTCGGTTTTTGTTTGAGGGTTCCATCTATTTTAGATATTAAAATAGACTAAATTTCACGTTGAATGTGCTTAAATGGGGAATTGTATAAAACTTATTTTCTTTGGGTAAATTTTGAAATATAGAAAATTAAAAACACTTCAATGTATAAGAAATAAAGCCCATCTAAAAGATAAAAGGTCTAAGTTATCCTCGCTTAAAATGAAGGATATGATAGGGTGAATACTATTTCTCTAAGAGTATTCACATTATTTTTCCTATAATTTTTCTAAAATTTATTTTCAATTGCTACTTTTCTATTTTTTTGGGTTCACTTTTATTTTTTTATTATTCACCCTGTAGACATCGAAAATTTATCAAAAAATATTTAAATTAATTAAGAGACGAATCCAATCAACACTAAGGGTTTAGCCACTAAAAATGCCACGTGGTCGATTAGTGGCTCTCAATTAAACCCTAAATTCAAATCATTTAACGAGATTGAAATCAAGCCGGAATTAACTAAGTAAAAAATAAGGGTTTTACATTAATTAACCCCTGTTGAACTCTAAATATGATTCTCGAGGAAAACAAATTTCGCATTAAATGTCAATTAAATTAGGGCCTCGAAACCCCTAATTTTATTGATTAAACGCCAAACGAACATTCGGCGCCACGCGACCAAAAAAACGTTAATCCTGAAACTATAGGTTTAAATGAAGACTCCACAAGTTACGGGTTCAATATCACACTACGGAAGCTATCAAAACCTGCCATGACTCTGTAGTTTCTGCAGTGCAAAATCAGCATCTAAAAGGCCCCTGGTCACATGAAAAGGCTTGACCTAAAAAAAACCTGAACCCTTCCTCTACGAAAAGAGGCGCCCAAAGTGTTTTCTTTGAGGAAAAGTGATTTCATAAATTATCCGACTGGGCCTGCATTCCTCGCTTCAAAAATTCAACTGGGCCGCCGCATCCAACCGAACAAACCCGCCACCAAGCAAGCATTTTGTGCCTAGAAACCTATAAATACCCCCCCATTTGGGCAAACGACGACATTCATTCAATTCCACCACCAAAACACACAAAACCCTTTAAAATACAGAACGACCAAATTTATAAAGCTTAAATCTTTAAAACCCAGCAGCTGTAAAACACCACGGTGGCTTCTGGAACACTCAGTGGCCAAAGCAAAGATGAAATTGGCCGACATTCCACAAACGCAATACCTTCAAGTTTAAAGCAAAAATCAATTTGCAATCTAACGTAGCTTTTCAAAGAACGCCTCAATACCTCGTGATGTTTCAAGAGCCCCGATTATTCCAAAACTTGATGAACACCGATAAAATTTCCCCAAGTTTGATTCATCAAATCCCCATGTATATAGGAATACATCGGAAGCTGCCTGGGTCCCTATAGTTAGATTCTAGGGCGGGAAACACGCTTACTAAGAACGCTTACTCAAAGCTTAAATAAAAATCTCACTAAGTCCCCAAGCCGAGGTCAAATCTCACTACATGCTCCATGGCGCCAAATCTCCACCAGCCCCACGCTGGCCATATCCTCAAGTCTCACTCTACGCCAACACGTCAAGCAAGTCACTGCAGAGTGCTGCTAAGCAACGCCATGAATACTGCTTGCTATCACTCATGCCACCGAAGCTCGAGTCCTATCTTCAAATCAAGTGTCATATCAAGGCACTAAGTTCCATCAAAGACAAATGCATTTCCTGCCCAATAATCCCAACCATAGAACGCGAAAACACCAACTAAATTAATCAAGGCTCTTAGCTTATCCAAATACTTTTAAGTCCACCAAGAGTATTCAAAGCACTATCACACCGCAAACGCAGTAGTAAGTCCATCAAGTCCGGCACTCCAGACGTTCCAAAGCACCCAAGATCAAACCATACAACCAAATACGCGAACATACCGCTAAGCCACCGACTCTGACCATGTCCAAGTCCGCACTGGCCCCGTGCCCATCAAGACCGAACAAATATCCAAATTGCATTAGCTTCTATCCAAATCCAAATTAAGTCAAGTCAAATCCAAACTGCCTCAAATCACATGCCCTCAAATCAAACCAAGTCGCCCAAGCCTCGAGTCCAAACTGCCTCGCCCCTCAAGCTCAAGTCAAAGCCAAATGCCCAAACATCTTCACAAATCGTCAAGAACGCTATGGATCATGGGCTTGACAAATAATCCTTCTTCGATTTGATAAACCCATATCGAGAAATTTTCCTACAGTGGGTTTTATTTTGTATCCCCTATCATAAATAATAAAAATTCTTCTTTGCATTACACACCCTAGATTGAAAATTACATATTTCAAATATTTTAATAGAAATTTAGGATAAAATTAAATTTTAAAAAAAATAAAATAATATATTAAATATGGATGTCGGAATGAAATGTCTTTTAAATTGAATTTTTTTATAATTGAAAAGGAGTAAAAATGAAGGAGAAAAAATAACCTCAAATTACAGTGGCGATATAAATTTGGGCGGTGAATATATGAGCGAATAATTTTATGTGCCGCCTCTATTTTGTGAAGTTCGACGCAGCCTTACCCTTTATTTTTGTAGCCAATCAATAAAATAACTTTGCGACCTCGAAGTAGCTTCCATTCTTTCAATGGATAGTCGAACAAGCGACCGACCATGCATTCTACATAATCTGTCCTATTTTTGTACTAAAAAATAACCGATTATATTTTTAATAGGTGGAACCATATAATAGTGGACAAAATTTTTAACAATTCAATATTTTACCCATTTTTGCACTACTACTTCGTAATAGAATATCAGTGTCCATTTATAATCGATTTTTACTAAAAGAAAATTTTTAAACAATCTACTAACATGAAAAATCAATTTTTTCCTAAATAATTAAATAATACTCTTCCGCTTTTTTAAATTGGTTGCTTTAAATTTCATTTATACACGAATTCAAGCGAAAAGAAAAAAGTAGTAAAAAAAAGTTCATTTGAAAATATAGAATGACAATCAATCAAACAATATCATCGTACGTATTGCTAATTTAAAAAGAAAAAATTAGTTAAAGATATCGAAACGAAATGTTATGTGACATGCTAAAAGGACAACTAATAAAAATAAATTTATTTGACTAAAACGACAACTAAAAAAACGCTGAAAGGAAAGAAACAGAACTCGTGATTTAATAGTACTACCTCTATTTCAAATTAATCGACGCCCTGGGCTGCTCCTAATTCACAAAATTAATTTTTATTCACTAACCAAAAACATATAAAATTAATATAATTAAATTTATTTTTAAAAGTATTTCCATAATATTATTTTATTATAATTTTTCATAATAATTATAATAAATAATTAATAATTAAAATTATATCTTCTAAAATCATAAATCTATTAATTAAAACGAATGAAAGTATTAGGAATACGAATGTACATTTATATTCAATTTTTACCCAAAAGAGGACCGGCCAGCATTTAACATTTTAGATTTTACAGAAGGAATATAATCTAGTGAGCACTAGGGTTAGGGGCAGTGATGGCACAAATTCAGCAGCAGCAGAGTGGAGTAGTGGCCTCCAACGGCGGCGGTGGCAGTGATGGAGGCGGCGCCACTCCAGTATCAACATCACTATACGTGGGTGATTTGGACCAAAACGTGACGGATTCACAACTATACGATTTGTTCAACCAAGTAGGGCAAGTGGTGTCCGTTAGGGTATGTCGTGACCTCACTACTCGAAAGTCCCTTGGTTATGGCTACGTCAACTACACCTCTTCTCAAGATGGTATATATATATATATCTACTTTACATTTTCATTATTTTTTGTATTATCGTATGTTCGGATTAAGAGTTAATTGCTAATATAGTCCCAAGTAGTGTGATTCTCGTGCAGTTTGGTGCTGTTAGTAACACAGTAACAATCTAAGTCTCTCGATATTGTCAAATGTATGGTCTCGAAATTAATAAATGTTGCATACAAAATAGGGACCAAGGACCATACTACAATATTTGTGCTACCTTTGGGACTAATGTGTAACAATGTCATTATCTGGACTATACTGGAACAATGTTGCACTATCTGGGACTATGGGGACTATATTAACTCTTCGGATTAACCTTTATAAAATTTAAATATTTTGATAACCATAAAGTACACATAAAAATCACAATTATTGCTATTTGCTAAAGGGGGAAATATAATTAATACTCCGTATATAATTACAATGTCTTTTTTCATTTCTTAAAATTTTTGGGTGTTCGATTGAACGTCTATGAACAAACCACAACCGCCCTGTTTGAAGTTGAAGGTCTTTTGGGGTTTTAGGAGTAATCTAAAGTTATCTTAATACAATTGGAAAAAAACATACCGTTGTTGGCTTCCATTTTGTATATACATATTGGTTGATTTTGCTATACTACATTGTTTCAGTAATAGTTGTTGATTTCAATTTATACTCGGATTGTTAATCATGTTAGCACTTGAAAGTTAATTGAAGTTTTGAACTCTGGTTGATATGCCATAAACTTAAATCATGCTGTTTTTCTCCAAATTAGAGTATTCATATTTCTAAGTTATGTGGCCCATATGATTAACAGCTTTAAGGGCAATAGAAGTGCTGAATTTCACTCCTCTGAATACCAAGTCAATCAGAATTATGTATTCTCATCGTGACCCCAGCACCCGAAAGAGTGGAACAGCCAATATCTTCATCAAGGTACTATTTTCATTGCCGTATACCTAGGATAAGAGAGCAGGCCTTCATAAATTCAATTTTAAACTACTTCCACAGTTCAGTTAAATGCTCATTTGCTTAAACTGTTATCTGAAACACTTGGGGCAGGACCTAAACAACCTTCGTGTTACATGTTGCGTCAATTGCATGTTATCTGGATGTTATCTCTGTAATGTCACTTTTTCCATCTTGATAACTATAACCCACAATCTATTTGTACCTATTACTTCTTCTATTGCAATATGTAACTCCATCTAGTCATCTCTGATTATGTCCATAACAAAATAAAATGATTCCTTGGGAAATGTAAGCTGTGTGGTAGATTTATATTGAACAAACTCCAGGTAGCAAATTTGAAGGTTGGGTTGCTTGCAATATATGTAAAGGCATTTTATATATTTTTTCATGCAGAACTTGGATAAGAATATCGACAACAAAGCATTGCATGATACTTTCTTAAGCTTTGGAAACATTATTTCATGTAAGATTGCGACTGATCTGAATGGCGAGTCCAAAGGATACGGTTTTGTTCAGTTTGATAATGAAGAATCTGCTCAAAGTGCTATTGACAAGTTAAATGGAATGCTCATGAATGATAAGCAAGTATATGTTGGTCATTTCCTTCGCAAGCAAGAAAGAGATTCTCATGTGAGCAAAACAAAATATAACAATGTTTATGTGAAAAATCTCTCTGAATCTGCCACTGATGAAGAGATAAAGAATATATTTGGGGAGTATGGGATTATTACCAGTGCTGTCATAATGAGGGATGCTGATGGAAAATCCAAGTGTTTTGGCTTTATCAACTTTGAGAATGCAGATGATGCTGCTAAAGCTGTTGAAGCTTTAAATGGGAAAACAATCGGTGAGAAAGAGTGGTATGTCGGCAAGGCCCAAAAGAAATCCGAGAGAGAACAGGAGCTGAAAACTAAATTCGAGCAAAGTGCTAAAGAAGCCGCAGAAAAATCTCAAGGAGCCAATTTATATATTAAGAATTTGGATGACAGCATTAACGATGAGAAGCTCAAGGAATTGTTTTCAGAGTTTGGTACGATTACCTCATTCAAGGTATAATGTTGTTTTGTGTTAATTGCTACCTTTTATAATCGCAGTTACCTGTTCAATGTCAATCAATTTTTAAGGCTTGTTTCCTGAATATCGTGTGCTAGATCATGCGAGATCCTAGTGGTGTCAGCAAAGGCTCTGGGTTTGTTGCATTCTCAACACCTGAAGAAGCTTCTAGAGCTGTAAGTTGGCGATCTCATTGATTTTTCTAGTAAATTAGTAACCATGAGTTGATTTGTAAGTTTGTTCTTATGTTCTTTCTTTCCCATTTCCTCTCTTGACAGCTTTCTGAAATGAATGGGAAAATGATTATCAACAAACCGCTCTATGTGGCACTTGCACAGCGAAAAGAAGAGAGGATGGCGAGGCTGCAGGTATGTTGTAAAATTTTCTTCATGAGCCTAGATTAATTCAAACCTTAATCTGATGCCTGAATAGTTTAATTGATCACTATGAGCTCTTCGTTTCAAATTCTAATTATGTCATTAAAATTTAATGAAGTATGGTGAGACTTGCTATATATGAAGTTTTTTTTGTTTGTATCTTTCTTCGCATGTGGAATTGTCTCGTGTCCAAAACACAGTTATAACAATGAAGTTCAAATGTTAAGATACTGAGCTTCAACTCTTGAATACCCGTTCTTTTCTCAGATCCTGTTTTACTTTGATACAGGCTCAGTTTTCTCAGATGAGGCCTGTTGTAATGACCCCATCAATTGCTCCTCGTATGCCAATGTATCCTCCTGGAGCTCCTGGTATGGGACAACAGTTATTTTACGGTCAAGCACCTAATTCTATGCTTCCACAGGTAAACATTTGTTTGATAGATTGTGAGAATGCAAGACCATTATCATTTCTCTCTGATTATTTCCAATGATGGTTTTGTTACTAAGCAGAACATTATATATTTTGTAAGCAGGATATGTTCTCGAGTCTTGTGACAGTTAATTTGGATTAGTTTAGTGACTTTAGTCTCTTTCTTAAAGACATTTCAAATGTTGATATTGTTAATGAATCCAGTTTTGGGCCTTGTTGAGCAATACTAAGTAACCTTATTCATATGCATCTGCTCTATATCCTTTTTATTCTTTGTTGTTTAGCTGTTGTATTTAGCAATGTTGCACATGCATTTTTTTGTGTGCCTGGTGGGATAAACAGGTATAAAAGTCTCATTTCTTTTATGACCTCTTGTAGGCTGGGTTCGGATACCAGCAGCAATTAATTCCAGGTATGCGGCCAGGTGCGGCTCCTATGCCAAACTTTTTTGTGCCTATGGTGCAGCAAGGTCACCAAGGCCAGCGCCCAGGCGGTAGACGTGGTGCTGGTCCTGTACAGCAAACTCAACATAGTGTTCCGATGATGCAGCCACAGGTATTTACTTATTTTCCAAATTAATACTCACAACGTATTTCAATATAGAAAGCAGGATTCACCATCACAAACCTATACGGATGCTTCCTAGGGGTCGGATGCATCGTAATTCACCTTATCGCAATGGACCTGAACCAATGGCGGGTGTTGCTGGAGGCATGCTGTCGGTTCCATTTGACATGGGAGGCATGCTCCCTCGTGATGCTGCCGTTGCGCAGCCTCTGCCCATTACAGCTCTGGCTTCTGCCCTCGCTAATGCAACACCTGATCAACAGAGGACTGTAAGTTCTGTAACTTTGAGCATTTTATAGCATCTCCTATGTGGATGCCCTTGTGTTCACCGTTTCTTGTTTGTCACAGATGTTGGGTGAGAGTCTGTACCCATTAGTTGACCAGCTGGAGCACGAGCATGCAGCGAAAGTGACAGGCATGCTTCTGGAGATGGATCAAACTGAAGTTCTTCATCTGCTCGAATCTCCAGAAGCTCTCAAGGCCAAGGTTTCCGAGGCCATGGATGTCCTGAGAAACGTTCATTCAGGGAACGATGCAGCTGATCAACTTAGTTCATTGTCCCTCAGTGACAACCCTGTCTCGTAAAGCTGATGTTGATCTTCGGTTACTTTTCGTTATATTTTCCCCATTATGAAGGCACTAGATTTAGGATGAGTTTTGGGATACATGGTGATGCTATACCAACTGAATGCTTCGGTTGAAAGATGTTATGCAGTTTTGTTCTACATTTTTGTGGTGCTTACATTTCCATCTATGTTATTTTGCATAATGATTTTTGCGGTGCTTACATTTCCATCTATGTTTTTAGGATGAGTTTTGGGATACATGTTATTTTGCGGTGTTATTTTACATAATGATTTCAGCTGTCACAGATGATTTACAACGCTCTACAAAGAAAGAAGGAAGAAGGGCGGGCTACTACCCAAACGTTGATTCACTTGGACTCTTGCCGAGTCTTTGCCCACATAAATGGGTTGAACGGGCTTGAATCACAAGATACCAGTTTTTTTTTTTTACCCAACGAGTTTTAACTATATATATTTGTTTTTAAAGCACCAATTTTATATTCGTTTTTATCAGTATATATATTAATAATATAAAACATTATGTAATTGGTCCCATGTCTCACTTTACCTAAATTTATCCGAGCAAGGAGTGCTTTGCGTGGATTCAATGATGAGTATGTAAGTAATTACAATATCTTTTAAATAATGGAATAAATTTTTGATTCGTGCTTAACAACCTACTCCACTAGGCAAGGAATAAAGAGAAAAATAAGAAGCACAAACACACGAAAGAGTCCCCTGGAAAATCTCCACTCTTTGCATCAAATGTAAGAACACCAGTGGTTTGTATGGCTTCCATTACTTCCATCATTCTCCTTTCTTCTATACTTAAAAAAGAAAAAAAAAACTGAAAGATAGAAAGAGTGTTTATTCCGATTATTTATATATCCAAATTTGATCATTGCCAACGTTTTCTATTTTCTTTTTAGGTATTCTATCTCCCTCTCTTTCTTTGGGTATTTTATCTATACAAATAACATGCATCAAGTTTTAGTCTCTCTTTTTTGTATTTGCATGTGTTGTAGCTTATAGCTAAGTGGAATAAATTCAATTATTTATGTTGCTTGTCAATTATTTAAGTCTGTTTGGTGTATATTGATTTGAGTAGGGAGGTGTTACACGATCCTGCATTTAGGCTAAAATGTTTAGGACCTTTCTAAGTTGGAAATGCTTGCAGAAGAAATCTTCTTTGTTTACATATGAATTTTGTGTATGTTTTCATCGTTTAGTGAGTTGGTTGCGGCATGCGATGACCTTACAATAGTATATAGTGTTACATTTTTGCTGAAATTATAACAACAATGTGTTTAGAGGTATATATGTTGGATAAATATGATGTTAGTGCATGTTAGAAATATCTTGGCTGTTATGTGACTTGCTTGGTACGAATACTGCATCAATTTGTGGATGATTGGCTTCGTGAGTTGACCATTTCAGAATCTCGAATGTGGGAAACATTGAGTTTTGTATCTTAAATTTTCAGTATCGTCGTTTCAACCTACACTAAAAGGAATCTGGCAGAGTATTATTTCACATTTTTGGTGGGGCATTTGGTGTAGTCTTAACTCACCTTAAGAGTACTGGTCGAGGGTTTAAAAAAGTATTAGTTCACATTTCCATGGTTGATTGCTATGAAATAACATTTGATGTTTTTATCTGTTACTATTATTTTCATATATTTTTTTGGCTGATAAGTAATACCTGATTTATGATTTCAAACTAAATAGAGAATATCTGTAGTTAACATATTGGTTGATTCCAGGGTTTCTAAATACAAATGCTCTAATGGAGAGGCAAAGGAGTGCTGTTAGCTCCTTGCATGATTCTAGTTTTAATCATAGTTCCGAATCAAGTGAATCAAGTATAGATCCAGAAAGATGCTGGAGTAGCATGCGGAATTCTTCGGAAGAGCAGCTATCAGATTGTGCGATACCATCCCGCAATGCAAGTATGGCATGCATGGATTCAGCAAACCAGGAAGGACATGACTTAAGTGGATGGAGTTTGGGTGAATGTAGTTTGAGTGGTGCAGGGGATGATGTCAATCATAATGTTCCAACGAGTGTCCGCACTGAATCTGCCCTTGACTCAGAGGAGATGCAATATGAGTCATCTAATAATTGTCCACTGAATAATACCACTGGAACTCTGCATACTGGCCAGGCTGCAAGCGGGCATCTGTGTATGCAAAGCCCTTTTGTTCCTCAGGATTCTATTACTAATTTTAAATTTTATGGAAGCAATGAAAATGACAATGATGATTGTCAAATAATAGAATGTCACAATGCCTTTGGAACTGGCTCGTCTAATGGACAGTTGCATGTTACTAGTGCTCCTTTCCAACATTTTGGTACAACTTCTGGTAGTGGTGGATACATAGGGGTGGATTCTGATGTAAGAACAGGTAGTTCAATAGATTGTAAGCGTTTATCATGGAAATTGAAAACACTTAAAACAAATGCAGGCGAATCTTCTGGAAGTGGTAGCTCAAACTTTGAACCCGATGTTGAGAGAGGTTTTTGGCAAGGCACAAGGTTTCCTGGAATACCTGCTCCCACAGGAAATAGTCTCACTGTTGCTATAAGTGCATCTGGAAATGCGGAAAGTTCTCCAAGAAATTTTCGACTGGGGATCAGTTCTCCACATCAGCAAGATTGCCTGCCTGGTATTATCCCCTCCACAGAGACTGCTGGTGGAAGTTCAAATGTCTTATCAGCTCATCGATTGTTGAGAATCGCACCCATTAGTAATTCTTTGGACTTGGGTTCCTTTACTGTGGCTGATAATGGGAGTCTTCACAGACCAGCGACTACTTCTGTTAGAAGATCACGACCTCGGTGGTATCAAGTATCCAGCTCTGGATCTGGCAATTCAGATACTGTTACTTCTGATGAGAGATTTGCAATGCAGGATGAGCAACTGACCGTCAGAAGTGTTTCAAGAGAAATTTCAGAACATGCCATGTTCATACCTGTTTCCGAGATTGGAACTTCATATCATAATTCTATTAACAGGAGTTTAGCTGCTGGAAATGTTGATGTTTCTGGGAGAGTTGCATCTTTATCACGTGGTGGCTCAAGTTCAGGTGGCAACTCACATCACTCCTCTTTGGTTTGCCACCGGAATTCTCCTCTATATCCAAGGCGACAGTCAGAATTTGTCCATCGATCCTCAATTTCCCACCCTGGTGCTGAACAAAATACTAGTTATAATCCCACATATTCGAGTCCTTCCTCCTCTTCACCAGAGCAGATACATTTTTCTGGTTCTGCTAATCAAGTCCATCAGCGACCGCACTCAAGGTCTGCAGTGCTGTTGGAGAGACACCTGGGTCGTTCTCTTCGAGTTCCTTACCCATCACGTAGATTGGCAGCTGCTACTGAAGGAAGAAGCAGGCTAGTTTCCGAGGTATACAATACAAACTCATTGTCTTAGTTGCTAAACAAACATCTAGTTATAATTTGAGTTGTTTATTCTATACATAAAAGTTAATTTTAGTACAATAGTTCTTTTTGTTGGTAATATGCTTAGATGGTTATTCAATCTTTCCTGTATGCCAATCTTCTTTTATACTCCGTATTATTTTAATCTTTAATCACACAACTCTATCTAGCTTTGCGCTCTTTATATATGAGGAGATCCTGCGGTCATAGTTCACCTGATTTTTCTTCTGTTCATAAACTGTGCATTTTTATTTACTTCCAGTTGGTTTAAACTATAAACTTTGTGATCCCGTTATATTTTATTGTAATTTGAGCCATATTGCTATTTCGATGGACCACTTATATGGCTAAAGTTTCACCGGCTCGTGTACACGTATTTTATTTCTTACGTGTAATAAGTTTTCTTGATTAATTATCAAACACATTAGCGCAAAAATGCTTTAGCATTTTGGTTATATTTATGCACGCAATTTTGACTTTCAAGTACAATTCATAATATATATTGTAAATGTTGTTAAATATGTCCTGTCCTTATATTAATTTGATGAACAGATTCGCAATGTCTTGGATCTCATGCGTAGGGGTGAGGGGCTGCGAGTTGAGGTAAACCGCTAACCTATGATCAACACAATCTAAAATTACCCGTCAGTTGTTTGCGCAATTCGACTTTGCACGAACAGTTGAATTTATACCTCCAACTCTATTATCTCATTTCCACCATCTCGTTAAAGTGAGAACATATTAGTGGCATTTGTAAGAGACAGTACCCTTTAGCGATTTGGATGATTTGTGGCTTATATTTTTTCTTATATCCTTGCTGCAGGATATTATGATCCTTGACCAGTCCGTATTTTTCGGGATGGCTGATTTACATGATCGCCATAGAGATATGCGACTTGATGTTGATAACATGTCATACGAGGTTAACAAGCCAATAACTGATTTCATGTGAATCTTGTATTTTTTGCATGCATTCTTAGATGCTCAAATTTGTGTTTATGTTTACAGGAGTTACTGGCACTGGAAGATCGTATTGGGAACGTTTCAATTGGTTTAAGTGAAGAGATCATTTTAAGAAACTTGCGGCAGAGGAAGTATCTCTCCCTGAATGCTAACGATCTAGTGGAACCATGCTGCATATGCAGGGTACTACTGGTTTATCATCTCAAAGCATCTAGTTTGATCAATTTCCAATGTTTATCATATTTTCGGTTATCTTATTCTTTGTTATCATTCACAGGAGGAATATAATGATGGTGAAGATCTAGGCATACTAGAGTGCGGGCATAATTTTCACTCCGACTGCATTAAACAATGGTTGATGCAGAAAAACTTGTGTCCAGTTTGTAAAACAACTGGACTGAATAACTGAGCGAGGAAGGCGTATGATCATTTACGATGTAGATAAATATGCATTAAACGAGCAGTACTTTTCTCCTAGTTTTGCTGCTCAGGCATGCATATCTATTATGTATTTTCCCAATTTCCCAAATTTAGAGGCAACATAGTAGGGTACAAAGAATTGGAGAATATCAATTGCTCTTGTATGTTGTTTACTTTATTGTTTAGCAAATTCGTTTTCATTTTTTAAAGAATGTTTATGTTTATGTCATACTTCACCTGATTTTTCTTCTGTTCATAAACTGTGCATTTTCATTTATTTCCAGTTGGCTTAAACTATAAACTATGTGATTCCGTTATATTTTGTTGTAATTTGAGCCATATTGGCATATTGCTATTTAGATGGAAAACGTAAAGTAGCAAACAATAATTATAAATGAATAGTTCAAAGCAACATAAAATGTAAAGAAGTAACCAATAATTATGAATGATCTATTCAAATAAACATAAATTTAAATCAAGATGAAAATTAGGGAAAAAATCTATGATCTATTAACCGAGACTAAGGTCTCTACATAAGTAAGGACCTGTAGAGGTAAGGCAATCCTGTTATTGACTTTGATATTCATCATATTTCTAGAGATTTGGCCTTTGTCATTCACATAGAAACCCTTCATGGCATTGTTGTACACGGTCCACTCTGCCGCAGTTGTATCATTGTCTTCATGGAACAAGAGAAATAATAAATCGTTACTATTTCTGCACTTCCAAAATCCTAATGGCCGCTCAATTAGTGAATGAGGACCAATATTTGCCATATTGATCTATGAAGGACGACTTCTTTGGAAGTTCTTTGAAGTCCATATTTGGAATATCTTATCAAATTTCACTTTACAATAAAGAACTACTCCAATAGAGTCATGCATAGCAAATATGTTTGCGACATTATTCCTATAATAATCATTGGTTATTCCTAAGGGTAATGGTATTTGTCGGAAGACCTCTTTGACAATGTCAAATAAGAGGATCACCATCGCCTCTATGCCATAGGGACAACTTATGTCTCTTGCCACCCAACAGAACTTATCCTTTCGAAATAGCGTACCTGGAGCACATATTTCAGCTGACACATCAGAGCAATCAAAATTTAGCCATGTATTTGTTCTTAAAGAGTAGATTTTCATCTGGTAAGTATGTTCCTCTTCCTCCGAAATTCGTAGAACCTTATAATCATCGGTGGTGCAATCATAGCCAAACCCCATATGATCTGTCCATGTTTGGGTTCCTCGACGAAAATCATTTAACGAATAGGTTCCTCGAGCAACCGTTAGCTCTTGAAACAGTGGTAACGTCTTCAAGTCTCTGGTTGTTGGAAGGCGACAATAATTCCATTCTTCTTGCAATCAATATGACAAAAGCAAATAAGGCCATTACAAGTACCAACGATTTCGATTTCTTTAATACGGTTAATACAATTATTATTATCATGAGCCGAGCAATGTAACGGCACATGCTTAATAAAATATTGTTGGTGATTGGATTGATGAAACATTGTTCGGCCATCATCATCGTCATAAACTTGTTTTTCTTGTTGTTCACTACATATCAGCATAGTTAAAACCAAGAGATTGGTAGTGGTAAATCAATAGCTTTTCGTTTGTTTCCTGAATCCTGGTGTGCCTTGCAATGAAACTATGACTCTGGATGTGGTGGCACCACTCTTTGCATACCCCTTTGAATCTCACAAGGGATCTAGCAGGCAGCCGTGATAATATATCATCAACTACATCAAGAACTAGACTCATGCTTTTTTCTCAATAGGAAAAATAAAACCCTACTTGATAAAGTGATGACAACTACTACTAAATTTATTTATACTAAAAAAACTCTCCTAAACAGAATCTTGTTTAACCACGACTTTCGATCACAATATTGTGTTCGATTAGGAACATATTACTGGGCCGACTTTTACTGATTTTTACTTACTTTTATGTATGGCAAGTTTTGAAGTACAAGTATGACATGTAGTAATATGTTAAAGAGGTAGCAAGCGGAAATCAGCAGCGGTTTCGAGATACATTGCGAGAGATTTTACGGAGGAGTTGAATCGTGGGATATGTTTATTTGATCGAGGACAAGAGGCTTCGGCTTTAAGCCCTTGTCTGATTTTCTTGCGTGACTCGAATCATGGCGTGAAGAAATTTAGCGTCTTACGATATTCTTATTACTTTCGCTCGGCTGTCGATTAAAATTTTATGCTCAAGGGACAGATAATTCTTATCTTTGAAATACAGACTGCATATTGTGTAAAGATTTAATTTTTATATTACTCATTGAATTAGTTTTGATTATAATTTTGTCTTATACATGATATATAAATTGATTTATTTTACAGATTATAAATTGATTGTTACGGAGTATTATTATATGATTGACTATCAAATATATATAGTCTTCAATAGTTCTAACCATGAAAGATATTATAACAATTATTGGTACCATGTAAAGACTCACTATTTAAAAGTAATTTGTAATTGCAAGTAAATTCCCCCAAGGACTAATTCGAAATCCTCGGTACTAAGTTACACACAGTAACCTTATAAATATAGTTATAATAACTATCCCAAATTTTCAACTAATTCCACCATCCTTGAATCGAAGTTAGATAACATGACATGTATAATATTTTCTGCCTTTTAAAGGTAATTTAATCTTACTATATATATATATTTATAGTGTCAAACAGTTGAAATTTGATTAATTAATCATCAAAAATCGTTGCCGCCCTGCTTTGAACAAGCTCTCTGCCCTCCGTTTTACAAATAATAACAATTTTAATATTTAATACTTCTAGAATATATATTATAGACATCATCATCACATCAACTACACAAAAATGCTGAAATAGATTATTTTATAACTCACGAGGCACGAAATATTTGAATGTTTATATAACAACAAAAATATTGTAAATACTGCCTTCAAAAGTATCGTACTCATCAGGCACGAAAGAATTGAACAAAATTATATATAGAAGGGTCTTAAAACTTGCATTATATTCCAACCCAAAATGTTACCATCAATATAATTGTAATTGTTTACAACACAATCGAAGAATAAAAGGAATAATGACTGGGGGTTTATGAAAGAAACAAAATAGATGAGAAACAAGCATTGACGGAAAACTTTTGACATCTAAAAACATACACACAAGGATATTCTACCACCAAATTAAATCAACTATTTATTCACTGACTTCTCCGGTGATCATATCTCGGCGGCGACACTCCTGCCGGTCCATTAAACACACTTGTTGGAGAAGATGATCCATCAATAATATTGCTATTTCTCCTAAATATTATATTCTCACTTAATCTTCTTGAATAATGCTCCTTTTTCCTCTTCAATTTCCTCTTATTATTTATATTATAATTTGATGATTTTCTGTGTCCCCCTCTTAATAACGGTATCAAATACCATCCTATAGAAGTGCATAAAATAGCAAATGGTCTTCCATAGATGGCCAAAAACAACAGAATTAATATCACAACAACAGGCAAATAATAAAAGGGTTGTTTGAATTTTTCCAACTTAAAAGGCGAACTTGCATAACCCCTTTTCTTCTTGGGAATTTCTTCAACGTCCAACTTTTTATCTGTAGAAGTTTCATGATTTTCTGCATGTTTCTTCAGCTGCTCTGAGACTTGAAGAATATTAAGTGCTGGTTTTGATGATGTAATTGATGAAGCATCACTTGGTCGTTTACGTTTCACCTTAACGACGACAATCGGTTTAATTTCATTGTCACTTGTGATATCAAATTGAACTAAATCTATGTCTTCTGCCCCCTTTTGGGTATAAATCTTTTGCTTTTTTTCTTCTAATTCTGATAAAAGTGCATTGAACTTGTCGAGCCCAAGATTTGAGTAACGGTTTTTATTTTCTTTGTTTTTGTAAGAGCCACTCCTTCTTGATCTCTTTGGTGTTGAACATGGACTTAAGGTGTCTTCGTTTTCTTGATTTTGGAAACTCCCACAAATGAAAGTATTGAACATTTGGAAATGGTAATTAAAACAATAAAACTAGATGGTGATGATGATGATGATGATAAAGAGAGAATTTAGAAAGGTATGTTATGTTGTGTATTGACTTTGATTGTTTGTAACAAGAGTGAAATGAAAGGTTCAAGGAACTTATTTAACGTATGTTTAATTTTGGTTGGGAAGACCGGACCCAAGGGTGGAATAGTCAAATTGAGATGGTGAGTCCTTTGGAGGCCGAACATGTCCGCATTATTCTATGAAAATATATAGTAGTATACTCTTCTGTTCGAGATTCATTAAAAGCTTACTATTCTATACTTTTACACTTCCTCCAGTTTTATTTATTTATCGTTTTAACTTAAATTTTTTTTTTTCAAAATATTTATTATTTTACTATAGAAAATTGTCTTACATATTTTGATATCTTTTGACTATTTTTTAATAAAATTATCAACCAACCAATAATATAGTTTTAAATGATTGTTTTCTACATTTTCAATGTATTTTTTAATTACATTTATTTTTTCTTAATCTATATAAAAATTTCTAAAATGACAAATAAAAAAACCCGGAGAAAGTATGAAATAAAATAAAGAAAATAGATACTTAGCTTCTAATTATCAATGAAACGTCATATGAACTTAGCATTGATACATTTGGATAAATGCAAATGAAGCTTGTCATTGTACATATTTCTTGTTATTTCTAGTTGGATATTTGCGGGTTAAGAAAAAGCTTTGAAGATTAAATCATATATAAGTCGGCGTGATAAAAAATGTGAAGCAAGTTATATAGGTTGGGTAAGGCTGCGTTATTTAAGCGGAGTGATGAAGGGGACATTTTTTGAGCGTGTGTGATGAGCTGGGCCTCTTTATGACGTTTGTGATGAATAGTGTACATGTTTTTTTTTGCAATACCCCACCGAAATGGTCACGTGCTAGTCATGTGACCATCAATAACAGTTCGGCCGCGGAAGACAGGTTTTGCCCGTTATTAAGCAATAGAAGTGATGAGCAGGGCATTTTGAAGCGTGGGTGATGAGCCCAAACAGCTATGGCTTGTGTATGATGATTGAAATTTCTTCCCAAAAAATGAAAAAATCTTTTACAGTACTCATATGATGATACTTTAAGATTATCTTAGGCAGCGCTTAGATGAAGCCTTGATCTAAATTTTTGTTTAGGCGGCGGCAGGCTTTATCATCTAAATTTTAGCTTAAACAACGTTCGAGAGTGTTATGCAAGTAATTGCTTAGAAAAGCACAACACGAAAAATTTGTTTAAGTGCTTTATTTAAACGACTTTTCATAATATGGCATTTTTGTGTTGTCTAAGATATTTTTTGAGTGCTATTTAAGTCCTTTTTTATAATAGTGAAAGTAACATGATTTGGGAAATTTCCAAATTATTTATTTTCTTACAACTATTATTAAAAGTATTGAAGGATGGGGATTCGGGTGCTACATACAGTATATATGATTTTGTAGAAAATGTTTGGTCTAGTTTGGTTTGCTAGCTGTATACATAATCTAGTTTTGAAAATACGATTTGCGTTAATAAATTAAATGATAAGTACAGTATAGCCGTAGAGGTCAGCGGAATATGAAATGAATCGACCCACCCACGCACCTTATTAAATATATTGTGATACCTATGCATAATAAATTAATCTAGTAGTGTTAAAACAATTGCAATAATACTTCAAATCTAAAAAACCTTCCAATTTATATACTTTCATGATTATTAGTATTAACAAATACTCCGTAATATATGATAACATGTGGTTAGGAGACTTTTTAAATGTCTTGGGTTCGATTCTTATTGTAAGAGGATAGTGGGTGAATTTTTTGCAAAAAAAAAAAATACTCGGTAATATCATTTTAATTGAAGAATAATTTTTCACCAATTATTATATAATAATACAAAAAAATCAAATTTAAATTTTAAAAAGTCAAACTATCGAATCAAAATTGAACATTCTTTTTAAGGTTGTAAGGAGCGGTTTGTCGTTGTTACCATATAAAATTCTATTATAATCCTAACGACTTCATCAATAAACATCAATAATTCATATCAAACCGGCCTCTGTCATAGTTAAAATTCACTAGTTATATGGGCCAAAAACAAGTAAACATGAAATATTCTCTTAAAGATTCAGGAAACAACTAAATTACAAGATTATTGCTCTCTTATTATGTAGTTAAAACTTAAATAACATGGTAAATGTCAATGAACTATAAAACTGGTTGGCATAAAGGAAGGGGATGGAGAATTTCTAATTCGTCGTCCTGAATGATACGCGTGATACATTAACAAAATGTGAAATGTAACACAATTTCTTTTACTATGATGTTGCTGAACTTTATGCGACGAACATCCTGTCTGATTATAATTTAATGTCTTTTTTGTTCGTCGGTTTAGCAGAATATAAAACTTTTTACTTGATAACGGAGGATATTATTCAGAGTGTCAAATTATAATGCCTTCATTGTCATTTATCTTTCTATCACAAATATTTTTGAATTTCAAAAAAATTCATAATATTTTATCTGATTAATGAAAAGGGGTGTAAAAATTTAAAAAAACTTTTTTTTGATATTAGATAATCTGAGCACCAGTCATTGTACAAAAAATTCATTTGAAAGGAAAAAAATAAATTCAATGAAATAAAGCCTTGCTAAGTGACGGAGTTAGTTGGCCAAGCCTTTTTATTCTGTAGCCCCACCCAATTTGGGGTGTCAAAATAAGTTAGCCTGGATAAATGCGATACCGGGCCCTTGGAAATATTTAAATTGTGTTAATTTGATCGCATATTATGTGAAATGATTATCTTTTGACATATTTTAATTAACGCTCACGGAGTGATATATATGGTCCTTCTCGTTTTTTTACTTGACATCTAGCAAAAAAATTTATTTTGAAATAATTATCCAACAGAAAATTTCAATGCAATCTTTATTATTTTTCATACCAAGCCCCTATATTATTCAAAAATTACATAGTGAATATATAAGTTTTACTTTATGTTTAATACTATTAATTATTATTTTTGTTATTGATTGGGATATAGGTAAAATGTCTTCACATTCTTGGTATGCTTAGTGCGTGAAAAATCTTGGGATGTCGAAGTAAAAAAAAACAAGAGGAGTAATATTTATGAGACTTTGGTTTCAATGATAGCTTTAGTAAAGTGTCGGTCAGATATTAGTAGAGGCGATATTTTATTGATAGTTGGTCAAAATATTCTATTTAATAGTTTGGTAGAACTAACTTTGTAAAATATAATGGCATGCAATTTTGTTGTACGAAATACTATCCTTAGAGGGGGGTGAATAAGGATTAAACTACCTTTTTGGATTTTTCAAATTTTAATATTGAATTACAAATTTTAATTGCAATAAATTAACAAACTACCCCACACAAATAAGAACAATAAAGTGATATAACAATTATATTGTATAAAGCGAAAATGAAAAACACATAATATAAATAGCAAATAAAATACAAGAAAGAGAGATGACTCGTGATTTTAGCGAGCAGGTTTACTGAAGATGCTCGAACCGACTTTCCGACATCGAATTTTTTGGTAAAAGATCGCCACTATATTCTAAGTTCGTACACGCCAAACAACTCCTGAACAACGATCTACAACATAGCAACCCTATCTTTAGAAGCCCCGAATCCCGCTTTTTAGGATTCGATCTCTTAATCTCCCGGTTAAGAACCCGAGCAACTTCTGATTTCAACAACTATGAAAGTATATAGATTGTAACACCCTGAAGGCGCAAAATCTCTAAGCTAACGAAGTTGTATGAGAGGATTAAGAATGTTTTTTGATTTTGAAAAGTATGAAAAAGCGCCTCGAGAATTAATTTAAAAGATTTAGGTTAAAAAGTGTTTTTAGGCGACTTATGAACCCAATTAAGCGATCGAAAGCCACAAGATGGGAGTTTAGAAGGTCGACTGGTCGATCTCGAACTTGGTCGATCTCCCAAACTGCAAGTCGAGAGGAGTTCGTGCTCAGAGTCGGCCGCTCAGCACTTGATCCCGGCCGAGGGTTTGTTTCCTTCAGAAAATGAGTTTGAGCTTGATTTGGGTAACTGAATTAAGTATGATTTCAGCCCGTTATGCGACAAAGTCAAATTGGGTTGAATCCAAGCTCAATTCAAGTTCTAATCAAGCTCAAAACACATTATTTTCAAAACGTTTTAAATATTTAAACCATATTAAAACTTGCATTCTTAATCGCTAACATAAAACAAGATTAGTAAAGAGATTTCTTACATAAGACCTAATCAAAAGAAAAAAGTTTTTCAAATCTTCAACCACGGCCTTCGATCCTTTGACATGTAATTTTGCTCCACGATTTACTTCGATCGCACTACTAAGGACATCAAAAGATATTAGTATGAAAGAGGTAATTTGTTACCTTCAAAACATAGAGTTGGAAGATCCACGGATCAACAATTTTAACTCAATGCTCCGAGTATTAATTTATCGAGTTTCTACTACAATTGATAATTGAAAAAAACCTTAAAAAGAGAAAATATTCACGTGAAAAGGAGCGAAAAAAAGCACAAACACTATGGTAGTGCGTAGAAATAATGAAAATGAACTAAAAGAGTTCGAATTATTAATTTAGCGCTTTTATCGCTTTGATTGGAGACGGACAAAAATATTATCTTAGACCATGCGTAGAAATAATGAAAAATGAAATAAAAATAGCACGAATTATTAATTTAGCACCTTATCCCCTAGTCGAAAACGGCCAAAAATATTATCTTAGAGAGTTTATTAAATAACCGAGTATTACTTTATCGATTTTCTACCGTAGTTGATAATTGAAAAAAAAACCGTTAAAAAAAGAAAAAAATCTCCACGCGCCATGGTCCCATGACCATTAGCGTGTAACAAACGCATAGTCCGTTTAATATCTTATTTCTTTCCGTCGCAAAGATTATTACGTTTGATTTTAGGTTTTTCATAGTTGAACTTTGATCATAAGATATTTTTGTTTGTGTTTTATAATATTTTTGAAAATATATCAATAAAAATATATTTTAATTCTTTTAATTGATATGTTTTAAGCAAATATTATAAAATAAAATAAAAATATATCGCGATCGAATTAACTATAAAAAATTGAAAAAGTCGAAAATATGTGATATCTTCAAGGATGAGCAGATTACGAATCTTCAGGGGAATCATTGAATTCCTAGCTACATAACTTTGTTTCATATGGTCTGACTTTTGAGATAAAACAAGTTACATACTTACATCCCATGCGGTAAGTTGCTTAGGGGTGATAATAATACAATTAGTTTATTAGACGTGGTAAGCTGAAAGAGATTAATTTAACAAACTCAACATATTAATCAATTAATCAGATATTTTATTTACAGCGTGTCCTCTGGTTGCCCAGTAAAGCTGCGAGATCTGATCTGCTCTTTGAATAAAGAGATTTTTTCTTTCTGCGGGTGAACATTTTTATTAGGCGAATAGGTTGAGAGATGTCGTTTATTAAATTTTTCAATTCGATCATTAATTAGGTTGTTTTCGATCGACAGTTAAAGTTAAAATTGATTCTTAATAGCGGCTTTGGGTGAAATTGAATTTTTTCACATTTTTTCGAGGACATTTTGGTCTTTTCATCTTTAAGATAACTCATTTCACTGTTCTTTTTCAGTTTTATGAATCAAACCCCCATTAATGCCACTATCAATCAAGCTGACAATTAGGTGAAAACAAGCCAGAGTGGTTACTGCTTGTATAGACATGGGATGCGCCACCGCCCGGAGTGAAAGGAGTTCATGAGTGCAGGCGGTGGGTATGAGTAGATGATTATTTGTTGAGGGGTTGTAGGATTTAATTGGTGGTGATAATGGTTGCGGGATCTATGGATGGAGAGGTGGAATGGGTGTTTTAATGGGAGGACCCAATTTGAGCCGCCTTAAAGGATGAAAATACCAAATTGCCCACAAAATGTGAAAATGTAAAAAGTTGATTCAGTACGAAAGTCGTGATATTGAATTACACTCTGAGAGCAGTGATCAGCAGCTAATCGACAAAATGACCAGGTGAAACCTATGACACGTCAGTGATCTCTGAGCCAATTCTTTATTTGGTGCATGAGCTTGATGACCAGCTTATTATAATTTGCGGAATTAAATTATTATTATAACTTAGATTAAGATTGCTTAATGATCTTTGAAACATGAAGATCAAGAAAGATAATGATAATGTCTATATCATCAACAGTGAACGATTTCATGATTTTTTTATACAATTTCTTATATATGTTGGAATGTGCTAGTCGAAGCCAAAGATATGGGTGCTAGTTGAAGCCATGACAATAAAAAAATTAATTTGCCTTCTGTTAATCAACATTATCTTATAATTAGCAGGCTCAATCTATTTCCTTGGATTTTTTAAAGCTTATTGTTAACATCGAATGCAATTTTAATTCATCGATTCAATATATATACATTAAGGACCATATTCCATGATCGTTTTGCCATTTTAAATACAAGAAATGGGGAGAAAAAAAACATTGAAAATACACCATTTTTTCTTGGTTATAGATACTAATGATACCCCCCAGTCTTGAGGAAATTCAAAATATGGTCCATGATGAAATGACTTAGTGGCTACGGCCATAAACAGTAAGGTGATGTCGGATCAAGAAAATTTGCTTCATTGAAAAGAATAAATATAATGAATTTGACATGGAGAGGTAGGTAGTTGTTGGTGCTTCAACATCAGGCAAGCAATAACATCACCAAACTAATTGTCCAATTATTTACACATCTGCAGGCAGTCTCCTTTAACTCTGCACCCCCCATATTTCTCCATATCTCATTGCTCATAACTTTACTCCCCATTTTTATCTCATATTTATTCTTCACGGGCAATTTCGGACTATTCGATAAAGAAGCTTAGAGGGTTCTATTTTCCCATTGATACTTATATAAGTCATGGCATTTGCTGGAACAACTCAGAAATGCATGGCTTGCAACAAGACAGTCTACCTTGTTGACAAGTTAACTGCTGATAATCGGATTTACCACAAAGCCTGTTTCAGATGCCACCATTGCAAGAGCACTCTTAAGGTTTCTACTTTTTATTGATATTTTCGTCTCAACTTTTTTCTGCACATAAGCAGATTGAACTTCATTTCGTCTGCATTTAGCTTTACAAAGATCAATCCATCTTCCCAGCATAAACATGTAAAACTATTCAGGGTTAAATGATGATTCATTGCATACCAGGTGGACAACCCCTTATATGATTCCTTAGGTAACTATTCCAGGATCTGGATTCCTAAGCGTGTATATATCTTGCCCTTCCCTGATCAAAATTCTAGTTTCCTTGTCAAGACTTAAATTATGCCTTGATAAGAACAAAAAGAGTTTGTGTTAGCAATCTTAGGTCTTCACGATTTAGAAGCATGATATGATGATGCATCATAAGTAAAAAAACAATTACTGCATAATTACTTAACTAGAAGCATAAGTATTGAAGCTTTAGCTTTTTTTTTATTAATCCATGCACTTAAAACTTGCAGTTGGGAAATTACAATTCTTTTGAGGGAGTTCTCTACTGCAGGCCACACTTTGATCAGCTATTCAAAAGAACTGGCAGTCTTGAGAAAAGCTTTGAGGGTATGTCTAAATGAATTTCTTATGATTAAATCATTAATTTGAGACACGTGTCTTACTTCTTGATTGTATTCAGGGGCACCTAAGATTGCAAAGCCGCAGAAACCTGTTGACAGTGAGGTCAGTGGAAAATATTTATAGGCTTCCACTGTATTGTCAAGGGTAGCATTCTAATCATGAATCTTGTATGCAGAAACCTCTGGCAAATAAAGTTGCAAGCAAGTTTGGAGGAACAAGGGATAAATGTGCAGGCTGTAAGATTACTGTTTATCCAACTGAGAAGGTATTTGAGGAATTTAATTTTCAGCTTTCTGAGTTCAAACAATCGGCATAATATATCTGCTCATTGTCTGAATACTCAGTTTCAAATGTGAAAATATGCACTTACAGTTAACTTAGATTTGTTAATGAAAATAATTTTTAATGGAACAGTCAGTACTCAGTAGCATGTATAGATGCATAACAATTACAGAGTAAAATTATACTTTGTGTTAAATAGGTTCAAGTAAATGGAACTCCATACCACAAGAGCTGCTTCAAATGTAGCCATGGAGGTTGTGTGATCAGCCCGTCCAACTACATTGCTCATGAAGGACGCCTATACTGCAAACACCATCACATTCAACTCATCAAGGAGAAAGGAAACTTGAGTCAGCTGGAAGGTGAAAGTGACAAACAATCAGTAAAAGCCACAGTATTAGTTGCAGAACTATAAATGTACCAACATGGCTTTCACTTTCATATTTTACAGCATCATTCAGTCGTTTACTTACAAAATGTATTTGAATGATCATCATGTATCGTACTTCCTTCATGCAATCAAGAACTCATAGTAGTAAGGCCTACAAACCAGTTGGACGTGTGCTTTCAGTTTGAGGGCCGAAATATTCATTCTTGATTGGGTTGCAATATTATGAATGTTTGAACTTTCAAGTGAGATAAAAAGATTGCTTAAACTTTACTCTGTTATTGTAACTTATCATGAAACTTACATCCTAATAATTAATCGAGGGCCAGGCTTCATTTCCATCTATCAAGAATATCAACATCATCAATCCAGTAAAGCTACCTAGTAAGTCAATTTTCTGAGAGATGGCTCTCTTTCGGTCTCTTACATATCCCTAGAAGGAGAGAAAGAAACAGATCATCTGCATTCATTATAAGCTACTGCTTACCTGGATCTAAGCTAGTTTTGCAGTCCTCCGTTCGCAATAGTGGAAAACATAGTAAGGAAACAGATTAACTACACTCGTATGAAAAATCTAACGCTACATAAACAACAAAAGAAATGGGTTTCCCTTCATTATGAAAAGGGCTTGATAAATAAATCGTTTCGAATTATCGAAAGTTAAATTATTGAAAAACGAGTCAGTGTATCACTGAGGTCCCTAAAAATTAACTATAGGAAAGAGGTAAAATGTTACAACTGAGAAATATAACAATTTAAATTTCTATACAACATTGTTTGGAAAGAACTCTCTTTCCCCTTTTGTCGTACGAACTTCTAGCCATCAGTTGTCATGAAGTTGGAAGGCCTACTGAATCTAAGAAACCATCTTGAGTAATGTGCTTCAGGTCTATGATATAGTTGTTCCACATAAAACCAAACCCAAACATCCCGTTTCCATATTGCCATATTCTCCCCTCCACTTGCTGAGAATTTGAACTCCTTCCAGCTGCTAAATCGGCGATAACCAGATCATAGTTCGAGGTGATATTCAACATTCTAGAGACATCATTGATCTCAGAAGGAGGTAAATCTTCATAGCTGAACTCTGACTCCATCAGGGGCTGAACATGCATGCGATTATTGTAGATATGTTCTTCAACTGCTGAGAATGGAAACTCGGTGAGTGTAGTAGAAGATGCCCAAAATACAGGGGTATGACCAGAGGATGACCCAGACGAGTTCCCAATTCTTCGACAAGCAATACCCCCAATATCATCATAAGCAACTAGGTAAAATGCCAAGGTCATGTCATCACAAATTCCCTGAAACACAATAAGTTAAGCCCTGCTGATCAGCATCAAATCCAGCAGGATCAGATGGTTTGAAGAATCTTTCTAACCAGCTAGCAGTAAATGCATAGTCTCCACATTGTTCAATTAGATTCTTCAATTGCATACACGACTTAAAGAAACCAGACTACTTAAAAATGGTCCATATATGCTGCAAGGCTGGCTTCATTATTTGCAGGCAGTCTTGGGAACAAGTGCAATATGTTTTCCAACATTCAGAAGCAAAACAAATCTTGTAACAAATTTCCAACAGTGATCACAAAAGTTACTCCGAGCAGTGATCTGATGGAAATATGTACAGGGTTTCATCAAATTGGATATTGATTTTTGTATTTAAATGCCACGTCTCAATGATTATACATCATTGAAAACCATGATCTGTTTCTATCTGCTTACCAAGAGACGAATTTCAACATCTCAATTCAGGTCATTTTGCCATTGCAAGAGACAAGATCTCCTCTAACAAGCATAACCATACTAAACGATAACGCAATACTCCAATAAAGTTTAAATCTTTCGAATGCTCATTAACAAATACAGACACAACCATGAAAATCATATGCAAATAGTTTACAACTTTTCGGAAGCACAAACTGATACATACCTTCCAAAGACCTTGCAACGGGTGGGCTGGCGTAGGCGAGCAATTCACGATTTTCACAAAATGCTGAGACTCCCACTTCCTCCTCCCTATTCTCTCCCTCTCCCTCTCCCTCCTCCTCTGCCTCCTCCAAGATCCATTCCCAGGACTAGTCGAATTCGCAAACTTCTGATAAATATCCAACATTGATACATCCAATATTCCTCCTCCACTACCAGGACTCCCATAAACCTCCTCACTCCCCTCCTCCTCCCTCACATTCATCGAACTCCCCACCCGCGACATCCCTCTCCTCCCCCCCTCACTTCCAGGCGAATTCGAACTTCTCGAAAACTCCTCAACCACAATGTGATTCCTCCCAATAAAACTCACATCCACCCTCACCAAATCACTCTCCAAACTACCCAACTCCTCCCAACTCCCAAACTCACCCGATAACTCAACGGACCCTTCATGATCAACATAATACAAATCCCCCCCTTTATCATCCAACCCACCAAACAAAAAAGGAACTTTTTTCACCCCATAAGACCCTTTTTCTAAAGGAGCAATCTTGAATCCAATAATATAAAAAGGACCCCATTCAAATAATACCAAAGATGGAGGCAAAATGGTGGAGGGTATGTGTCCTTGTGAAGGGGGGCAACTAAGGCGCCAAAATCCTATAATATTATCAAATTCTTGAAGGGTTTTGTAGAGTTGTTTATATGAAATACCTTCAAGGGACCATTTTGCAATATTTGTATTGGATCCAAATTTTCTGTGACACATAGAAAACCATAATCTTTGATCATCTCTGCAGATTAAAGAATATTGTTTTGAGGTGCAACCAAATATGCTGATTTCTTGGGGGTTTAGGCATGAGAGAATGTATAATTGTACATCTTCTGGAAATTCATTGAATGGAAATGGTGAAGATTCATTCATAATTTTGGGAAAGATGAGGTTTTTTAATTGGGGGGAGGGGGGAGGTTTTATGTAATGGGAAATCTGGGATTATTCTTTTTTGCTTTTTCTTTGTCCTGTGAATATTCTTTTGATAATTCTGAGAAAACTTAGGAGACATTATAATCATTACCGAAAGAGATCTATCGATTAAACTAACATCCGGTCAAAGTTTGAATCTCATTGTAGTGAGGTGGGAGGGGGGTTGGGAATTATAATTACTACTGAATGAGATAATCGAATGGTACGCCTTATTCTTGAGGGCAAGCTTTGGATCTCATTGTAGGAGAGGTGGGAGAGGTTTGGGAAGTATTGTAATCGAATAGTTTATTGATTGAGCTAACATTTCTTGATCCTTTAGGTCAATGGTTAGGATAGAGTGGGGAATGTGCAAATCACATAAGAAACTAGTCATAATAAATAGTTTTGTTTCTGCAGATTTGTATTGATTCCAGCCAGGTTGTAAGGCTTGATCAATGTTTCTTTGAGTGAATATTGATCTCAATGTGCCGTGTATATTTTATTTTTTTGATAATTTAAGTTTTGTTCAGATGTTCACGTTACAATGAGGATTTCAACAGTACACAACTATCTATCTAATCTTTGGTCCTTTTCCTATCTTCTTATTTTCTGTATTGAGTGATGGACAACACTATACACACACCCAAATAGTATTTTTATTAGTGAAATGACAATTTTGTCCTTAATAAAACTTCCTCAATTACTACACTTACAATTAGGGGGGGCAAAATAGTCATTTTACCCTCAACTACTACACTATTTGGGTGTGTGTATAACAGTTGAGTGATCTGATGCAGCCTGCATTATGAAGTGTAATGAAAATAGCAATCTATCAATTGAAATTATTTGATACAATGTTTTCCAGTCGGTGTATTAGGACACTTGGATTCATTAGATCCCAAAATGAGTTTACTTTTTCACTAAGGATAAGAATTACAAATTAAAACGAATTTATTTAGAACCAAACCTCATACAAATCTTTGATCACAGAACTTATATAAATCTTTACTTGTCACTTGCATTAGATTTGAACCTCTGAAAATCGTTACTTTCAAGAGATTGTTCAATAGATGATGATTTTCCACCATTGGCAAAATGATCCCTCGAGCCGATTCTGTTATGAGTTGATCTTCCGCTGCCTGCAAGAATCCCATCAAAACTCTGACATATTTCTTCTTCTATAGACGCTGGAGGCATACATGACTTCGATTGTAAAACAGTCTTGTTCGTTTTCAAGAATTCTGAATATGCCGGCACAATAAGCTTGACTGTGGCATCTCTAATTTGTTCTCTCAAGACAGAATCATCAATCTTGTATAAGCTTCTATGCTTTTGTAGCATTTCATTGAGCCCCTTCATGAACGCCTCAAACTTCCCCCTTGCAATGGTGCCACTCTCATTTTTTCCGGCTCTTTTTAGCTCCTCCAAGTCAAGTAGTCTCACCAACGAGCCCCATGCTTGCTTCTGGTACATATAAGCTGCTTCTTCTGCGACAGATTTATACTTCTTCTTCACATACTGCTCTCCCAGAAGGTTCCCCAGTTGTGAATTTCTGACCCTTATGTAGATGTACCAGTAACTATTCATAGAAAATATGTGCATTAACACTTTATCCTTGCAATGCAACTTTTTAGATTCCAGATTTCGCTGAATTGCTTCCATTACATTGCAAATAGCATCTCTGAGTAAATCGTCATCAGTTTCTGGCTTTGAGAACATCCCAGATTTCCATATCTGTTCAGTCCTGAGAACTTTCGCCATTGGTATATTGTATGCATCAGAAGCAATGTGCTTCAGATAGTTTACAGCATATCTCACAAGTTTTGAAACTGATCCATCTTGCGGAGGGGGAACACCATCCTGATTGCCTTCAATTTGAAGGCCAAACTCCCAAAATACCTTTGCTGAAACATGGACCAAAAGCTTTATCAGTTCACGGTATCGTAAGCAAATGTCTTCACTGGCTTCGTCATCAAAAACCTCTATGAAGAAAGGTTTAAGTGTTTCCAATGAGTTGTACATTTCCAAAAGCTTGAATAATTTCTGAGGTTCTTTTTTGCTTCTTGCAACGGCCTCACCAAAACGAAAGAAAACTGCCATGATCTTGTCGGTTATTTTCACAAAGCACTCCGTCCACACTGCACCATCTAGAATTCTTCCTAGTACTTGGCTGCACAAATTCTTCTCTGATACAAACACAGTTTGGATAGCAAGCTCGAAGTGTTGAATCCAGAGAGTCATAGCCGTCTCTAAGCTCTCCCATTCCATTTCGTCAATCCCTTCTGGTGTGTAAGTCTTTAGGTAATCTGGATTCAATCTCATTAATGCTTTAGCAGCCCTTTTATACCTCACCTATCAAACAAATACATTAAAAAATAGTCCCATTATGAATATTTTCAATACAAATGATATAACAATAATATAGCAATATGATCATTTTAATAAAGGGTTCTGACATTCCTTACCTTTACATAGATATCAATACAGATATCCAAGCAATCATTCGCTGCTAGCTCCTCAGAAATTCGTTGTAGAACTTCTACTTCCAGCTCAGTTCCCAATTCAGTAGCCACTGGCATCTCCAATGAATCATCACCTTGCAACTCACCAAATTTCTGATGCTTGAGTTGCTGCAACAAGGCCTCAAATTCATCTTGAAGATTCATCAAAGCCTCATCAAGCAAACCATCAAATTTCATAACCTCCACCTCTGTTTCGTAGAGAGCTTTTAAAGTAACCATTGTCTCCTTCAAACGATATATCCTGTATTGTTCAGTAGCCTTAGTCCTGCTCAAGAACTCCACCACTTCTTGTAGCTTCTGAATAGCAGGCTCACACTCTTGGCAAACAGTATTGATCGCAGCATTCAATTCCTCAACACATTCCACATACTTGAACAACTTCTTGAGCCTCTTCTCCGATGCATTCTCATTAGATAGCCGTGAAGAAAGATCAAGAAGCTTACGTTGGAGGGACTCGGATTGTTTGAAGCTATCTAGAAGAGCTAGAGCCGGAGCAATGGCTCGATTTATTCTAGCATCCAGAGCTTTATTGGCAATAGATAGAGTCTGTAGTGGAGCCATTCTTCTTGAAGCCAACGTTAAATTTTCTTGAATTGCATCGAAATTAATGTCCATCTTTTCTAAGCTTGCATCCATTTCATCTGTAGCTTGCAGGATGGATTTTATGTCAGAATATGTTTCTTCAAGTTTAGAGATTGTTGCTTCATCTTCTTTATAATCCGTAGACATTGTTTCAATTGGACAAAAAAAATAAAACAATTGCATGTAACGACTTAGTTGAGCATTGGAAACTTTAGGACCAAGACTTCTATGTGCTTAAATGGCCTATGACATCAAATCAAGACAAAATGATACATCTATTTCATCTTTATGTACGATGTTAACAAAGTACAAATGGCATTAGTTTTGGAAACATGACAAGGGGGCAAAACGGCCTAAAATATTATTCCAGCCGGTGCATTAAACCCAAATAAAATATTTAGCTAATTAGACAATTGTTTAGTATCATGTTGAATCATGATGCATTCTTAGATAAATTGTATTTTTACCAAGTCATTATGTTGGTTTGGCATCAATTTAGCATTAACTCTCCAAATTTTAAAAAGAAGTAGTCCAAAGTTTGGACTCAAAGCCTTGAAAGTTCAACAATATTTAGGAGAACATGAAAAATGACGTTGACGTTCGAATCATTTTTGTCCATGCTAAACAATTTTTAAATATGTAATAGTCTCATGGTAAGAAGAAAAATGATGTTAGAAAACCAAGATTTTAACCTTACTGTATAGTTGTACCGCATCGTCTTTTAGTTTTCACGATTCGATTCCCTCTTTCATGACAATTTATTAGAACAATAAGTCCAACCAATTTATTTTAATTAAATGTTTTCGATTTATAACATGAGTTTTAACTTAAATTATATTTTATTTTTTTATCATAACAAATATAAATTTACATCATTCGACTTATTTTTTTAAATAATATTATTTCCTTATCCAAACTTTTATTTGGTCGATCTAAAATGTTAATGAAAATAAGTTATCGGAAGTACACTGTTAGACTATTAGATAATAAAATGCGTACATATAAAATGTGCCATATGGCAGAGTCCAGTTTTTGTTTTTGTTTTTGTTTTGAGACAGGACTTCTCAAATTGAGCATTGAGATGAAAAAATCGCCTCACAATTGTTCTAGCAACAAGGGACATTTTTCATATTGATACATAAACATTTTAAGCGAATTACTTTAATTGGACCCTCCTTTAAACAAATTGTCCATTTATGAGTCTGCCTTTATAACTGGATAATTTCCTAATAGACCATCCTAAATTGGTCAATTAGTATGATCCCCGTCGTCAAGTAAATCTACTTCATCAATTATCATGGACACTAATCCACTTTTACCTACTAATGGATTATTTACGGTTGAAAACCTCTTAATAGGTCAAATTACATTTGATTTTTATGATTGTCAACCATTTGGGTATTTAGTCCAGGCTCCAGGGTCAGTTGAGAGTTGAGGAGCCAGAATGAGGACACACTGGGGCACTTGCAGATTCATTCCTAAGAGTCGGGCCACTAGACATGACAATGGGGCAGACCGGACTATTCGTGGGTTTGGCCCGTTAGCCATGTTCACCTGGCCTAAGCCCCAGAGGCCACGAACAGCCTTGGTCCGTTTTATTAACTGATCGGACGGGGCGAGGTTGGGCCCGAGGTCCCGAATTGCCCGAACTCCAACGGCATTCGTGGGTATTCGGGTCAGGCCCGACCGAGGCCCATTTAGGGGCCCAAGAATAAACGAGACCGGGTTAAACGGTGGCTGCTTGAGCATTTTGACCCAAAGTTTTGGACAAGTTATAGCACATGTTAGCTTAAAAAATAAAGTATTAATTTACATCTATCAATCATACGCTAGCCTTACAAGATTCACCATTCGATCACTCCCTTATTGGGGCTTCCATGCATTGCTATGCTTAAAGAGGATGGTACAAGTTATTGAGGATGATATAATGTAGCTGAACTCTGAGAAGCAAGAGTGTTTCATAGCATTCACCATTCGATTGGTTGATGAGAACTATGTCTTGAAGCAAGAGTGTTTGAAGCTGGAGATGAGCACAAGGTGTTTGATTCGAAGTCTTAATCCCCAAAAATATTCAAAATTCTTACCATACAAGCATTGCACACAATCATCTGTAAACATTTTTCTTGTTTGTCTCACAGTGCAAGTCATCTTCTTCGTTTCGTTGTTAATAAGAACGTGAAATAAAGAAATGGTAAAGGGAAAAGATTTTCTGATTTTAGGGAAAGTTGAATGAAGAAATGGTAAAGGGAAAGGGTTTAATATTATAAAACAGACTGATTTCAAAACGAATTTTTTACTCCTAATTTTACTTAATAGACTGATTTACCCCTAATTTTTGTCATGTGTAGCTCACATGACTTCAGTAAACAGAAAAATTAATTCCAAAACAAATTGAGACATGAAATTTAAACATGAGTGATCAAAAAGGTCAAAATAAAATTTAATCCTCAATTTTGCCAAGGTCGAAATAAGAAATTGATTTTACACTTCACATGATCCATAATTTTTTTTTGCTAAAAATAAGCGATCATATGAAACGTATAATCGATTATTGATACCTTGGAGAAAATGCATAGAAATATATCCACCCCATAGGAATCCAAGTGCACATGTGACATTGACTTAAGCTGACCCTCAGCCAGTACAATGATTGCCCAGGTGAGCTTTGGCCTTCAGTTCTCCTGTACTTTGTCACCACCCTAATCAAATAAATCTTTTTATGATTTTTCATCTCCTGGAGGCCCCTAACTAATCAAATTTATGTTTTGGCACCCAATCTTTCAAATTCTTAGTTATCATTGATATCTAAATAATTTTACTAAAATGATGAAATGTCCACAGGACTTATGCCTTCTTATGTGCACTATATAATTTAAAACATTAACAGTGTACATAAAATGTTGTATGTTATATCATACACCCTTTCTTTGGTGGTTTATGTTTGACCAATTTCATTACAAAGGTGACAAAATTTGAGGAGTAATTATCGACATTGCCAAGTTCTTTCGAAAGCAGGATCGTCGGTATTTTAATCTCATTGACAAGACGTAGCAGTTTGATCTCTATTGGTGACAGCTGTTGCACATTGTCTCAAATTGATGGAGAATAACGGTCAAAATAAGTTTGGACTCCAATTTTGGGTAAGTTTAAAATCTTTATAAACCTCAGAGGGGCATATTTAATATTTTATTAAAATTTTAAGTAAACCTGTAGGACATATTTATGGTTTTATTGAAATTTTGACATGTCTTTAATCTCTCTTAGTTTTCTCCCTCTCTCCTTTAATTTTACTCATTTTCCTGTCGGCTTACGTAGTTCTTTCCAAAATTTCACCACCATCAACAGCCATATCAATAAAAAATGAGTTCAATGAGAACTTCATCCTTAATATTGAATTCATTCTCAACCAGACAAGCCCACAAATACAATCATCACTCGACAGTCGACAATGAACCGTTCCAATCTGAACTCATGAATGAAATAATAATGAATCATCATCTAATTTGAGGCTAAGTAAATTAAATATCCCTCTATAATTATATCTTCACTAAAATAAACCCCAATTGCATATCGCCCATCCACTAGAAATCCGAAAGTCGTACACCGAGAAAGCTAGAGGTGTATACGTATAGTTGTGAGAAAATGAAAGATGTAGTCATGGATATGCAAAGGACATGGCGATCGGAGTTGTCGGCTGCATTGAGCAGACTGGATTTTTTTTTTTTTTGATAAGTTGCCTCGAAGGAGGATCAAGATTAAGTATAACTTGCCCTTTGGCTTACATTATCTGGATTTATTTTATTTGACGGTTTAATGACGGTAAGAAAGATCATAAGTGCCTCAAGTTTTGGAAACGGCGGAGGCTGGTGAGTGGACACCAAAATATTACATATGCCCCAAAAGTTTATGAAATTGCGAACTTGTCCCAAAATTGGAGTCCAAACTTGTTTGATCGTTAAACTTTAACGTCTCCATCAATTTGGAGATCAAAATACAACCTTTCGCGCCAATATCGCCGACCAAACTACTACGACGCTAATTATTAACGAATTGTAAAGTCAGCAACTTAATCCCACTCCTCAGCTTAATTCATTTTAGCAATTTAAGCCCAAATTTGAGACTACTCTACTTTACAAGTCTGCCTTAAGATAGGGGAGGGTGATCTTAGTGTGCGGCTTGTCGTGGATTAAACACGGAGAACGTCGAAGAAGGTTTCAATTCTAGCTACTGGCAAACTTAAATCTCTTGCTTGTTTATTCATTTGATTGATTGATTGATTTTTTTGGAAAGGGGCCCCTATAATTAAAACCAGAGCCCATGCTCCATTATATATATTGGCATATTGTTAGATAGCAAGCTTGTAGGTCAACTTAAGCTGGAGTTACAAAAAACCATATGCAGATTCAGGTGTAAGTTTGAATGAGATTAATTTTGTTTGGGTAAGTTTATTGTAAATGATCAATTATAACATACTACGAAATAGACTAGTTTACAAGTTGTATTATGTAGGGCTGCAAAATGAGAGAGTTGTCCAACTATAGCTTAGAAATGCTAAGAGGCTTAATTGATGGGGTCACTGCAACCAGCATTGGGCATGTGCAATGGAGACTTGAAGAAATTGGGACCAGGTGGCAGGTGCTAATCATTAGGATACCCTTCTATTTTCATCCCTTCCAACTAAAAAATAAAGGAATTTAAAAACAGTTGCAAAGCCAACGATTTTATATGCTACCAGTTTCTTACCCTCTATAAAAAAGAATGAGCACGATTCTAACTCTGCTCACATGTTTACCTTCAGATTTTTCATGGGTGGGGCACAAGTTTTAATCTGTTTCGAATGAAGCACATTTTATTTTGATGGTCGTAATAGAATGATAAAATAAATTAATGAATAGTAATGAATCGTAATCGTTCTCCCTATAGATTAGTTGATGTAGCACGTTAAGTTTTTTAAATTTCATTATTCCGTTAGCCTCCGGCGTATTTATTAGCTATTAATTTTTTTGATATAATTTTTTTTCATTATATCATGATACTATAGAAAGGCAAAAATATAGCAAAAAGACAAAATGAGTGTATGCCTTTAGGTAGGATTCATTTGCCACTCTTCTTCTCTAGCTCCTTATATATTGAGAACCTAACATAGAGAATGCATGCAGCCAACCAATCAAACTTTTTTACTTTTTACTAATTTTTCTCTTTTTTCTTTCATTGTTCAAAAAGAAGAAGAAGCCAATAAGTCCTAAAAATTCAAGAATCTATCTAGGCTAAATATGAATTTATCAAATTCTGAATGCAGTAGTGGTTGTGAATCAGGTTGGACCATGTATTTTGATCAGCACTCAGAGTCTCATCAAGGTCAATACAATAGGAATGATGAAGAAGAAACATTGAGAAGCAAAAGGGAGCATATCAATGATGATTATATTGAAGAACAAGAAAGTGAAGATTTGTCCATGGTTTCTGATGCATCTTCTGGTCCTCCACATCTCCATGAAGATGAGAAATGTTATGTTAGAAATGAATACATTTCCTACTTATCAGATAAACCAGAGGAAAACCAGAAAAAAGTTAAGGGGTTAAAAAGAGAAGAAAAATCCCATCTTGATGATACTGCTAGCTCCCCTGTTGGGGCTTTTTCTAAGGCATGTTACATCACACTACTAAACATCATTATCAAAAACTCAAAAAGAAATATGTTTTGGCAGCACCTATATCAATTTCACTTTCTTTCTTTTCTTTTGGCAGCACCTATATAAATTTCAGTTTTTTTTTGTGTGTGTGTGTGTGGAAAGTTTGTTTTTGTCTAGGTTATTCTAATCTAACATGAAGGTGTAATTTCCTCAGGAGAAGGTGACATTCAGTAAGCACTTCAGTTTCTTGAAGACTTCTGTAAAAAAGAAGGGGGCTTCTGAAAACCAGCAGGTCAATCTACAATTAATCATGTTGTTGATAAACTTAGATTCAACAAAAAAGTACCACCAAACATTATTTCAAGAAACTTTAATTTTATATATTTCCTAAATAAAGGGGCATAGCTCAACTGGTAAAGGATCAAGAGTGTTAAATGTTATCATCCTAGCCTCTTCATGCGGTATGGGTTCGAGTCACGCAAGTGGCAGAATCTCGTATTGAAGTGGTTAAAGGAAGCTCTCGTCCCCTGATCAGTTGAGGCACATCCCGCGATTCACCTCCTCCGTAAAATTCCAAGACAGGAATCTCGAAAGACCGATCGTACACTTTTAATAAACTTTAATTTCCTATATTTCCTAGATATTGTGACTCTATTCACCTTTTAATATAATTGTGCATTGTTTTCATAAATTTGTAGGTGATCTCCAAGATAAGAAGTGGTAGCAATAACTAAGGAGTTGACAAGTGGTTTTCATGGGAGAAAGTGTCAATGAGGAGAAATGCAAGATTAAAATTTTTTCTTGTAGAAAGGATCATTTTACTACTATCTTTCTTTTAGTTATCCTTTTGTTTTGCCATTTGTTCCTGTATTTGTAGTGGGAGACAACCTGTAAATGTCCAAAACAATAATGTTGACAATTGAATTGGTTTTCAAGGGAGAAAGTGGCAATTGAGATAAATGCAAGGTTATTTTTTTAATTGTATAAGGATCATTTTACTAACTTTCTTCTTAGTTTATCCTTTTGTTTTGCTAATGTTCCTGTCTTGTAGTGGGAGACAACCTGAGAATGTAAATGTCCAAAACAAAAATGGTAAACCTTTTAATGCAGAAATTATTTTTTAATAATATTATTGTCATCAACAAAATAATTTCTTACCATTATATGCATTTTTGTCTTCCATTAAGATTTTGCTCTCATGCATGAGATCGAGCACCTCGGACCAACTATTTCCATCCCTTCTACCTATTAATTCATGCATTTCGACCAAACTCATTTGTAAATTAAAGTTCTATAAAAATTACCAAACAAGGTGATCTTTATTTTTCCTTTTACTTTTACTTTTGTTTTTCACTACATCTACACTACATTTATGTATATAATTCCCAAATTTCCTCTTTAGGTACCAAACTAAGTCGATTGTAGCCTCGACACACAATCACATATAGTGAAATGCTCACAACCACATGAAGAAAGAGAGGAAGCAAAGAATTGAGCCCCATGTAGTTATTCTACTAGTTATTCTACTACTATGAGAATAGCTAGGTAGCTAAGAACAAAACTGAGGTAGACTTTGATGGGTAAATGTGGCAATGAAAATCTACTCTCAACTATAAAAAGACATCCTAGCTTTAATTTGATTGCACTTTGATCCACTTAACTACTTAAGTCCCATTTTCCATGAAAACTCAGAAGAGGACCAAACAGAAGAAATCCCACATGTAATTTTGAGAGCTAGGCTTTACATTTTCATCCATATATACTTTTGATTGATGCAATTATTGTACTTGTTTTCTCTTGCATACGGAGTGATGATTTTGTCTTAGTGGCTTTAATTTGTTTTCTAGTGTTCCGTTCTCGTTACTATGTCACGTTTTAGCCGAATTAATAATTGTCGAATGGGTCTTAACAACCAAAGTTTATTTTAGTGGAATCAAGTGAGTTTTTTATTAGAGGATTAATTTTCTATGTTTAAATGGTGCTAAATTTAAATCGTTGGATCACTTATTTTTTAATCCAATAATTAATATGTAATAAGGACAGTTTGGAAATTTGGGTTTTTTAATTTTTTTATAAAATAGGCAAGAGCATATCTCGTCTTTATTTTCTTTCCTTTTCATTTTTTATTTTAAACTTCTATTTAAATTTATTTAATTTGAAATTACTTTAGATTTTATAACTAATCAATCTATAAACGTGCCATTTTTTAAGCGAATTTAAAATGATAATCACTCTCGAATCTTTAAAATAAATCTGATAAATATCAAGTTAATTTTCATACTACTTAATTTCATTTAAATTGTAGTAGTATACCATTTGTGTTTTGGGTATGGTATCGTCAGCGATCTTTAAAATAAAGTTCATATTTTCTGGAAATGATATCTTGTAGGATTTTTAGAAAATCGCAGTATTAATTTGATTGTGACCCGATGTATTATTTTTATACTTGAATATGCACTAATAATATCATATTGATATCTGATATGGTATGTACTTGTCGCTAAAATATCATTATAATATGATAGGGTTTGTTACGTAAGGCGATGTGAAAATTATAATATAATTATGTTTGAAATACAAATTTTATTATGGGTATGGTATGTAAAATGTCTTGAAATATAAATACATTTTTTAATAATAGCGTACAGTTTTAGTAAAGATCTGGCCGAGGTATATCGAGAGAGATGAATTTATAAATAGAATAAAAAATAACATATAGTATTACACAAATTGTATTAAAAGAAAATTCCTAAACATTAAATGGCATCAATTTCATTTTATTTTTGGCTGCACATTGTTGAGTTCTTTTCGTTCTATACGTCTTCGCCGTCTTTCGTTTCTTGAAAAGGTTGTCAGCGGTTCCATGATGGTGGATATTGGACGATGGTTGGTGTCTTATTTCCGTTAGTAAGGTATCGAAACACAAAACAAATGTCAATAACATTGTTATGTACTAATGATTATGTGAGTATACCATTGTATACATAGATATGATATTTTATAAAATAAACTAAATGCATTCACGCTCAGCTGGTGTGTTCGGACCACATAACTACAAACATATTTTCATATATGATATTACATTAATTATTATGAAATTCAAAATGCATAATAAAATACAACCAACTAAAATAATCAGATTACATACATTAATACCATCAAATAGTCATACATGGTATTATATTCATCAAAACAAATACAATTATATTCAAAGAATACATGGTCTATCAATTTGTAAGGATCATGTGATATTTTTTTGACATAATAAAAGTATTATATGCGTGATATGGTATTGGATAATATAATATCAAAAGTAATTTTTATTTTATATGAAATATATATACTATATAATTTGTGTTGGGTATGGTGTGTATTAGAAGGTTTAATACCGGTATATAGTAAATCATTGGTATTATATTCATCAACGATATACCATTACATTGAGAAGTTGGTATATCGGCATCTTAAAACATTGCATGATTCTTAGAATAATCAAATCAAGTAAATACCAAATCTGGCCTTTACTGCATTGCCAAAATCCCATAACACTTGATTCCACGATTCCGCTAGGTTTGAGCGTCATCCTCTGAAAAGCTTCTGATAAATTAATTTAACAAATACACTTAAAAACAATTACAGGTAACACCATGATAACATCATGCGTCATCTGCATCAAGCGAAATGCAACATAATTCAAAGTCAACCATGTTTTTGTCAATTCAGCGTAGTATTTTACTTTAAATTGAAAAAATCAAACTGAATTAGTATACAATGGTTGGTTCAAAAAAAAGTACATGATTCTCTTTTGCTATTTTTACCATTTTTATTCAATTTTTGTAATTTTTTTGGGTTTGATTATTGCTCCCTTAACTTGAATTGCTTGATGGAATTTTTATTCTTACATCTTCTGGGAAATTTGTGAGAGTTTTTTGGAGTTTAGGAAGTTTTAATGAATTTGCTCTTAACTTTGAATTTCTTTAATGTTGAAGTATTAGTATTTAATGAAATATATTTATTACAAAAAAGGAAACTAATTAATAGGAGGGATTAATATTAGCATTTAATAAAAATCTCCATTACAAAAAGAAACTAATTAGTAACGTCTGATTCTTATATTCTTATAACAATCTTTACAGCCAAAGATACTTAATTTTTTTTCAGGAGGAGAATGTTTATAATCTTATACGTGAATCGGATAATGAATTTAATTCAGTTGAATAACCATTTAAATATAACTCGAATCAAGTTAGTTTTATGTAAAGCTTTGAAGAGTATAGTGGCCACGGAAACCTATTTCAATTAATTGTTCTCTTTCGTATCAATTCATTATCTAATTTATTTTATCTCATCAATTATTGGAGAAATCCCTTCGCACATGTGCACCTCCGGGGAGCTCCTGCTAAAGGTCAAAAAGCAGATTGTAAATATTTAATCGGTCATTAATATACATACTCAAAGTCTTCATACCTAGCTTCTAGGCCAGGAGAATATATATACATATGTTGAATTGCAATCTTAAGATAATCGAAGAAAATTGTGGATATATGCACATTATCAAGCATGCGGCTATAAATTATAATCCAAGTATAGATAAGCATTAAGGTTAGGCACATAAGCACATTATTATAGATTAGATTTTGGATGGATTTTGAGAGTGTTTGATGTTGGTTAGATATTTTTGTTATTAGACATGTAGAAGCAAGCATTAATCAAGGCATTGGTAAAAGTTTTTGTTGCAGAGCATCAGTTCGTATTTTGATGTTGGAATGTGTATTGAAGAAGCTTGGCCGATCGGCGTCGTCTTGGTAGAGGCCAGCCAGTTCACTGTGAAGGGCAGCGTGCTCGGCCGGCGGGGAGGATAATAATAGTTAATTAAGGCAGAAAATGTTTAGTTTAATTCTTTATTTCTTCAACTGCTTGATTTCTATATAAATCACAACTTTTGTATTGATCAAAAGAAGGAAATCATATTAATAAAAAATTATTTTTGCTTATATATTCTTCCTTCAAGAAATTACATTTCCTTCATTACTTTCAATAGCCATTTTCGACCAAAACTGTAAATCAAATTTGCAGATCAAATTTGTTCAATAAATCCAATATTGTTGGCTTGTTTTTCCATATGGTATCGAGGCTATTAAAGCGTTCCTAAATCTCAGGAAGTTTATAAAAAAGCGATCGAGGCCGATTATGGCGAGAAGGGAGCAATTAGTAATGATAGATGATTAAAATTCCGTTAACGACAGTATGGAAGGATGGAGTGAGAAAAACGGGGCCTATGTCTTTGAGTATTGGGAGGATAATCCTGGAATGTCGATTGTGTCTGTGGAGCTCAGGGAGAATAATTATGTTATTTGGTCTAGGACGGTCCAGATGTGCTTTGTGCAAAAGAAGGCAAACCGTTGATGAGTAGGATGGAATTTGAACCCGGACACGGAGGAGCTTCTTGTATAATGGATGGAAGAGAGTTGATTGTATGGTTAGTTGTTGGCTTTGAACTCCATTTCAAAGGCATGAGGCGATTCATGTTCACAGTGCACATACGTTATGGGGAGGAGATTAAGGCAAAATGAGGGACAGGTAATGATCCTATGTTGTAGCCAACTTAGAGAGAAATTACTTCTTTATTTCGAAAGCTATGAGTGTTGTCGAGTTATTATTCAAGATGAAAAAGACACTTAGGACGAACTTAATGATTTGGAACTCCTTTTGTGTGCAGATGTATTTGCGAGGATGTTCTTACTGTCTGTTGGAAGAAATATCGAAGGAAATATCGGAGAGCGGAGCTTATCTGATTCTTCGCTTTGGTTTTGAGTCCAAAAATACTTGATGCTACATAAAGGGTCGATTTTGATGATATGGCTGATGACTCTTGTGAGCAAAGCACATTACATGGTTTCTAGGTGAAAGGAAATCTGCTATCAATTCGAATGCCGGTTTACTTTGGATCCTAGTGATGGTGAGTGGGTATTGGTGAAATCTTGTATGTGAATAACAAGAAATTCAAAGTGGGAAGAAGAAAGCCTTCTCGATTTGTGATCATTGGCATGAAAGGTCATGTCGAGGATACTTGTTACAAATTGAGAGGAAGGGGTTACCGAAAATTTAGTAATAAGTTTGAAAGGGAAATTTCAAAATACTTGAGAGGCTATAATCACGATTAATTTAGCACAAATGAGTAGAGGTGAATTCATAGACGGTAATGAATGATTAACAATCAACTAGCTGCTTTACAGTGACCTTTGGCTGACTTTGCAAAGGAGATGGTTAGAATGAAGGAGACAGTCAAAAGCTACAAACATGGAGATGATTAATTTTTGCTCGATGTGAAATTTGTAGGTGTGGGAGTTAACAATTTTGAGGAATAGTCATGTAAATCTTGGATTGTTGACACGAGTGCGTCAGTCGCATGTGGCAGCAATGGTTCATATTCACTAGTATGGCTGATTTGCGCCGCTTTTATCTCGATTATATTGCCTAATGGATGCATGCAGAAGGTCTTAAAATATATGGAAATGTGAGGTTGAGTTCTAAAATTGAAGTTAGTGATTGTTTATTTGTACCTAGTTTTAAAATTCAATTTGCTATACGTTACTTGAAGTGTATTAAGGAGGATTTTGTAATGCTTCGCATTAAAGCTTACGTTTATTGCATATTGCGGGATAGCAATCTAGAGATATTGTTGGAATTGCTACCAGTAAAAATGTCTTTATGTGTTGGATGTAAACTCTTTCGGAGATAGCGAGGATACAAAAGATTTCTTCTTTGTTTACCAAATTAACTTTCAAAGTTGTAATCTGTGATTACTTTCAGTGTAAATGATTGTAGTGTATGGCGTACTAAGCTAGGGCATTGTTCTTTTACGTGCTCTTAAGCATCACTGATGTCTTGAGAAAGCGTAGTAATAATAAGAATATCGCTTGCTTAATGATGTATGCCTCTTTTCTAAGCAACATAGGCCCAAGAATTTCCTTTGAGTAATGCTCGAGACTAAGGCGGCTTTTTATATGATACATGCAGATGTGTAGGGGCATATGGGACTCCTACATGCAAGTGTTAAATCAGTGAGAATTGGTTCCATTTATTATGCCCGTTGCGGCAAATTATGGCGATTCGTTTACAGTTAGGTTAAATCTTGATTATCGGAACTTTTAGTGTTCAACTTAGTAATTGTATAATATTACTAGTGTGGGTTAATGATAGTTTAAGGGGTTGTGAGCGATTGCTAGATCTTACTGCGTTAATCGTTATAATAATAGTAATTGGTCAATTATTATTATTATACAACTTACTATTATAAAGGCCTAGAAGGTCCATGGCATCTGATGGCGATTGAGTTATATTCGTATATGGAAATTAAAGAGAACTATATAATTGAGAAATGTATTTCTCGATTACAAGGAATTACGTTTAGCTGTAGAATATCGATTGAACAAATAGAATCAATTAAATAGTTATTTAATTGGTTGAGTAATTCAATATTATCGATAACTTGAAGATTGTGATATTGACTTCATTCTTATTTAATTAGCTTAATTAAATAGTTCGACTGAATGTGACTTCGTTAATTGTCTTAACGGTAATAGAGTTAGCGAGTCGGCTAATCTTAGCAGGGTTGCTTATCGGGCTTGTTTAACTGTACATATAACAGGCTTTAGGAGTTTTCATCGTAAGTTTTTGTAAAACTTTTCACCAAATCTAGTAGCCGCCCCCCACTGGCGAAATTCTCCCAGGAATTTTGGGGTTTTGATTTTTTGTTCATCGCTTGTTTACTAGCATAGATTGGTTCTTGAGTTCAACCCCTCACGAGGTGTGGGTAACTAGAGATATCATGCGATTGATATTCTGACAAGGAGCTGAAGGAAGTCAAATTGCGTTGTGAATTTGGAAAGCGTCAATAGTTTGGTGGAATTTATTCCGGCTATGGCTACATAAGTCCTACGTACATATATTTGAGTATATGTTTTTGTATTGAATAATGTAGTATGCACTTTAAAGATCCACGGAACTATGGATTTGTATTTATACTCATATATCATAGTAATTTTTCTTAGCCTTGGGGATGCCGTTATTTTTTGACTTTTGATGGAATGAGTACACACTAGGACTTTGTGAGACCCCGTTCTGCTAAAGGATAAAGAGTGAGTGTCTCGGTATCAAAATTTTATGGCTATGGTAAAAACACGGTTTGAGAAAGCGATTAAAGGTTTTTTAGGTTAAGCAGTAGAGGCCAATTCTTGAACAAGGAGTGTTGTGATTTGTTTGTTAATTACTAGGGGGTACGGCGTCAATGCGTACTACACAACGGAGAATGGGGTGGTGAAGAAGACACAAACAAATTTTTGGAGGGTTGCTGGGAAGCGGGTTTATTTCGGTCACAGTACTTTGGCGGTTTGAGGGAGAAGCAGATGTTGTTAGGCCACAATATTATCAATGGGATATCCTCTTGCATCATGTTGGAAACACCATATGAGAAGCTTTTATGGGGCGTACAGGTTAAGAGACACACCCAGAGAATCTTTGGTTGTTTTGTGTTATATGACTATTGTAAGGCCTAATATGGATAAGCTTGAACTGGGGAGCTTTTAAAGGGAGTTTCTTGGGTTATGTTGCTACTAAAAAAAGGCTATAAGTTGTATAATATTTCTACACATAAGTGCATTGTGTGTCGAGGGATGTAGTGTTTCATGAAAATGTTTCCCTTTGGGAGAGCCTTTAAAGAGAAATATATCGATCTAGACACGTGGATGATGATGTTGTTGATCTTTGAGGTTTTTGAGCCTTTGTTGAAATTTCACTGCCTGCTGATACTCGGTTAGTGGAAATTTGGGCATAGTCTGTGAGGCTTAAGGCTAAACCATTGGCTTGCAAGGTATGTTTCAGCTACCCAATTGCGGGGAAAACATAGCTCTCACATGTACCTTTAGCCTTTCCTTTATAAGAATTGCGATTCTTTATGTGTGTATAGGAGTTTTTAGTTAATATTTCGGATGATCCAAGAACCCGTTTCATCTGAGCAAGCCCGTTCGATCACCTAAGTGGATAGAGGGCTAGGGATAAGGAATTGAAAGCATTAGAATACACGCATGGGATACACACACATAGGGCCTTGTGGATTTGCCTCAGGGGAAGAAGCGATAGAGGCGCAAATGGGTATTACAAAGTGAAGAGAAATGCGATGAATGCAGTTGAGAGGTACAAAATTGAAATTTGCAAAAAGGTTTCACTCGAGTGGAAGGGAAGATTACGGAGACTTTTCACCGATTTGCAAAGGTAGTGAAGTGTGAGGATCATTTTTGCATTAAGCGGCGGCTGAGGATCACCGGAAATGCATCGTATGGATATCAAATAATGCCTTCTTACATGGCGATTTGCATGAGATTATTTACATGAAGCCTCACTTTGGTTTGCAAGTACGGAATTCTAATCCAAATTGTATTTGGTAAGCGGTCTTTGCCATGGCCTAAAGCCGAGGCATCAAGGCAATGAAATAGTATTTCCTACGCACTTTGAAGGAGTATGGTTTTAGACAGTATACACATGATCCATGTTTATTTGTTAAGGCTACATGAAGACAGTTTACAGCTTTATTGGTGTATGTAGATGATATTTTGGTAATTTGGGAGTGATGTCATTTGAGATTGCGGGATTCGCAGCATCTTCACAAGATTTTCACAATCAAAGACCTTGGCAAGGCAAAGTTCTTATTAGGGGTGGAGATAATTCAAACTGGAGCAGGTATTCACCTAAATCAGAGGAAATATGTGATTGATATGCTTAAAGATGCTGGTATGTTAGGAAGTAAGCACGCTAAAATACCCGTACCAACGGGGTTGCGATTACATGGTGATGAAAATTTGCTCAGCGATGTCTTTGATTATATAGAAGGGATTATGTAGGAAGACTTTTGTATCTTGGCTTTACAAGACCTGACATAACTTTTGCTACTCAGCATTTGAGTCAGTTTGTGCAGGCTCCTAGAGAGGCTCATTTGAAGGCAGCTTTGCATGTATTGAAGTATTTGAAAGGTGCTCATGCAAGGGTTGTTTATTCAAGAAATATGAGTATTGTCTGACTTATGGTGATCACGGATTGAGGGAACTTGTCCAGAGACTAGGAGGTCATTGACAGGCTATTGTGTTTATTTGGGCAATTCGGCTTGTTTCTGGAAGACTAAGAAACAAACCACGGTTCAAGGGAACAGCGAGAGGTGAATAAAAGTATGATAATTTTACGTGGTTTGTGAGATTGATGGGTAGAGTAAGGCGTGGTAAAATATGTGGGCGTATTCATTATAAGAGTCTCTTCTTTATAATTTATTCGTATTATAATTGGAATCGTAGATTTGGACAATTTCTAACTTGAACTGGAGTCTTCGTATTGGTCTTAGAAGTGGGTTATAAATCTTTTTGTCTTTTCGTTTCTGCAGCTATTTATTTATATATTTTATGTCGGACTTATCTTTGTCGATGTAAGTGTTATTATTTGTTGAATTACAACAACGTGTATTTCTTGATTAAATACCCTTGTAAACTTGGCACAACATACTTGTAGAAAATTTGGTACACAGAATAGGTGGAATTCGAAGGAGTAGCGAAAGAGATAGAAATTCAAATAAGAACGGAGCGAACGTTACTACTTACTATAATACGGAGTAATTTATTTTTGTAATTGAGATTTGGGAACATGCAATGCATCTCTTCTGAGATTTCAGTTAAACAAAACATAATCGATTCAACTTCTTTTTTAAAAGTGACATATATAAACCCATTATTTCCACCGGCATGGCATTACTATAATAAACTGTTGAGGCAAAAATGACTATATATTTACCTCAGTATTTATAAGAGAGAATTCATCGAAGTGCTTGCCCGATGTCATTGCGTCTCGGTAAAATGACATATGGCCTGTAGAGTCTGCGCTTGGAAGGGTCTCAGGTCGCAAAAGTTAAACGGTGGGAGGCAGGGTGCGTCTGGCACAAAAGGAAATAAATCTGACTTTGATAAATTATCGGTATCGAGATTATAATATTAGGTGATGGCGGGGACACTTCGCTTTGTGAAGAAAGGAAGAGGTCTCTTTAATAAGTGATTTAATAATATTTACTAAGGCTTTTGATATATAAATCATATATATCAATGGCTAATATTTCCGATCAAATTATAACTTTTTCTATAGAGAAGGTAGGAGTCTATTTATAGAAAGTGAGTAGAGATGAAAGTTTCCAATCTTTAGATGTGGGATATTTACTCAAGCTATACAAAAGCGTTCAAAGTAAGCCAATAGTATTTTAATATGGGATATGAATATTTGAACAATGACATCCCAATTTAACGTCGCTCCCGATGTGGTTTGTAGAGTCATGTTGTCGGTGGGATGGTAATTGATCTGCGGTTCGGTGCGGTTTTTATCCGTCGCGTATTTCGATTTTGCTCGGTTCGGTGCTAATCGATTTTCGATTTTATTCGGTTTGAGGTAGAAATTCGGTTTGCTCGGTGCGATTCGATTTTTTTAGAAAAGATTAAATATCGAGTGGACGTTGATTTGTGAAATACATGTTAATCGATTGTTCGAAGCAAATATATAGTTAATTTGTCAAATAAATATTAATTAATTGTGAATAATAGTTGGCGATGATGAGTAATTATGATCTTCTAAGGATCATGAGAAACCATATTGTTGAGCCATGTAAGCGAAATCTTTCCATGAAATATAATGCTTAAATCATAACTTAGGATAAAATTGATAGGCCATACTTATAGTAGAATATGTCAAATTTTTAAATGGATTTGATACTAAATTGTTAAATAAAATTATAAATACGATTTAATTATGTAAAAATATATATATAATTTATATTAAAAATTATATAATCGGTGCGGTCGGTACGGTTTTAGTAAAGCGCAAACCGCTAAAAAATTTGGTTTAAAATTGTTTTGAACCATATCGGTGCGGTTGAAAAAAATCCAACTTCATCGGTTGAAATTGATGCGATTGATTTAAGTTTTTTTTTTTTTTTCACATTGTTCAAATCATTTGTCCTTGTTAGGACAACATCATTTGAGCTTGTTCGGGCGTAACTTTCAGTAGTAAAGAGTTTAGAGTGTTAATTTACTGGCGCCTGGCACCGTACGGTGTGGTTAGAATTATTTGTAGGTAAAATTTCGTATTGAAGTGATTTAAAGAAAATGAGGATTTTACCATGGGGTTGAGGCAGAATTCCCTTGATTTATCTGCTACATGTCATACGAGGCGTAGGACCGGGTTGAGGTTTCAACTTTTTAACATCATTTGAACTTGAAGTTGCTTCAATTTATTCCGTAATAACTTCATTCCCTTTAGATTTAGTAATAATTGATTATCCTTCTGATGCTATATATGATACCCACCACCACTCTCTCACCATCTCCTCCACCACCACCACCACCACCATCATCATCATCATACCGTACCTACATACCCCCTGAAATATACAAGCACCCAGCAGCTCTCCTACTAGAATCCTCAACTTCAACAACACAAGTCCACCAAATACTCCCCCTCATTATCAAGAACAAATTATATACTCAACACTATTTTCAAACCAAACTCATTGGACTATTCACCAAATTTGGCAACTTACAAGATGCACTCAAAGTCTTTGAACCCATTTCACCCAAAATTCCCCCTCTTTATCACACCCTCTTAAAAGGGTTCACTCGTTACTCTTCTTTGAACGATTCTTTACTATTCTTTTCGCGTATGATTCAAGATGATGTAGCCCCTGTAGTGTATAGTTTTACTTATTTGCTCAAGAGTTGTGCACAAAGTTTTGATCTTTTTTCTGGTAGAGTGATTCATACGCAGATTGTTGTTCTTGGTTTGGATGATAATGTTTTTGCTATGACTAGTTTGGTTAATTTGTATGCAAAATGTGGTATGATTGATGATGCCTATAAGGTGTTCGATAGAATGCCTGAGAGGGATTTGGTTTGTTGGAATACTGTTATTTCTGGGTTTGCTCAAAATGGGATGCCGGAAATGGCGTTGGAGTTGGTTGTTAGGATGCAGAAGGGGGAAGGGGTGGATAAGTGTTTTCCAGATGATGTTACTTTGGTGTCTGTATTACCGGCTTGTGCTGATTTGGGGTGTTTGGGTTTAGGTAAGTCGATACATGGGTATGCGGTGAGACATGGGTTGATGTCATATGGTAATGTTGGTACTGCTTTGATAGATATGTATGCAAAATGTGGGAGTGTGCGTTCTGGAAGAGTACTTTTTGATAGGATGAGTTCGAGGAGTGTTGTTTCGTGGAATGCCATGATTGATGGGTATGGTAGGAGTGGTGATGCGGATGAAGCGTTGCTGCTTTTTGACAAGTTGTTAGAGGAAGGTTTGACACCGACTAAAGTTACAATTATGGGAGCCCTGCATGCTTGTGCCGATTCTGGTAATCACATGCGTGGAGAGTTCATACATAAGCTTGTTGATGAATTGGGGTTGAGCTCTGATGTTTCAGTGACTAATTCTTTAATTTCCATGTATTGCAAGTGCAAAAGAGTTGATGCAGCAACGAAACTCTTTGAAGGACTATGCATGAAGACGCTTGTATCCTGGAATGCTATCATTCTTGGGTGTGCTCAAAGTGGGGGTGTAATTGAGGCCTTGAATCTTTTCTGCAAAATGGTTATGCAAAATGTATCACCTGATTCATTCACATTGGTGAGCGTGATTTCTGCTCTGGCAGAGTTGTCAATGCCACGGCAAGCAAAGTGGATTCACGGAGTTGCTATAAGGACTTGTTGGGATACAAATATTTTTGTTATGACAGCTCTTGTTGACATGTATTCAAAATGCGGAGCAGTTCACATAGCAAGGAAGTTGTTTAACAGGTTGGACGAGAAACATGTCACCACATGGAATGCCATGATTGATGGATACGGGACACACGGACTCGGGGAAGAGGCAGTAGAATTGTTTGAAGAAATGAGAAAGGGGCATACCAAGCCAAATGAGGTGACATTTCTCTGTGTTATCTCAGCATGCAGCCACTCTGGTTATGTGGATAAGGGACGCCATTACTTTTCCATCATGAAGGAAGAATATGGTTTAGAGCCCTCAATGGATCACTTTGGAGCAATGGTTGACCTATTAGGAAGAGCAGGCCAACTTGAAGAGGCTTGGAATTTTATCCAGACCATGAATGTCGAGCCACAGATAAATGTATTCGGGGCAATGTTGGGTGCTTGCAGGATCCACAATAATTTGGAATTTGCAGAGAAAGCAGCAAAAAAGGTGTTCGAGTTAGGCCCCGATGATGGTGGCTACCATGTTCTACTCGCTAATATATATGCCACAGATGCAAAGTGGGACAAAGCTGCCAGCGTGAGAAATTTGATGGACAGGACAGGAATCCGAAAGACCCCTGGATGCAGCTTAGTTGATCTAGGAAATGAGATCCACACCTTCTACTCTGGAAGTACTAGTCACCCTCAATCTCGGAAAATATATTCATATCTTGAGACATTGATCGATAAGATCAAAGTTGCTGGATATACAGCTGAAACTAATTCAATTAATGATGTTGAAGCTGATGTTCAGGAAAAATTGTTGAATACCCACAGTGAGAAATTGGCTATTGCATTTGGTCTTCTAAATACTGCCCCTGGAACAACTGTTCATATAAGGAAAAATCTTCGAGTTTGTGGTGACTGCCACAACGCCACAAAATTCATCTCACTTGTGACAGAACGGGAAATAGTTGTGCGTGATATGAACCGCTTTCACCATTTCAAAGATGGAATGTGCTCTTGTGGAGATTATTGGTGATCGAGGTGGAGATTATTGGTGATCGAGACTGCAGGATCCAGAGTTCAATGTCTTGAAGAGTTATTAACATTGACCTTGTCAAGAAGTATCAAACATTTCAATGCATGTGTAAAATTTATGAAAGGTGCAAATTCTTTAAAGCACCAAACTCTGAATTAATTTGAATATAGGTATTGTAATTTTTTGTACACAACCAAGCCTCTTGGCCTAATAGGATAGGGCAATAACTGGAACAATGTAATATCAAATCCTAACTTTTCTTACAATGTTAATAAAAAAAGAAAAGAAAAAAAAAGTACGACAAGGCCTTTATACAACTTTGCAAACAGGGCAATCTACTATGGATTAGAGAACAACAGTTCTGTTGAAAGGAGCATAACTTCTACTCCTTGGAAACTTCATCTGTTTTTTGACATCAACATCATCTTCTCCAAAAACATAAGGCTCATCTTCATCAATTTTCCCCATAGCCACACTACTACTCCTAGGCATCTTTCTTGATCCGCCAACACTATAAGGGATTGTATTCTTTTTCTGACTCATCATCATCTGGTGTTGCCTCAAATAAAATTCCACATCCATTTTGTTATCCAAACTACCCTTTCTTGAGGCAGCTCTAACTAGCTCAACGAAATCCTCACGATCATCAGAGTATGAAGACGAAGAAGATGATCTTGAACTGAAGCTCCTAGGCAATGGTGCTGAGTGAACTGCACCTATGCCTCCATAGTTTCCTCTATCAGAACAATTTATCATGCTTCTTACGTAAAAATCTTTTGCTTTTACTAATGCCTTCATTGGAATTGAAACTATTCGACACAATCTGTTCTTTGGGGTTCCCTTTGTTTTCATGATTTCTTGATATTAATTGATTTCTTAGAGTAGCTGTTAACAGATTGTTGAACAAATTTATGAGATGAGATTGTGTGAAATGGTGAAGAGGAGAAGGCCTTTTTGTAGAACATGGACACAGTGAGTAGAATACAATAGTGGACTTTTTCAAAGCACACCAGATAAGAAGAAACGAAAGATTTGATTATTGTATTGTTTGCATATCATAAGTTGAATTGACTTTTAATTAGTCAGTCAATAAGTATATAGGCCAAGATTGAGAATGGTCACTGGTTGCTCAACTTGAGGAATGATGAATTAACTTGAAATTCTTCCATGTGTGACTTTATTCCACGCTAGTTGTGCGTGTTTCGTTCAGACAATTATCGACAATCTATTTAAACCAAAAAAAGTCGCACTTAGACTTAGCAGTACAAAGCTAAGAGAATACTCCGATAAGAGAATACTCCGGCCTATCTACTCTCCACTCTCGAGTATTAGTATGAAATCGTCACACTAACGGTCTCTCGAGGTCCTTCTCCTGAAATACCATGAATGAGTTCATCGATGGATGTGCCTCAATTAAAACTGTCCACTTAGCTTGTGTCTATTAGTATTCATGGTTTATTAAAGATAATGATCATTTATTCGATATTTATGTGTACCAACTAGTAGCATAAATTCATGAAGTAAATCTTGACTTTAGTTAAATTTAAAGGATTTCTTACACGATTAATTATCTCATATATATGATGGAGTGATGGACTAGTAAACATAGTTTGAAGTTTGAACATGTCGCATAAGGATAAAGACGAGAATCTAATTAGTTGAAGACTTGAAGTTAAGAGGAAAGTAACAAGAAAGCAAGCAAGTTTATAGAATATTACGACTCATATTCTCGACTATTTGTATTCATTACTAGTATTTCATATTTTAGTGGCATAGCCGCATAGTAAACGCTTGCATGACGATCTTCTTTATTTATTACAGTAATTTTATTATACATAATTGGAGAAATTTTACAAAATACCACTAATCAACATTAATGTTGCATTGAATCACATACTTTATCTTTTTTATTTAAAAATGTTGATAGTATTATCGCTTTCGTTAAAAAGCCCCATCCAGCATTACAACGACTAAGCCTCTGCTTTCCAAAAGCAAATTCGTTCTTTTAAAATTATATATAACGCCATCGGCACTGATTGCACCTGAAAAGCTTCTCTGCTTGGTCGTCTTAACTTTTTTTTCTTTTTCTTTTTTCTTTAGGCTCTAAAAGCGACAAAGATATCAAAAACGTCAAAGCGTTTTTACTCCCTACAGTTGCTACCAAATTTCATGGAAGGGAACATAGGTAGAGATTTCTAATTATTTTCTTAGTTTTTTTCAATTGATTTGAGTTAGCTGAATCCATGGCCTTATATTTAGGTTCGTTTGTTTCCTAGGTTACATATATGTAAAAGTAACTTAATATAATCAAATACTCTGTATAATATAGTATACTATGCTATTACACGTAATAAAATGTTATGTTACTATATAAGACGATATGTTACAATATAACATATTTATATTCTTTATATAACGCGTTAACTCTAATATATAATAGAATTTGTTACAGTATAATACATTATGTCACTATATAATGCGAAAAGTTATTGTTGTGAGTTATAGTGTATTATCTTTGTTTAATAACTCATAATTGCATCGAATGCTTCCGGATAGATTATCTTTAGAGTCGATTTTAATAGGCAATGGAAGAAGAACGAGGAAGATATCTGGAGGTATGGCGATTAAAACGAAATACGTCAAAGTTTAGATTCGCTGCGCCGACTTTATTCAGACTCGTTGGGTTGATATATGTATCAACTGGGATTAGTCGACAAGAAAATGTGGTTGAAGTGGTTGCATGGAATCGTTACCCCTCTAAACAAATCATGCCGCCTTATAATATAACCGTAGATCAGGATGTGGCAACATTTGTCGATTTGAATAGTAGAGGAGATGTTCCGATCCCGTTGTGCATTTGTCAATTTGGTGGTTGGTGATCAAAAAATTGACAAGGCCCTTGTAGACTGTAGTTGTGGGTAGGTCTCCTGTCCATTTGAGAAGTCAAAGCGTATTTGTAATAATGAGCATGAAGATAAGTTTGTTTTTCTATCTCCTATGGGGCTAGATGATATTGAGGTGGGTCATCCGAATAATGAGCATGACGATGAGAGTGCAAATGATGAATTTGACTACGATGATGCATTTGCCTATGATGATGATTTCGTCCAAAGTGATCGTGATGCATTTGATGGGGCATACAATCCATATTTTAATGTTTTTTTTTATTCGGCAACAAATGCTTCTCCAATCCATGTGGAGGAGGATATTACACTCATAATAAGTCATTGTAGTATTTGACAATTTTCTTTAAAAACTTTCCAATGTAATGATTGGCTATTTCTATTAATCGATGTCAACTCACTGTAGTAATTGAGTGTTAACTAGCTATAACAAATTTACTAAACGGTGAGAACTTAATTCATTCAGTATTTACTATTTACTAAACGGTGAAGACATTGTTCGATATTTATTAAATAGTGAAGACATTCATTCAATATTCATAAATAGAAATCCTAACCACCACAAAAAATCCTAACCACCACCAATGCTTCAATGTCCCGGTAACTAGTTACCGCTACATGACAAAAATCCCTAACCACCCGAGATGTCACTGTAGTTGAAGAGGCAGATAATTGTTTAGACATCATTCATTTTATAGAAATCAAAAGCATAAGAGGAGAAAGGCGGTCTTGACTCTTATGTCGAGAGTGCAACTGACCTCCTTAGTAGCGTCAAGATCAAATTTTCGACCAAAAGCAAGATGAATCGGATGTGTTCTAAACAACAAAAATGCACTTGTTGTTAACCACTAAATCTTGCACAGTTGCTTGTGGCACTACTGTTGATAATAATATCAAAGTTATCTGACAATAAAGTAGGTAGTCGAAAATAATCGACTATAATGCATTATACTTAGTTATACCTAATTATATGAAAGTTATATTGTGTTATACTCCTAAAATTTTATTCTTGTCATTATAGATTAAAAGTACTTTATTATAGTATAATTAATTTTTACTATTTTCAAAAGAGGAGAGAGAAAAATTATAATGATGATGTTAAAAATATTAGGAGACAACCTTTAATGATGTTAAAGAATTTTAAAGTTCGGTGTAAAATATTGCGTGAAAAAGTAATGATCCAAGTAAAAGGAATAAGAAAATTTCTCTTGATCAAGCTAAATAGAGACGGATAAGTACTAAATTATAACGAGTTAAATATGTTATACTAAATTATAACGAGGTTATAATGTAGTATACTGAAATTATAATACACTATAAGTTATACTAGTGTATTTATATGCGCTGATACACTGAGTATAATGCCACGAAAAGCAAGTTAACAACGTCAAAACCCAAAGATTCAAATTTTTTGTCAAATAAAACACAAATAAAAAACTAAAAAGATTCAAACTTTTGTGAAATAAAACACAAATAACAATATCAAACCAGAAATAACACAAATGCAACACATATAAAATACAGATCTGGTAAAATATAGTATTAATTCAAAATCTTTTGTTTAAATTAACAAAATTCAATTTTTTTTTGGTTTACCAAACTCAAAACTCCAAATAACTTACACAAAGAGCACTCATATGTTAAAAATATAGTTTTTGGAGTGATATCATATAAAAATTTGAAGAAAAAACATAATTTCCTTCACCAATATCGAAATTAGATAGAGATTTTAGGACTAACTTACATTATTTGAAATGCTTACGGGTTTTTTGTAAGTTAAGCGTAGAAATTTTTTAAAGTTATAAACTGGTAGGTGGGAGAGTACATATTTTAGTGAGATAAAGTGAATTTGTGTAATGAAGATATTTTGGCTGAAATGGGCGTAGTTACAAGTAGGGATGGCCATCGGTGTGATTTGGTGCGATTCAGTGCGGTTTTCGCACTAAACAGCTTGATTCGGTGCATCGGTTTGATTTTTTTTTGATTATTAGTGCGAGTCGGTTTCGGTATTATTCGGTTTTTTTTACGGATGTAATATGAATTATCTGAAAACAACCGAATAAGTATTAAAGTTAAACAACACAAATTTTTTTAATATTACAATACAGAAACTAAACATAGTCGAAATAGTCAAAAAAGTAATGGCCATTCACCAAAAGCTTCATTCTTGATCTAGAATGCTTGTTAGCTTTCTTCTTCGTTATATGTCAAGAAAGAAAATAACGAGGATTATCTCCAGAGAATTGGTTTAGAAAAACATGTGAAATTTGAGAACATCTTCTGAGCAAACAATGAAATAAGAAACTTGTCTGATTGTCTGATAAAACATTTAAAATCCCAAGATATACTCTGAAAGCTAAATGAGCTAACGTATGATTCTTAGCAGCCATGAGTGAGCAGCTAGCTAATAATACAATACTCGTACAATTTACAAGTCTAATTTAAATAGAGCCATACAAATATGGTTTTATTAAAATAACAGTCAAGTTTAATATTAAATTTTAATCGATCCTAAATATTAATATATTATAAATAATTAAATATTTATTTGAAATATATAATAAAATTAAAAATAAATTATATAAAATCATTCGGTGCGATTCGGTTTTGGGGTAAAACACCAAAAAGTGGCCCCAGGTTTTCAAATTATTCAAACCTTGTCGGTTTCGGTTTCAAAAAAAATCGAACAAACTCGGTTCAAATCTGTGCAATTTGGTTTTTTTTCGATATGACCATCCCTAGTTACAAGATATGGGGGTAAAAGTGTGGAAGAGGGTTAAATTAATCATTTAACATGCTAAAATATGGTATTTTGTTAATAAAAAAGATTGTGTGTGTTTAGCCAAATATCATGAGTTGACCATGATATTTTGTAAAAATTCTCTACATAATTGTTTGCAAACATTCGATTAATAACTTGAGATAATTATAGAGTTCAACTATATTTATAATTTGTAAAACAAGATTCATTTAATATATTGTTTAGAAAACAAAACCACATTTATTTGAGATCACATCTAATAATATACTCCCTCCATCCAAAGTGTATGAGATGCAGACTTGATTGAGGCTTGGAATACAGCCATAAGATGGAATCCATTGTTACAGTGAAGATTTTCTTAATCTTAGAGTAGTTATCAAGGAGAGCAATTCATTAGTCGCTCGATTACATAGTTCGTTAATTCATTATGGAAATTTGATCGGTTTATATTAGAACCAGTTATGAATCATTATTCTAAATCTAAATTCCTTTTCATTCTATTTTCAAATTACTGGTGAAGTTAGGTAAATTTATTCATTTTACTTATATTATACTCATTTTCTTTCTTTTTAGTTGTCTTTCTAGTAATTTGTACATAGATTAAAAAAATAAAAAATAATTAGTATATTGAAAATGTAAAATGTCACTATTAGTGAAGCTACGTAATTGGTTGATTGATAATTTAATAGCAAGTAATTAAAAAGTATATTGAAAATGTAAAAATTCAATTTTTTATGCTAGAGCAAGTATTTTGAAATAAAAATTAAAATTTAGAAAAACCATTAAAAAAGTAACGGAGGAATTACTAAAACAAGTCATAACTAATATTCGCATGATATTTCTTTAAATAAATTCTAGGCTTTAAAAGAATGGATATGTTCTTTATTATTACAGCATAGAAAATTAATGTTTCACGATTTTTAATGTTAGTTTTGGGTATTTTTATTATTAAATTATTAACCAACCAATAATCTGATTCGATTAATTGTCATTCACGTTTGATATAATTTTGATTAATTTTAAATTTTTTATTAATTTGTCTATATTATTATAGGATGACAAATAAATGTGTGGATAGATAATATATACCATAACTACATGCAACTACATTTAATTGTTCAACCATTTTAAGATGCTTTTACGTTGATACATTTCAGCGTAGAAATGCATGATTAGTCAATTCCAGAAATGTAAGGAGGATTATCAGAGATATCTTGAGACGAGGTTCGTAGCCACTTTGTCTGGCGGCGCCAACATAAGCAAGATGCCCATAATAGAGCCACGGGCCACTGGATTGACAACGATTCTTGCTCTTTATCGGGGGGATCGAGCCGCCGTCTGTGGTAGCCTTGCATGAGTGGCCGATGCTCCGCGAGATGTATGCAGTGGGCTGAGAATGTTTTACCTTTACAAGAGGAGGGCCTGGCGGACACGTCAGCAGGAATTACAGATTTACAGGTAGCTTTTACAGCAAAGTGAAGGGCATAAATAAACTTAAATTAAACCCAACATTTCGTTAATTCCCAACAAAAACAAACTCAATTCCTCAATCATGCTCGTTAAACCCAACATTTCGTTAATTCCCAACAAAAACAAACTCAATTCCTCAATCATGCTCGGTCATTTAACCCAAATTCCTACCAGGTACTAATCTGTTTAATTATAACATTCATTCTTATATTATGTTCCTAATCCATATTGTTTTAGCTACAATCATAGTATTAGTGTTTCAATGTTCCCCTCAATTAAATTGTTTGACCACATTTTTAACTTACTAATCTTAGCTCAAATTATCTAATACTAGTAGTATACTTTTATTGAAGTGGTTAAAACAAAGCTCTAGTCACTCATCAATCGAGGCATATCCAATCCCTCGTGGGGCCATTAGGGTGATGGTTTCACACTTTTTATAATACTAGTAATATAATATGCTTATTTGTTCCCAGATTTACTGTCTTACTTTAATGTCTTCATTTTTTTGTTTTTATAATTTTTGAATCAATCATAATTTATATAATGCAATAATAGGCATTGTAATGACGGTAAATTTGGCAGGTTTGAGTTGCTGACTATGGTTAAAAAGCACTCGAAATTGTTGGGACAAACCACGGTGGATGAGGATGAGCCGCAAGATCTTGAAATGGATACTCACTTCTGGAATGACTTATTCGATTATTATTTTGTTCGTGGCAAAGAGTCCAGGGGCCGACACGACGATGACCTCTTATTCTTCGTTAGGAAATTGGTATTGCGTTATGTTCATGTATCTCATGGTTTTTACGCAATAAATTACTGAGTGGACAACTTAACTATATGTGCCGTGGTTAGACTAAAGAGAATAGTTATATGATCGATTATAGGGGTTGCACGGATATGGATTCAATGATAAGGTTGAAGACGATTCTCCTTACTTTGTGCGCAGGTGGGCACCTAAGGTAAAATCAACATCATTTCTATATCTCTTTGCTTAGATTGTGTCCTGTAATTAGGACATTTAGTAAAGGCTTTTTAGTTTGCAAACGAAAGCATAATTAAGATATCTAGAAGTAAAATCTTTTGGATATTTGGGTTGTCTAAGCTGAATGAATCTGTTTAACTCTTTTGGTCTCCCAATGATCTCTGGGCTAGTTTCTCACATCTCAGCTAGTTCTTCTACCACTGACTAATCCTTATTACTTCTATGAGCATTTTAGATAGAGAACAGGAGATAATTAATTTTGTACATAATGGTAATCTTTTATTTTTCTGTAATAGCTGGACGACCTAATTAGAGGGAGCATAGTGGAGGTGGATTGGAGACGTTCTTTTTACTTGAATCTAATTGCTCATACCACCTTCAGTGTTACTGTAGCAATTTGCAGGTAACCTTGATTTCTGTTAATCCACTTTGGATGTGTTCTCTAAGAAGTTCATGATTGTCTACGATTCAATTCAAAACGGATTAGTTGAAGTGAAAACCATGATGTAATGTGTCCTGAATTGATTCGTTCCAGGCCATCTTAAACATTTCCACCCATCTCAGACCAGCAAATAACAAAATAACTCCTGCTCAAAGTTGTTCACCCCCCTCCCCCCCGGTTTTGGTTCCTTGTTTTTGTTCGTAATGACATCGATGATCAACATTCTACTACTTTCTGCAAGATTGATGTGATACTTAGCTAATCCGTCTTTTAATCTTCCTTATGTGATTGTAAGTCATCAGGTTTTACAAAACTATCAGGGTGGCCAAGGAAGACCCTTGTCTCCTGTATATAAGGTATCTAAGTAGGAAAGAATCCACGTCATTCATTTCTGTACTGTATATATATATATATATATAACAAACTAAAAGGCACTTAATGTACATTGTACTTCCAAATGTACGGGAAGGTATGCCGAGTTGTCATATGGTTAGACTTATATATAAACATGTGAACTGATGATCTTGTTGTTCTAAACGTCATGAGTCTTCTAATATGGTTTCATGACCAGATATTTACTTGTTGCAGGAATTTGTGGTAAAAGAAAAATTATAATGCTCTATTCATTGAACTGATGCAGGTTGTGAAAACCGTTTATGCTTCCCCTAGTCGTATAAATTTTCATTTGGACTCTAGGAAGGTAAGATTTCTTGGGCCAAGGACTACAGAATCCTACTGTGATGCCTAATCAGTATAATTATGCTACTGCTTCTCAATCAGGAAGTAGAAACGACAGCTGCCTATCCAGATATATGTTTTGCAGTTGATGACTTTGACTCGACATTTGATGCTGTGGTAATTATATTATTAGTCGGACACTCGGACAAGGCTATCTAAATTCACATCTCCTCGTTGTTCTCAATATCTAATATTTGGAAGACTCTTCGGCTTAGTAGTTAAAACCTTCTTTTCCTTAGGTCTTGACAGACGTGGACCACTGTTACTGTGTACTATTAAACGCTCATGATGGGGCAGCATTCCCCAATGACAAAGCAGCTCAAGAGTCTAGTTCTACTGACAGTTCATCTCCAAAGAGTGATCCAACTCCTACGAAGATGAAGGGCTCTAAGGTTTGAGGAACTTCCATCAAATACATCTTGTATTTCTCATGTTGTGGTATTTTTTAAATCACTTTCAAGGTTAAGAGCCTATATGATGGCACTCTACTACTTAAAACCATCCATTTGTCTCATACTCATCTCTTATCAGACGAATTAGAAGACATGCTCTTATTTATAGAAAATCTAACTAATAGGAAGAAAAGGTTTAAAAGTATATACAAATTCATAAATAATCCATATTTGCAAGAAGACATATGAACACATCCTCCATTATGTCTCATTTTTTGAGACCTTCTGAAAATGGAAAAAGACGACATTTTCATAAACTAATTACTTCTTGCTGAATAGGTAGTTATGGGCTAATCTCCATCTGCATACCACTTATTTAGTTCTTTTGAAATAGTTGTATGAAAAAAATATCAATGTGAGTACTACACATGATTATCATTCATGTAAATGGGATTTTGTTAATACCTATAGTTTGCATCACCCAAAGCCAAGATAACCTGATAGTTTGCTAGTTTGTAATTGCAGATCACTCTTTTCTCAGGATTTGTTAACTACCAAATGGTGCGCGATGCGTATGATGGTAAATGTTATTTCTGAACCTTCGTACTATCTCATTCCTTCAACACAGACATGTTTGTCTTTGATAACATCGTATGTATTATCCATCATGAACCGTCTAAAATCATCTGAATTTTACATCTATAAAAGAATTGATTAGCTAGTTATTAGTCTCAGTCAATAGTTCTTGCTACTTCCATCTCTGGTAAAGAAATGGTGGATTTGTTTCCTGTTTTTATTTCATACACTATGTCTGCAGCTGCTTCGTGTACTGTTAATACCTGATTATACAATTGCCGGAGATTTCTGGTGTTCTTAAGAGTTCCACTTTGGGTTGTGAAATTTGTGTTGGGTATTGTATTGGAAATGATGTATGTCCATTGTGCCGGTTTACAGCTGGGAGATCTGGATTTGGGAGCCTTCTGTCACTTGGTCACTCTTCAGGTAAAACTGACAAACTGTACATGAAAGGTCCTGGTGGGCGTGGGGAAGTTGAAGTAGCAGTTTCTGGGGTTGCAGGTAAATCATAAATCTTTATAATATTGTATGCCATGAAGATTCCCTATGATGTTTTTTTTTTGTTTTTTTATTTTTTTTAAAGTGGGTTAAAGTATCAAACTCCCCTGATTCCCTATGATGTTGCTGCATTATGTTTTAGTGTTTTAGGTTTCTTTAAAATATCTGATGTTTGGCTCCAATTGGAAACAAGTTCGGTTATGTTTATCTTCCTTTTAATGATATAAGCACAGCTTCATCTGATTAATCTCCCAAAAATGTTAAATATATTTGTTAGGATATCCATTGCAACCCTTGAATCAGAAACATCACATGTTTATAAAGAACTTTTTAACACAATAGTTTTTTTTCGTGCGAGGTTTGCAAGTATTTTTAAATTGAAGTTTTGTGGACAGAATCGGAGTATTTATCAAATGTTACTGATACTGTTTCTTACAGATCAAAGCAAGGAGTTAGACAATCAGTCTCCAACGAAGAAAGCAGTCAACTTTGCTACAATTGTTAAGAGAGCAGCATCTGTTGCATCTGTGGCAGCAAAGCATGCTTATGCAGCAGCTTCTTCCAGTCGGAATTCTGATGAGGAGATGCTTCCTCTCAAATGCTGTCTAATGTCTGTATCATTACCTTGGGAGTACATTGCTCATGATCTTCTATTCAAGGTGAAGATCTTTAAGCCTTCTGAAAGAACACAATACTTAATTTTAAAATGTCGGAACAAACTTGAATCTAGTTATAATATAAGAAATACCCAGTCCATACTGTGCTCACATATTTTTGGTTCTCAGGGGAGCCCTCCGGTGAACTTGTAATTCTGAAGGCAGATTGGTTTCATGGGGATAAGTTTGATCACTATGTATACCAGGAGTTTCAACATTGTATTTATTGCGCAAGTGAAGAGAATTTTAGATAATGTGGTACAGTGCTCGGTTGAGACATTCTGGATGGGGTTCGTTTGTAAATAAATCTTCTACTCTTGTTCATCGTGGACTAATACCCATTACTTGTAAACCTAGAGAGTTCTGCAAAGTGAGTGCAAACTTAGATTATTCACCAGGGTATAGGTTTGCTGTTTCGTTGACAGAAAAAGGGAAACTGATTCAGATTCTGAAATCTCAACATGATCTAATGGTATTTCACTTTTTATTCTATAGTCTGTAGTCCTGAACTCAGTCCAGATTGCTCATTTTCTGTTCATTTTATTGTTGACGATAATACTACTTGTCCATTGATATCTCATCAGCTGGTATATCTATGACCTTTCTTTATACAAATAAAGATGAGCTAGAATGAGAATAAATGTTGATATGCATGCCTGATAAGATACTCTGTCATATTACAAAAGCCAATAGAATTGGCTGTCAGGTTACTAAAAAAGAATAGGAAAACTCGGTTCCTGTTGTAGAATATGATGGTAATTAAACATGGACAGTCGTTATGTGTGTCTTTGGAAGGACAAAACCAGCTCTTCTCTCTTCGAATGAGTATTCTACCGACTCTTCAGGCATCTCCACTGCTAGTCTAGCAGTAGACGAAGGAACTGGGTGGGCCGGTGTAGTGACTGTCTGCATGGGAACTGAAACAGTGGAAGGGGTGGAAGGTATAGGAATTGCCATCGACTGAGGTGTCTTTTTTTCTTCCTCAACGGTTGGCATGATCTTAGAAGGAGTAGCAAACAGTGGAACTGAAATGGTGGAAGGAGTAGAAGGTATAGGATTTGCCATTAACCGAGGTGTTTTGTTTTCTTCCTCAATTGTGGTTGAAATTGTCTTGGATGGGGTAGTGAATGTATTGATGATCGGAAGGGTCTTCTGTAACATGTCATGTTGCCTGCAAAGTTCTTGAAGAATGTTGGTTGCATTTGATCTTGAGGAATCTGTTGAAGAAATAGGCGAGAAAGGCTTTCGCATGCTTGGCGTTTCCACCTCACGAGCATTGAAAGAATGCTTCTTAACCGAGAGACCAGCTATATCCAATCCTCTCCTTCCTATAGCAAAGAGTGCAAAATAAGACAACATAAGAAGCTAGACAAAATAATTGATTTGCCAACAAAGAGCAACAGACTTTATCCTGATGCGAGGTAAATAATTGCATATTAAGGAGTTCCATGACCATTACCATCTGATAAGGTTGTTGCATAACCATCATCGTTATAGTGCAGGCGGTCATTTTTCTTTACTTGGCGTGTATTTGGTGTGGTACCTTTCTTAGGAGGAAACATATCATGCTTAGGAGTTTGTAGCATTGCGCCTCCCAGAGATAGCCTTCTACCCCCGGCACCTCCACTGGACATTCTGGGGCCTTTCTTTGCACTCTGGTTCTTCATAGGGCTCGGCTTGGAACCATAAAGAGCCTCCTGTTCAGCTATCAACTGCCCCTGAAGATTCTTTTGCTCCTGAAATTTGAAAAGTAAATTACAAAGCAGAGATAGTGGTTGAAATGTTCCAATTTGGCAGTAAAAAAAAACATTAGCAACCAGAAGGTTATACCCTTTGCCTTTTGTGCTCTTCTTCTTTCTCATGTCGTGAAGTTTTATATTCTTCAAGCATGGAAAGAACGGGAATCTGTAAAACAAGGACAAACATTTGTAACAACCCTAACAACATTACAGTTCCCTTGACTGACCTAAGAAAAGTAAACAATTCATTTCTAACCACGTAGCAATACTTACACCATCATAAGTGAATCTTATTCCCCTCTCATTTTCCCAGGATCTGGTTTTTGTAGCCAGCATCTCCACCATTGCTGTTCGACGTAATTGTACATAAAAAGGCTTGAGGTAAGTTATTTGTCAATTGTTAAATTTCTACACAACTAAGATATGAAAAGGACTCCCTGCTAGTCAAAGGAGATGCAACAGATACCTGGGAGTTTATTGACCAGCGCACGAGCTTTCTCAGCTCGTTTCAGAGTAAGATGAGCACCTCGTCCAGCATTGCAGCGATTATCATCCTATGAATGTAAGTCATACGGAAACATATTGGAGATAAGATGATTATGCAAGTAATATGGTCTGTTATAATAAAATAGAGGTTTCAGAAAGCCTACCGTTATATTCCTCAAGCCAGCACTCTTCCTCGCATGCAACCATCCATTTCTCAACCTTCTCAAGTATTTCTTTTCTGCTTAAAGCTTCCTCCTTAACTCTTCCTATTTGAAGCTCAATTTGTTCTAGGACAGAATCAGCATTAACAGCTCCTTTTGCAAATAAGAAAAGGACAAACCAGATGAGATAATCGATCATTACATTAAAAAATGTGCAACTTCCAAACATTCCCGCTCAAGCTCAAGAAGCATCTTGTCCCGCTCAGTCTCACATTCCCCAACTTCATCCCATATAATCTAGTAATCGAAAACCAATATTTATACAACACGCTTAAAAGTATATATCTGCAACTTGTTTCCATTTTCACCTGTAATTCATCAAAACAGGCTATTACAATGTCAACCGCCTACCAGCTCTTTATCAATTGAGCTATGTCCCGACGCATCAAATTAGTATTGTAGTAGCTTGGATCTGATATCAATCTTAACCCAAGAATTCAATTAATTATATCCACAAAGGTTTGATTTTTTATCCGGATTTTGAGTATTGGATCGTATTTTTTTCATTTTGTAACTCATAATAATACGAGTAAGGTTGCGATTACTAAAAATGAGGTTCAACCTCAACTCAAAACAAATATATGAAAAAACTCGTCCGGTTTGAAAAATCATGTCGAGCATTTGACTATAAAATTTTCCATTAGAATGTTTTATTTTCATGTGTCCATATCACTCTACTTCAATAATGATAATATCATAATACTCCTCCGTCCCAATTTACTTGATGATAGAGGCAAAAAGTATTTTATTAAGAGCTGGATTAATATTACTAATGTATCCTAAAAAATTACTTTATCAAAAAATACTTTAATTAATCATGAAAATAAAAATTATTTTATTAAAGGATAAAATTGAATAATCAAGATAAAGTTACATTGAATTCCTATATTATCAAGTAAAAAGTAAAAAGAACATTTTGCTACATGATCAAGTAAATTGGGACAGAGAGGATATTAAGTTTACAATTACTATATAAAATATGTCAAACATTTTACTCGAAATAGATCAAGCTTTAAAATAATGATTGACACCAAATCAATTTTTTTCAAATCAACCTATTTAAATCGATCGTGTCAAGTCTTTGACTCAACAATATTAAGAACACGATATACCATCTCTTTACCAAGCCATGTAGGTGATTGCAAACTTGCATCAGCATTTTCCAAGTCGAAATCCAATTGATGTAATATTCAAGTTCAATATCAAATACAGTACTCCGTAATACTTAATAGAGTTGAAGTAAGTCTTGCCCAGATTTATATATTAAATCCCAAAGCATATGAAATAAGATTGATTAATTAAGTTTATTTTAGGATTTTATTGATAAAATTTCACTACCAACAAACCGCGAGTAGCTCAAACACACAGAATCAAGATGAGTAGAAAAAAAGCCTATAAGAATTTTCTCATAGCTTAAACGCCTTACCAAACTCTTTTCCTTACAAAATGAAACAACAACATAATTTAATTTGATCATCATGATGCATGCAGCATTCTTAAGTTGTAGATGCAGTATATGTAACTGTTGAGTCCCTTTCAAGCCCCCACCTTCTTGCTTCAAGCATAAATTCAGTAGCTGTTGTGAAGAACTTAATAATCTGCTCAGAATCAAGTATCTCAAATAGTCTCATCACAGTTGACCCACGAAGTCCATCTGCATGTTCCATGACCAAAACCATGGACCCTTTGAACTCCTCCATTGCCATTTCCAATCTTGGTACCTCCCCATCCACCAATCTACTCTCCCTCCTCATCAACTCAAATATAGGCGGCGCCGCCACTCTTTCTTGAACTTTAGCTAAAGCTTTCTCAATCTCCACTTCTTTCCTCCTTGTCTCCGCCTTCAAACTCTCTATAACTTCCCTTTGTTCAATTGATAATGACTCCCCCAATCTGTTCACCAATGTGAAAACCAAGGAGGGCCTGAAACCACTTATCCATAATAGGGTATGCTCGAAAGAACTCAACCATGGAGCAGAAAAGAAGAGAAACACATCTTCATTAGCAAATTGGCTTTTCTTGTTGTAGAACTCATGGAAATGGTTAACAACATTTGTTGCTAAGTTTTCACATTCTTTAGCTCGATTAGTGCCACTTGCAATTGAGGTTGAAAGGGCTTGGAGATTTTCTAGTAAAGATTGGAGCTCCACATGCCATTCTACAAAGAAGGCAGTGAAAGCCTCCTGGATTATGGGGTTTGTTGGGTACACCATCTTTGTGATTGGAAAACAAGAGGGGGAAATTGAGTAAGATGTGATCATCCTTTATAGTAAGTAGTTTATGTGACATGAAAATTTTCTTAGTGATTAAGGATTTTTCATTATTAGGTTTACACAATAGGCTATTTGAGGACTGAGATATTATAGGATTAATTCAACGGCATGGGAGTAGATTGAATATTATTGATGAAATTTCTTAGTTGGTAAGTATTTCTTGATGAGATGAGAAGATTTTTTTTGTTGAAATGTTGTTTCCAGAAATTTGATATGTCGGTTTAATAGAGAGGAGCGTGGTAGTATAAAAAATATTGGAAGCATACGAGTAATTTGACTGCCGCATTTCAAATTTTCAATCTGCCATGTCATATGTTTGATTTTCAATATTCAATTTTAACTATTAATTCATATTTATAAAAAATATATAAAATGATATTAATAAATTTAATTTAAAATATTTGTATAATAGTATTATTTTGTAATTTTTATAATATAATTAAAAATATTAATGAATAAAATTGGACACGAAAAATCAAAAAATCTTATATTGTCTTATGAAGTGAATGTAGTACTATTCTACTAGAGGTATACACTATGCGTTCGTGGTGATGAGTGTTCATTTTTGGAAGCCTTTACGGTGGATGAGGCAGGGAAATTTAGTCTTCATTCAAATACATTACTCTCTTGATGAGGATCGGGGGATTTATGTCTGGGGTCTTGAGTTAAATTTCATACATGGAATGCTAACTAAGCTAGGCTTTTGGATGCCGAGATTTCGGTGGATGTAATTGGGAGGTAGTAGTTTAGACGTGTCACTCGCCGGCAGTGGTTATTCTTGAGGGATGCCTCCTTGGTCCATGTTCTCAGTGATGATCTCAGGTGATGAGGCAGGAGGTTAGGGTACTGAACCCCATGACAGTGTCCATGACCACTCAGGTACTTTAAGTTAGTTGGTGTTTCTGACTATTGAGCGGTAGAGTTAGGGTTTTGCGTGCAGCTGAAATGAAGGTAAATGATGAGTATTTATAAGAAATATTTGAAATTGATAATAAAGCTAAGATGTGAATGAGTGTCATAATCTTAAGGTCTGAATTGATCACGATTTGGCACAATAATTAGGATGGTGCCCGTTGAGTTTCTACGTGATGAGGCTGTGATCGATTTAGAGCGTGCTTAATTGATATCTCAAGTGGTTTAGTTTATTTTTCAATTTTCGTCGCCTCCGAAGTCGGTTATCGAACAACTAAAATCTTGTGGCGTCCATTGATGTCAAATAAGGGAAGTAAGCAAACAAAAAGGCCAAATCTTAGGTTGTCCTTTAATCCAAAATAAGGCAAAATAGTCCTAGATCTCTAATCGATGTTTAACTTATTGAACAGTTTTGATTAAAAAAAACTTATTAGATTAGAATTGGGGTTGATCATCTTCAAATTTCGTCAATTCTCGGATCTTAATAAGTGGAGTTGAAATAGTCGTCCTGATTGGAATGGTTGGTGGACGACTGCGATTAGTAGTATGTCACGAGCAGGTAGGAATAGAATAAAGTTCTTAGTGTATCTGAAACATTACGATCGAGTCTAATAATATAGTTAGCTGGAGTTTGAGGAATATAAATACTTAAAAAATTCAGTTATACATTACGTCTCTCGGCCTTTCATCCGAATTATATAAAAAAATTATTATTACGTCTGCTTTTTAGAATGAATATGTTTTTGATCACTTAAGAGAAAGATATAATTGGTCCGAGTTTTAGATAAAAGAGTTTTTAGATAATTAGTAAGTTTCGAATCCAGCCTGGGATTTTTCCACTAAATGGTCGCGTTGATTACATATGTTTATCCGTGTCACTTTTGATCATTTTTTATGTTTAGTCGCGTTTGATCGCTGCTTACCGAGGAAATGTTTGGTTTTATCATCCAGAATTCCATTAACTCCCGTTAAGTGAGGCATGTGCACCAGCGTAGCAGCAGCTTATTGCGTGGGTATTTTTTATCGTTTCTTGTTTCTTAATTAGCGGATTGATCGCTTTATGTTTTGCAGTATCTGGCGTCGTTTGATCACCAAACTTTTCAAAATTGACCTTTTTATTTTTTTTCATCCAAATTTGAGGAGGGGAAAGTTTTGTGGATTAGTTATTCTTAATGTATATGTATTTCACTTCATCTTTTTTTAAATTATTTTTTCTTTTCAAATTAACATTTATAAATATTTTTATTGTTTATTATTTTTTTAACTTATAATTATAATTAAGTCTTCATTTACTATATATGATTTTTAATAAATGATTTTGTTAACTTATTATTATTATTATTTATTTATATATAATTATGAGGGGGTAGAATTTTTAGTTATATATTTTGACAAAGTAGTATATTGGATTGTTATAAGAACTTTAATTAGTAAAGTATGCCGATTTCAAAATTTGGTGATCGAAATGAAAAATATGTCAAATGATAGAGACTTTGGTTGTCACTGGCCATAAAAATTATTTTAATATAAAGATATATTGCCAGAATATCTTTCTACATTTTAGAAATATAGATGAAATTTTAAGTATTTTATCATGTTAAAATTTACTAGATCATTCAAATAATAATCATAATAATTGACAAGTTAAAAAAAATATTTATTACAATCATATACAACAAATGAAGACTTAAACATAATTATAAGTTAAACAACTACAACTATTCATAAATTTAATTAGAAAAGAAAAAAATTATTAAAAAAAGAATTAAGTGAAATAAATTAGTAATAACCGCAATTTGTGTGATACTGATACAAAATTAAATTGGGTATCACATTTTGTCGAGGGAAGCTAGCGTAAAATCGAGGGGTTGGAGGTTCGAGTCTCACCATCCCCTTATTTCTTCAAAATGAGACAACTTTGAAATATAGGTGATCGAATGGTACGGCATGTGAGTAAAGATAATTGATCCCGTCAGTTGGTGGTAAAAAGCAAATAAAATGGTATTTAACGGTGACATGCTTGGAAATTTAGACGGAAAAAGCCAAAGTAGAAAAACTTTTTGAAAGATAGGTGATCGAAACGGAATTTATTTGAAGCATAGATAATCCAAGGGGATCTGGGATAAACGTAGTTGATCGATGCAGAAGCCCAGTGAAATCCTTATTCGATTAATTCAAAGATTTATAGTTGTGTTTGTGTTAGTGGAGAATGGGATCGATAATGTATAATAGTATTGTCATTCAACCCATCTCATTACGACTACCAAGCCCACTAAACTCCATAACTAGCTAAAAAGTCCAAACTCCAAACCCACCAATCCACCAGCTTCTCGTAAGTTATTTGTTTGCTTGTATTTTGCATTTCCTCTATCGTATTTGTTTGTTTCTACGGTACATGCCCTCGATAACACACATCTATTCGTCCCGGGGATGCCTCCAGATGTTGCTGTAACCATACAAACTGCTATATCGCGATGAGAAGCCATCTTAGAATAATATCTAGTACATGTGGACTAATATATTACTTCATCATTTAAATACGATCGATTCATCTTTTAACGATATAACCTATTCGTTATCATAGACCTAATGCTATGTACAATTCGACCCCCCACACATGCCTACCCCTGTTTGGTGAGAAGTCATTGGGCTATGTTGTTCTGTCTGTGACATTATCATTTACAATTCACAAGTCTTGCACAGTGCTCTAGAACTAGTTTGATTTCGTTATTGATTGTCCGTTAGATGTTAACATTTAAAAAGTGGTTGGTGTCTACTTGATAATGCCTGTCTTAGCTTACCTTGATCATTCTTAAAATTCTTTACTGATATGGTGGAAGGCCTGAAACATATTCTCCTTTTGCTTGTATGAGTTGTATGTGAATATTCTAGGAATCATTTGTTAGTACATCTGTTAAAAGACTGATCTGTTTTATCTTGGTGCTAATACCTTTAAGCAATATTAAATTTTTTAACTGTTAGGATATTACTTGAATGCTCAGCCGCTGCTGCAGAGTGCAATATCTTCTGCTATACGAACAAACAATAATGTCTGACGGAAGAAAATCTTGGAAGTAAATAGCAGAATCTTTATACAGGTTCACCGCCGAGGTGCGTCACCCATTCTTCCTTCACAGAATCTCTTAGAATCACGTGATACCGAAAGATTGTTCTGAAAGTTATCAGCCCAAAACGCCTTACCACAGTGAGTAATGCTTTGTCCCCAGTATTATAGCGACAAATCTACACACTAGATTTAGAGCAGGAAATGATATCTGAAATGATTAATAGTAAGAGAAACAGCTAGCAATTTGAAAAAATTGAAAAAAAAGAGAAGTTGAAGAAAGAAAAAGATATTTTGGATTAATCTCAAAGAAAAATGAGATCTAAACTCAACTTATATACTTCCACCGCTTGAGTCGGGACTTGTCAGGTTCAAGCATCACCGAGATCAAGTCGATCTCCCACAGGTCCAAAAACATGCCGAGGTTGGGAGTTAGGTCGAGCAAAGGAAGGTCCCGACCTCGCCTCCCCGATCTCCTCGCCACTTCAGCTCAAATTTGAGCTTCAACCCAACATTAACCATATTGAAAGCACAAGAAAATTGGATTATATTGTAAATATTGAAGCATAGTGTAGCATTGAATTCATTCTTGGCCCCCTGTTGAATATAGGTACTATGGATTGAGCCGATGGAGTTGCTTGGTTGTGACCACCTTTTATGAGGTCTGAGTTCTTCATTGTGAAGATCGCCTTCTTACCTCCAATTTCCATAATAAATGATGATGGCGATGTCATCAAAATGAGCTGTTGTAAAGTTGAAGTGAACGTTGAATAAAATTCATTTGAAAAATTCTTTAATGTCTTGATAATTAATAATCTAGTTTGAGCATGCATATCTGTGTGACTGTGTGCAACACGAAACTGTTGATAATAATTTATTTTATTCCTGTTAAACATTGAGCTTTTTTAGGTTCGCAGTTTGCTAACACGAGATGGTTATTTTTAAATTAACTGAAAATAGTTTAACAGACATTGTGTTTGCAAGTATATCATAATGTGGTTCTGTTGTTGTTAGTATTTGATATATAGCAACTTCTGCTGATATTAGCTATCATTTTATCATTACTAGTCCCAAAATGGTGGATTTGTATTCCCCAATAGATTGTGTCGTAATGCATTCCCCAATAGATTATTGAACATTGGGGGTATTATTCACCTTTCCAGCTAAAGAGCCTCTTTCAACTCAGAAATTAATTGAGAAGGAGACACCAAGATGAGATGGCAGACCCGCTCCAACGACACTCCGCCACAGCATGCTAGGGGTGCACTGCAACTTGAAGGCAAACTGGTGATTCTTGAAGTTGCTGTCTGTGGGTTTTTCAGCAGAAAATCATTGTTGTTGTTGTTATAGTAAAGATTGTTGTGTTTCATTACAGAGACAAATCAATAGTACAGAGAGGACCCCACTTTGGTTCTCATCTCATCGTCTCTTGTTGTGAGAATAGGATACAAATAATTGGTTGCCATTTTAGCACGTAGTGTGTATCAATAATAATCCTTGCTGTTTCATTTCTTCCATCTGCCGGTTTCTCATACATCCATATTCTGTCACCCCATTAAAAACCATAGTGGTCCCAAATACAACCCAAGATAATAATTAATAAAAGAACTGAAAATGAAAGGTAATAAAAGCTTTCCAAATTGACAATAACCTTTTGCCATTGATTTTGACTCAAATTTGTTTACTGAAGAGGAAAGAGGGAGGGGAAATAGGAATTATTTTAAGTTGGTCTCTCCAATTCTTTTTACAAAGCGGGGTCTAATTTGCTTTAGGAGTACGTACATTAGTTTGGTCTTTGTTGGTTCAATAGGACTTGAGTTTAAGGGGAACATACCACTATTTCCCACTAGGATAATATAATGTTAATGTATGTTGACTCAGTCTTCACCTTCGACAGTACCTAACTATCAAATCATGCTATTCTCCTTGATCTAACCTAAAACATTTCAATTTTTTAAGTTCCAATATTGATGTGGTAGGTCTTCCTTTTTGTTTGCTTGTTTATGCAGTAGGTTCATGTTCCCATGTACTATTGAGTCCCTAGATCTTATATTTATGACACTTGAATATAATATAGGTATAATAAATCGAAGATGGCTTTCATTATTAGCAGCTTAATTGATGAAATGATTAGATAGTGGAATGAGAAATTGAGGGGTGGTCAGAAAGTTTAAAAGTTAAGATTTAGTTTCGATGGTGAACTTTAAGGTTGCGTTTTGATTCGCATTATAATTGTCTTTGTTAAAAGCTAGCAATAATGGCCAGGTGTAACTCTGCATTAATCAAAATGTGGCTCTCCTGCGTTCGTTTGAATCGCGATTTTTACGTCTACTATAGGTAAGCGGAGGAATATGTACCATGCACTCTCTATATGTACAAAGATCGAAACCATAGAAGATCGTCTATATTATTATTAGTTTTCATCAATTATCTAAGAATTGTTAAGTCGTAATCATTAATAGTTGTGAATGATGATGCATTGCAAAAAAAGAAAGGATTAATTGAAGAATGCAATGATCATAAGAAAAATGTAGGCATGTTCAATCGCAACGGTACGTGCTGACATTTGTTGCAAAGTCATCCTCACTATTGCATTCCATCACATGGAGGGGTAAAGGGTTACGTTGGGATGAAGAAATTGGTTGTAATAATAATCAAGCATTAGTTTGTTGCCTATGTTTTGAAGAACAATTACAACTACTTGCTTTTGCATGTCAAGTCACCAAAGAAAAATACATAACTTTACAGACAATGCAAATTTGTGAGTGAATTGGTGTAATAGTTTCAGATAGTGAAACGAAATTGTAAATTGATCGTAAAAAGTTTAAAAGTTGGGATTTAATTACTGATAGTGGCATTAAGATTGTGACTTTGATCACTTGTTATAAGCGTGCTTTTAAAACTAACATAAAATGATGAAGAAGCGGTGTAGCTTCGCGATTCGCGCGCTAAAAAAGTCATATTTCGCCTGTCTGCGTGCTTTTTTTGATTCCATGATTAACTTTCCCTTATTTTGCCATTCTAACATTTTTATCCAAAATAATCTCCTACAAATAGACTAAGCACCAACAAAATCTTGGGAATTATTTTTGGAAGGAAAACTAAGTAAATAGTAAAAAAATAATTAGCCGAAAATCAAATAGAAGAGGTGAGAAGTGAAATATGACTGAGCCACAGATGGAATAAGGGATTCACAATAAATTAGATTTGTTGTTGAAACACTTATTGTGATCATGTATGGAAAAAATCTGACATAAATTCGAGGGGGCCGAAATCATTTTTGACTTCCCAAGACCGATTAAGCGATATCGTGTCCTCTCTTATCTGGAATAAATATTGATGCTAATACTATTCCACGAATCTTATTCTAGTTTCATATTATCTGAAAGATTTGATTTAATAATAAAAAATACTTAACTTTGATCATAAATATTTAGATATTTTGTTATTATCTTGTTACATGATAACACAGAAGTGTATATTACGTATTATCTTATTTTGTTAATCTTGTATATTGCGTATTATCTAATTTTATTAATCTTGTTATATAAATACAAAGTCCAAATTTTAATATTAGATAGAAGTGTCACTATCAACCAAGAACGGAAGTTATTCATGGCCAAAAGAGGCCATGGCCCCCCGGAATGAATTTTAAAAAAGTAAATAATTATTATATATTTTTAATTATATAATAATAAAATAATATAAAATTCATTGAAGTTTGGAGTCATGAGAATTGAGAACTTGCACAAATACAGCTACTTGCTTAGTTGGTCCTTCCTACAGTGACGTACCCCGTACTCCTCCTCCCTTTTTTTCTCTTGAGTCCTGAAAAGAAATAATTCCCACTTTGTTATATATTTTTACATATTATACATTAATATATAATGATTTAAATATAATATGTGCCAGTTTACTTCATAAGCTTCGTTAGTTAAAGTGCAAACGTTACTTATAATATCTAATATCCTACTCGATTAAACTTTTTAACTTCTCGAATGTATTAACTGATACAATCATTTCATCATTAGATTCATTTGAGAATTGAGGTTTAAGGTACATGTTTTCTGTGATAAGTATAGACGTAAATTGTATTTCTAATTTAATCAATTAATATATTTTTTCTAATTTTGTTTCAACTGACGCGCCCCCCTCCCATGTTCAAATTCGGCTCCATCACGCTTCTCAGCGTTATTAGAGTATAATAACACTTTCGTTTAATTGAATGAACATTTTTAATTATATCACGACTTCATATATTTTGTATGAACATAAGTTTCTAGCATCATATCAATAAAAAAATTGAGATAACTCCCACATTTATAGAAAGATTATGGGCAAGTCTTATTTGCTACATTGATCCCCAATTTCATGAAAACATTTACTTCCCTAATTTGTGTATTTGCCCAAATTAGTCCACATTGTTCATTTTTAGATATTAAATCACAACATTTAAACGATCAAAAATCAAAATGTAATTTAATCACTTTTTTTAAGAGATCGAGACTAATCAACAATTAACTCCTTTTTTACTTTAAAAAAAAAATCATGTACGGAGTATATTTTATGTTCTCAAATAAAAAAGAAGTCGAATAAAATTATTAGCTGGTCCTCTTCCCCCTCTAAGTACACTACTATAGCGGTTTTATTGTCATGATATCATCACCTCATACAGTGTTGATCAAGAATTGACACGCCACTAGTAATAAAAAGTAGAGATTCCAAACAAACCTTCCATGCAACTATAAATTATACTCTCTATTCTTGCTCCAATATATATTGCCCTCCAAGACGAGCAAAACATAAAAGAAACAACAAGACAAGCTCAAACAGGACTTTCCTTTTTATACTTTCACCCTTATTTATTTAAAGCATCTCCAAACAACCAAAACAAATTAAAACAAAGCAAAACTTCTCTTTCATTTCACCAAACGAAAGAAGAATATACAATCATAGTAGATAACATGTGCAGCTTAAAACCATCTTTGCCATCCTCATTTGTCTCTTCTCAAACTATCCACAATGTCATAAATCCTAATTATGAAACTATTGATTTTCACACACATGGTGATGATGATGAACAACAAATGTCTCGTAGATGGCCAACCCCTTCTGAGGTAACAAATATAATAGATAATAACTTAATGATACCACATGGTAATTTCTTCAACTTAATTCAAAACAATGAAAAAGTTAAAAGAAGATGAAATCTTTTAATCCCTTTTATAATATGTTTCTCATATATGTGCTTGCATGTTTCCTTGATATAGGCATTTGAAGAAATAAAAGCCATCGGAAAAATATCATTACCAACAACAGTGACTGGTCTATTATTATACTCAAGATCAATGATTTCTATGCTCTTTCTTGGTTACCTTGGAGAGCTAGAACTAGCAGGAGGTTCTTTAGCTATTGGATTTGCAAACATCACAGGCTACTCAATCATTTCAGGCTTAGCCATGGGGATGGAACCAATCTGTGGACAAGCTTATGGAGCCAAACATATGAAACTTCTAGGCTTAACTTTACAAAGAACAGTTCTCCTCCTTCTATCAACTTCCATACCAATCTCCTTCATATGGCTTAACATGAAAAGAATCCTTTCTTTTTGTGGCCAAGATCAAGAAATCTCATCAAAAGCTCAAGCTTTCATCTTTTTCTCCATCCCAGACCTTTTCTTTCTTTCAGTCCTTCATCCTTTGAGAATCTATTTAAGAACACAGAGTGTTACACTGCCCTTAACCTATTGTTCAGCAATCTCAGTTTTGTTGCATGTTCCTCTAAATTTCCTCCTTGTTAAGTTTTTCAATATGGGAATATCTGGAGTTGCTTTAGCAATGGTGCTTACTAATCTCAATCTCTTCATCTTGCTCTGCTCATTTGTGTATTTTTCTGGTGTCTATAAAGATTCCTGGGTGGCTCCTAGTGTTGATTGTCTGAAAGGATGGTCAAAGTTGCTAGCATTATCAGTTCCTACTTGCATATCAGTTTGCCTTGAGTGGTGGTGGTATGAGTTCATGATAATCTTTTGTGGATTATTAGTGAACCCAAAAGCTACCGTTGCTTCAATGGGAATACTTATTCAAACAACTTCATTAGTCTATGTCTTTCCTTCCTCTCTCAGCCTTGGAGTAGCCACGAGGGTAGGAAATGAATTAGGAGCTAATAGGCCTGAAAGGGCACACATTTCCATGATCATATCAATGTTGTGTGCAATGGGGTTAGGCCTTGTTGCCCTATTTTTCACAACAATGATGAGAAATAGATGGGGTAGGTTTTTCACTAATGATGCTGAAATTCTTGAATTAACAGCTGTTGCTTTGCCATTAGCAGGGCTATGTGAGCTTGGGAATTGCCCTCAAACAACTGGATGTGGGGTTTTGAGAGGGAGTGCTAGGCCAACCACTGGAGCAAATATCAATTTAGGCTCATTTTACTTGGTGGGAATGCCTGTTTCGGTGGTAATGGGATTTGTATTAAAAATGGGGTTTGCTGGATTGTGGATTGGCTTACTTGCAGCTCAACTCTCTTGTGCTCTCCTCATGCTCTATGTATTATGGACTACAGATTGGAAGCTTCAAGTTGAGAGAGCCAAGGAGTTGACAAAATCATCATCCCCTAGTGCTACTTGTTGTAGTGCTAATGCTATCTTGCCACTTTCATTATCAGCATCAACTACTCATGATGATGAATACTCTACCAAAAAGAGAGGTAATAATAAGATTACCAATGATAGTAATAATCTTGACGAGGTTTGGTGCTCTAATGATGAGTTGGTGATGTCAATTTCACATGAAGCAGACCCTCTGATCCCTACAAATTAATCTTTGGGCATTAGTGATGAGATTAGTTAGGCGTTTTCTTTTTTCACCTTTTTGTGCCAGCCATCCATGCCGGCAATTAAAAAAAATGGTGTTAGTTCTTGCTACTTGTTCATTATGTAGTTTGTATGTAGTCTTTTGAATGTTCTAATTAAGAGACTAATGCATTAAAAGGAGGGAGCATCAAGTTTAAGTATTTTGTTTTAAGTAATTAAGATAGAAAGAGCATAACTTAATTAATTGATTAATTGTACCAATTCATCATATGATTTTATATTCAAAGTGGTATGATTCCTCGTTCATCAAATGGAATAAACGAAATCAAAGACTTGTCATGATAGCATGTTTAAATAATGAGATTATTACACCATAAAATTGAGTGATACATGCTAACAAATAGTTCATAGACACATATATATCAAATAAACTATCATTTTTTATTTGACATATTCAATATTCAACTAGTCCATCAATATCTTTGAACAAAGTGAATATCATACTACCAAAGATTGATAATTTGATATCATTCATTTTTATGCAAACCATTTATTTTATAAATATAAGATACTACATCATTTATATACTTGAATTAAGTAGTAGATACATTATATATATAAAAGTGGTGGGACACTGGGACTGGTGGTGAGTAAGTCTACTTTGAGGGCGTGGAAGAGAGGAGGGAGGGGCATGAAGGAGCGTGGGGGGCCCTGCGCTATGAATTGAAGAAACAAAAATGTTTCTGGGTCTACTTATCAGGTGACAAAAATTGGAGCAGTGTTCGAGTACAGTAATTTCCAGCTCCAAGTATCCCCACCATCTGATGCTTCAATTCGCATTGTTCTTTCAAAACAAAATAAACAAGCAGTACAAATGAAACTCAACACAGAATTGCCTAGCTATAATTATCTATATATGCATCAGAAAATCAAGAATCCAAGGAGTATAATTATCTAAACATGGCATATCATTATTTTTTGTACGTGATTGTTGAGTGGTACATATATATTGGCACATGCGCAACCTCCTGCATGCATCTATCGTATCTACTACCTAACAGTAGTCTTACTTTTGATCTCCACGGAAAGATAGATTCTAGGGTTTGAGTACATACGTCCGATAGCACAAATTACAATTAAATTAGAATATCTAACTATATATTAGCCTTTCATCTCAAAAAATTGTCATGCATTTGAATTTGATTGTTGACTTAAGAGTTAATCCCGGTGAAATAATTAAAATAGTGGGATAAAGTTGCGAATTGGTTAGAAATTTTAAAATTAAGATTTAGTCACGATATTGAGCAAGGTTGCGTTTTAGTTACTTGTTATGATTGTATTGTTAAAACTATGACAAAATAAAGAGAATTTTAACTCGCATTATACCAAAATTGTCGTATTTAAACTCCACAAAGTTCTCTTTTGATTCCCTCCAGTATTGCATTTATTTTGCAATTACTCTTTGTTTTTAAATCCAAAATAATTTCCTACAAATAGATTTACTCAAACAAAATTTTAGGAGATTATTTTCATGAGAAAACAAGAAGAATGATAAAATAGATGGAAAGAATTAACGTAAAATCGAATGAGAAGGGTATTAGTGAAATATAACAATTTGGATGGAATGAGTTACAATCGATCATTTGTTGTGGTTTTTAACAGCCTTGATCATGCTTGATGATCAAGATCTTAAAGCCACTATCGGACTAAATCTTTAAAGCAGGACTGGCTAAGCAGCTTCGTGGGACTTCCATTCACCAGTGCTTCGTTGACAAAATGAAAATATTGAAATCTAAAATATTTGTATAATAATATTTGATGAAAGTTATATCAAATGTTTGTATATATCTTTAATAATGTATTCTACTATTATTAATAATATGATAATTTGATTATAATAATAAAAGTTATGCATGCCAATAATTAAAGTTATAAATTTCGTTAATTTTTACCAACATTAGAATGAACAATTTTTTCATGTTGAAGAGAACTTTTAGAATCAATATTGAACAATAATTTCATATACTATCAAATGAAAACACAACTCCTAGCTAATCTTTTTTCCTGCTTCTGGTCTTCAATCTGTTCCTTTTCAGAATGGTTGAAAATCCAGGAGCTTAATATTAACATTATTGGTTGAAACTGTTTCTTTTCACGGTTCCATTGTTTGGCTTCTAGCTAAGGTCTTCTGACAGGTTGAATCAGATTCATGCATTCCTCTCTTTTTCTTTTCAATGGATCAGATAATAAATGTTTTTAGCTCCAATGATATCCTATCCTACTGCATGTTTATTATCGAAGCTACATTATTTGACTCAAATAAACTTGTGCAATGTGTGACCAAATATGATTACAGAAGGAATCATAAATGTGAATTGGCCGTATCATTTTAAAAAAGATAGCTAGCTAGAGTATGGTCACCTAGATATATACGACAGTAGTCTTGTTATTGGAGAATCCATGTTCAATCACAAAATGTAGATTACCAAATGAGTTTATTATTTGTTTATTTATAGCATATGAATGGTAAAGCACTATAATCACAAATTATTCTTAATATTATATGAGAACTAATTGGAGACTGTGTGTGTGTTCTAGATAAGGCTAGGATACATATCAGGCCAACAATGGAAAAGGGTGAAGGTCTGAAGTCTGAAGGACTGAGTTATTATCGATCAAGCACTTTAAAATGGATAGGTTGACGCCAAATAATAAAGGAAAACAGAAAAGAAAAGATGCCAATCTTGTGAAATTCGCATCTCTTCGGCTCTGCATAAGTCTTGTAATTTTTCAAAAAAGTTGGGTCCCCATTTTATCTTATACGGAATATCATGCAAGTAGTCTGCCGTATAATATGAACTTAACATATTCCATGGTCGTCGTCCAATAGTTATATATCTATCTTTCTAAATCGGATGACCACTTCATCAGGAGAAGCTTAACTTATATGCAGGTAATTCATTTTTATAGTATTTGCAGAAATCGATTTCACCCATCCTAAGGCTAGTAAGGAGATCGACAATGGTTCTGATAAAATATAGGAAAAAGACTAAAATCTTAAAATTTCAAATCTTATAGCCCAAATATAAAAGGAGAATTTTATTGATTGAATATGAAAATATAATATTGTGTTTATTTATGAAATAGCGCATAGTACTTAGCTAGAGTAACCTCCCGAATTGTGACCTAATATTTGGAGGTAGATTCGTGGGCTTAGCCCTTTCGATTATTAGGTTCCATTAAAGTTTTTGAAAAAATAAATTTTATCATTTATTTAAGAAGAGTATTGGTTCTATAAAAATTAAATATTTTTCTTCATTGATGAAATAATATTAGTTTTTTCGTCACGACTATATATATGAAATTTCTAATTCCATCACTAAATTCACAACCACATAATAAATCGAGTACTGTTTCGATCCGTAGGGGTGACATGGTTCGGTTTGGACTGTTTTTGACCTATTTTCAAACCGATCCGACAGTACTTATTCAATATATAAACCATCCGATTTGATATTTGCGGTTTAAAGGTTTAGTTTGGGCCGGGTTGATAATTCACTAATTAAAAATAATATTTATTCTTTTAAGAAAGTCAACAAAAGTCACTAATATTTAATTTCTTTATACCCAATAGCAATCAACGATATGTTTAAAAATTCAACATGAAGTAAAATAAATTGAATGAAAATAAATATAAATTAGTAGACTTCTGACTGATACAATATGTAGTGTTAATTATTAGGTTTATACTTTATAGTTTGCCCTCCATATTATTTATCAATATTTAACTATTAATAATTATTTAATATATTTTGTGTTAAATGAATTGGGTCGGTTCGATTTGTGACAGATTTATTAAATGAAAAACCAAAACCAAACCAATTAAAATTAATATAAAAAATTAAAACCAAAACCAAACCAAATATTTGAAAATTTGTCATAATGGTTGGTTTGATTTGGTTTTTGGCCAGTTGGATATTTTGGCGGTTGTTGCCATGACCTGTTTGGCTGTGTTTTTAGCATCCGGGCAACTTTTCATGTTCCTTTCTTCCCATAATTTAATATGATTTTTCTAATTTAGTACAGTTAAGTTGATAATTAAGAAAAATATTTGATACAATATTTATATCAAATATATTTTTTATATTGTTTTCAATTTTACTTCTTAATATGTAAAGGGGCAACACTATATACACACACCAGAATAGTAATTTTTTTTAGTAAAATGACAATTTTGTCCCTTAATGAAACTTCCTAACTACTACACTTGCAAATGGGGAGGGCAAAATAGTCATTTCATTCAAATCCAACACTATTTGGTGTGCGTATAACAACTCGAATATGTAGGTAAGGGCACATATTTGATTATTAAATTGATGTGCTGATTGATTTCGCAAGTTATCATCGATTCATTTGGGAGATTCGTTGATTTCGCAAGTTATCATCGATTCATTTGGGAGATTCGTGCATCTCAAGAAAAATGGAGGTAGCTTCATCTAATCAGCCTACATCCATCTGCAATCATTGGTAATAAATTCACTATTTTTATTAAGCCTACTTGTGTTATTGGATCTTAATCCCCTTCCTTTTTAGCCTCATTTTGTTCGTTTATTTCATTTTAATGTTGTAAAATAGTTAATTTAGGATGGTTTAACTCAATTGTTGCAACACATCTTATAATATAATATGACTACTAGATCATGATTAGTTGCAACCCTGGTCGATCGATGTGATTATATTATGTGATTATATTCGATAAGGAGGACCCGCATCCACTACTCCTTGAGTGCGTAAACCACGCCTAACTAGTTAAATCACACTAGGGAAACCCGACGTGACAAAGTTGATTGAGGAAGTGTGAACTCACCTACTCCATCAACTTGGCCGCCCTTACGGATACTAATTTTGTTTGTCTGATTTCTAGTGACAAGGAGATTCCATCTTCAAACATTGATCTACATTTTATTCACTGCTCCCGCAATCTAGAGAAATGCAAACTCTGCGGTGATATGATTTCAAAAGGATATGCAGAGGAACACTACTTCAATACTCATACTCCGGTATGCAGACGTTCTTCTTGATGAGAATTAATGCTTTATGACAGACTTCTTACCTTTGAGGTTAAGGTTAACTTGTACTTCCATGATATGGATAAGTCTTAATTTCGAAAATGTTGAATGCCATGTAGTCGTTTCTTTTGGTTGAATCGCAGTTGTATGCTACAAGAGTCCTATTACTCTGTAATGTTTGGTATCCTTGGATGGATATTGCATATTTTATTTCGACCAATATTTTTTCTAGTAATCATGTTCTATGCATAGACCTTGAGAGTAGGAAATCGTTTAGGAGATTTTGGCTATGGCATGTTTTGGCTTTGAGTGATGATGAGAACCTATGATGCCATAGATGGGTTCTCTATATGTACCATTTGAGTCCATTAGACTTCATTCATAAAAACAATGTACGCCAAGATAAGTAACCAAGTTCTATTGTATGAAGGTAATTTCATCATACTACGAAGGCCTACTAAGCTGATCGATTCTTGAGTTCTAGCACCATTCAATTTAACAGAGGGTGAATTCATCAGCTTCTGTGATAACAGACTTTTCGACTCCTACCATCTGAGATGTCTTGGTAGTTCTCCCAATAAAAACATTGGGAGGGGAATAATTATTCACTATTTAGAGGTTGGTATAAGTTTTTGACTATTGGGATACCAATCATAGACAAATAAGCAATACATGCTTTGTGTTAAACTTTGTTTTCTGATGCAATGCCTACTGAAATGGACCGTGAACTCATTGTTTAGCATCATCAGACATGTTACATATATATAGGAATTGTATGATACAAGAGTTGGCCCATCACCCTTCATGCAATCTTTTTCATTACAATGCACTGCTTTAGCCAATAGGGTTATTTAATCTTTAATTCTTTGCATGTTGTCATGTGAGTGATTGCTTTAGTAACTTTCAAGTTTCTGTCAGGTCTCATGCACTTTATGTGGTGAAACAATACAGCGTGAAGTTTTGACTGTTCATAAAGGTGAAAATTGCCCACAGAGGATCGAGACATGTGAATATTGCGAGTTTCCATTACCGGCGATAGATTTAGTTAAGCATCAGGTAGTAACTGCTCATTGAAAGGAGGCCACAATATGCTCTGCCAATGTGCTTTATTTACATTTATGTTTTCAGGAGGTTTGTGGGAACCGGACAGAATTATGCCATCTCTGTAACAAATATATCAGACTCCGAGAAAAGAATCTCCATGAAATCAGTTGCAATGGTGTTGCAAGTAGTATTACTGAACCGTCCAGGTAAGTAGAATTGCAATGGTTGGCGCTGAACTGCTTTTATTATTAAGTTGTGATAGTTCTCTTCACATACTTACTCTGATATTCGGAATCTCCTTTTAGAAATACACGGGTGTCAGAAAGAGCTCGCAATGGTCCAAGAAGACGAACAAATGAGTTCTCCTGGAGGTCCATGCTTATCACTATAGCGATCACAGGAACTGCTGTGTTGTTGAGCTCTCTTTTCTTCCAGAAGAAAACAGAATCAAACCAAGTCCATTGATATCCAACTCCACGCGCACCCTGTGTAAACTTAATAAATATGTTATTATCACGAAGTGGCTGTTCTAAGGCTCAGAAGCGGGTGACAATATAAGATGCTCGTTGATTCCTTGTTTCGTTGTATGAGTTCACTTCTTATCATCTTTATTTTGTAAACAGTTTACTTGTTCGTTTCTGTTATACAGATATATGAATAGTTTAATTTGACAACAAATGACCCTACGAGAAGTAATAAAAATAACACAGTTCTTGTGCTGCGAAACTGCTAGAGTTTGTTCTCAAATCTCAAATCCTCGCCTCTCATCCCTCCCTCTCCATGTTATTATCGTTGGTTACCATATAGCAAGTAACACATTTCTTTTTTGTTGTCATATCGTTGGTTAAAAAAACAAGCTAAATCATTCACCCTTTTCTTTTTATCCTCTATTACCAAGTTAGCAGGAAACTGAATTATCTAACCTTAAGGAAGGAAGTGTTTGGGAATAAGTGCTCATGTCCCACACATTAGTTATGATTTCATGACTTGCATGAACACCAAACGACTCTTACAAGCCATATCCAACTGCACCAAACAGAGGTGTCCACTAAGTAAAGAGATTTGTGAAGTTAACAAAGAATACTTCCATTTCGGTTTAAGGAATGGCCATTAACATATATATTATATATAGCAGTCCTACAGGGACCTCATCTATACTTGTGGGCATCGAAAATATATATCAGTTCTACAGGAATATAATCTGTACAACTGTTATACGCTGTGTGTTCTTTCAGTTCTTATTCCTAATCTTGTAGAATTTGGAGATAATCGAAGAACAACCACGGTATCAATGCCTCTGTTAGGAGTGAAGTTGCAAATTCAGGACAACCATGTAATGTAGCAGTTTCTTTCTAGCTTCTCTGCTCCTTCATTTTCGTTTCTTATTTTTGAAGTTGAAACTACTCGTTTGAACTTTATCACCCAAATAAAGCTAGTGCAAGAATTCTTATCATAAGTTTTAGTTTTACATCTAAAGCTGTTAAATGCAACGAGCATCTGTTTGACAGATATAATCTGATTTTTTTTCCAGGTAGTAATGGATAATGGCATTGTTCAAGTAACACTATCGAAGCCAGATGGTCATGTCTCTGGGATAAGATACAATGACATTGACAATTTGCTTGAGATTCGGAATGAAGAAAAAAATAGGGGGTAATTTGCTTGCAACTGCATTCTTTATACATTTCGAAATAATGTGATTTTCCATTCATACTAATATATAAAGGATGCACATAAACTCAATAATGATTTTAAAACTGCTAACAGGTAAATTTTCCAGTGCTAACGCGAAGTTTTTCATCTAGGTACTGGGACCTCGTGTGGAGTCAGGAAGGGGTAACAGGAACCACTGGAATATTTGAAGTGTATGTTTTTCCGTCAAAAATAGATACTGAACACGGCCGTACAGATAACATAATATTGCAGAAGCAAGTTATCTATCCTGTTCCAACTAACTATATCTTCAAATCTTAAATAATTGCAATTCAGGATCAGGGCCACAACTTTTAAGGTTATACTGGAATCTGAGGAACAGATAGAGCTATCATTTTCTAGGTCATGGGATAGTTCAGTAAATGGGAAATTAGCTCCATTAAACATAGATAAAAGGTATGCCTTCTTTTACTATTTCACATGTTATGATGACTAAATAAAGCATAAATAGATGGATCAACAGTTCACTATGATGATGGTTTCCACAGGTTTGTTATGCTTCGAGGATCCTCAGGTTTCTATTCCTATGCTATTTATGAACATTTAGAAGATTGGCCTGGATTCAATCTCGCTGAAACAAGAATTGCATTCAAGCTCAGGAAAGATAAGTAAGAGCATTTCCAATTCCCTATTGTCAATCAAGATTCTCTGTCATCTAGAAGGATTGCATAGTTCTATTGGAATCGAAATAAATTCAAACTTGCATGATGCATCTACTTATCTGGTGATTTTTTCTCTGTCTCTATTCTCCAATCATATAAAGCTGTATTCATTATTCTCACTGATTCACTGATTACTTTGGATTTGCTTGGGAAGGTTTCATTACATGGCCATGTCTGATAATCGACAAAGGTACATGCCACTACCAGATGATAGGTTACCTGGACGAGGCCAAGCTCTAGCATACCCAGAAGCGGTCCTGATTGAAAATCCTGTTGAGCAAGAATTTAAAGGAGAGGTATTTGTTGTTTTACCACTGAAGATTTGAGTATCCCACCTGTAATACACCAGTCAAGGACCTATAATATACCAGTCACAGATAATATTAGAATTTCTAAGGATTTCATGATTCAGTAACAATGTTTTTTACCTAGAACAAGTCCTGCCAATTTCTCAAATCTAATCTCCTAATATATAAGATTTCATTGTCCTATTTACTTTTTGAGCTAACTTAAACTGCATATAAAGGTGGATGACAAGTACCAGTACTCGTGCGAGAACAAAGATCTCAAAGTTCATGGATGGATGTGTACGAATCCACCTGTGGGCTTTTGGCAGATTACTCCTAGTAGTGAGTTCCGTTCTGGAGGACCCCTCAAACAAAATCTTACTTCTCATGTTGGCCCTACAACTCTTGCTGTAAGTTAGAAAACATCTAATTCAGTTATGTTTGATGATCATGCGACAAATTTAAATTTCTTCTTAAACATAGTTCAACATTTAGAATTCACTAGATAAAACTGCCATTCAGATGTTTCTAAGTGCTCATTATGCTGGAGAAGATCTAGTACCGAAATTTAGAACAGGTGAGAAATGGAAGAAAGTTTTTGGACCTGTTTTTATATATCTTAATTCTCGGATGCTAGAAGAGGATTATCTCACGCTATGGGAGGACGCCAAAGAACAGGTTTCCAAAAGAAAAAATTCAAGAATTCTCTTAACATCTTGTATAAGAATTATTCCTATTAATCTGAATCACTTAATTTTCTTGACAATGAATCAGATGGTAGTAGAGGTTCAAAGCTGGCCATACAGCTTCCCAGCTTCAGTGGACTTCCAGTCTTCAGCTCTTCGTGGTAATGTCAGTGGAAGACTATTAGTTCGAGACAGGTATGCATAGTTCGTTCTTCGTCACTCCCATCTGTCCATCCAATATATCTTTTGATCTTGGCTGTTGGCCAGAATCAGCCGTTGAGGTCTGATTCAGAAATGTATTTCGTTCGGATATTTGAGATACCAGATATGTCTGACCATCTTTTTAAAAATGTTTGGGTACCCCGTACCACAGCAATGATATCATCAAAGGAAATGGTGCCTCTGTTGGCTTGGCTACACCAGGAGATGTTGGATCATGGCAAAGAGAATGCAAGGTAATTCACTAACAAAATACTTGATATGTTTTCTATCATAGCCATCTGGTATAAGTGTGCACCTATATGCATCAGAAAAACCAATTTTGAACTCTGACTAGAATTAGAGGGTTTTCTTGCTGTTCAATTATGAAAAGATCAATTGATAACTTGGTGTCTCAACTCCACCTTTGAGATGTTTTCTTTGTGAAACTTCTATTTCCAATTCAGAACTATCAGTTCTGGACAGTAGCGGACGAGAACGGATATTTTTCCATCAATGATATACTGACAGGGGAGTATGATATCTATGCATGGGTTCCTGGATTCATAGGAGACTACAAAAGTGATACTTCCATCACAATATCATCAGGTTCCCACATGAAAACTGTTATCTTCTGAAGTCGTTAGCAATTTCATGTACAAATATTACAGGACATAATCTGATAAAATGTGTTTTACATAGCAGGAAGCAGCATCGATTTAGGTGAGCTTGTCTACCAACCACCAAGAGATGGCCCGACGCTCTGGGAAATAGGCATTCCTGATCGCACAGCAAGAGAATTCTTCGTGCCAGATCCTGACCCGAAATATATCAACAAACTCTTTGCCAACCATCCTGACAGGTTTCATTCATTGTCAAACTAAAATATTCGTCGATGGGGCCATTTTCTTACATAATCAATCATTTTGTCCAGATTTAGGCAGTATGGATTATGGGAGAGGTATGCTGAGTTGTATCCTGATGGGGACTTGGTCTACACTGTTGGAGAGAGTGACTATACAAAACACTGGTTCTTTGCTCATGTTCCCAGGTATATATATATATAACCAAGTTATGGTCATGAGGAGGAGCCAACGTCGGCGGACGTCAGATTCGTAAAGCTGCGGTCATTACTGCTTGTCGGCGTGGAGTTGATCTTTTGGCGTGACGATTAATTGTTGTTGAAGTCGGGGTGGCAGATGTTCTTAGTTACGCATTATCACCCAGTGTGTATGGGGAGTGGTATGGGCCGTCTGGCAATCTCGGATAAACGCTTGGCCGCCGTTGAGCGTATCAGCGTATATAACCCAGTTATGTTCAAAGAATAGCTTATCAACTCATAAATTTATAATATACTATATAAACTTTATATGATGTAATTTATATAGATAATATTATTTTGCTATTCTTGATTGAAATTAATAAAAAAAAAAACTAATGAGGATTGTATGTAGAACCTATTAATAGTTTTAGAAAAGTATATAAGATGAAACATATATAACATATAATTAAATTATGAAAGTAATATAATAACTTTTTAAAAGAACATAAATTATAATAAACAGACTAAAATCAGTATACACCTCAAGTCAAGTTATAACTCGTAACTTTTATTTAATCGAATGGTCTAGCGGTTGAAATTTAGCGTACATGATCCGTAAGATTGATGGTTGAATCTCGTATAGGAAAGGGGGGTTGGAAATTATTATAATATTAACTATCAAAAAAATATGATGAAAATTATATCAAAATGAATTAAAGTGAATACGACATCATTGGTATTTATATACGATGTAGAATTTTATATTCATTATATATTACGATTTTTATATTAATGAATAAAGTAATTTGTAAATCACGTATTTTATACAAAATGCGTGTACATCTTTTAACCCCAGAGAAGCTTGACTATCAGATGATTAAGACAAAACATACATGTACAAATCTTTATTGACATACGTAATTTCCAAATTTATCCGTACTATTTTTGCCTAGTGTATAGATCAATTAGGTCCTTGAGTTTTTAATATAACCAGATTAGGTTCTTGGATCAATTTTGGCATACTCAACTACCGGTATACCCTCATATACTTAATACTTTATTATATTTCATATTAAAAATATGTAAAAAAAATTGTTCCATTTTTCAAAATTAAAATACTTATTGGTTATGAAAATAACTTTATTTATTCATGAATTTAATATTATTTATAAAATTTAATAATTGTTAAATAAAAGTGAATTAACTTCAATTAGATAAAATATTGATATGTATATATGGAAGTGTATAATATTCAATAAGATATTTGAGTTTATCTTACAGATGATGATAATAAAATTTTTGAATACTCAGTTTAAATAATTATAATGGATCAATGATTTATCTCTGACCACTTTATTATTTATTAGTTTAGCATAAATTTTAAATTTTATAATAAAAATAATGTTAAAAAAATTAATAAGCAAATTCAATCATATAATTTAAATATATTAAATTAACTAATAAAACAATTACCATCCAAATTTTATCTTGAAAATAAAAATATACAATAAAATTGAATTAGAGGTATTGCCAATCTGATGATGTTCAAGCAGAATGAAGAAAATTCAAAAATTAACAATAACAATAAAATATTCTCTTCATCCCTAAATATTATCCAATTTTAAATTTTGATGGTTACTTTTTAATTTTTAAACTTAAATATTTTTTAATACTCCGTATGTTGTATAAGGTTTGTAAAAATACAATATTTGAAATCTTCTATCTTAGAATAATTGACATGACACTTTTATTCACATCAAAGTTGTTTGGTCAATTTTGTTAAAATTGTAAAACAAAGTAATGTTTTTAATGATAAAAGCATTACCGTTTAGACAATGTGAATTGAAGACGATTTACTTGATTCTATCTTGACAATTCTGAGGAATATCAATGAATAATGCAAGAAGATTTTGCTTCTTTAATTCATGTTATTGGACGTCGAAATGTTATTATTCGATCGATTAATGGCCTCTATGAAAGTTTGTTTGTAGGTTAGATTTGTGTCTCTTCGTTTACTTGAAGAAGATCCAACGATACGTATGTATAAATTTGAATATGATTAAGATTAAAATTAAAATTATGGAAAACTAAAATTTATTATCAAAATAAATATTTTAATAAGGATATTATTATCAAAATAAAAATATTTTAAAAAATCGATTTATATCACTTAATTTTCTTCTAAAAGGTCAACTGAAAATTAAGTAGCATAATGCATGCATTGTCAAATTATTTGAGAAAATAAACCTGATGATTATTGTAATTTTATTGGTGAGTATCGAATATTCGAATATATTATATTGATAGTTTGAGTACAAACTAGGTTTAGCCCTAGTAATGCAGTGATTAAAGTGCTTGGGATCATCTATGTATACAATATTATACAGTATGAAAAAATACGCGTCTGGCTTATCGTCGGCTATATTTTATTATACTATGTATAGGAGGGTCAACTACTAACTATTACCGAGAATAGTACTTACTTCCTCCATCCCATTTTCAAAGAGCACTTTAATTTTGTACAAAGTTTTAGGTACTTTAATTTTTTACTCACAAACTACTTTTCCCTACATTATTTAAACTAAAATTTAGAACTAATTTGAAATTATTGTCAAAAAGAAAAAAATCTTAGAAAATGGGATGGAGGGAGTACTATTTTAGTAGAAAATAAATAGGAATATATGAAAGGTAATGGCTTGAAGTTTGTTAAACGTAATTTCATCCAAACACCATATTAATATCGTGTTATATTGTGAAGAAGATACTAAAGAACCTCTAAATAAAGTGTCAGATGTATTGGTTCATAGTATTGACAATTGAAATTCACTATATGTTTAGCTACAAATTTCAATAAGAAGAAATTCTATATGTTTAAAAAAAATATTTGAAAATTCATCAATTTTGATGATTGAAATTTTAATTATAAACTCAATTATTTTTATACAAGTATAATTTTTGAAGAAAAATATACAAATAACTAATATTTTTAACCCAGAATTATTCTTAACATAATACTTTTGATTATTCAAGTAAAAATAATGTGTTAATTTTATATCAAACTTAATAATTTTATTAAGTAGAGTCACTTATAATTTAAATGCAAGTATCTGGCTTGTAATAGAGTCATATGATAAAATAATCACATTTGCATGTATAATCCTATATTTTAGGATTTAGCATTTGTAATTTTTAATTTAAATTAAAATTGATCAATCTGATCATCACAGCCATTAAGAATTATTTTTAGTGAATTCGTCGCGAAAAATGAAGCAAAGCTTATCTATTCGTGGCATATATATATATATATATATATATATATAAAAAAGCGAGAAAATGGTTGATTTTCAACTTCAAGTATCAAGTATTGGAGCGACGTTTTTTAGGAATTTATTCACTTGCTTATATTATTTGTTTCCAGAAAAAGAGATGACAATGGGTATGAAGGTACTACATGGCAAATAAAGTTCAAATTAGACAATGTCAACTCAAACGGAACCTACAAACTGAGGTTGGCACTCGCATCTGCTTCGCTTGCTCAGTTGCAGGTACGGTATCTACTATTAATTGTATGAATACGACGTCTCCATTCAATAGCGTTTGAAACTTTTCTAGTTGAGGGTCTTGTCTAGCCAAACCGAGCAAATATCTAGTATCCTTATGAACTACGATATCATACATATTCCGTTAACATTTTTCAGGTTAGAGTCAATGATTCGAGAAGCAAGATACCTCTATTTTCAAGTGGACTAATAGGAAAGGACAATGCGATTGCAAGACATGGGATTCATGGACTCTACTGGTTGTTCAATATAGATATTCAAGGAACACTACTAGTTCAAGGTGACGATACAATATACTTGACACAAGCAAATGGAGCAAGTCCTTTCCAAGGAGTTATGTATGACTATATTCGACTTGAAGGCCCTTCTTCTTGAAACCATTCATATATTTTCGTATGCCTTATCCAATAAAATACTTAGCCCATTCCATAGACTCTGTTGAAATATGGTGTCAAAGTGATTTGCTATATTCTTTATCTTTGTTATATCTGAAAGTTATTAGATTCCATTGTTCGTATTCGCGATGTCTTCCAAAAATTCCTCTAAGCGAAATAATGAGGTCAGCATAATAATACATAACATTATAATTATGATAGTTGATAGGATGTTTCTGAATTGGCCCAAAATTAAAATGTATACATTGTCAACTTAATGACATTACCCAAAAAAGTTTACCCGTGTTTTATTTTGGATAATACAAAAACAAAACCTTAAGCAAAAAGTGCTCAATTTGGTAAAAACGAGTAGAACAATAACACCCTTGTTACCAACTAAATTCATATGAAATACCAGAACCATTATTATAAATAGAAAATCCTACCCAAGTTTCTTGGACAATCATGTCAGCATAAAATATCATAGAAACCAGATAGCTAACCATGCATAAATATATAAATCATTAGACCAACATGAAAATTCTAAGCTCTCTCTCCTCCAGTTGTATAAGGTTGTGGCTCTCCTCTGATTCTTCTAGCGAGTTGAATATCCTTTGGCATGATGGTGACTCGTTTTGCATGAATAGCACAAAGATTAGTATCTTCAAACAACCCTACTAGGTATGCCTCTGCAGCCTCCTGCAACGCCAAAATTGAGTGGCTCTGGAAACGTAAATCCGTCTTGAAATCTTGAGCAATCTCTCGAACAAATCTCTGGAAAGGAAGCTTCCTAATCAAAAGTTCGGTGCTCTTTTGATACTTTCGGATTTCGCTGCAATTAACAAAGTGTAGCATAACGATAATGATAAGACGTTCTATATATTGAAGGTTGAAAAATATTGTTTAATAAACTAAAACGTTTTCTTGGGATTGAAGTCATTATGAGATAAGGTGAAAAATAATATGATCCTCTTAAAAAAATGAGATTTACTACAAAGTTAATGAATTACTCCATTCGAAGTTATATACTTGCATTGATCGATCATATGATAAATAACACAAGAATTAGGAGACATGGAAGTAAAAGAAGAACTTATAAAGTTTCATCATATTTAAGAGGAGGAAACTTAAGAACCAATTAAAAACAAATAGGAGGAGACGGAACAATATATAAATATAGGGTTTTTATTAAGTCACATAATTAAAAAAGTAAATGATCAACTTATCAATAAAATAAAACAAACAGCTTTTGCTATATATATGATCAAGTACATAGAGACGAATTTAAGGAATACTGACCGTAGGGCAACGGTTCCGGGCTTGTATCTGTGTGGTTTCTTCACACCTCCGGTGGTGGGGGCAGATTTGCATACAACCTTGGCGGCCAGGTTCTTCCTTGGAATGTTTCCTAAAGTTGATTTACGAGCGGTTTGCTTGGTACGAGCCATCTTCTAATCTCTCTAGTGTTCGTTGTCACAAAGAGAAATAAAGAAAGGTTTTTGTATTGAACGAGTGAAGAATGGGAAATAGAGGGACTTATTTATAGCTGCCAAGTTGGCTAGTAACATTGGGCTTGTGATTATGAAGCATCTAGAAGTTTCCTTTTCGAATTTAATAAATACCTAATTCAATCAAACTTTGAAATTAATTTAATAATTTGTTTATTCCATATAAATGTCGAACGTAAAGAGAGGTCCGGATCTTCCAATAACACTAAAGGCTTAGGGGTAAATGAATGTAATAAGATCGAGCATTACGTTCCTTATTATACTTCTTAAATATTATTGGTCAATTTCATCTATTAATTAATGACATAAATTATATTCATATTTTTATACTTTTATTAATAAAATCAAAATGACAACTAAAATCAAATCAAAAATTAATTTTCACTACTATTAACAAAATCTAAAAAATAAAGTAACTATCAAAATTAAACAATTCCGTAGTACTATTAATTTTCACTACTATTGACAAACTACTACCTTACTGTTTCTTTTTTGTTGGTTTCTTCTACAAATACATACTATTGCATATACATTTCCATTGTTGTATTTTTTTTCGTTAGTTTCTTCAACAACACATACTATTGCATTATTCTTTTCAACTTGTCGACCATTATTCTCACGGTGGAAGTAGGAAATATGGTACTCTTATATCTCAATCAATATATCGGACACTATTAGGTTTATTATTAGGTAACTACTTTGACACACTTAGACTTGTAATTTGTAAGCCACTTTCATGTTGCGAGCCACGTTACTGTTGATTAAAGCCACTCTTGTGCCTCTTCCATCCGCCATTTGTCCATCCAATTATAGTCATCACCAAAACGTCCGCATGCATGCTGATGATGATTCGGTGAGTCGAGCGGTAGATATATAAATTATATGCAATATCCACAAAGAACTTTAAGAAATACACATACAGTTAAAGCACTACATAAAAAGAACAAGAAACGATCGAACAAGAATAATGAGTCAAGAACAACCAAGGAGGCCCAAAGAGAAGCAACAAGGAGGTAATAATAAGGATCCAATAAAATATGGAGATGTTTTCCAAGTATCTGGTGAGCTGAAAGAGAAGCCTATTGCTCCAGGAGATGCAGCCATGATGCAGAATGTTGAAGTCAGAGTTTTGGGACAACCTCAACCTGGAGGTCCGGCAGATGCCATGCAGCTTGCGGCGGCTCGAAACGTGAGTGCTGGACTTGTTGGTCAGCAAGATGTTACCGAAATTGCTCGGAGGGAGGGTGTTACTGTTATGGAGACTGATGTTCCTGGAAGCCGTATTGTCACTGAAGCTGTTGGTGGACAGGTAATATATGCATCCAAGAGGAGCTTAAATCAAAATTGAGGGATGGAGGGCAATTTTTATATTTTATACAAAACAACTTAATTATAAATTTATAATTACATGCAAACTCTAAAAAATAAAAAAATAAAAATCAAATTGAGGGATCATTTTAGTCTTTTTTAAGCTCCGTCACTATTGAACATGCATATATTTGCAAGCATAGATTATAAGTTGGTACCAAGTCTAAATTAGTAGGTATTAGAGTTAATTGTTATTTGCACATTAGATTCAAGATAATTTCAAGAATATAAAGAACTAATTTACACATAAATGATTTACATAGATTTAATATACACTTGGAGAGCTAATTTGCACCAACACAAGCTTCAACAACCGCAAAACTTTTGCCAAAACTTCGAGTGTAATTTGAATTTGTATTAAAATTGATTTAAAAGTAAATGTTCCTTATGGGATGGATAACGGATGGGGTATATATTTTGCCTTTTTTCTTTCTTAGCTGTGTGAAGCCAGAGATTATTGACTGATGATTTGTTCATAATTATATTATCATTACAGGTGATTGGGCAGTTTGTTCAAGCAGTGCCTGTACCAAAAGGAGTAGAAGGGGGAGATGTGCACCAAACAAACATAACAATAGGTGAGGCGCTGGAAGCTGCTGGGAAAACAATGGGAAACAGGCCACTAGACCAAAGTGATGCAGTGGCAATACAAGCAGCCGAGGCACGAGCCACCGGAGTCAACGGGTTGACTCCTGGAGGGATTGGTGCTGCCGCTCAGGCTGCTCTTGCTTACAATTATTCTGTGCCTCAAGATGAAGACAAGGTTAAACTTGGTGATGTTCTGAAGGTAATGTAGTGAGCTTTTATGTTTAGTAGTAGTGGACTAGTAGCTTTTCCATTTTTGCTAAGTTGGTTTTCTAGTTTTAGTATTTTGGTACATATGTAGGATGCTACTACTAAGTTAGCAGCGGACAAGGTTGCCACCAGGGAGGATGCTGAAGGGGTTATGATGGCGGAGATGCACTACAACCCTCAGATGGTTATGAAGGCTGATGGGGTGGCAGCGTCCGTCACCGCCGCCGCAAGGATCAACGAGAAGGGTGTAGACATGGATGCTTCAACTTGATCACATGGAGACTGCCTATGTTTTTCTTTGGAACTCTATGAAAATTATGTAACATATGGTGGGCTATCTTTTGAGTCACATATGAGCGTTTAGGACTATGGTGTAAAATGTCTTTTATGATGTAATCCTCAATGGGTCCTTGTAAAATCTGATTTTACCTGGCTATCTATTAGTTGTTTTAATGGTTTTTCGGTTCATTTCATATTAAAACCACCAAAATAATAACTCACTTAAGAGACTGCACACAATTAGAAGCAATACAAACAGTTTCAGTGAATAACTTACGACTTACGTAATAGACATGCAGAGTGTGAAGTTTACTAAAAAAATCATCAAAGTTCACCTTTGTTTAGCTACAATTGGTCATGTATTCGATAGTAGAAGATAAGTATAGAGCAAGAATTCCAATCGATGGCTTCAAGAACTAGTCTAGTAGAAGATAAGTATACATGTCCTGGGCCTTTTGCCTGTCAATGAACTAGTCTGGTTGAAGATATTATACTTTTCGAGGATTACCATCAAGTTTGTCGATTAGAATCATTGATCAACTGCACAAGGTTCACCTTTAATCTCTGATTGTTCGACACAACTCTCAGCGTTGACGAGCCCTCCACCAGCAGGGAAAGAGAAGTTGCTCTGTTCATCTATTTCTTCAGAGGCCATCGAGTCAGCGGATGCATTAGCATGTTCGACAGGCGCAGTTCTAGTATTATTGTCATCATGATTACCCACACCACATACTAAAGAGGTGTTCGTCAGAGGTTTCGCGCTAGCAACTTCAGCATCGGTAGCTACTTCAGGGGCAGTAACAAGTATCACTTCATCTTTTGCATCAACTCCTGGTTTATTCAACTCTGTACTGGAACCTAGGCATCGGTTTTCACTTCCATCTTCCAAAAGAGAAGACCTACCATTAACATCTTCCGTTACATTGTCAAAAGACGAGTCTGCTATATCACGATCTTTCGTGTTCACTTCACATGTTGACTGTATGTTAACATCTGCATCAGAGGTAGTATCAGAATGGACAAGATCATTGCCATCCATCTTAGCTGAAATCGGCGCATCAGAGCCCTCATGATCTTCGGGTACATCATACAGGTCTTTTCCAGAAGACTCAACTGTTCCTGCAGGTTGGTCATGTATATCAGTTTCCATATTAGACTGAACGCTGTCTTTGTCAAAGGGATCCACAGGTTTTTCCAAGCCAACGAGACTGGTACGTGGAGCAGAAAGAGAGGAGGAAAGTTTTGAGCCTGATTCTACAACTTGATTGTTCTGGTCCAAGGTAGTCTCAGCTACAGGGTATTGGATCCCCGATTTGGAAGTAGAATCTGGGGCAAGAGGGGCAGAAGGACCATTGATATTTGCAGGAGCTGCTGAATCTGTGGAACCGGAATCTACATCAAATTTGTCTAGATTTTTGTCCAAATGAACTTTCGCATCATTTCCATCATCTTCAATGTCGCTAGCTTTTCTAGTTAAGGCAGGCGGCTGACGAAGACCAGCTGTCGAATCAATGGCTTTGGCATCTACATCATATATAAAGGACAAGGTCATTAGAAAGGGTTCAAGACCAACAAACTAGTACGCAATTTACAATGGTATTCAATTTCTTGCCAATTAAGAAAAACAGAGACAGTAGATACAATGGCAAACTAGTATTACCACCAGTCATGGGCTTCACCAGCTGCTTCTGCAACATATCAGTTCCAGGGAACACCAGCATATTCAGGTACTTAATTTCTTCCTTAAGGTCTTCCTCAAGAAGATTGAAACCGAAAGTTGTAGTCCATGTATTCATATGTTCAGATATAGCAGGAATAATCAAATTCTCCACTTTAAAAGAAGAGAGGGCCTATAAATAGAATAGGTACAGGATCATTAAACAAAAAACAAAAGATAAAAAAAGAGATCAGCAAGCAGCACAAAGTAAAATTTAACTTCATCATCTCAGAACATACTACGACGGCAACACACGAGTCTGACTCAGCGTGGGATGTTGACTAATATTGATAAGGAACTGTTGTGATCATGTCTCGACTACCTTATTGCATCTTACCAAATATATTCAAAGAGGGCAATATTTTACTGATGATTCTACTAGTTTTAAGAAGTAAGAATGACCAGATGAAGATGAGACAAGAATGAAGAATGTTATAATGAACAATGGCATCTGCATACCAATTCAATAGCTGACAGTAACCGGCTGCACATTCCTTGGCGCCGATAGATGTGACGAGTCCCAATGAAGGGCATCTCTGCTAGACGGGTTCCATGGATCCTACACAAATTGATTAGATAAGTATGTAAACTATCCACAAAGAAGTTTAATACACTTCCAATGAAACCATAACCAAGAAAATAAACTGTAATGAGTAAGCCTGTTACTTTTAAAAGAGGATATTATAAAGGATATCAATTGGTTCCTGTAAGTAACCTATTCTGTAGATTGCTAAAATAAGTAGCTATACTTATAGTGGTGAAGAAAGATCAAGTTAACATAAAAAAAGTTACCGAAGAACCAAAAAACAAACAAGCATCTCCTGCTGCTCCAATATTAAATAGATCTTGGCAAGTACCTCGAGAGATGCAAACAAGAAAACTGAAAGTGCTGGTAATTTAGTACTCCCTAGTCCCTCCATCCCACAAAGATTGTCCACTTTTTTTTATAGTTGTAACTTTCAAACTTTGACCTTAAATATATTTGTTTGTGTTGTATAATATTTTATAAAAAATACATCAATGGAAAGAGTTTGAAATGTATTTTTCATTGATATAGTTCTCATCAAGTATTATACAATACAAACAAAAATATCTACGGTCAAAGTCAAGAGGTACAACAAAAAGTCAAAAGTGGACAATCTTTGTGGGATGGAGGTAGATACAGAATCAAGTTTCTACAAGTTCCTCATACCTGATAGATGCTGCAGAAATCAGTTCGTCGCCTCTCTCCAAGATTGCACAGTAAAAGCTGCCATAATTCAACCGCGGGAAATTGGCACTGTAAAAGTAGAGATTATCAATTGTCTCAGATAGATTTATTTTAATAAAAATCGTATTACTATTTTCTCTTGGTAGCAGGACAGATGGGAGGAAGTATGCAGAACAATCTTCATCAATGAGGAGATAACTAACAGATATAAGATTCTCAAGCCAAAATATGAATAATGACCTGGTATATCTTAGCTAACTAACTTACCCACAATTATAGAGAACGTTGTGAACCAAATTGATCCCGCTCCTCCGGTCAATGATAGGCAAAAAGCATTCATCTATAACTGAATGAGCAACAGCAAGCTTAGAATTACATTCCACCCTTTGGGCAAATCCACTATTTTCCACATCAGAGTCAATATCTGTTCTTCGTATAAGAGACCAGGAAAATCCTTCTTCAAGCTCTTGTTTAACCCCAAGAATTTTCCGTACATGGTCATATAGCTGCATGGCACAAAAAGAACATAAGACCTAACATAGGGGTAGCACCATTATCTTGGCATTTCAATCTCTTGAGTACTCCAATGATTCAGAAAAATACCTCTTGGCATTTCTGGCCACAAAATTGAGCAGTGCCATTACTAGAATCCACAGGGGTAGCACCATTATCTGTACTGCATAGCTTATGATCTTTAAAAAAAACGACATCAGCAGAAATTAAAAAAAGGAATAAGTGGAAATAGTATAAAATAGACAAAACCACTTACATTTTCTCTCGCATAGGCTACATGTGGTAAGTTCATCACCAGATAAATCACCTCCAGCATCATTCCGCCTAGCAGTAACACAGAACTTGCATACACAATTTGGACACTGCCAATCACCATTTGGAAGCATCTTAAAGGGGGATATAATTGTTACCTTTAGAGGTGCAAATAGTATGTATACAAGAACATTGAATACCCTGTTCTTTACATATTACCAAGAAGATGGCAGTAACCTCAAGCACATAAGTAAAGATTACGCATTACCACCATTAACAAAGACATTGTTAACTTCTGGGGAAAAATAATCACACAATAAAATATCGGCAAAGCATTTGTGCTCAGGAATAGAAATATATGCAAATCATATTAAAAGAGAGACTAAATGGCTAACAAGCATATGAAAGGAACAAAATATAAGCATCAAAATAATACATCTTTGATCCCAGAAATATTGCTTCAGTATACTGACGACATCTTTGATTAGTAATATTTTTTCTTTTCCATGTCAAACTGGTTATTCTTGAAAGAATTGGCCATGCGTTATATTTTCCATAATTTATGAAAACATTTCAGTTTGACATGACAATCCTGTAAATCATTTTGGAAATAGAAAGAGAAATAATGAACTCATGATGAAAGTATTTGGCATTGTGAGTTTTGTAAACTACAGTGATGACACCAAGTAGACAAGCAGTACCAACTAATTGAAGGTACCTTAATTTCTAAACAACTCTGATGAAAAGTTGACGGACAGCTATCACAACAGATCAGATCCCCTCCATCACCACAGGTACCGCATGTATCATCATCTGGATCCTCACCATTTGCATCTATATAATAAAAATCCTGACGATCAGATCCATCTTGCTGCTTCCATGCATCAATCAGGCACTGTAATAAGGAGACCCTAGACTCGAAAAATATGTTTTGAAATGGTCGGCGCAACTTGCTTCCAGCATGGAGTTCGAACTTTGACACTGTTACTATTTTGCTACAACAACCACAATGGATCCCTTGCTTTGTGATCCAACCTTCTAGCCTAACTCGTGTTCGTTTATGATTCATATACCGCACCTTTTTGCCCGATTGGACTATTCCAGAGTCAATCAGCCAAGCCAATACTGTTCTCTTTCCAGAATATGCAACATAGCCATCAGTTCCAGAATTTTGAGCCTTGTTTAACTCTCGAATACGCAAAGTACATCTCTGCATTAGACTACCCAAACTTCCTGGTTCCATCCTATTGTTAGTTGTACCAAGTGACTTATTGACTTCGTCTCCTTTAGTTGTTCTTTCGCACGAGTCATCACTTGATTCAGACCCACTTCCATTACATGAATCTTGCATTTTATCCTGTGATGACTTACGTTTCTTCCTTATGTATGAAGAGAGGGTCTCCTCGGGCTGGTCACTGTCCATTTCTTCCACAGACTCCTCTTTGATAGGTTGTTTACTAGTCCTTCGCACTCCATCTTCTCTTCTCTTTTTTATTTTTTTCTCAACTTTCTTCCTGGACTGTCGGGTTAATTTACTTAGCAAATCTTCTGGAATAGGTGTAAAGGAAGAAGAGAGCCCTGCAGATTTACTTCTTCCTTCCTCATCATTGAACTGTTTTTGAAGGGCTTCATATGCTTTTGTGATTGACCAGTAGGCAGTTCCACATGGGTGGATATACACTGCATCCAGATAATCCCTGTTTCTTCTTGGTCTGTAATCAATGCTCCAGCTGGATTTAATAAGCATTTCCTTTATCGTCTCACGAACTTGCTGTTTGTCAGTGCTTCCTCCACTCCCTACTTTCCCTTCAACTGGAGTACTACTTAAACTGGGAATTCTCGTCTCTATCTTGTTTCTAACAGGAGTGATAGATTCGGATAATCTGTTTTTTCCATTCCCTCTAGGAGACAACTTACTTTTATTATTATTCGCCGTAACCTTCAATACGCCATTTTTTCCCTGGAGTCTTATAGGTTCCTCAGGCGTCTTCTGGGACTTCAAACTCAATAATGAAATAGGCACCTGTGCTTCAGCCTCTTCCAAATCAAGTTTACTCATACCGCCATCTGACTCAACTCCCTTATTCTTCCCACCTCCCACACTATGCGAGCCATCCATACATGAATGCTTTCTCTTCTTGGACATCGAATTCTTCCTCGACCCACTGCCTTTAAACTCCTGTGAACTCCAAGCACGTTTTCCCAACTTCGCTTTACTATTCCCATCTGCATACACATTTCTCACACCGTACCCTTCAAAATCATCATACTCATCAAACTCGAACAAATCCAACCCACTCTTTCTCTCAAACTCCTCTTCACTGCCAAATTTGACATCACGCTCTCCGCTCCTTTTCGAGCCAACTCTCTCTTTATGAGTCTTCTCCCTTGCTTTTCGACTCATCGTCACCAATAACTCATCCCCCGATTCCGAATCACTCATAAGCATCCTTGCCCTCTTATTCTTTTTAGATAAATCAGTTCCTTTTCCATTACCACCTTGACCCTTCTTCTTACTAATCAAATCATCCTCCATTTCCCACAATTTCACATAAAAATCTAATCTTTCATAAAACCCTCCTCAAATTTTCCCTAAATTCACAAAACCATATACTTTAAGAGTTCATTGTAACAGCTAAGGTGACCAGATCTGAACAAACATATAAATAAATAAATAAATAAAAACTTGATAAATAAAATAGTAGGAATTATAGAATATAATAAAGGGAATATATAATGGAGGGCTACATTAGGGAATTGTGAATTTTTCTAGTTTACCTGAATGCTGAAAATAAAGGCGATAAAAGTGGCGGATGATTTGAACAGCAACTTAATTTCAAGACGACCAAGTTTAATGAAACAAACAATCTAGTACAATCATCTTTAAGAGTTTTTGGTCGAGACTTGGGACACCACTGAGTTCCTCAGGGGTACATGTCAAATCATGAATTGGTGATAAGTCAATTTTGGATTAATAATAATACTAACAGGATCAGTAAAAGTGTGAAACTGCTACATTAACGGTCATTTTTATCCCCTCAACTGAAAGTTTTCTTTAAACTATTTCAACGTTAAATTCTATCACTTGCGTTATTCGAACCCACACCGCATGAAGAGCATAGTGTACTGACATTTAACACTCTCGCTCATTTATCAGTTAAGCTATATGCGGAAGCACTAATAGGGATTAGTATTGCCAATAGAAGAAGTTATTGTCAAGACGAATAATATTTTATTTTGTCGCATCCTTTCGATATTGATTGTTTTGTAAATCTTTAAGATTATCATGATGAACGAAATTATAGGATTTGTTTTAATGTTATTTAAGCCAAATAATTTTTTATTTGTAATAGTCTAAGGACTGGTTATACTTTGTTTCCAGCTATGAAACACAAATTATGGAATTGCAAATTTAGACACTCACAACTCACAAAGTTCTTTTCGATAAATGTAATAAGTGGTTTTGAATAAGTAACATATTTAGATTATATGATCTTACCAAGTATTATACTTCCAATTATGTTAGGATTTAATCTCAATTATTAAAATATCAATAATTTATCTTTAATAAATATTTACTTATTACTCATACAACTACATTATTACCTAATTGGATAAAACACATTCATTCGAAATATACTATACCTTTATAATTATTTACATGTTGATGTACATTACACACTAAAATAATCTGTCAAAAAATCAGCCTCAACTATCAACTAATCAATAACAAAATAATTGAATAATTACTTGATTCGATAAACTATCTATCCAGTCGAGTCATCCGATACTCGATCTAACCCGACTCGTTAACATCCTACTTATAAGTTCGAACTTCGAAGTCCCAATAATATAGTCCGTGATCGTTATTCATTTGAGCTCAATATTGATTTGGTCGTTCATCCAAATCCACTCATTTTCTTATAGCTCAACTTCAGAAAAATCAATGGCGTTTTACCTCTCAAAACACTCCCTATCTCCACCCTCCTCCGCCTTCCAAACACCTCCCAAACTACATCTCACACCCCTCTCTCCCCACCTTAACTTCACACCATTTATAAAACACACCACCCCAACTAAACCCCCCCTCCAAAACAACCTCAGCTTCATCTCCATTATTCCCAAAGCTATCCAAGAAAGTGACAACAACCAAACCACCAACTTAAATAATGATGAAAAGAATATTAAAGAAGAGGGCCTCGTCGATACGGAGTCAGCAACGGAATTGGGTGAACAAATAAAGAAGGCAATGAAGGAAAGGGAGGAGAAAGCTGGGAGGGAGATGTGGAGTGGTGTAGCTGAGGAGATAAGGGAGATTGAGTGGCCACCTTTTAACAAAGTATTGGGGACTACTGGTGTTGTTCTTGGTGTTATAGCTGGTTCAAGTGTGGTTTTGCTTACTGTCAATGCTGTTTTGGCTCAACTATCTGATACTGTTTTTGCTGGCAAAGGTGTCCAAGATTTCTTCAGCTAAGGATTGGCTTTTTTCATCAGTTTCATCATTTTCTTCCCCTGTTTGTAATGCTAATCTGGGATTAAATTGAAGGGGAAAATTCAGTTTTGTCTATAAATGCACATTTTAGTTACATATTCTGTAGCATTTCTTGTTTCCCTTCCCCTTTTCGTGCATACCAAATGAAGACGACTCATATACCAGAAAATTCGAAATTGTATCAACATTGCAGAAAATTTATTCCAACTTAACCAACAATAAATATCAGTACATTTATTTGGATCAGTTTCAGTACATGACTAAAGGAACACACCCCTGATGATTTATGTGTATGCTGTCTAGTGTTGTATCTCATCAGTCATCAGGCACGATATACTTGGAGGACTCTCCGCTCATGGATCAAATGTCATGCTCTCGGCCTCCTTCCGCACTGAATCAAACAAAACAGAAGACAGGTATCGTTCCCCGAAGCTAGGGAAAATCACCTGCAAACATCACGTAACATTTTATCATGAAAAAATCACACAGACAAAGATTATAGAAAACGGGGAAGGGAAACGACTTAACACATTGCAAAAGTTTTGCAATCTTACCACTTATAATAGGGAAAACAATGGACATCAAGGTTAAAAAAAACCAGGTTTGTACTTCGAACTATAAGAATCTTACATTCCATCAAGCAAAAGAAAATGCTACTGTTCTTTGTATCGACATTAAAATAGTTGAGCTACATTAAAACTTACAACAATGAGTTTTCCTGCATTCTCTGGTCGCTTAGCATATTTAATTGCAGCTGCAGCTGCAGCACCAGATGATATCCCAACCTGCCAAAAGAAAAGCACTTTTTATAGGCATAACCAAAAAAAATTCTGCAATTAACAACTAATATGAGAAACATCAGGATATAAGTAATCCAGAAGAAGAGATCGAACTTACAAGCAACCCTTCCTTCAATGCAAGCAGCTTTGCTGTTTCAATGGATTCCTCACTTGAAATCTGAATATGTAATGAAAATACAATCAGAATGAAGATGTCAGAAAATACAGAGACATGTGCGAGTCACCTCCAAAAAAAGTATAGAGCAATTTAAAATCTTACCTGAATAACTTCATCAATCAGATTGGTATCTAGAACGCCAGGAACAAAACCAGCACCAATTCCTTGAATCTTATGAGGACCTTCAGCCAACATAAAAGGTGCATATCAATAAAGATCTAATTAGGATGGTTGAAATAATTAGTCGCCATATCCACAGAAACTCAGGCTGGAGTGCTGGACTAGAATATACTCCGTAACATACTTTGAATACAGAATTACAGACAGTCTTGGAGGAAAAATGCCAAACTACTGCAATGTTTCAATGGTAACAATGCACAAAGGAAGTAAAGAAAGCTGCTAGAAAATGTATAAAGTTGAGTCTACTAATGACATAAGAAATAAACTAAGGAACAAAAGTTGGTAGTAGCTAAATGCTCGACAAAAAGGAACCACAAAAGAAATCTAATTGACAATGACAAGCAAGTTGGGCTTACCAGGCTTTCCCCCAGAGAGGACAGGGCTCTCTACTGGTTCAATGCCAATCAACTAAAATAAACATGAGACAAGCCAGATAGTCAGAAGAGACGAATGATAGGTGTAAACTTATATCAGCAAATATGCTAGATAAAACAAAGTTGATAAGGTTTAGTAATCAAATGTAACGTTGTCTCAGCCTAATTATGCATCACTATCCTTACTTATATAGGACAATAAGTTAGCCAACATTAACCATCCATTCTTCCAACAGATAGGTATACTTGTTAAATCAATAATGCACTACATTGATTGGTATTCTCTCTCAAGTCTCAACCAGGAATTGTCACTAATTTTTTCTAAGAAACTCACTGCACCTCTATAAAACTCTTAATTCAATAAAGCAGTTAAGACGATAAAGACACAAGTGGGAGTGCATGAAATCTTTATCAAGCACGTAAAAAATATCTTGATCAATTAAAATGAATCCATTCAACTTTAAACCTAAAGCATTAAACGGGAGACATATGAATAGATTAGTACAGAAAAAAGAAGAAAACATGATTACGACTAAATAGAAAAAGTCAACCAAACTCCCATCCACTGCCACCTTCTCCCCCATGCTACTTCTTATTGAGGATTACTTGACAGTTATGAAATGAACAGATTACAAGCAGGCTACTTTACTCACTTTTATTTCAGGGTTCTGTTCCCTCAAAAACTTGCCCACGCCTGTAATTGTTCCACCGGTTCCAATTCCAGATATAAACGCATCAACTTTACCATTTGTTCCTTTCCAAATCTCAGGTCCAGTAGTTTCATAGTGAATCTGCACTCATTAGTGAGATAACATAGTCAATTTGCACTTTATAAGTGAGTTAACAGTTTCCAAGTGGTTACATGTTATAGAAAAAAGTTCAATAAATACCTTGGGGTTGGCAGGATTTTCGAACTGCTGAAGAATGTAGGAATTAGGTGTCTTAGCCTTAATGTCCTCAGCCTTCTGAACAGCACCTTTCATTCCCTTAGCAGGGTCCGTAAGAACCAACTCAGCACCAAACGCACGGAGAATGATTCTTCTCTCCAGGCTCATAGATGCTGGCATGGTAATGATAAGCTTGTAGCCCTTCGCTGCTGCCATAAATGCCAAACCAATCCCAGTATTTCCACTTGTGGGCTCAATAAGGACACTCTTCAGCACAAATTAAATCAGTGTCAGATCAGTCAGTAACAGAACTAAAGAAAGTCGAGGCATGCTCTTTCGTGAACAATATCATTGAAACAGATAATTTAGAAAGCTCAAAGACAACCCTTAAATTCAGATAACAAACAAATTGTTTATCAAAGTACTTATTTCAACTTGCCTCTCCAGGGATGATTAGTCCTTTAGCCTCAGCATCCGCAATCATGCTATAACCGATCCTGCAAGACAATTAACACAGTTCACTATCAGGAGCATACGAATATAAATCACACAAACAAAATTTAATTTCCATAAAACCCGTAGTACCACAAAAAAACTCAAGAAACGCGAAAATGGTACCTGTCTTTGACACTCGAACATGGCTCCATCATTTCAAGCTTGGCTGCAACACGTCCAACGCATCCATCGACAACATTGTTCAAGTACACCAATGGGGTTTTTCCAATCAACTGCCATGACTCAGAACCTCAAAAAATGCTCAAACATAATCCAGAATAACGATCAAACAAAAAATCGAAAAAAACTTACTTCAGTAACATCCTTTGCAATACCAGTCTTTTCTTGTGCCATACTTATCACTTACTGCACACAAAATAAATCCAAAATCCCTCAAAACCCACCAAATAACAAAGATAAACTTCAGGAAACAAGAATCGATATTTTTAAAGAAGAAATATTATTATTCAAAAACAATAAAAGACAAAAGAAAGATTTTTTATTGCATCATTTTCAAGTTCGGCAATAATAATGTGACATGCACATCCGTGATTAACTCCTCCTCCTAGATATGGATATCTAGGTAGGCAAGACCTCGAGACAATATTAGTGTGACGGTTGATAAAAATTATTTACACAAGATTAAAAGTTTCCTTAATAATAACGAATCATATATAGACATGTTCTTAAAATATGAACACAAGTGTTAATCTATTAAATCAGAATATTCAAAGTTGTTACACAGTCTATATTGAAATGGAAAAGATTTCACCTATAATTGTTCCAAATAAGATGAGAAATCGATGATTAAGCTGAAATATTAAATGATATGGATTTTGAATATTGATTAAATAATGGAATGAAGATAATAGAGTAGTACCTCGTTGAATTGTACTCTTTAGCTCTGGGTAGGGAAAAGGGATAATTATTTGCACGTCAAATCCTTTTTCAACAACTCGTACATTTTATAAGGTCGTTGTTTTTTAACGTGAAAAATTAGGAATCGAAAGCTTAAACTAAATCGTTTAAATACGAAATTATAAAAAAGTCTAGGTCTTCATCTGCAATTATATTCTGTCGTGATTAGTGAGATGGTTTCACATTTCATAAATTGCCAAATGCATGGTAGGTACAACATAGTATATGCAATGTGATGTGTCATTCGGCTCGAATCATATAAATTTATAATTTTATTTTATGTTATCATGAATCAAATTGTCTTCGAACCACACCAGGTACCTTCAAACGGATACGTAGGCGTAACCATAAATTATTCTAGACGACCAGGATTAGAAAATATAGCTAATGGCCCAAGGCGAATGGCGAAGAGGGCATCGGTAGAACTGAAAAAAAATCCTTATATCGCTCGTTTGGACCTTGTATATGATCGGCTCGTGTTTAAAAGAGACCGAAATGTGACCCTTATGTGAAATAATCACGTTAAATTCTTGGGAGATCAATTAGTTTAATGAAGGGTAATTTAGTCCACTTGGCATCAAAATCTTAATTTATCACTTGCTTGTAATACTGAGTTGAACATGATAGAAACAAACGAGATTCTCAAACTTGAAAAACATAACCCCAGCGTCTATACCGATATTTGCGAGAAAATATTTTTTAGCCGTTGTTCTTAGCATGAAAGAAAATAGAATGAAGGAAAAATATTAGAAAGGTTGAAGAAGGCTTTATGGAAAGTGTATATGAGTGAAATAAGTTTTGAGTGTTTAATATATAAATAAAATAAAAGAAGATTTGGGAGGTTTTAGAAGATGGACAATGTATATGGACTAAATTACCCTTTAGTAAAAGCTGATGCAGCGATGAGCGTGTTATTACAACGTAAATATCGCGTGAGTCAAGCAAGCGTAGTGTCGTATGATGGTGGCATTGAGTGATAAATGGAATTTTTTTTAAGCGTTAGTAATATTACAAATAAGCCCATGGCATGCCATTCGCTCATGACACTATGTCACAGCTAAGTAAGAGCAAATTATGCAACATTGTACAAACAGAAGCAATATTATTACTTGGAAACTACTATGTTTTTTAATATATAATGCACCTGTCTAAAGAGAATTGCGAATAAATCGATAGCATTTTATCACAACTTCATAATCTCCTGGCTTTCAATGGTTGTGTTTTTTTACATGTATATAAAATATGAATCCGGCGGGAGAATATCCCAAAATCCCCTGCCTTCACAATTCGCATACATGATCCTTCAACTAAACTGTCGTTCAAATACTGAAGTACGAGGACATATGACCTCGTTAATTACCACTATCTATGTACAAGAGAAAAACCTTTACGAAAGTAATCACATCAGAGCATGCCACTCGAAAGAAAGGCCAGCTGAATCCTCGTAAACTTTAAAAGGTTTGGACGATTTACCTTTGTTCATATCACAAGGCTGTTGATCCAATTGGAGCAACCTCATTGCTCTTTCCGTTTGACTGGACATGAGGTTCAATGGAGCCGCTCACTTCACTGGAAACCGCTGAAGCTGTAGGGTCACTATCCGCTCCAGGATTGCCCTGTTGATTTGACACCTCAGTGCTCTTTCCATTTGACTGGACAGTCGGTTCAATGGATCCGGTAACTCTTGAAGCTGCAGGGTCACTGTCCGCTCCAAGAATGCCTGGTTGATTTGAAACAGAGTCCAATCTCATGGTACTATGAGGCTCAGGAATAGATTCCTGATCTTTATGCAGTTCACCAGTACCATGTGGTAAACATACATTGATAGAATCAGGACCAGTCTGAGGAGAATAACTTTTCCTGTCCAATTCACATTTACTGATGTTACTCGTGGTGAGAGGATCCATTTTGCAGTCAAGTCCAGAAGCTTCATGTAGTTCACTTTCCATCTCCGAAATCTTGGCACAAAACTCAGACTTGATGGTCTCTCCACAAGCAGAGGGAAAGAAGTCGCCCTCTTCATTGATTTCTTCAGAAGGATTTAAATCAACAGGTGCAGGAGCATCTTCGAAAGAAATAGCTTCAACATCATTGCCATCATGATTACCGACTTCATACACTGAGGAGGTGTCCATATGACCTTCTACACAATCAACTTCAGCATCAGTGGCTACTTCACTGTTGGAAACAAATACCAGATCATCATCCTTCACACCAACTCCTGGTTTGTTCATGTCCAAAAGAGACACGCTACTGATTCCATCTATTGATTTTCCAGTTTTTATAATGTCAAGTACAGAGTCAGACATATCATGATCTTTTGTGGTCACTTCATATGGTGTTGATAGTATGTTAACTTCATCAGAGGCAACAGTGGAACTGACGCAAGTGTTGCCTCCCATATCTGTAACAGCATCCTTGATATTTTTTGCCACAGAATACATGACTTTTCCAGAAGATTTAACTATTCCTGCAGGTAGGTAATCTGTCTCAGTTCTCGTAAGAGACTGAATCTGGTCTTTATTAAGGGGATCCACAGGTTTTAAGTCGTTGGTGCCAGTTCTTAAAGCAGAGAGGGAGAATAAAGATTGTGTGGTTGAAGTGGACTCAACAAGTGGCTTGGCCTGGTCTGAGGCAGTCTCGGCCAAAGATAATCGGATTCCTGATTTAGAAGTAGAATCTAAACTAGAAAGAGCAGGAGAACTGGTGATATTAGGAGGGCAAGCTGCTAAATCAGCGGAACCAGACTCTACATCGAATTTTTCTTCCTTTATGTTCAGAAGAACTTTGGCATCTTCATCTTCATCCTCATCCTCACCAGAAGAAGTGCTGCTGGATTTTCTAACCAAAGCAGTCGGCTGACGGTGGCCAACTGTCAAACTAATAGCATTGATACCTATTACACGTATAGAGAGACAAAGCCATTAGAAATATATTTGTTGCCAACAAAATAGAAACCTCATAACAGTAACTCATTTTTCTCAGGATACAAAAATAGAGAACAGAAGAAACTACAAAATGACTGGCATACCATCTGTTGTAGTCTTCGTTAATTGCTTCTGCAACATATCAGTTCCAGGAAATACCAACATATTCATGGACTTAATTTCTTTCTTAATGTCTTTCTCAAGAGGATTGAAACCAAAAACTACAGTCCATGTATGCATATGTTCAGAAATAGCAGGGATGATCAACTTTTCCACTTTAAAAGACGAGAGGGCCTGCAGTAAGATAATTTAAAACGAAATAAAACAGAAAATAAGCTTCGAGAGATTCAAGGAGAGATCAGGATGAAACAGAGGAAAAGCAGCATCTTGGAATACTCAACATGCCAACAAATGAGTCAAGGTCAGCAAGAAAAGAGTGTAGTGCCCACTATCACTGATAAGAAAGGGGATGCAAACTACTGTTGAGAGCATGCATTCCTTCAATTCGATATTATTGAAGAAGATAATTTTTTTTGAAAAGATCATTCTTACAAATTCTCAAACAAAAAACTTAAGATATAAAACGAGCAAATAATGAAAATAAAAGAATGCAGGATGCGGATAATGGGAAAATGGAATTTTCATACCAGCTCAATTGCTGACAGTAGCCGGCGACACATCCCTTGGCGCCGATAAATGTGTCGAGTCCCAATGAAGGGCATCTCTGCTAGTTGGGTCCCATGCAATCTGTAAAAAAATAAATTAATAAAGATAAGTAAGATTGAAATTATTCACGCAGGAGTTTATTGACATCACGTACAGGAATAATTCGATCTTGCCAACATCATACCAAAAACTATAGCAGAAAAAGACTTTTCTGCAAATATTAGCAACATGGATCAACTAAAAAAACTGGTTCCTCCGGTCCTCTTAAGTATATATATCTGGCGGAGGAGAAAAAAGGATGTTAATTGTCCGACGGACAATACGACTCTGGAATTTTGACAAGGCTTGAGATATCAACTAGAGGGGCTCATATACTCAGGGTTGTATTAGTAGAAAGCACTTCCTAGCCAGTAATCTCTAGAATAGTAAAAGCTCACAACAATAAATGGCTCATGACTGATGGACAAAAATACAGTGTGTAATAAAGAACTACAGATTTCATACCTAATAGATGCTACAGATATTATTTCATCGCCTCTCTCCAAAACTGCAGTAAAAAAGCCACGATAATTCAACCGCTGAAAATTGGCCCTGCAGAAAGTAAATACATCTATTACAACCTTTTCGACAAGACATGTAAAAGATAAGTTTATGAACTTATTCTTTTCCCCTTGGTAGCCAGGGGTGGAACCTGGAATATTGTTACTGACTACTCACCCACAATTATAAAAGACGTTGTGAATTAAATTAATCCCACTCCTCCGGTCAGTAATTGGCAAAAAACATTCGTTCATAACCGAAAGTGCGACAGCAAGCTTAGAATTACATTCCACCCTTTGAGCAAGCCCAATAGTTGCCATATCTGAGTCAATATCTGTTCTTTGTATAAGAGACCAGGAAAATCCTGCTTCAAGATCGTGTTTAACCCCAAGAATATTATGTAGGTGGTCATAGACCTGCACCAAAAGTACAAAGAAGGGCACATAAGGCATACCGTTTGATGCCTAGAAACAGCCAGCATCAAAAGTTGAAAAGAATAATTCCAAAAAGAACAGAATAAAGCAACAACTAAGCATCAATTATTTATAACATAACACATTATATTATAGGTCGACTAAGCATTTATATCAAAGGACCTAGAGTTTATGGGCTTAACGGAAGAGATGACCCAACAAAGAGTTGAATGGAGATTTCGTATCCATAAATAAAGCTGACTATAAGGCTTAGTTTGGAGAAATTTGTCAGTACATATATGAAGGAAAATAAGAAGGAAACAAGCCTATTGGGCTCTGAGACATTGCAGAGGAAAAGTAGTTCTAATTAAATAATGGTGGATAAACATCTATGTTCACCAGCAACCAATACAAGCTGCAGACATCATTTACAGAAAAAAAAACATAAAACATGCTATCAAACAAGAATAACACAACCATCACCAAATAGTTTTTTGGTTCTTTCACTGTTTTACAGATGAGATATGGCTCCCACAATCTATATATTTCTTTCTGGGGGGATTCTGGGTGCTCTTGATATACGCTACATCTCCAAAACATAGCAAGTCATCAAATTTTGCTCATATATGTATCCAAGCTCAATTAGTGAATGGACTGAATAATAAAATTAATTCAAAATATCAAAAGAGAGGTAACTACAAATAAGCATGAAATATTATATTCTTGCAATCTAATAGTTTCTTCTTATGCCACCGGACCAGATAATAATGACAATAATATTTTCTTGACTCAGTTCACAACAAGCTTGGAATCGACAATTTGTGTTTGTGAACTAAGAAGGACGAATATGGCAGGAGTAGGGCATCAAGTTTGTTACTTCTTAGTGCACAATATTTGGGCAAGTATATAATGAATACCAACCACATTTTTTCCCCTCAAAAAACTAAGATTGTGATAAATTGCATAAATCCTATAGCAAGGACAACAGTACCTCCTGGCATTTCTGGTCACAAAAATAAGTACCACCACTATTAGAATCTGCAGGTGCACCATTATCCGCATGGCATGATTTATGATCTAAAAGAACAGGGCAAGAATCAGACAAACTTGAAAATGTTGTGGAAGGGTACAGGTCTATCATACATATAAAAAACAGAGAGAAAATATCAACTTACATTTTCGCTCACAGAGGCTGCATATGGTTAGTTCATCACCAGATAAATTGTCTCTCATGCCATTCGGACTGCCATTACCGCAAAACTTGCATACACAATTTGGACAATGCCAATCACCTTCTGGAAGCATCTGAAAGAAAAGGTGGTTGAGACGTTGCAAGTCCAAATCGTATATTCACTAGCATATTATTTTTCTTAAATTACCAAAATGAGATGGTATCAATCTCAATCATATTAAACGCAGAAGTTCCACCACCATTTCCAGCTTCTCGCCTGTTTGTGTTCTATTAATCTACTTACTGTGTTTGAAAAAGTTGAACAACATGCAAAGAAATTTATAAGTCAAGCACCTCTTGGTATCTCATAACAACTCTGTGTTGTCAACTTCAAGCTACAAGCTTTTAAGATACAGTGAAATGCATAGCCAACGAACATACGAAGGAAAAAAATATACTCTGTACAAGCTTTAACATTACATATGGCTGTAAATTGTCCTAAAATGATTTTTCAATTTACAACCTACATCTCTATTTTTTTTATCTATTCAACTTCTTCAGGTAATGTAATCAAACATCACCAAGAAAACTTAGAACTTCTATAAAACACTTGATTGTGATAGAATGTTAGCCATCCCAAATATAGAATCCTAAAGCGACAGCCAAAAAAGAAAATTAACTTGGTTGGTCTTGGAAAATTTATTATCCAAATAAATAGCTAGGCTTCCCGAAACAAATTATATGTACCTTGATTTCTAAACAACTCTGATGAAAAGTAGATGGACAACTGTCACAACAGATCAAATCGCCGCCATCACCACAGGTACCACAGGCATCATCATTAGGATCATCACCATCAATATTTATAGTATAAAAATCTTGACGTTCAGATTCCTTTTGCCGGTTCCATGCATCTATCTGGCACTGCAGCAGGGAGACCCCAGATTCCAAAAATATGTTTTGAAATGGTCTGCGCAACTTACTTCCTGCATGAAGCTCAAACTTTGCAACTGTTAAAACTTTACTACAACAACCACAATGGATTCCTTCGTTTGTGATCCAACCTTCTAGCTTCACTCGTGTAAGTTTACGATTCATATATTGAACCTTTTCACCCAACTTAACTATTCCAGAGTCAACCAGCCAAGCTTGTCACTGGGTCCTTTTCCAGCATACTGACATAGCCATCACTTTCACAGGTGTCCCCTGTGTCTATCCTACTACACGTTGCATCTGCAGACTCGTTAACGGCAGCTTTCTTGTTATTCCTTGACATTCCATCTTCTCTTCTCTTCTTCATTTTTTCCTCAATCTTCTTTCTAGTCTGTCTGGTTAATTTACTAATCAAATCTTCTGATAAAGGTGCAAAGGAAGAAGGAAGCCCTGCAGATTTACTTCTGCTTTGCTGACCAAGCAGTTCCCTGGCCCTCTCTGGTCTGTAATGGTCCAGCCAGCCTCTATAAGCATTTCCCTTATTGTCTCACGAAGCTTCTGTTTCTCTGTGCTTCCTCCACCCTTAATTTTCCCTTCATTTCCTTTAGCCGGGGTACTACTTCCCGTTGAAATTCTTTTTCCTTCTTCTCCACTAACAGGAGTAATGGATTCAATTGACGATACATGTTTTCCCTTCTTTCTAGCGGAAATGCAGTTTTCAGTTGAAGACCTCTCTTCCTTTTTCATCTTCGATGAGCTACTGGCATGCAAGCTTGGAGGGGCCAACTTAAGTGATGTGTCAGTCTTATCTAAATCAAGATCATCATCCATACTTCTTTTACCTAACAATTTCTGCCTAGTCATGGATACATTTTCCTCACTTATATCAGTTGTCATTCGTTTCTTCATGTGTTTCGATTCTGAGTATAATGGAGGTCGCATATTCAGATCCTTTTTTACAACTTCAAACCTAGGGCCTTTTCGATTCTCAATATGCCCCCGATCATCATAATTGCATGAGTCAGGCTTCTTCTTACTATTCACCATAACCTTCAAAACACCATTTTTTCCCTGAAGTCTAATAGGCTTATCAGGCATATCCTGATACTTTAAACTCAATAATGAAATAGGAAGCTGTGCTTCAGCCTCATCCAACTCGAGCTTACTCATACAATCACCAGACTCAACCCCCTTACTCCTCCAACTTCCCACACTATTTGAACCATCCATACATGAATGCTTCCTATTTTGAACCACTGAATTCCTCCAAGACCCGCTTTCTCCAAAATCCCGTGAACCCTCGGGAATTCTCCTGCCCATCTTTAGTTTACCGTCAGCATTCCGGTACTCATTCCTCACTTCCCTCCCTATAAGGTCATCGTATTTGTCAAAATCAGATTTCATCCTACTCTTATCCCGACACTGGAACTCCCCTTTCGAACCAAATTCCCTACCATCCCCCGAGTGCCCCCTAAACCCAACTCCCCCATTATGAATCTTCTCCCCCGACTTCCTTCCTATTGCCTCAATCATCTCATCACTCGAACCCGAATCACTCAATATCATCCTCGGTCTCTTTTTCTCCTTCGACGAACCACCAACCACTACCCCATTACCACCCTGACCTTTCTTCTTAATGATCAAACACCCAGATGAGCTTTTCTTCTTCACTACCCCATCTGATCTCACACTACCCTCCATCTAAACCTAATTATCAAACAAATCCTCAACACTCATCACCTCTCACCACAAACCAATAAACCTCAATAACCCATAACAACACCAAACATACCCAGATCTATACCAGAACACAAAAAGATCACAACTTTTCAGTAAAATAAGCAAAACTACAAAAGATTCTTGAAAAAATACATAATGGGTCTGTACATTATTCAACAAACAATAATTATTATATTCTGAACATATAATGTGAGTTTTCACTTCACCGATCAGTAATACTGAGAAGATCTGAATTAAATCAAGTGAAATAAATCAAACAATATAAAGAGAATCAAAAAAGAATTATTTTCAGAAATTGCATTGGTTTTGTTTTGTTTGGTTTTCACTATTCATATATATTAAGGCTTTGTTTGGGCTTTTTTATGGCCTTTTGGACATGTTTTTTTATTGGTGTTCTTCTGTATATATCGCCAACCTTGTTTATTGTCGTTTCATCACACTGGAAAAAAGGTGTTTGAGAAAAATTAATTAGATGTCACATATAAATTTGTAGTTTTTGCTACTGTTATTTGGATTTATTGCTGGTAATGATGATTTTACTACAGTATATTCATTAGTTTTAATGAAAGAATATTACTCCATAAATCCAAAGCAAGCAGCGAATCTATTGTAGTGGTTAAATGAAAATTTTAGTCTTCTTTCAGGTACATTCCGACACTAATTTGCTGTGATTCATTCGGCGATATCCTCATTAACTCATTCCAAGAGTTCTAAAGATGTGACAGCACTCCTCGTTTCTATTTGCTAAGATGACGATTTCATACTTTTTAAAATCTGCTCATTGCCTTTATGCCATTATTATTTACAATACTCGCCCATTTTTTTTAATTGTCTTTCGTTAAAGATCATCGGGCATTAGCCCAAATTCAAGTATTATTAGTTTTACTTATCATATCACGCCACTTACATTCTCTATAAATAAACACATTATCGTACAATTATATTCGTGTCATTCTAATATATTATTATTACTTCTAGTACTCTCTTACATGGTATCGGTGAGCATGCTAAGATCTCGAGAGTTTTCTCGGCCTCGCTGAGTTTTCCGTAATGTGATACTTCAACGCGGGATAAAAAAATCTTGCTTTCAATCGCTTCGCTTTCGCTTTTGCTATCATACAACTATTTATCGCGACGCCTGCTTCGCTATTAATCAAGTTTACAACTAGTGTCTAGACTATATCACAACCCACTAGCAATTTGAGTCAAGCCAAGATTTGATTTTAAAAATGTTATTATTTCGACCAATACGGGGCGCTTCCATTTTGATATGATTTTAAGGTTCAAAAAGAATTCGCTGCTCCTGCTTATATACCTTGACGGAAGGTCCTAAAAAGAATGCTCCGGCTCGCCTTAATTTCATGGTTCGAAAAGAAAGCGCGGCCTTTGTGTCAAGCCCTCCATGCGCTCGAAGAATTGCCTCCCACAGCCTATATTGATTCTTCTTTCCGGCGAAGTCTCATGCCGCCAATGTTTTGGTGTTTTGGTTTTTTCTGCTCACCCGACGATTCTGGGCTAGTCGATGGCCACACAATTTCGCTAAATGTTTTTTCTATTATTATCATTATTATTGTTGCAGTTCTAAATTTATCAAATTACCATGATTAAGAAAACATAGAGATCATCGGGGCATAGCCCTATTCAAGCATTATTAGGTTTAATATCTTGAAGCCTACTCTAGCATCCTCCTCTATAAATGTACTAATATCGTATTAAATTATATTCGGGCCATTCAATATATTATTATTACTTCAAAGATTCTCATCTTTCTAAGAATTTGCATTACGATTAAGAAAATAAAAAAGTAAGAAAAAGCTTCATCGAAATGAAAATATTAATGAATTAAACTATATAATTGATTGGTCGATAATTTAATAACAAAAAGATATTAAAAATCGTAAAAATATAATTTTTCTATACTAATGATAATTATTTAAAAAAAAAATATTAAAAACACAACTAAAGAAAGACTGAGATTAATAAATTGTTCATCCATAGTAAAGGCTATGTTCATTTGCGCAATAACACTTGAGAGGTGAAACCAAATATGTATTCTATCCTCATGAGTTAAGTTGATGTTAAATGATGTCTACAGTGCATTTGAAATCGTCCAAAATGCTACTACTGTTTTTATACCTTTCTTTGCATCATTTGATTCCAAATAACTTCCACAATTCCAATGACGTGTGACATCTTATCATATAATTCCAATTAACTCACCCTATTATGAAAAAATGAAGAGTTGGCATTTACTTATTATTGAGAAAAAGAATAATCTAATTAATGTCAAAATTTTTATTATTATTAAATAGAATTTTATATATGACGTTCAAATTAAATTTTCAAAACTATTCGGACTAAATCATAGCCGGACGAGAATAAATTTTCGAATTGAATCTAGAATTATTCGGAGCAAATAGGCAAAAATGCTAGGCCTCTAAGGCCTCCAAATTATGCAGGCCTTGGTTAACAGAATCCTCATTCGGTCCAATTGGCCATAATTTATTTGGCCTAGTAATAATCTTGCACCGATCACTGGAACATATTTCATCATTCTCATCCAAGGGAAGAGTTAGAATAACGTCCAACAATATACTTTATTGTTCTTTGTGCACATAAAAAGGAAATAGAAAGTAAGAAAGGCGTTGTTGATCACATTCGACTTTTGTCGCACAAACATCGATCGCTTAATTTATTACCGATAAGAATAATAATATACCACATGCCATTGTTGTGATTCGTTTCTCTTAACATATATTTCAAATATCAACCTTTTATAATTTTTACGCATGTCAAGAGGGTGATATCTACGCTTTTAAAGTCAGCTGATAACAAAAAAGTCAAATGGAATCATTAATTAGGGATGGAGGGAGTATTATTTTTCATTCGATAAATTATCGGATAAATCAGACCTATTCTATTAATTAGACTCGAGAACAGTGCTTTTCCATAAACACTACTGCCCTCGGTATAATTGACGAAATAGACTCAGGGTGATTTTATACTCAATATTTTTTATTTATTTAATTATACTCTGTATTTAATTTAAGACTAATTGAAAATCTACTCTAAATCAATCTGTCAAATTGCAATGAAATATGCAACGATAATTTCTCTCCCACGCCCCTCTCTCTCCAAAAACAACCAAAAATAATATCTTCATCAAACCCACCTCTCGGGGGTTTAATAACCACCATTTTTGTAGTTTTTTTTTTCCACTTTCAATGTTTTTATTTCTATTTTCAATAATCTAAAGTGTCAATCTTATTAATCTAACATTTTTTTACACAGTTTAGTGTTATTTTTTTAATTCCATTTGGATATTCGTTTTTTTGTATCTTTCTTAATCGAATACTGCTACTTACGTATTTAATTTATTCCCTTTAACGCGATATATGCTCTAAGATGAAGATGTATATTATCAAGTACATTTTGGCGCTGAGGCGCTTTGCATTGTTTAATAGAGATATTTTGTGTTTAATCTATAGTACAATTTTATTTTTTTAGATATCGATATGTAACTCTATTAGATTTTCATCTCATTAGTTATTTTTTTGAGGAATTACTTATATTCAATTGATGTAAAATTATCTTCTTATTCAATTTTATATATAGTAATTCTATAGTTTATGAATGAATATTAATCATCGTTTCAATTCAAAAAAAAAACTCTAATTGAAAATCTGAAACAGTTCTAACAAAATAAACGCAATGGAAGAAATTGTCATATCACCATTAACGACTCTAATTTAAGGACACTGTGGCTAGGCTGGTTGACTCCGGATGAAAACTTATTTATGCCGATCCGGTCCGGTCCGGCCGGATGATAAAAAAACCGGCCGGACCGACCGGTTTTTTAGCATATATTTTACGAACCGACCGATCCGAAGAGTCGTCCGACTGCCGGATTTAACCGGTCCGTCGCTCCATTTTTTTTTTTAAATAAATTTATTATAACAATCACCCAACCATTCTCCATCAAATTCCCCACGGACGCTTCCCTTCATTTATTTCCTCGCCATCGCCCATCGATGACCCTTTACCGGTTCATTTTTTCGTGCGCCTGGCTTCGTGGTTCTACTCACCTGGTGGAACAAAACTTGCAATCGAGTGCACATGTTGGTTTTGGTTCGAACAATGCGTATTCACTTTTCTAAGAAACGATTGCGAGTATACACCTTAAAGGTAATAAGTTTAAAGTTAGTCATCTTCATTAGCAAGTTCGACCGAGTGCAAACTTTTTTTTGGGTTTAATTTATTCATAGTATTAGTCCATTTAGGTGTTTATATGATCCCATTATCGATAATATTAAAACACATTACTTAATTCCGATATTACATATCAATACTGGGATTTTGCCTTAACTACAAGAACATATGTATGTTCGGGTGCAATTATGTGTGCAAAAGCTTTCAATTGCTTACTGCATTTCGCGAATTACGAAAGACTAAATCAATTTATACGCACAAAAAAAAAAAAAAAAAAAAACCTGTTAAACATGGTGCTTTAAAATAATCTTAAGACCTAAACTTATGTCAAATAACAATGCTATATTATTCTTTATGACGACTAGATCGATTAGAAAATTAATCCATTAAATTCAAAATTGTTTTTACTCCGAAGGCCAAGCACTGCTTCTGCATAATCGGGGAGGCTTTGGTTCATCATTATCATCCTAATCACGATTGAGGTACTTTTTAGAGAATCAGGTATCGAATATATCGATTTATTTCATATATTTTCTTGTATTTTACATTCTGAATTTATTAATATCGGGTATTTGGACAATTGAACTTATTATTCTTCTTGTATTTGGACATTTGAACTTATTATTATTATTTGGACATTTGAACTTATTATTATTCATGTTTTTAGATATTTGAAATTTTGAATTTATTATGTTATTATTTTGGACTTTGGAGTTTATCATTATTTTTATTGTAAATATTGTATATAGTTAACCCAAAAAAACGTAGTTCAAAAATATAAATAAAAAATCAAAGACAAATCTAATAAAAAATCGGCCCATAAATAAAAAAATCTGGCCCAAATCTAATAAAAAAATCGCCCAATAGCAGCCAAAACCGTATATATCCTAAGTCCGGCCCGAAATCCGAGATCGAAGTCGTCCGAAATCCGAAGATCCGGTCCGGATCGATTTCGGATAACCGGACCGGATTTTTTCCCCTTTTCAAAATATCCGAAAGTCAGTTTCGGAATTTTTGCCCCCCAAAATCCGGTAAATCCGGTCCGATCGCATTCCCTAACTGGCTTATTATCATATGTAACCGGTGATTCTCGTGAATTTCCTCCATTACATAAGATTGTCTAGTTTGATTTTTACTAGTCAAAATCAATAAACTTTAATATACATGATAATATAAATATTATTTGAATAAAAATTATCATATTAATAATAAATTACATGTAAATATTATTATTATATATTTTTTTTTTTTTTTTTTTTTTTTTTTTCATCAAATATTATGACAATACTGAGTTTGAAATTTTTAAAAAAAATTAATCAATCGAAATAAAACTAATCAATCTTCAGAAGCAAGTTCGGAGCTTATAAATTTAGATTTGTAAAATTTATACGTTAATATATATATATATATATATATATATATATATATATATATATATATATATATATATATATGTGTGTGTGTGTGAAAGTGTGTATGCTGTGAGAGAGATATATATATTTATATTTATTATTATTATTTAAATTTTTAGATCAAATCATCATATATTATTGATTGAAAATTAAGTGAAATGTATTGATAAGATGTTTCACGTATAATGAAAAGTGGGAGGCTCAAATTATCATGGGAATAATTGAAGAGTAGCTATTATTGTTCGTTATAAAATCATATACTGCTATAATGTCCATGGATCATACTGTTTAAATATTCCCAAGCATATGTAAAGGGTATTATATTTTATTGAAGACATTGTGCTACGCCCATTTCATCCACATAAATAAAATTAATAAACTCCCATTACATAAAATAATTTATCAAATAATACATACGGATCATACTGTTTCATGCATTACAACTAATTAATTAAGTATTCCCAAACTTTTGCTGTTGTAATTCCCACTCAAAATATAGATGCCAAATATATAATGGAGGTTGCTAGAGGACAGACATTTTGGTTTAATTGTTATTTTGTGTTAAGAGATTGAAAAAGACACCTCCGTCCCCTAATATATACGGAGTACTCCGTAATAACCAAGAAACTCCTAATAATGAAACGAGTACGCGTAGTGCAATTTTAAATGTTAACACAACTTCATTATAATTTTAATTTTCAAAAATAATATCGCTGCTTATATATTAATGTAGAAAATATGATATATTAATGAATACTCCGTATCAGTAGAATTTGATAAAATATTTTAGTCTAGAATGTGCATAGAAAGGATTTGAGTAAAATATAATATATATATATATATATATAGCTCATCATCTGACGTGCTAAAATAATGCATAAACGTGATTCATATTATATGCACAGATTGAAATAATGAAATCATATCTTACAAATGAATATAATGATATCGAGAATCCAATAATATGCCTAAACCAACTTAGAAATGAATATAATCATATCGAGAATTCAATAATGTGCCTAAACCACATACAAATAAATATTTGATGCAATTGACCATGTGTTCCAACTTCCAAATCAGCCTCCCCTGCTCCGAATGAATAGTGGTGTAGGACAACAAAAAGGAAAAAATTCTCGTCAATAATTACTACCTACTTCCTTTTATAATAATGAGTGGTTTATTTTATAAAAGTTGCTCATATTTTTTATTAGACTAATTAGTCACCTTCACAATGCAATTTTACTTTTTGTATGTTTTTACTCTGTATACAAAAGCTTGGCATCTATCGTGAAACTATTATTAATTCTATATATACATATAAGTACACGCGTACGCACGGTACGCTTCATTTGATAAAATTAGAATTTTACCAAATTTTTATAAGAACCATTCGTAACACCTATTGATGAGCAAGCTAAATTTGATAATTTATAACTGAAAATTAGAATTTATTTCTGTAAGTATAAAAAACGTAATAAATACTCCCTAGTTACTGATCTTGAATGATATTAACTTTATGGTAAATTTTAAAATTTTCAAAATTGTTAGAGGACCATCACTTTATTATATCTCTTCCAAACCCGCCTCTGTCCTTTATCACTAAAAGATTATCCAGTTTCTTTTTTCAAATAAACAAAATTAATAAATTTTGATGTCTTAATTGACTCATGTAACTTTAAATTAAATCAAAGTATAATGATAATAGTAAAAATAGGATAAAATTCTATACTTTCATATATTTTCCTCAAGCTATTAGACAAAATATTATAATTTTTTTGAAGTTAAAGTTTAAAAGATAATCTTAAAATTAAAAAGTGGACTATCATTTAAGGATGGAAGGAGTATAATATATGTTACAAAAATATATAATGGCTGGCTCAACAGGGAACGTCTTAGATACAGTAGTTTAGTGCATAATACTTGAGATAATTGCACAAAAGAGTCTTCGAAGATACTTAATTTCCATAGTTTTCATTGGAGTAATAATGCTAGTACATGGAGTTAAATATTTTTTGTAAAATGATTATTTTCTTTCATAAACATTAATATTTAATATATGAATTATCATTGTATCAAAATAAACTTTGTGGACAAGGTCTCAATTGTATATTGTAAAATTTAGAGGACTGCTTGTGTAATTAACTCCATAATACTCCACTCATATCAATGTAATTGAAATTTATTTTTCAATGAATAACAATATATACATATACTCATTTTTAAGCAATATTTCATCAAAATAACTTTTGAGTTTAAATTATATGAAAAAAATTCACACAATTCGATATACACTACACAACATTCGATTAATACCAACATAATGATCTTTACAATATGTATTCGAATGAATAAGTTATTTAATTCATTGTCTAAATATCTCTTATTATTAAATGACTAATCAAAAAAAAAAAAAATTAAACCTATGAGTTTAATTGACATGGAGGTAATATGGCATACTCAAATTTTATTCTGGACAGAGTAGATGAAGACAATACTCCGTAGTGTGCATGTAACTAACCTAGCAAGCTAAGGCATGCAATCTAAAAACTTCATGCTTCTCATCTTCTTTTATTGTGGACGTACGATATAAACATATTTAGTTGTTTGATCGAGCGTTATCTATTCTAAACAATTTATTTTTTCGCATTTGATATTAGAATTGCTCAAAAGGTATTTGGATCGACATGTTTTATATATTAGTAATTTTAATTTGTGTGGGGTATTGGGGTAAATCACAGTTTCAATAAATATAATTTAATTTCATAATACAAATTATTCTATGCACTACATTAGCAATAACAATAATGTTCGAAATTGTTTATTGCTCTGGTTTATTATCACTGTGCGGTTGATGGGTAACAATACAATAGTTCTACACTTCTACTGCCCTCTTGAATTTCCCTATATAAACTAGGAGTGTGTGCCACAATAATCAAATCAAAGCAATCACAAGATAAGCGACTAAGTTAAAGTTATTGCACACTTCTTGACTAGCTAGCAATACTTGTTTTAAATAATAATGGGGGAAGTAGCTACCAACGGCAACAATGCCTTAGACTCTGTAAGGTCTGCTTTGTTTAAGAAATCAGAGAATTTGGATGGATCAGCTAAGATCATTGGTTATGATTTCAATGGTGGCGTAAACTATGATGAGCTTTTCAAGTCATTTGTTGGCTCTGGCTTTCAGGCTTCTCATCTTGGAGATGCCATCCAAATTGTCAATGACATGCTAAGTTATCTAGATAATCCATAATTGACTTATATATAGTTATTTATTTCAATGTAATTGATGGGTTGTCTTGTGTTTGGTTTGTTGTATGTATGTACTATGTATTATTGTAGCTAAGCTGGAGATTAGCTCATGAAAGTCCATCAGAGGACTGCACTCAAGAGGAGAAAGATCCAGCATTCAGAGAATCCATTAAGTGCAAGATTTTTCTTGGTTTCACTTCAAATCTTGTTTCTTCTGGCCTCCGTGAGACATTTCGATATCTCGCTCAACATCGCATGGTCAGTCTCATTCAATCAAATAATTCCTACTATTCTTTAACATAATATTGTACGCCGTAATTTTTATTGATGTGTACATTTTATCATAAAGTATATGTATGCATTCCTTATTATTTAGTTGTAATTCATTTATTTGAATAGGTGGATGTGATGGTTACAACTGCTGGAGGTATAGAAGAGGACCTCATAAAATGTCTTGGGCATACTTACAAAGGCGATTTTGCCTTACCTGGAGCTATGCTCCGATCAAAAGGACTCAACCGCATTGGTAATATGCTGGTTCCTAATGATAATTATTGTAAGTTTGAGGACTGGATAATGAATATTTTGGACAAGATGTTAGAAGAGCAAAAATCTGAGGTAAATACCAATATTTAATATTTTCCTGGAGTATTCACTTCTTTAACATCTCATCAATTTAATATTTTATGTCTAGAAAATATTGTGGACACCATCTACCGTTATTGCTCGACTGGGAAAAGAAATCAATGACGAAAGTTCGTACTTATACTGGGCATACAAGGTAAATATTTACATATGGTTATCATATTATTAGCAATATCAAATTATATTGGTTTGTTACTTTGTTTCCATAATAAAGGAGGTACTTAATTTGTTGTCTGTTTGCAGAACAACATTCCTGTATTTTGCCCGGCTTTGACTGATGGTTCAATTGGAGACATGTTGTACTTACATGCCAGCCGCAACAACCCTGCTTTAGTAGTTGACATTGTGCAAGGTAATCTTCTTCTACTTATTAGTCAATCATAATATAATACGGAGTAATATTAATATCCCCCAAAGTAAATTAGATATCATCAATCAAAATGTAATTGGGCAGATGTAAGTGCCATGGACAATGAGGCAGTGAATACTGCTAGTCCAAGAAAGACTGGAATAATAATCCTCGGTGGCGGACTGCCTAAGCACCACATTTGCAACGCCAACATGATGCGCGGAGGCGCTGATTTTGCCGTGTATATCAACACTGCTCAAGAATTTGATGGAAGTGATTCCGGTGCCCGTCCCGATGAAGCTATTTCTTGGGGGAAAATCCGTGCCGATGCAAAGAAAGTCAAGGTTAAGAATATTTCATACATTTTTTAATTAGTGAGCGCATTGACTCCTGTAAAAAAAATAAAAAATACTCTGTACTACAAATTTATACAAAGTTTTAATATGTATTATATTGAACATTAATATAATTATGTTGCATTATGGATATGATTTATGTTTGATATTTTTGAATATATATGTAGGTTCATTGTGATGCAACGATTGCGTTCCCTGTGGTGGTGGCTGAGACTTTTGCTGCAAAACAGGCAAATAATAAATCTAAGTGATGAGAATGGATGGATGATATCAATGTCGATGAAATCAATTCTCACTCGTATCTTGTTACCAAGTGATGATGATAAAGTCTCTTGCTACTTTGTTTATTGCTGCTGGATTGAGAGTTTCAGTTAAATATGCTTGTATTTCAATAAGACAATCCCTGTAATATTGAGAATGTCATTTCGAATAAATTGTTTGGTACAACGTAGTAATGTTGTTCACATCATCATCAGCTTCTCCTGTTTGATATTTCCTACGATCTATTTTAATTGATTTTCTTATATATCAAGATAAATATTTTATCTTCAATTACACTTTAATTATACTATTAAAAAAATCAAAAAATAATATCATGAAATTATTTTAAAAAACGAATCCAAAGATATAAATTTTATATTTTTTTAGGATAATAAATAACTAATAATTGATGATCAAATGTCAATTTCAAAAAAATCAAATAACAATGTCTGTGAATTGAAAAAATACTGGTTTTACTTTGAATTTTTTTTATGATGAAAGTGATAGGAAAGAATTTCATTTAACAGCTTATAAGTAAAATATTGCAAAAAATAGAAAACTCCTGTACATGCTTTTTTATAAGAAGAATGCATGGAAGATACTTATTATTATAAGATACTTTAAAAAACTATGGTGCATTTTGTTTGTAATGGAGGGGCCTATCAGAGTAATTTCGAAGAAATAAATACAATGATAGTTTTTGGAGTTTGGTAAAAGTCATATTTAATTACTAAAAAATTTATTAGCGCAATAACAATCCCTACTAGAGTTATAGAATAATTGCACAAATTCATTTCTTCAATCAACTATACATACTGATGATAACATTTTAACGAAAGAAAATGTAGCAATGCAAAGACGAAAATAATTATTTGTACAACATTTTTTAACTTCAGAGACCATTGTTGCTCAAACTTTCAAACTATGTCACGATCTTTTAATTTGTCCAATTCCCATAACTATTTGTACAATTATCTCTTAATAGTCGCAAAATTTTATTGACGAGGTAACGCTACCGTACTCTTTCTCCATCAACCTCTATCTTCTTATCAAGTCAATCATTACAACTATTAGCTTCCTTCTGAACAAAAAATGACATAACCAATCTAGAATAGATCTTGATCATTAAATTTTATATTTTAAGTAAATTTTTCATATTTACAAAATTTTATAAGTAATATGTCTCTCTAGTATTGAAATATCATAATTTATCATAATAATAATATTCACTAGTAATATTAAAATACCACAATTTATTAATAATGATATGCACTAATAATAATAAGTATCGTGCTTACAAATTTTTTGTAAGTAACTAAGACGGACTCAACACTGTCTAACTAATTCTTTAATGATGGTGAGTTACTGAGTTTTGTCGTAATTTCTATATTCCACAATGATTAAGCACTTAAAACGAATCATGATAATCAAACACCATTTAATCTAATCATGGTAGGCCCATCATACGCAACTTTTTAGTTAGCTAAAATCTTGACATAAATACTATAATTTGCCATTATATCATAATCAAAGACTTATTCACTTGTGCGCATTCAGGCAATATAATTTGTTTTTTTCTTGTATTTGTTTAATGAGTAAATGAGATTTAGTTAGTAGAATCTGTCATAGATATAGAAAGATAGTACTCCATCAATTGCAATATCTTTAAATATTTGAGTCCAAAATATGTCCATGAAGACAAGCTAATTTGCGTCGGTACGGTGGTGATGAGTGATGACGATGATGTTTATTTTAAAACATAGGACAATTAATACTTCTCTGTTATGAACTAAAACTCCTAAAGTTAATATTGTTTCATATTTAGGAATGTTGCCGTTAACAGAAATTAATTAATTAATTAGAGCGTGATTCATCAGTTGAGATTGTTTTAACATTTTGTTTCCCACTCATGTCCACCTTATGCATATGCCTGTGCATGATGATTACACGTTATATATGCAATATGCATATGAAGTAGCGTTAATTTTTTATTCACAAACTTAATGTATATAATTACTGATGTATGTGGTGGGGGTTAGAATAATTAGGTAACACTAAAACTACCTAATCCATTATATAATAATAATAATCATTAGCAAAAATGAGGTTGGGTTTTCAAGAACTCAAGGGTCGATCAATTTTACTACTGATGATGACAAACTATCACTAGCTACTCATGCATCAACCACTTTACTTAACAATTAATTGATTATGTAGGTATATAAAAGTTATCTCATACTGTCATACATGCTGTGTAAGCTAATTAAGTGGACAATTATTTGAGTAAACTTTTTTTTTCAATAATAATGGAACACAAATAATATTAATGTTAATAATGGACCATTATTTTACTCGCGAATGATGTAAAAGATTTTGATGGTTTCTCGTACGTACACTGTTCTCTTTGTCTTATTTACCTACTCCCTTAATCTATAAATATCTTTTACTACTATAAATTTGGTTGATTGTTCGTAGGATCAAGTTATAATATAGTCTCATATATTTATAATAATGTAGATTAGTTTATGAAAGTAGAACTATTACTACAAAATAAATAGTAGTCCCCTAACGACCATTAAACTCAAATTGATGAAAAAGTCAATGGGCGGTACTTTTTTGATAAATTAGTAAAATGTACCTAAGATGTACGTAAATATTTATGTTTCAAATATTTAAATTCAGATAATAAATAAAGTGATTAACTATTCACGTAAATTTATAAATTATACTTTTGATTCATATTATAATTCATTTTGTTCATAGTTATATGATCGCTTATAATTTTCTAATAACAAAATTAAAAGTTTTGTTACTATACAACTCTTCATTTTTCAAAGTTTAATAAAAGAATGCCCCTTTAGTTATTTTATTTATTGTTAGAAAATATCACTTTTCTGGCAAAAATCATCTTATATTATTTTATTTATTATTAAAAAACATCATTTCTCAATTGAATAGTAGAATAAATTATTCACAATTCTACTATATATACAATTTTATTTTATGTATTCATTTTAACATATTTTAATTGACGATTGTCTCAATTATTATTTGCTTAAAAGCTGAATATCAAGACATTATTATGAAATTACCGATTTTAAATTACATGAAAATAGCGAAAGAGGCCTTACGTTATATGTCCTTTGTTAGACAGAAATATTCAAAATGAATTACATTAAAATTAAGGAATAAAATGACAACTCTTTTAAAAAGTATATCTCGTGCAATGATTTTTTAATAAAAAGTTAAATCTGATAGAGTATATGTGATGTATTAACGATATGAAAACTTTTAAAATTTTGACATAAATAAACGACTTTAATATAAAGATAAACAAGTCGTTTCAAATAGAAACCGATGTACGATTTGTACATGGAATGTTCACATAATGAAGTGGATTGCCACTATATACATATATTCATACATGTATTTTTAAGACCATAATATCGATGAATTATATTTCATATAGAGTGAAAACTAATATAAGTATTATTATGACAATATATTCTTATTTAGTTTACTAATCAATACTCCCTTCGTTCCTATTTACTTACTTGATCATGTAGGAAATTTTTATTGTTCATTTTTAATTGACCGTTTACTTTTTCAATGTAACCTTTTGCATTGAACTTTTAAAATTCTTTAACATCATTGGTTTGTCTCCTAATATTCTTATTTTTATTGGTTTATAATTTTCTATCTCCTTGAAAATAGTAAAATTAATTATCCTCTTAATAAAGCACTTTTAAATTGTATGATCAAGTAAATTGGAACGGAGGCAGTATTAAATAATGAAGATTGGATTTTTTTTTAAAATTTTCCTTCATATATTGAATTGACTCAGATTAATTATTGTCTACATAGTTTATAGATAAAGATATTTTTTATTCTGCAGCATAGAACTAACATGTTATTATATTATAATAAAAATAAAATTCACGAAATAAAGTATCAAAATCTCTTTTCTCTCCATACTAAATGATTGTATTTAATTTAAGTGTTCAAAATTGATGAACTTTTCTTGCTTCGTCGATAAACATAATTTTGATTTGAATAAAATTTAATGTCAATATTAAAGTACATTGAAAATATTATTATTTGATAATTTTTCACCAAATATTATACAACAAAAATAAAAATATTTGAATTTAACATTTAATATGTCAAACATCCAAATTTAAATCTTGACAATCTATTGGGGATGGAGGGAGTATTAGATATGTATCTTGACACTTTTTAATTTCAATTGTTGAATTATATAATTAAATGTAATACAAAATATCACATAATAATTTAGATATATATTCTTTAATAGTAATTTTTTGATTAGAAAAATTATTTTCAACAATAATTGAATAATTATCATACAAAAAAATTTAATGAGTACATAATATGAACTTATTTGAAACAATAATAATGATAGTATGGTAATTAATATATAGAAGCACATGGGAGAGAACAAAACGATTGTTTTATTTACATGTTCGGTTTGACTCAATTATGTCATGATATATTGTCTTGTTGAAAACTGAACAATAGACTCGGATTAATCTATTGACTATAGATTATACTTGTGATTAAACACCCGATTCATACATCGCGTCCTCAAAATGACATAAATTAATCTAAAACCACACGCAATTACTATCACGAATCACGAGGAAATGCTTTTTACATGCTTGACGGAAGAATGACGAAATCACTCACTTTTCAGCCAATACCCTCACGTGAATCCCACTCCCGAAATGCTTTCCAATTGCTTGACAATGCAAATAGGTGTTCTCACAGATTCTTGGCCGGAGGGAGTTGAATTCAAGACTTGAACTTGCTAGAGCTTTGATGAACAAACGGAAGAGAAAAATCTCTTCCAAATGATAGGGAAGGGGGCGGCTATTTGTGATGAGGCAAGGGTTATGATTCCATCTTTTAAAAACCGCATGCTGCTTTATATACCAATTGTCAATTTCTCACGATAAGCATTTCGTTAAGAAATCGAAACTTGCTTCATTGAGAGCTTAATTAGATGGATTTTATCTTCAATTAAAATAATGAGTCAGCTAGTGAGTTGTTACATTTTTAATTAAGCTTATGAGTCAATTAAAATACTAGCTAGTCATTATCAGATAACTTATCAGTTGATAAATCCAATTTCAATTGCTTAATTAATTAAACTTGCAAGTTTAACCAATTGATGTTCATCAATATATATTTGACAAATATATATATATATATTGAGAAATACATCTCTCAATTTACAAGTCTTGTTTAATTTCATACATGAAATATAATTCAAATATCACTGTATGTGTGTGACCTTTCTAGGCTCAGATAATAGTAAGTTGTATAATAATAATAATTTGACCAATTACTATTATTATAACGATTAATGAGTAAAATCATGATATTTCATAACCCCTTAAATTATCATGAAACCGGGCTAGTAATATACAATTACTAGGTGAACACTAAGTTCTAGTTATCCGCATTTAACTAATACGGTAAATGAATTGATACCTGATTGTCATGACCGGACATAATAAAAGGAATCAATATTCATTGATTTCCATGATGAACTACTTTTTGCCTACTTTTAAAGAAAGAAATTAGTATATTTTCATAATATATATAATTTATTACTAATATCCTTTTCATACATGAAGGGTAGACTAGTAATTAATAGTGTAAAAAGTGAGAAGAAAGCATGCTTCCTTTGACTTTTATAAGTATGAGGATTTATAATTTAAATGAATTTTTTGTGGTAAATTTATAATTTAAATAAACTTTTGGAGTAAATTTATTGTTTAATGAACTTTCAGGATAAAAATAAATACAATTGAAAATATCCCCAAAAAATTAATAAATTATAAATGTACCCTCAAAAGTACCCATCATTGACTTTTTTCGATCTAAGATTAACATTTTCGTTAGTCTAGGGATCATACTGCATCAATTATGCTATTTTCGAAAATAAATATGAAATAATATAACTATTTAAAATTAAACTGCAACTTGATTTCAGTATCTGAACCCAATCGACAATTAACTTTAAATTCAAATTTAATTTATAAAAAGTGAACTCTTCTTAATTTCTTGGCTAAAAAATTATTCCCACATTGCGAAATAAAGTTTTGAAGAGAGACGGACAAAGTTGCTTGATATTTTGGGAATAAAATAAGGGGTAGGTAATAATCTGAGTAAATTATTGATTTGAGTGGGCATTGGTAGCTATCAATTAGTACGGAGGTACTCCATTCAATCCATTTTAATTGACGTTTAACTTTTTTTGAAATTTAATTTTGACCATTAATTATTAATTATTCCTTATTCTAAAAAATATAAAATTTATATAATTGGATTCGTCTTTTAAAATACTTTCATAATATTATATTTTTAATTTTTAAATAATATAATTAAGAGTAATTGAATATCGAATTTCACGCCGATATATAAGAAAGTCAATTAAAATAAGATTGGATGATTTATCACGCTTGAGTTTGTTTGTGCTCCACTATAATTTCCTAGACTGGCCACCTCCCTCCGTCAATTTTAATTGAGCTTTCTAAACATAATACATACTCTGCCATTCTATTTTAATTGAAACATACATATCGAGGCAATTTTAATCTTCAATTACTTTCCTAATTATATTATTAAAGTTAAAAAATAATATTGTAAAGTATTTTAAAGAAAGAATCGATTCATAAATTTTATATTTTTAAGAAATAATGGTAATTAATAGTGATTGTCGAAATTCAATTTCAAAAATCAGCATTCAATCAAAATGGATTGGAGAGAATAATCAATATAAGCTGATAAATGAAAGTTAATTGCTGTAATCTCATACTAACATTCTTAAAATGTACTAAGAGCATATTGGTACATCCTACAAACTCCATTTATTTTTTAATGGTTTAATTATACTCCATTTATTGATTGGTACACACATGATTGAATTACTTTAGCTTTTATATCATAGCACAAGACAATAATAATTTTAGTAGGAGACGTCCCACATGCATGCTGGAAATGAAGGTAAAATCATGAAAATTTCCTCGATATTCTCTCTAATACGTCAATAAACCCTATTTGACGGTTAAAATTTACTTATCATCTACATTTGAGAAATAGTTATACTCCCACACTCATATAATCCCTCGGTTTCATAATACCAATTCTTTTGTCTTAACCCCTTCGACTCTTAGTAGCTTGTCTTTGGAATGGCAATTAATATTACTTTATACGGAGTATATTTTAGCAAAAACTATATTAAAAATATCTTTATATCCCTTTTTCAATATTGTTTTAAAATATAGAGAAAAGTGAGAATGTAATGTATCACAGAGTATTATTCTTTATTGATTATTAATTAATTGTGCTATGTATGTATCATGTATGCAAACTGCATCTACAATTTTCCTTGTTTTTATAAATCAAATTTATACATCCCTTTTTTAAAATCAATCTTACAAAAATGAAAAACTTAAAAAATTACTCCACTTGAATTCTAGAATTATAGTCGCATTTTAATTTTAAATTAAAACTTTGACCATGAATTTTCATTAACCGATAATAAATAATATAGTCGTGTGGGATTTTGTTAGATTAAGTTTGATATATTTTTGGAAAATATCGACTTTTTATAATTTTTATAAAACCTTAAATTAGAGATATTCGTTTAAATTAAATTATTTGAAGGCGAAGTGAAAATCGGAAATATGAAGCTACGATTTAGGAATATGGGAGGAGTATATAATTAGAAGTGGTAAGAGAAATAAATAAAATATATGAGAACGAAAGTGAAACAAAACCATTCTAGTACCACTTCACTATTATGAATGTAAGATGTATTCATGCATGACTAGTATAAATCTTAATAAAGTCCCTACTTGAATTACACTTAAACATATAGCCATGTCTCCTTCCTCATCTTTCCTCTTCTTCTTCCTCACTATCTCCCTTGCTTCATCCCAAGGATTCAACCACCCATTTGACCCCTTAGCACCTCTAGAGATAACCCAAGTTCAAACCATTGTTACAAGTTACATTTCTTCATCTTCCTCATTTACTACTAATCAAAAAGTTCATTTTCATTATGTTGGATTAGATGAACCAGATAAACCATCCATTAACTCATGGTTATCCTCCCCCTCATTATCCTCAAATCTTCCACCTAGGCAGGCCTTTGTTATAATTCGAGTCGGGCAACAAACTCATGAACTAAAAGTGGACTTATCAAACAATTCGGTAGTATCCAATATGTTACACAATGGAAATGGCTTTCCTACTATAACCTCGGAAGAGCTCGAAATCGCGAATGCATTGCCGTTTGAATACCCTCCTTTCATTGCTTCAATGGATAAGAGAGGACTAAATGTGGAAGAAGTTGTTTGTGAGAGTTGTACGGTTGGGTGGTTTGGTGAAAAGGAGAAAAGTAATAGGATTGTGAAAGTTGTGTGTTACTATTTAAATGGCACGGTTAATTTATTTATGAGACCTATTGAAGGAATTATCGTGGTCGTTGATCTTGATCAGATGAAAGTTACGGGCTATAATGACCGTGCGATCATTCCTATTCCGAAGGCCCAAGGGACAGATTATAGACAAGTGAAGGAGACAGATGGAGAGGGGGAGAGACGACTCTTTAGGTCTAGTCTTGAGGAAGAAATTATCATGCAACAAGATGATCCAAATTTCTCTATAGAAGGGCACACAGTCAGGTGATTGTTCTGTATTTTTATTTACTTATAACGTACATTTCTTGAAATTATAATATTGGATCGTATGTTACATTTATTTAACATCGTGACAAATTTCATATTTATTTTTAATAGGTGGGAAAATTGGGAGTTCCATCTAGCATTTGATATGAGAGCAGGGCCAATAATATCACTTGCATCGATCTTCGACCCTGAACAAGATACATACCGCAGAGTGTTATACAGAGGATTTCTGTCGGAAATATTTGTGCCATACATGGACTTAACACTTGAATGGTACTTCAGGGTATTCTTTGATGCAGGTGAATATGGTGGTGGTCTATGTACTGTCCCCTTACAACCATTGACTGATTGTCCACGTGATGCTAAGTTCATGGATGGCTACTTCACTAATCAGGATGGTTCATTTGGCAAAACTCCTAATGTTTTTTGTGTATTCGAACGAGATGCTGGAAATGTATTGTGGCGTCATACTGAAACTGGAATTCCAAACAGAGTGGTATATATATATGCTCGTTTCATGCAACATTCAAATCTAGTTTCCTTATTTGTTTCTTGTCATGATTTGTCTTTATTAATTTTTGTATTAATCATTATGCAGATCACAGAAGTTAGAAAGGAGAAAACTCTCGTGCTGAGAACAGTTCTGACTTTAAGCAACTATGACTATATTGTTGATTGGGAATTCAAGAAAACCGGCGTAATCACAGTCACCGTAAGTCTACTTGAATATATACTCAGTTAAGTTTGAAATACATAGATTATAGGAGTATTTGATTAAGGTTGATTAATAGTAAAATTGAGTACTTTTAGTTAAGTAATATGGAATGTTGAGTTGTACACTTGTACTAATGTATGTGTTGATTTTATTGAAAGGTTGGAGCAACAGGTCTGCTTGAAGTGAGGGGAACCGAATATACACACGCAGACCAAATAAAAGAAGAAGCTTATGGGACCCTTTTAGCAGAAAATTCATTAGGTGCAAACCATGACCATTTTCTAAGTTTTTACCTAGACCTAGACATTGATGGAGAAGCCAATTCATTTGTTAAAACTAAATTGGAAACCAAAAGAGTGACTGGAAATTGGTCAGAGAGGAAGAGTTATTGGACAACCGTTAGTGAAGCAGCGAAGACAGAATCCGATGCAAGGGTCCGAGTAGGGTCCGGGGATACACAACTAGTGTTTGTGAACCCGAATAAGAAGACCAAGATTGGGAATAATATTGGGTACCGTTTGGTTCCGGGTTCAAATGTTGGTCAGTTGTTGACTGATGATGATTATCCACAAATTCGAGGGGACTTTAGTAAGTATAATGTGTGGGTTACACCTTTTAACAAGTCTGAAAGATATGCTGGAGGTTTGTATGTTGATCAAAGCCATGGAGAAGATACTTTGGCTGAGTGGAGCAAAAGGTAATAACAATTTACATGCATGTGTTTACATTCTTTGATTTGTCCCAAAATGATTACGAACTTAATATTGTGCAGGGATAGAGAAATAGAAAATAAGGACATTGTGTTATGGTACACAATGGGATTCCATCATGTGCCTTGCCAAGAAGATTTCCCTCTGATGCCAACACTGAATGGCGTTTTCGAGCTAAGGCCTTACAACTTTTTTGAACAAAATCCTGTGCTTAATGCTAAAAATTAATTGTGAGTGGCATCGAGCCGAGCTTATAGCTCATCGGTATAGCATGCAGCCTGTTGTGCACACAGTGCTAATAATGTGCAACACTTCTTGGCAGCGACCAAAGTTATGCAGAAGACCATTGAATTTTATTCAGGGGATCAGCCAAATATAAAGATTTATAATAGCATGAATGAGCCAACTATGTAATTTCTCTTCGAGATCTAGACGTGCTTATAATAATGAAAATCAACGCAGTTCTCTTTACTTCTCATACCATGCGATAACAGTCCCTACATTTACAAACTTATTTTCTTTAATTAACTTTGCATACTAACACCAAAGCAAAAACATGTTTATGTAAATAGATAAATCACGATTAAGCAAGAGAAATAAACAAGTTCATGATCCACAGACAGATCTATACATAGTAACATACGCAAAAAGGAAGATGAAAACTAGATTTTGCTTTGAGATTTCAAATTGAGACGCTATTAGGAATTCCCAGACCAGTAAGCCCAGGTTCTCGTTTGGAATCTGAGGTGTTAGGATAGAGTAGCATGTATGGCACCTTCACTGGTCCGAATCTGTTCTTCAATCTCTTGTCATTGTTCCGTTGCCTTATCCTCTTTTCAATATCAATCAGTTTGTCTCTCAATGCTTCAAATGCCTCTCGTGGCTGACTATCTAGAGTCCACTCAGGATTATCTCTCTGCCCGAGATATACCTCATCAGATGAATGCCGCGACAAGATCTCTATTAAGGAGATACCAATGAGGGTTTGAAACAGAGGTGTGATTGTTTTAAGGAAGGCCACGTCAGGGTTAGACTGAAGCTCAGCATACTCTGTAGTACCAGGCTCAGGCATGAATCGTCGGCTCATGGTTGGGCGATTTGGAAGATATCCAGCATAAGGGTATTGCCCGAAATTCACTGCTGCGTGAAGAGCAGAAGCTACCCAAATGATAATTGTGCAACTATCAACTAGTTCAGTTAGTGTCTGCATTTGAGGCCACCATTTCTCATCTTTTAAGTCACCATGGCCAACATTGCGAATCTCTGCCCACCATGCCTGAAGTTCTGTATCTGTTTGGACCATATCATCTGATTTATAGTAGAAACAACAATATTCTTTTACCCAATCTTTTATTGCTGACCAGACCTCGAGCCCGTCAACAGCATAAGGATAATCTTCTATTAGAAGCCGGACTCCATGGGCTTGACTTGAATCTGCAACTGCCATTCCTCTGCATTGAGGAAGTAATTTAATAAGAAATTGGAAACATCGGCATTTTGAATTACGATTTGTTTGATTTCTTGGAGTTTACCTTTTAATTAGCTCAAGAGGAAGTGCCTGCTCTGGGAAGACCCAGTTTTTATAGATTACAGACGACATTTCCATGGCATAATTTGCTGGAAAGACAGTCAGTTCAACTACACCTCCTGCATTGATCAGAACATGCCGAGCGAGGGCATTTATGTTCATTGTATCACGGAAGTGAGGATGCAACAGCTTGTACATAGGGTGAAGCACACTAAGATGCCTATTAGTCGCAATGATAAATGGCTCTATCACCGCATGAGTGTTCAACCTGCAGATTGTTTAGTATCAAAAAGTCAGGTTTGCGAAGAAACTCAAATCTGCTGTTCAAGAATATGCATACCAGTGACTGATAAGGTTATGGTAGCCAGAATCATTAACGGCAACATAGGCTTTGGCAAGTTGCCATACTGAACTTTCTACGCCATATTCAGCAGGAGTAACCACTTGGCTCTTGGGGCCATCTGTGTCTCCTTGTGGATGTGGTGAGCTCAACTCAATAGCCAGTGGCTTTAATGTTCCGTCATCCTGGAGAAAGAGAAGTGTTCGAGTGGCGTATGTCTTTGTTCTAGTCGTGTTGATACGCCTCAGGTATGGCATTAGAGCATCGTGGTGATCTAATATGAAAAGCCTATTATTCCTGATTGCCTGTGCAAGTACCAAAATAAAGTCACATACTCTAATATGAAAAGCCTATAATACAATTCTTGCTAATTTTTGTAGGTATCAATAGATATAGGAATAATGTAGTGAACTTATTATTTAGAGAAAGAATGTTACTTCATCTACGTCTTCATTCATGTTTTTCTTAATGTGTTCTCTTGTAATCGAACTAGTCTGATTTCCATATATTTCTGGATCTAGAGTGCTAACTGGCGGAAATTCCTGTAAAAATGCAATCAATAAGGTGAACTTTGCCTGAAACTTTATTAAAGTAAAGAACTTTGTGTGGTCATCTTGATCATTTCTTATACCTGGAGACGTCGGATTACAACAGGGTCAACGCCTGCTAACATTTCTCGGGCAAATTCTTCATCTGACCTCCATGCAGACCTATCCTCTGTATTCAAATCAACCGCGTTTAGTTGCTTCATATACTTAGACATGCAACGTTATTATATGAGAACTCACAGAAAAATGAGAGTGAAATTGAGTTTCGAGGAGTATCATTATATTACCTTTAATGACATCTGGCATGGGAAATTTGAGAAGGTTTTCTCCATCATTCCTAGCAAGTTCCCGGAGCAGCTCAAAGGGGATGAACTTCCTGATTTTGTCTAATGTTTGATTGTTAGCTAATTTAATCCCGCCATCGTAGAGCCTAAGTATGTCCTCAAGGCTATCAAACTCGTTTATTGTTTTGTCAAATACAGCTGCAATTTCTGGAATCAAGACCTGTCCCAAGGATTTTATAGCCCAAGCAATGAAATCTGAGAACTTCAATTGACTGAAACGCTCGTCACGTGGAACGTAGATGTTCAGATTTAGAAGTGAAAGACGGCTTTCGGTACTTGGATCTGCAGAGGCATCAAGACAAGTTAGTTAGAAGAAAAATATCTCAGATTGAATAAGATTAGTAACAAAAGTCAATCTGTTATTTTAACCTTCTTTATTTGGTGTTCGTCCTGTTTTTCCTCTCCTCGGATATGGAAACTCCTTAGATCCCCCTAGTATGGGACGCTTGTTCTGAGGAGTTCCCAAATCATTGTAGTATGCATAGTCATAAATTCTATCCCACTCCTGAAGCATCCCGGAACCATTTCCACGAAGATTAACGAGCTCTTCTTCACGGTAAGGACGTAGAGGTTCTGGTGTATCGTTGGGTAGGTAGGCCTGGTGACAAATCATAAATTTCCCTATTAAATCATCTATAAGTAAAGGATATGATTGCCTACATCTTTGAATTTAATTTAACTACAGCTCTTATACCATTCGTAGTAGAACTGGTGTATTGCAAAGTTGAAGTAGCAATACCTTATTCGTGAAGAATATTCGATCATATTTGTAACGATGTGCAGGATAAACCCACGAGTTGCAGGTGAAAACGAGGCGACCATGAGCAGGAACATCTTTTAATGTGACAGTTTTGAGGTAAAACTCACTGCGGTGGTAATTCCTGATGGTAAAAGCACCAGGTACTCCCATAGACTCATCCCATTGAAAAGTAACATTGAACGTTGCATCAGATCCTGCTACTACAGATGTAAAAGTTGAATTCCATTTCTCCAGATATGTTTCCTTCCCTTTCTTCCCCTTGGAGCCATGTGCTAGAAAAACCCAAACATAAGTTTTCAATTAAAAACTTGCTGCATTTGTAAGTGTTTCATTGTCTAAAAGATTCCCAGACAACTTACCACATATCCAAAGAAAGCAGATTCTCCTCGTGTAAATAATTACTTAATAATGAATATCATTATACTCCGTACTAGTATTGTTATCATTTTCTATCAAACAGTGAACGAGTTATTTAACTATCGAATTTCTCTGTTTCCTGAAACATATATATGTCTGCATTGAAAAGTAAGGTCATATTGGTTCCTCCTACTAATACTCCAAAACTTTCATGCTTACTTCAAGAAAAAATACATGATTAATGAGGAAAAGTAGATTACCTGGATCAGCATGAACAGAACTGATGAGTTGTAACGAAACTCCTTTGCCGAATTTATCATAAATACGATCAAGAAACGAAGCACCCAAGTCAGTAACGTCCATAACATTCTTCTTAGTCAAGACTAATGACCCTTTGATAATCTTTCTAGGACCATAGCGCTTCTTGGTTTCTTCGGGCTTGTCTCTGATCTTTCCGCACATAGTAGTCAGCATTTTCTCCAACATCTCTGTGAAAAAGTGCTGCTAACTTTAATCAAAGAAATATGTTTTCTAAATCTTTCAAGAGAAGGTTACAATATATGGCATGGAATATGGAAATGTTTGGTGACCTTTTTAATTGATATGGTAGCCTGTTCACCTGTTTATATATCTGGAGGGGTAACTGGTGATACCTGCATCTTTTGAATATAATAAGCTTGGACCTTGAGGTTTTTCTTTTTGTTTGGTACCCTTACTCATAAGTCTCTTGAAAGAATCTTACCACAGATGTCATAGTTATGGATCAAATAAATGTGGAAAGATCTTTTTCATTACTTCCAAGAGTGGCAAGTTACTGTTTGGTGCCTAGACTAGTTCTTTCCTTGGAGGAAAACAGGAAGGACAAAGAAAACATGGCTGCTATAAACACATTCCAAACAGTAAAATATTGGATGTGAAATTACTATTTTAGCTCCCCTATTTGTAAGTAGTGTTTGAAAAAGTTTCATTTAGAGACAAAATAATCATTTATTACTATTTGGGTGTGCTTTTAGTCCTTCTCAAAAGAAAGGAGTCTCCTGTTCACAATGACCAAATTGTAGTAGTAGACTATAATAAAAGGTTGCCTACTTTGTGGCACAAATGCTTTTATTTCCAGTTATAGAATCTGGTTTATTGGTTTGATTTGTCCTCCAAGGCAGATGAGCAATGAAATCTACGATTAGCATACATTTGTGAAATACGTTGATAGTATTTTATCAGGTGGATCGATTCAAAAATAAACTTTTTTGTTAGTAAGATTGTGTCTTATCAGAAGCGCTACTCTCATTTCATTTTAGACGTAAAGGTAGTGGATCGTATTAATGTTAGGCTTTGAGCTAGTGCATTTTCATGAGTGAATTCCTGATGTTCCCTTGTACTCGTAACAATTGTTCCCTACTGTCTTGCTCTCACTAAATGAAGGCTATGAATTCTACTCCCCCATTCACACAAATTGTGTTATATATTGGGCGAGATCGCGAGAGTGCGTAAAAAGTTTTATGACGAAATTAATAGCAGGATCTTTTAACGTGGTATCACTGCTGATGTGTTGAGGACAATCAACGGGCAAAGCCATCGAGAGTTCATTTATAATGAAAAAGAAGCAGTTATGGCTGCCGAATGAATAGTTATGGTGACTACATCCTCGCCAAAGAATATGGAAACTTCACATATGAGTGTTTGGTTACAAGTGATTCAAAGAGACGAAAGAAGGAGTATTTATAGCCTAAAAATATCGACCTAATCACCTCAGATTAAGCGTAAGCGGCCGCTTTGGCTTGACCGAATTTGAAGCCGTTCGGGAGGCGTTACTGAGGTCGAGATTTCATCAGAAAATCCATCATGCGGCCCCGTAAAGCGCACTGCGTGACAGCGCGGTCTTTATTTGGCCTATATCGAGCATCCACAAAAATAGTGAGAAGCTTGAAGCGAGTTTGCAACCTCAGGTCCGAGAATACCGATGCTGCTTGTCGCCCAGCGTGTTAGTGAAGACATGGTAACCGTCTGCCTTGACTTGAATCGTCTTGATAACGGATAGCCAGCTTCCCCAATCATAATGCTCGAGAATAATCACGGCAGGATTTACTAATAGTACGGATGTACTCGGATAGTGAGCAGATGTGCAAAATGCGTGAGATCTGGTGGCTTTCTATCTTTAGGCGTTGCGCGCCACGGCTTGACTAACGGATATGAATTTTAGCAAGTCGTGCGATCTTTGAAGGTTTTCTGTGGCAGCCTTAAGTAAACATATCGGTTGGGTTATACGCGGTACCACGACTTTGTTTACGCGATTCTCTTTATCGCCTCTCGGAAAATGATATTTACTTACGTCGATGTGCTTTGTCTATCGTGTTTGATCCTTGGTTAAGCATATTGCCTCAAACATCCTGATATATCGGCTGCTTTTGATCGTGATTTGTCCACGGTCACTAACTAGTCCTCACAGCGGATACCGCTTCTTAGCGACACGTAAGTATCATATGCTACGCTAGGTAGAGACAAAGTCCTTTGTATGGATTACTTGCGGTAGCTCTCCGACTCGCCATGAGAATCACCTAGGGTAAATAGCAAATAGTCATAGACCTACGTCACATCTCGGCATAGTTAAAATCAAAGTATTCGGAAATTAAACACGACTATCTCCTTGTAACAAAGACCCGATATAAATCGTACCTCGAGATGAAGAATCTCTTCGCTGACACCAAATGTTGTAACTGCGAGAGATTCGGTCATGAACCTCGACAACAACATTGCAAGATGGGTTAATCAGGGCCATAGCGTAAATCAAACTTCCAGCTGCCTTTAGCGTAGGTGCCATTCCGTATGCGCCGTACATGATTGGGGTCTGGAAATGCAGCAAGTGACGTGCGTTTGGCAGAACTAGGAAGTTTTAATTGGTTTACTTGACAGCGTACCAATCACAGACATAACCTTACCGACATAGCCGATTACGTGATGAAAAACTAGCCGACTTTTATCCACTAATGTCTCCATTCCTAAAATGTTAACATTAGTCACTTGATTTCAAACTCGGTAGCTAAAGTAACTTCTTGACTTTTGAATATCGGACTTCTTTCGACTTCTACAACTATCCCACGACATATCATTTACATACAAAACTGGCGGATAATGGAGTAAATGGCTTTAAACATTTAGTAAACACAAGCGTAATATGGACTCCTCCCAATACCCAATCTCCGTGTGTAGCTTCTCCGAATCCTAGCATGCCATTTGCCTCGGGACTACTTTAAACCATACAGATTTAACTGACACACAAGCATGAGTCTTCCTTTTCGGGTTCTGAAACCATCTAAGCTAGGTCATATAAAATCTCTTGTCCATTTCTCCGTGGCAAAGAAGTTGTGCTTGACATTTAATACTCGGCGTAGTCACGTGTGCAACTCTGATAAGAAGCAATGATAGAAGTGTGTGACTACAAGTGAGAATATCTCGTTGTAGTCAACGCCTAACTTTTGGTTGAACCTACATGGCTTGTTTTCTGGCTTTTATGTTGTACCCGCCGTCTTTTAATGACCACTTAACTGCAGCGAGATATCGACTTCTGAGTGACAATCTTTCTTTCTCTTGAAATAGCATCCATTTCTCGATCTGATTCTTCTTAAGTGATTCATTTCCTCTCGCTGGCAATGACCTTTAGATTGACTTCAGTACGATTACGAACTAACATAGAAGCGACTCATGAGATCGGCTCTACATAACTTTTTGTAAATCAAAAGCCCAACGTATCCCTCATGTAACCGTACCTCGTAGGAGGTACTTCGCCAAGTAGCTCTTCTAGAGATTAAGAGCAGCTATAGTGCTCGTAAAGGAATGGAACCCGATGTTTAACGCCCGCCCCACGGCGAACCGGGTCGATGCATTGTGATAGACTTGATGGGTAGCCTCGCGAGCCATGGCAGATGCTTTCAAACTACGTTTTGTCTCGCTCGCGTGCTCATAGGAAAAGCTTACGGTGGGTCGCCCCGTCACCACAGAATTGCCACCCAGGTGGCAGCTGACTTATGATGAAGTTCTTATAGGATGAGCTTAAGAAAGAAGATGCATCTTGGTGAGCCTTAGTAGTACCAATCAAATCATATCAAATATCACACACGCATTTTTTTGGGTGGGGTATTAAAACCTCTCCTACTTAAATTCTCAACGTCCTCGATTCGGCCCAGCATCAGCATCCGAGGACCGTACCGTCAGGTGTGAGATTGAGGTGTTTCTACGGCATCGAATGTGGCCCCGTCACGGGCGTAGCAACTGGCAGCCAAGCGTAACCTTATGCCGCGGTTCAGGTGGCTCGCTCACGATACCATTTATGTATACATACCGATAAGAACTCCGGTGTTAAGCGTCAGCAGCTTTGAAGCAATTACGGGATGGGTGGCCCGGCTGAAAGAAGAAGTTCTCGGTATTACTGTGAGTGAGGACAAAATGTGATGGAAAGACCTATGGTGATTTGTGAGGCCGATCCGTCAAATCTAATAGCGTTCGACCAGTGCATCGGAGGCGTTACATACGCCTCATTTGTAGTGAGAAGAGATACTCTTACCGTCCTGATACTTAGCCTTGATCTACTTGCTCGCTTTTTGATTCCATTGTTATCTTTCTCCTTCAAAAATTGTAGTTTGTGGTTTAGCCCAAACATAAATTCTCATCAAATATCACATTTTTGCTTTCAGAGAACCTTTCGTCTAGAGATGATGACCAAATTACATACCGCTGGCGCCCATGGTATAGCCCTCTGAAATGTACCACTTCTTTTCCTTGGTTGCTTTTACCCTCGTTCGCGTGATAGTAAGCGGTCTGGCAAAGACTCAATCTGTATAATCACCCAGGCTTATTAGACCATAATTGAATAGGAGTTTTGATTAATCTTTGTGTGAGGACCGTAGTTTATCGAGATAATTTGTGTTGGCTCTTACACTTAGCTGTCTAAATCGGCCAGTATTTGAGAGCGTACAAACGAGCTCTCCCGAAGTGTCACGATTAAATACGTTCTAGCTACACTATTACATTTGTGGTGTATGCACAACTATATGATGCCTACTTGATCCGCTTCCCGCTTACAAAACTCGCCGAGCAGAACCAGGCAATTCAGTTGTTATCGATGAAGCCCGGCAACCTTCTTCCTTGTTTGATTTTCCTTAAAATCTTCGATCCTTGAAGTGGATACTGAAAGCATCATTTTACGCTTTATATAATAATAAAGACCAGTCGTCCTCGAATAATCATCAATGTTAGATAGAAAATACCCGTGACCTCCCACAGATTCAAGTCGTGAAGGACCCAACAATCGAAGTGGATGTAATCAGTGTACCTTTTATATGAGTCGCTTTCGGAAATTTAGCTACTATATTTCCCGAACACGGTCTCCTGAAACCAAAGTCTTCCAATTTTCTTGTGAAAGATTGTCACTGTAAAAATCTACGTCACTGTTTCATGTGACCGAGAGCCTTATATGCAGCTGACTTAGTCATATTATCATTTTTAAACCTTGAGGAGGATACAACAGCAATGAGAATCCAAAAAGTGTAGCACCTTGTAAAAAATACAACATATCCCAGAAACTGCCTGCTTTCAAAATTACCTCGAACCTCTGCGGAACATTTATCGCTCCACGCCGCCTCTGGCCCAGAAACTTCTTCTACATCTAGTGGGCTTAATCGATTCTTAATCATCGATTGAAACGTACCTAACATCTTCTAAGGTACACAACTTACCGTCACGAGGTCCTAATTCGCGGAACCTATGACAACTACTTTCTGGCTGAAGTGTTGTCAGCCCAGAAATATTCTGCCATTCTGCTTGCTCAGAAGTCGAAAACCATTCGCCTTAGAATAGATATGAGAAGATCTTTCGATCAGTATCCATATAGCGATTGTAAAACGTGTAGTTGCTTATCGACATTATATTATAACTTCCTCCCGGATTTTGTCACTACCGACAACAACGGCGGTACCCGGATGCATTAAATTGCCCACTCTTCTTAGGACAATCGATTTTCCACTAAAAATATCGACCTAATGCCTTAGATTCCCTTGGCTTGACCCAAAGCGGCCCATTTGAGGCGTTAGAACAGATGCCTTCAGGTCAGTTTCGGCGAAAATCCGTCAGCCATGACCGAATGACGGCATTTCGCAGTACTTGACCGTTATTCTCGAGCAGTAAAAATAGTCGAGCAGTGGAGTTTGTAACCTCCGTTTAATCTACGTCTTGAATTAAAACTTAGCGACAATATTAATTCATGGCATATTCAACAAATTGATTGTTGGTTATTAGTCTTAATAAAACAAAATTTTATAAATTCGAAACTGGGCAAACGTTTCGATTAAAATGGGAATAAAAGACTACGGAATATTGAATATTAAAACAAGTATTGAACTCCATCCTCGAGGCATCATACAAACACAAAAGATAATACTCGAGTACAAAATATAATTACAAAGACTTAATATATTAAGAGTGAGATGTTCAAAGATGCATGGTGAGTATATTAAGACTCAAGAGTTCAAGATAAAAATACACAATCATTGTCAAAGACATTATTGTCACAAAGACATTATTGTAATATTTCAAGTACTACATTTTGATCATTTAATGCAGCGTAGCAGAATTATTGTAGATTGACTTGTGTGATTACTTATGGATATATTGATGTACGTCCAAGTATAACTAATTAATACGTATGAAGCAGAGTTCATTAGCATTGTTATGTGGAACTTTACTGAATTGTCATACTATTTTTTGGTATGCAGTCATGATCTGAAATTTCATTAATCATGTTGATGGTACATTATATTACATCTAATCCGATTTAATGAGATGTTCGAATCATCCAATTCTCTTGTCATTTGGTTTTATCAAGTAATTGGGCAACACTATATAGACACCCAGTTTACTGCACATGACGCTTAAAAATGCACAACTTGATGCCCTTTTCTAATTTGTCATTAGCGGAATTCTTTTCTAATAATACTCCTAGTTCGTACGGAGTATTAAAATAAAGTGATACAATAAAGTTGTCCCGAGAAAGGAATGATATTAAAATAAAGTGATACAATAAAGCGGATTATATTCTTTTCTTGCTTTCCCGAGAAAGGAATGATGTGAAGAATAAATCAAGAATTAAAAGCCAAAAGATTTAATGAAAGGAATGAAGTAGCTGAGTTGTAAATCAACATTCCATTATGTATCTACACGTGCCTCAACGCCTCCTGGAAGAGAAAACAAATGTGACCAATTAACTAAGAATCTAAGATAATGAAAATTATTTTTAGTCAGCTTTAATTTATTAGTAATACAAAAAAACATGTGTGGGATTGTTTAGCATGATTAGTGTAAATAAATTGATACAAATTGTAGTGGATGAAAATTAATCGAGGACTTACCTTGATAGTGGCCTTGGAGGTTTCCTACGGAACCTAAAGTATTTCATTTTATGACGAACCGGGGGGGTGGGGGTGGTCACCTACATTATATAGACTCTGCCACTCTGGTCTGGTGGAATGGGCCTTGTTCAATGAAATGATAATAAAAATTTAATTGGGCTTGTAGGATTTAATACTGGGCTTTACTTTGTTTAAGGTGATGTAAATGAATCGAGTCAAGTTCGAGCTGGAAATTTTTTAGTTCGATTTGGTGGTTATTCGAGTCGAGTTGTGTTAGTGGCTCACTTAATTTTACTGAGCTCGAGTCGAGCCCCGAGTTGGCTTACTTGGTCAAGGTATTTCCGGACTCTAATTTCAATCTTGGTTTATAAATAAAATGTAGTTATTAAATCAAATATTAGTAACACCGATCACTAAGAATAATAAAATAAGAATTCAATTTCGATAGAAAATAGAATGAAATATAAATTCAACATAAAAGTTTAAAAATTGTAAATTTTTTGAATACATGATATTCAAATTTCATACCAAAATTTATTGAGTACTTTCTCTGTGTATAGAAAAATTAGAATCTTATCAATCTCATATTAGAAACTAAATCATAGAAAAGAATCAGAATGTATGTTAATTACTTTTTTTTCACAAAATATGTTTATTAACAATAAATAGGAATATTTAATTTGGTAGTGAAGTATCTGTGACAATTGTTCGCCTCAATACCCTCGTATAAATTGAAAAGAAAACAAAGATGTATGTCGATATAGGGAGAAGGTTATGGATTCGTTAATGTTCGTATCTTTATATATATTTAATTTTAATATAAAAATGGTATATATTACCAAAGTATACCATTTTAAGATTGTACAATTTAAAAAATTAAAAAAAAATGTTCCAAAATTATTATATGTAGCTAGTGGTATGCGTGAAGTCGTTGAATAAATTGAGTGCATGTGCAAAAGATAAAAAATAGACATATAATTAATATTAAGCTAACTTTTTAGAAAATGATCGTATTAGGTAATATATATAAAATAAGAGAAATATATTATAAAATGATATAATTTGTATTTTTTATTATTAATGAATAAAAATTTAATGAGCAATATTTTACACGATGTAGTATCCTTAGCAGATTGTTGACCCGAGAAGATTGAAGAGGACCCCATGCATGCACCCATGTGCAATATATCTTAGTGTGTACCTTTGGATGCAATTTGAGTGGCAAATATGACCAAAAAGAAGTGATAGGCTAAATAAATCCCCAGAGCAACAAAATACGATGTTACTCATAGATTGACTTTGCAAACTTAGGACAAAGGACCCTCAACTCATCAATTTTCATTGCCTAGTACCACCAAGGATTTAGACGTCTTCACTGACAAGTCAACCCATACTCAATCAATTATGGTGTAGGCATACGTTGACTTCTTTTCATATGATTGCAGCAAACTTCACTGAGATATTTCAAATAAATATTGTCATCATACACTGATGACCTGGCCTCAGCCTCCAACATGTTATGGATTAAGGCCAAATAGAGGACATCAAATGCGTTCGCAATGTTAGATCTTCTAGCAATAACTAGGAACTTGTTCTGTTGTTCATACTCGCTCATTTCTAAAAAGATTGTCAAAGTTGACTATTTTTTAGGGATGGAGAGAGTTGTTTTATGGTGAAGAATGTAACAATGCATCACTATGTTGTTTAGAGATACAAGAGAAAGTTCATTGTTCAATAACATAATAAAAATAGGGTGAGGTTGCCCAAGCTAGATAACAGGGCATTTCTTTGTAATTTACTCCGTAATTAAGATCCATTTCATGATGACATAGTACCTATGAGCTTCCATTTTTTATATAGAGGCTGTTGTTGAAATGGCATTATAAATGCCGCGTTTATGTGGTGATAAATTTAAAAAACTGCCAAGTATTACGGAATATAAAATATTTCTCTGTACTAATAATTAATTAATGTTTTCAAAGTTAAAGGACCATGGAGGAGTAGAGCCAAAGTGGTGCCATACATATTTACATATCAATCATATATAGTCCACACAAGAATTGTCAAAATCTCTTACGGCTACATACAATTCACTTCGTGGTATACATTAAACTGGTGTACAATAATCAAATTAAATTTATCTTGAGGCCACTGCACGCACACTAAATATATATTATCCTAAAGATTGTGACGTATAATAATAATAGGCTTAATAGCTACATAGGCATTGATATGATTTAGCTCGGCAACATTATATTGGCAATGGCATTGTTTGCATGGATGAGACTCAGTATCTGTTGCACCGAATTTGCAATATCACCCGCTCTATACATCGCCTCACCATCAATCTACATATTCAACACATATATACCATAATACGTAAGATTTATCTAGAGAAAATATAACTCAGAATTAATACGATCAAAGTACCTAATAATAACAATACTATTGTACTAGTATATTACATTGCATGCATCTGTTTCTTCTAGATCTTGTAGTAGTACATTACATTATTGCAACATTTGGAAAGATGATATGTAATAGTGTAATACCTTGACATTGAAAGAATAGAGAACTGTTTGTTCAATGGTAGTGATATTGGTGTGAAGAATATTCAGTTGCATATCTTCCAGGGCAGCTATGGTCTTAATGAGTTGACCAGGCCTTGTTTTTGACAAAATCTTGATAATGCCATCAACCCCTAAAATCTTGACTTCTACATCAGCCAAACAAGACTTACTCTCAGCTGTTTCTTCTTGTAGTAGTACTCCTGCTGCCTCATAATCTACAAGTTGTCTCATTTGATCATGGTCATCAACATCACATGAGAGGGCCATATTAGGAGGCAAGAAAGGTGTTTGTTGTTGCATTGGAATAGTACTTGATAATAATGATGAATCTCCGATTGGTATAATTGGACAATTATCTCCATAGAGTCTTCTCCTCTTTTGGAATTCAAGACATTGAAGTAGTTGTTCCAATTCTCTCACAAACTCGATTGCTCCTCCAATTATCGAAGCTTGATCTCCCTGGAAATTACATAGTAAAATATGTTCAAGATAATTGAATAATTTAACTCTAGGAACTAAAAATCGAGTTGGGAAGATTGTTAACTAAGACGTAGGTTATTCAAATAAAAACGGAAGTTAGAGTAAATTAAAAGATCAAATAAAAAGATTGAGGTGTTACACTGTTACCCTTTGGACGTAAGAGGCAGGCATGAGGGACCTAAGTACACTAAGATGTTCATTCATTTGCTTCCTTCTATTTCTCTCAACAGCAATATGGATCATCCGCTGACTCTCTACTTCCTCACTAGTCTTTGCAGTTCTAGGCCTCTTCCTCTTAGTACCATTTGTCGTGCATGTGGTTTCTATTACAGGACATTTCTCAATATTATTAGTTTCTCCAGGAAACTGAAGCTGATGTATAGTCGCACCTCTTTCCCCCTCCATCATTATGGCATTATAGCCATGATCTTGATTGCCATTGTGGAACGGAATTGTATGGAAATAATCTGGATCAATGGCGGTTGTATTATCTTCCTCTTCCTCGGATGTTCTTGATTGATTATTCAAGGCTAGTTGCATGACATCAGTGAAGCTCAGTTTATCATGAGTATCAGCTGAACCATATAATAAGCTCATTGTAGATAATGTTTGGTGCTGTTGTATATTGTTATTGCTGATATTTTCGTTGTTAGATGATGTTTCTCCCACTACTTGGTTATTCATGAAATGGTGATTTTGTTGTTGTAGATGATGGCCGTCATGAAAGGAAATATTTGGTTTAGAGAAGACGGATATGGTCATATTATGACAAGGACGCGTTCAAAACTAAGACGCAAAAAAAATTGAAATGAGATGCAAACAAAGTTTATATGGTCATGTTATTATTTGGATGATTGTATATTCTAGTAAAATAGACGTCTTATGCACGATATGTAATTAATTTCTTAAATATTTGATATTTTTTTATCTTAATTAATCATTCTAAAGTTGTGTAAATTTACGTTCTTTTTTGAATTTTTTACAATTAATATTTTGTTTTTTGAATGAATCTTTGATACTTAAAATAAGTCTTTAAATATAATATAAAAAATTACAATAAAAATCTGATGTCATTAGATAGATCTTATCTGACGAGATATCGCCCAGAGGGAATACGAATATTCTTTAACAATTTGATGTCCTCTGACTAAATGTATTGACGAATTGATCATTAATATTGTATCATCAAATTAATTGCTTCTATGTCGGTTAAATTGGTATGATTTAAAAAGTATAATTTAAATTTTGTGGATCAATATATAAAATTCATATATGCATAGAATTAAATAACAATATTAATAATAATATGTAATTACTCTTTCGAATCGTATGATTATTTAACTAATTCCTATTATAATAATAATAACAATAGTTTACATAATAATAAATAATAATAATAATTCTATAAAAATATATGAGATTATTTAACTAACACCTATTATAATAATAATAATAATAACAATAGTTATACATAAAAATATTATTATTTAACTAATTAAAGATTGAATAAAGACACCTATATTTATGTAGATCACAGGCTCACAAAACTTTACCTCTACCACTTTACGTGACTATTTTAATTAAATCAATCGTTCGAATATTGGAATTTTGAATTTTCAACTTTGAAATTTGTGGAGTTTCCTCTTGGGCTTGCTGCTTAGTGCTTCTTGAGTCGTGGCAAACGAGCCGTTGACCTTAATCCTTGAACTTGACCCATCCGCGTAACATGTTAAGGTGGGCCTAGAATTTAGATTAACGAACCGGGCCGTGTATCGGGGGGGCCCGGCGCGTGGGCAACGTTTGAATTACAACGATGCCGTTTTTTTGTGATACAAGCGGTATCTTGGATTTAAAATGCTTAGTGCCACGTCTCGTAACGGATATATAGCAATTTCTTTGCTGTGTCTGGCGATTATCTTAGTTTGGATATTATGATCTGGCGTTGAGTCAATGGTATTTTATGAATTTGTATGATCGATCGAGTCTGGTTTAGATGAAACGATGCCGCCTTTGGTGTAGCATTAGTGGATTTAAATAAGCGGTGCCAGTTTTTGATCGCGGCTGGTAAATCACTGCGTTCGTGGAACTCAAAATGAAGAGTGCATGCAAGGGGGCAACACGCCAAAGCCCGTTCCTGTATTTCGCCTTGTCGTTAAGCGTCTAGAAGAAATAAGAATCCTTTCAGGCAATTACAATGTCGTTACTTGGCGGTTTTGGGCTTGTTCGTTCTGATCAAGTGAATCCAACGATCTTTACGTTCTTTCAAGATTCTGATCAGGTATTATGTCAGCTTTTTATAAATTTTTATATTTGTTCTTCTTAATTAAGGGCATACTTAGCGTAAACGCTTGGAAAAAAAGAGTATTCAAAGTGATAGTCTTGGTATGCAATGATTTTGTTAATTTAGATGATGATAATCGTATGGACGAACTACCCTTATTAACTGCCGATCTGGTGCTACGGATCTTTATTGAGGAGGAAAAACGTGGATTTGGAAATATTTTCATGGAGCCGGGAAAAACAAGCGGCCAGCTGTTTAGAATTGCTTTGAAGTCTTCACATCTCATGGAAAAGCGGGTGGGGGTAAAGGGAGGCAATTGTCTTCTGAACAACTTAAGTAATTCGTAAGATCGCCCCAAAGATAGTAATTAGAGAGGTGGTATCTGAGGAACTATTGATACCCAAACCGGCCCAGCTTTTTTTTTGTATTTTGACATATAGGATTGAAACTATGAAATTTGTAATCAGTGGTTCTTTGCCTTTTTAATCATTGTGATGAATGAGGCGTTCCACTTAAATGGATTCAAAATAATAGATTAATCCCGAACAATACGTATCCTCGGTCTCTTTCTGAAACTATGCTTTTAAATATTTTAAAAATTGAAAAAGATCTTCTATGTAAAATCTTCATGAATTTGCCTTATAAAATATGTTTATTAGTGATACTCGGTGTCTTTTGGATTTTTGATATAATGTGTGTAACATGCCATTGGATTGATCATGATTGGAGTGCTACAAGGAGAATTATATATTTTAGATCGGTGCTAAACATAACAATATTCAAATTTCGGAAGAGTATACTTTGCATTTTAATGATTACAAATGTTTGAATAGGATTACTTCAATTTCATTTGATAATGCGTCCGTAATAGTATCGGTGAAAGATTAAAGATGCTATTAAGCGGTTTTAGTGAGCGTTGTTTGGGATGAGTTTATTTTACCAATTACGTAAGGCCGTTAATTTTGTTGTTAATGCGTGGGGTTAAAGAACATGAATATAAAAAAGTAGTTGAAGGGCTTGGGAAGAAGTTTAAAAATTAATTTTGGTTGTGATACTAGATGGAACTTCGACTTCACGATCTACTGGATTCGTGCATATATGTATAAGGATGAAATTCTGACATTTTATGAGATAAAACCTCCCGTTGGTGAATATTACCCCCCACTCACATATAATAATTGAAATGTTATTTATGAATTACTTAAATTTCTTGAGCCATTTTAAAGATTATACTAAAGTTTTTTCAACTCAATATAGACAAATATTCATCTTGCTTTAGAATGTATCGTTAATCTTTCAATTCCTTATGACTAAACATAGAGATAGATAAATGTTGTTAGAATATGGTTCGAATATGAAGACAAGTTTTAGAATATTTTCATCATATCAGCGTCGTATGCAATTGGTATAATTTTGGATGCTTGCTAAATTAAGTCATTTTAATTTCTATGTGAAATCTATTATGAAGCATTAGTATCCTTTAATCCAACTAAAGTTTGATGTTCAAAATGGAAGATGGAATTGAAGCGTATATAACAACATGTATAGAAAATATCGATCAGTATGGGCAAGTAAGGCGCGCCCCTACAGTAGTGGAACAAGTTTAATATGCCAGCATTAGAGTTAAGATCACGAAGTCAACATGATCGCCTAAGGAATGCTTTCGTTATTAGGTAACACTAGTAGTAAAAGCTCCCTTGAGAGCGCTGTGGAGTTAACAAAATATTTAACTACTAACTTTGAATTGAGTCAATATAATGATAATAACCACTTTTTGATATATTGAAATGGTGGGCGACTAAGGAAGCATTGTTTAGGTATTATGCAAATGGCAAAAGAAATACACACATACATGTCGACAATAGCTAGTGAATCCAGCGTTTAGCATGCATGACTCAATCTATTTCAAGGCGTTGAGAGACTTACAAGTTCGTGATTGAAGTATGTGTTTGTATCAAGGATTGGACGGCCCGCGGGCATCGGATGCAAGATAAAGGATACACTCATGGAAGGAAAGGAGAAAAATTTGTTCGACGAACTTAGTGACATTGAGGAAGAAATTCAAACTGATGAAACAATAGAAATACATTGAGCAAAGAAGAATCGAAGATGAAATAGTGTATGATGATTAGATTTGCGTATAGTTTTATAATTTTGATTGAGTATGAAATTAATGTAATCTCTAGCCAGCAGCGATATAAGCGGTGAGCGGCTCGATAATACCATCCTGCTTTTTACATTTTTCGTCACGATTAAATGGAATTGAAGCGGTATACCATTAAAATTAACGGTACCCGTTACGCTTAAGCATTAATTTGCGTTAACCAATCTTGATACCCGTTTGAGTTATTAAATTACATTTAGATTACGTAAGTTAAACGTGCCGTTTAAATGAGCAATTACCACATTTAACTTCAAAATCGGTTATACATTACCTTAAGTTAAGCGTGGTACCGTTTAAACTCAGAGCAATTGCGTTGCCGGATAGAGATTTCTGATAGTGACTTTTTGTGAACTTCATTTTCCTTATTAACTTAATTTAAATTCTCCTCAAATTTCTTGAATACGGGGGACAAATCGTCACGTGGAGGAAAAAGAGGGCAAAGGTCATAGTGAGGGAGGCGGAACCCCCGATAGGAGGCGAGGAAGTGGAGGAGGATGACCACGTGGAGTGGGTGTCGTTGCACGAAAAGGTGTGCATGCCGATGAGGCCTCCGTCGAGCAATTTCAGATATACTCGTATTCCGATACCTAGAAAATTCTCAATTAGCAAATATTTGTACATTTAGTTGTGAATGGTATCCGGAAATTGTAGTTCAATTTTATAAGACTATGGGTATGGACCGTAGGGCGAACTAATAATGGCGACCACATGATAGGCTTAACGCTTTACAATATTCATGGTGTTGAAAGGAATGATTATGGAGGAGGATCTTAGGAATGAATTTTTATGACTGGAACATGAGGGCGATAACGATGAATGTATAGAGGATTATCCGCTTTAGGGGTGAATTAGAAATTGGCTAATTAATACTGCAAGCGGATTATCTTGAATATGCTTAATAATAATCATAGAGCCCGTAACCACTACAAGTTGGTGTATAAATACAATCACAGATGGGGCGAGGAAGTTTTGTATCGAGGTGGTCCGAGGAATTTTGTTTCATGACTAGTCGGGCCACCCGAACTTAGCGATACAAATGATCACAACTTGGGCGCTCTTGACGTCTACGAAGGTTAACTACCCCGCGTTATCACCATTGTGTTTTCCGTACGTAAGGCCCAAGAGCGCCCGCAAATATGGCATGATCTTGTCACGTTTGTTTGGTTAGTAAGGAAAAATATTATACGTCTAAATTGTCGAGATGAGGTTAACAAAGCGTGATGATTTCAAAAGCCTCAATTTCTAAGTTTGAGGTTTATTTGGCCAGGATATGGCGTTGGGGTCGAAGTGGGAGATCTACGAGAACTATGAGGAGGTTAGAAGCTGACGGTGTGGAGCTACAGCCAGTGCGAGCCCCAGCCCGGCTCAATAAATTCACAGAGCTGGCGAGTGCGGGAGGAGGTCTTCCCGTATCCTGAGTGAGGCTACACTCCTTGACGACGGCGAGGGAAGCGGAGGTGGCCAACTGAAGAGGTTGTTGGATGAGATGGCCCGTTGCGTCGAGTCTCGATGTCGCTGGGGCCCAGGGAAGAGAGGATGATCAACGGCGATGCGGATCATATGGCGGGATGTCGAGGCGTTTAATAGGATGTGCTGACATTTTCTCCCAATGACGTAGTGGGCTGCCATCAGCCCGCTCACTCGCGTTATAGTTGAAAAAGAGCGAGTGAAGAAGCAACGTGAGTGAATGTGTTTATATGTGCTATGTATGATGTTTTTCCGTTTAAACAATGTTTATTTATTCATTACTTTTTATTTGAAGTTGTTAATGATGTGAATGTTTGAATGTTGTAAATGTTTGAATCTTTGAATGTTTATGGTGTTTAGCGTTTGAATGAATGAATGTAGATGTTTTGAATGTTGTGATTCTTTAAAAAAGCTACGCTTTCTCTGTAGCATAAGCATTGAATGCCCAGTTATGATGGAGCATTGCAGCGTTTATATGACAACCTGTTATGTATTAGCGGTAGTGCGTTTGTATGAAGCATTTACCCGCGTTAATGTGGTATTAACGTGAGTAGTTTCGTATGTAGCGATGCGTTAATCTGACTGGGGATATCGAGCAGGGCCGGGCGAAGGGCAGCCGGAATATTAGATTAGAGAGCCGAGCGAGAGACGGGGCACTGTGGCCCAATCACTTTCACGACCCAAGTCGGCAGAAACTGAGCCCAGGGGGCCGTTGGTAGGCACAGTGGGCCGGGCAGTCGAACATGTTGGTGGGCCAGGCCCCGAGCTGACCACGAGGCCCGGATTCGTTTGCCACGTCTAGTGCTTACCATTCGATTCATTCATTCGGCCTCACCAACTTGTCCATATGATCCATGCCCCAGTAAACCCAGCTAGCTTGTCGCGTGGGCTGGATGGTATTCGCAATCCATACATATTGACCAAATTATCCCGGGGTCTACCGGCTTGGTACTCGACTAAAAATACTCGATTGGATTAATTTTATGGTATGGTTGATTACCAAGTGAGCCAACTCAAGGTGAGTTCGAACTTGCTAAAATAAAGTGGCTTCGCTTCTTTCGGCTCGTATGGTGATCAAGGCGTGTTAAAAATTACCATTCGATCTCGGCACAGCTCATGTACAACTCTACAATCGGATAATTAGCAACTCGATCCACCCCATCTTCAACATTTAAGAACACTGTAACCTTAAGCAAATAGGATTAAACACATGATCCAAGCGTCGATTAGAAAACCCGATTGGATTAAATGTATTGTTGATTATGATTGAGATGATATCCAAAACATTGTGGAATTGTAATTCCGATAACTTATATATTGATCAGTCAGGTCGAATAGTCGATAACAGATGGCAGGAGTATTTGGGTAGCATTTGAAAGTTGAAAGATGACAACAGCAGCGACGATGGTGAGCTGTGCAGAGGGGCTTATTGGCGATGCTTAACAAGCCGAACCCAATACTCAAACTCCACGCTTATCTCCAACACATTCGTCGACTTCTTCTGGCCCCACCTCCCTCCCCATTATAATTTATATTATTATTATTATTATGCATGCAGAGAAAGCATGAGGCCAAGACTTCGATCACAGACAACTTGCTGCTTTGCTTGTTTTCAAGGTTATATAACAGGACCTGCCGCTGCGTCAACATACTAGACAAACCATTGCGCCTCGACCAAAAAAGTGTTAGTAGGGAATGTGCATTCGCTAGCATGATTGAGTGAATGCATTTGGTTTTCAAGTACTTAGTATCGTTTGATATAGTGAGCTTGTCTTGCTTTCAATTTGCAGTATAGTATACTGTAGTTGGTTAGGCCTAGGGGAATGGCAGTTTGGGCAGCAGCGGATTGTAATTATGGTCTCTTTGCTTCCATTTGTCTCTAAATTGTTCAGAAAATTGCAATCCACATCAATTGTCGCTAAGATATCAATTCGATAGTTCCTCTTCATCTTTCTATGCCTGCTGGAATTATTCATTGCAATGATGAAAAAGACTACATTTATTTCCTATACAGACTTATAGGTTTGTACTGATATTTACCTTAAGCCATCAAACAGCCATCTCCAGATTATTTGAACATTTGTCAGTGTCTCATGTTTTTGGATGAGCCCCTAGGTGTTGCAACCATATTTGAAAAGCTTTTAAGATCAGAAAAGGATGATGCTTTATTGGCATTTCAGATAGCTTTTGATCTAGTTGGCAATGAGCAGCAAGCTTTCCTATTAAATGTTATCAATCGGCTCCCCAGTCCCATGTCAAATACTCCAGTGTCTGCAGAGCAGGCCCCTACAGAAAGTGATTTTCTGCTTAGATATCTTGCCTCCCAGGACTCGCCCATGACTGATGGGCCACAATTGTCAGCTGAGAATACAGCAAGTGAAGATCCAGAAGAGGCTACATATGTTGAACGATTAAACAAACTAAAAGGAATTTTGTCTGGAGAGACTTCAATAGAGTTGACTCTGCAATTTTTGTACAGGCGTAACAAGTAATACTTACTTACCTTGATTCTTGAATTCGCTTCCCATTTCTTATGTGTATCATGAAAACTAGCCTACTAAAAAATCTTAAGATGTTGAATAAATTTGTTGTTTACTATACAGGTCAGATCTCCTCATTTTGAAGACAATAAAGAAGTCTGGTCAAACCAGAAAAAGTGTTTGTCACAGTGCGACAATACATGCTAATGCTATCATGCATGCTGGAACTACAGTTGATACATTTTTGAGGGAGAATCTGGTTAGTGGAATCGACCAGTCTGGATTTTAACTTGTCAGAGGTCTACATATATATGTTTGACCAAACTTTTTTGTTGAGAAAAGAGCATGGTATTTATGGACATATGCATTTGACATCTTTCATGTTTGTTAAAAATGACAGGACTGGCTGAGCCGAGCCACCGACTGGGCTAAATTTAGCGCAATAGCTGGTTTAGGTGTCATTCACAAAGGTCATCTGCAACGGGGAAGATCATTAATGACTCCTTACTTGCCACAAGGTGGTGCCGGAGGTGGTGGCAGTCCATACTCAGAGGGTGGTGCCCTATATGCCTTGGGTTTGATCCATGCAAATCATGGAGAGGGCATCAAACAATTTCTTTGTGATAGCCTATGGAATACCAATGTTGAGGTATTGAATTGTGTTTATTCATTTCCTATTTATATGTGATGTGACCTTAATTTTTTTTCTCTTTCCTTCTCATCACCATCTCATTTTGTTGGTGCAGGTTGTTCAGCATGGTGCTATGGGTTTGCTCATGGTTGGAACCGCAACGGAGAAGGCTGGTGAAATGCTTGCTTATGCACATGAGACGCAACATGAGAAAATAATCAGGTGTGGCTGAAGTTTTGGCTCTTTTTGCACCTATTTTACTTATTAACTGCCCTATATCTTAATTTTATTTTTTTTGTTGGGATTGTGTGTGGAGAGGGTTACCAGATAGGAGCTATGTTATCTATCTGATTATTTCTCTATGAACTGCAGAGGGTTAGCGTTAGGGATTGCCCTCATAGTCTATGGAAGAGAAGAGGAAGCAGATACACTGATCGAGCAGATGACCGGTGATCAAGATCCTATTATCCGTTATGGTGGCATGTATGCATTGGCCTTGGCATATAGAGGAACTGCAAACAACAAGGCCATCCGTCAGCTGCTGCATTTTGCCGTGTCAGATGTGAATGATGATGTGAGGCGAACTGCTGTTCTGGCACTAGGATTTGTCTTGTACTCTGAACCTGAACAGGTTTGTTTTTAACTCTGTTATCATGATATTTTACTCATCTTATTATTGTCTTGCTCAACTCCTTTTACCTTTATAGTGAATGTGGATAAGTGCCTTTTTCTGCTGATGTTACACTTTCTCGTACAGATTGTACTCTGAGCTCTTCCCTACGAAAAAATAATATAAGAAATAAAAATCACATTTGTGGCCAATAATTGCAGACTCCTCGAATTGTCTCCATGTTGTCTGAATCTTACAATCCACATGTTCGATTTGGTGCTGCATTAGCAGTTGGGATATCTTGTGCTGGTACTGGTCTTAGTGAAGCTATATCGCTGCTAGAGCCATTAACATCAGATGTAGTTGATTTTGTACGTCAAGGTGCACTCATCTCAATGGCCATGGTGATGATCCAGACCAACGAAGCCAGTGATTCTCGTGTTGGCAGCTTCAGGTACTTCATCTCTTTTAACATTGATCGTTAGATGTTATGGTCTGCTTGGCTTTTACGTTTTGCTTTGCTTTTTATCCAAATTACTTCCCAACATAGGACACAATTAGAGGAAATCATTCTTGATAAGCATGAAGACACCCTTTGCAAGATGGGTGCAATTTTGGCCTCTGGAATCCTTGATGCTGGAGGAAGAAATGTGACCATTCAATTGCTTTCAAAGACTAAGCATGACCGGGTCACTGCAATTGTTGGTCTTGCAGTTTTTAGTCAGTTTTGGTATTGGTATCCCCTTATCTATTTTGTGAGCTTGGCATTCTCACCCACAGCATTTATTGGTTTGAATTATCACCTGAAAGTACCAAGTTATGAATTTGTATCACTTGCGAAGCCTTCACTATACGAGTATCCTAAGTCCACAACTGTAGCCAGAAATATTTCAGCCACTAAACTTCCCACAGCAGTGTTATCAACATCAGTCCGAGCAAAGGCACGCGCTAGTAAGAAAGAAGCTGAGAAGGCAAATGCTGAGAAAGCATCCGGAGTAGAATCATCTGCTGCTACGGCCACTGGACAACAGCCTTCCTCGGCTTCAGCAATGTCTGTCGACGAAGAGCATAGGCCACCACAGCCTTTTGATTACACGACATAGAAGCTTCACATGATATTCAATATCAGTCATGCTGGAGGTTAAGCTTCATAGGTTCCCTTACATTGTACATGAGGTACTGCTGACAAACCAGAAGAAGAACCATTTCAAAAGCATTTTTAAACATTCTGTAAAAAATTCTTATGTAGTTAGTTAATACTCCTATTATTCTTTGTTGAGTCGTTTTAATCATGTTTTCGTTTTTCTTGAGTTTTATTTATTAATTATTTGAGTATAAATTTAATATAATTGGATCGTATTTACAAATATTTTCTTATAATTTTTCTTAACATAAGTAAAAAGTAATTGATATTGAATACTTGACATAAAAAGATGAAAAGTAACTAAGTGAAATTGGAGGTACAATTAGATGCTATTGAGATTGAAGATTAACTCAGTTCTTTATAGTTGAGCCGATTTCAGGATCTCGGACTTGGCTCATCCTAGCTAAATGAGCGAGACTTTTGATATGAGTTAACTCATGGTAGATGCTAAGTACTAAATCCTAAAAATTATAAAAATTTAATTTTATGAAAATATATTTAAGTACAAATTTATTGATATCAATTTTATATTTTTTGAAGTAAAAAATAATAATAATTAATTGTGGCATGAAATAAAAAGCGTCGTATATAATTGAATTGGACATAGTAATAATTAAATATTTTGAGACAAAAAAATTTATATACTAATAAATTTTGGACACGAGTTACATAAAAAAGTAAAAAGTTTTAAAAATAGATGCTCAGTATTCCCTCCAATATATTTTAATTGACTTTATTACAAATCGAAATAAATTTTTGATACGTAATTATTAACTTTAGTATATTATTAAAAATATAAAAGAATAATATTATGAAAGTATTTTAAAAGCGAATCTAATGCGTAAATTTTATACTTTTAGAATAATGAATAATTATTATTACTCGAAATTCGATTCGTAAAAATCGGCTTGAAAGCAATTAAAATGGATTGGGGATAATAATAATTAGACAAAAATCCAAACAGGCAACCAAACATCGTAGAAAGATACACCAGTATACAGACAGGCATGCCCCTAATCTGTTTGTAGTTTGGTCTGAAAGAACTGAACAAATCTTGCGAAATAGAAAATGTTGAGTCAAACTCATAAATTATTGCAGAGATCATTATGCAGAACATCATTATATTGTTGGAAAAATGTGGGGTCAGCAACATCCCTTTCGATATGGAGGAGAAAGAAGGAGATATCCAAAGAGGGACTTACGGTTGCTAAAGAGCTCAAGCGTCTAGAGCGTGATCCTATACGATTTGAGCGTTACATGAAGTCCAATGTGTCGCGCCTGCTCAAGTCTGACCTTGTGGCTGTTCTCACTGAGTTTCAGAGGCAGAACCTCGTCCATCTTTGCATCAAGGTGATCAACTATGATCATTGTGCACTTTAACATTCGATATGAGATTGTCTTATCGTCTTTCAATGTACCTTTTACATAGTTGAATCTTGATATGGCCGTTCAATAGTTGTTTTCGGTAATTGGTCTTTACCACTAGAGTAATTTGTGAACGAGAAGCATGTGCCCACTTATAGTCTACCATCTGTTTTGAATGAATCTGCTAAAATAGAGACATTGATAGTTCATTGAGATACATGACAGCTTATTGGGACGTTTAGCTGTGAAAGGAGAAAAGATGATAAATTGGTAGTCGATTTGATGCAAATTGGTCACTTGCTAGACAAGCAAGAATTAGCCCATCTATGGTAACACATAATCGATCTTCTAAATGGAACGATAATGTCTACCATAGATGGATTACACTTACAGAAAATTAATGGTACACTTACAATAGGATCAAGGCAATACTAGCAGCATACAAAATGAATTATTTACATCTCTTTAAATTTCTGTCGATGCTATCATTATACTTTTAATATGTTAAAAATATTTAGATTTGTCGTGACAGATATATGGCGTGGTGCGTAAAGAAATATGGTATAGACCAGACATGTTTTTCTACAGAGATATGCTGATAATGCTTTCAAGAAACAAGAAGGTAGATGAAGCAAAAAGGGTATGGGAGGATTTGAGAGGAGAAGGCATTCTTTTCGATCAACATACATTTGGAGACCTAGTTAGGGCGTTCTTGGACAATGGACTTCCCAAGGAGGCCATGGATATATATGAGGAAATGAGATGTTCCCCTGACATTCCATTATCTTTGCCATATAGAGTGATATTAAAAGGGCTTATTCCATATCCAGAGTTGAGGGATAAGGTGAAGGACGACTTTTTGGAACTTTTCCCAGGCATGATTGTTTATGATCCTCCTGAAGACTTGTTTGAGGGCCAACACAACACAACAGATGATGAAAATGACTAGCATTTATTTGTGTATTAAAGTAGTCCTCTACACCACATCTATAAGTTTCTCTTTGGTCGTGGCTGCAATTTGAACGTTCTCTGACGACGAGGATGCAGACTTGCGATTTACTGCTTTGGCAACGTGTTGTATGTCTCGTCTATATGAATTAAGCCGAGGTTGAAGCCCTTGCTGATGTGCAAAGCTAGGTGAATGTGTTTGCTTGTAATCATGTGAAAATTAAGTCAACAACTGCAAGCTTTGAATGCTAGGTGAAATTGCTTCCCTGTAAACAATTGCAAGCTCTGTGGTGTTTAATCCACTTCAAACATAGACTAATACGGACTACTTGAATTTATTACAGATTATTCACCAAGATGTCATCATAGAAGACTGGTTTTTTTTTTTATTTTTAATTATTATTACATACTAACATGCATAATAAACAAGGAAGCTTCACATTATTACATTACAGTAGTTATAAAAAAGGAGATCGCGTATTACCCTGATGGGCGTAGGATCCCGAGGCCAGCGTGATTGTTTTTTCTTCTTTCTTTCCTTTGTTTTTTCGATTTTTGTGTTTTTTTTCAATTATCATTTTTTAATTGCTCAAAATCACATTAGAAAGCTTCGATAAATTAATCTTTGAGGGCATTGAGTTAAAATTGCATATCATTATATTTTACAAAGTTAGTTCGACCAACCGACTCGGGGAGAGGGGGCTAAATTAATAATTCGTGTTTTTTTTTTCGTTCGTTTTCTCCACTAACGGTTTATTTTTACAATTACTCAATTCTGTTAGAAATTCGATAAATTAATCTTGATTATTTTAATAATAAACTCTAGATAATATTTTGGCTCGACTCGTGGATAGGGTCTTCAAATTAATAATTATTTTCCTTTTCGTTCATTTTTCATTCTTTTTACCTTGTTTGTCATGTAAATGCGTGCTTTTTCGTTCCTTTTTTAAATTGATTTTCCCATTTTTAAGCGTTTTTATTTTCAATTATCAACTACAGTAGAAACTTGATAAATTAATTCTCGATTATTTAATAAACTCTTTAAGATAATATTTTTGGCCTGTTCCATTGTGTTAAAATTGCATGTCATTGTATTTTACAAAGTTAGTTCGACCAACTATTAAATAGAACATTTCGATCAACTATTAAATAGAATATCACCTAGGTAAAATCGTTTGGATAATAAGCTCGCTGCAGTTACGCTTAAATAAGGCTAATTTATATTTGCCCCCTATCTTGTCGTTTATTTTAATCGTCACTGGGTTTCGGTTCTTGTATCAAGCTAACACTAAAGTATTTACTCTTTGTCTGCTTTTTATTTTCAAATGTCTCATGTATTAAAGTATTTGAAAATGTATCCACTGATACTTCAAATGTAATATTTAATGAAGGTTTGATTAAGGAAAAAATAGACATTTCGTATTTTTAATGAATTTATATATTGTTAAATGTGTAAAATATGTTTTCACGAGGCATTTGAGATAAGAAAAATAGTTTAGAAATGAGACAGAGAAAAACGTGGGGCTTGAAATGAAACGAAGCCTTAGAAACGAGGCGGTGAAAATAAATGTATAGTATAAGGGGCAAATAGCAAATTAACCTATAAATAAATACTACTACCTACATTTCAAATTAATTGCATTTCTTAATTTTCGAGAGCCTTGATTTTAATCATCGATTATTTTTTATGTATATATTATGAAAAATTACAAGAAAATAATATTATGTAAATATTTTTAAAATCAAATTCAATAATATCAATTTTGTATTTTCGAATTAGTGAATGAAAATTAATTTATGATCAAATTATTGACACGCAATCAGAAAATGTCAATTAATTTAAAATTAAAAATTACATATAATTTGATATTGTTTCCAATCATAGAGTAACTATGGCCTTTTCCACAGCATTAGAGACAGTGTCAGAAACGAACAAAAAAGACACCAGTTTACACAATAAGACATCGCTGTCTCCTCCCTACATCCATTCATATATCAACATTTATTGCAATTTCATCTTTCTCACTCCTTACTCCAAAACACCATAAACCCCATCCCCCCCTCCCGAACTAAGCCCGAACCGGATTTACCCTTATACATTAATCATATTCTCCATAAACTAGATCCTACTATTCAAGACCCGGCCCGAAATAGTTTTTATGTTAGACTTCTAGTCAACTCCTTAAGGCCCGAAATAGCTTTTATGTTATGTTTCTAGTCAACTCCATACGGCCCGACTAAAAAACATTCACATTTTCCCGGGCTTTTTATTTTATTTTGTCCTCCATTTCTTGATTAATTATTTTTCTTTGGTGGTTCAAATGTTCCCCGCCATGCCGGTGCACTTAGGCGGCGGAGGCGGAGGAGGTGGTGGTGGTGGTGGAGGGGAGTTCCACCACCAGCACCACCAAAGTGGTGGCGGAATATCTTTGGAAGGAGGCAATAATTTTCCAAGTGAAGCATGTCTTGTACTAACCAATGACCCAAAGCCACGCCTCCGTTGGACGGCTGAGCTACACGACCGCTTCGTCGACGCTGTTACTCAACTTGGTGGCCCTGAAAGTTTGTACTCTTCATCTTCTACATATATTTCCACACAATTTTTCATTTATTGTTTGAAACAGTTGCACCTTATGCTGAAATAGTTGTACCTTAGGCTGACACAATTGTACCTAACTATGTCAAATGCTACCCAATATGATAAAGTTCCATTCTTTATGTTCTTTTTGTGATGTAGATTAACTTTGGTGGTCAAAGTGTAGCATTTAGTTGCACTTTGGTGAGTATTATATATGTTCAAAGTTTTAGTTTAAAAAAAAAACTGGTTCTTGTTAAAGTTCGTCTTCCAGCTTTGTTTATCGCAGATAAAATAATGTGCACTAATACTATGATTTAATAATGTAGCTTCAATAAATTTGTGAACTATATGAACATACCCTTCATAGGATCGATTGGAGACATTGTATTCATATAGCCGACCCATAGGATAATGCTTGGTTTTGTTTCGTTTGTTTACATATGTTGCTATCAGCCTCCACAAGTTGATATAGCTCTTGGTTTTTACATTAAGAATGAGTAGGAGTGAAGTCAACAAAGAAGCCTTTTGATGATTGTACAGCCACAATTTATTTGCCCAAAAATTAATTAGTTAACCCTCCAAATACGTCCTTCCGGCGTCTGAGTGGATAGCTAATTATATATTCTTCTTCATCAAAATAACATTTTAGCTGGACTTTCAAATAATATCTTTTGCTTTTAGTGATATCACATTATCTTCATTATCATCCCTTGTCCTGGCCACTGAAGGGTCTATATACGATGAATTAAATATTAGATTGCCACCAATCTCACCATGATACGTCTCTGAAAACCATAAGATGTTTGCTATGAGACTAGTAGTACCTTAGGATGTTTGTTATAACAAATATTTGATAATCTTCACCTCGGACTTTTTTGTCCATAAATCAGATTAAGATGCCTGAGCTGATTCTGTGATGGAAATAATAGACCATTTCCTCTTAGAGACACTAAAATAAGCCTAGAGCAGCTTGCATGCTGATTACCTATTTCTCAATTGTATGTTGTCTGCATCTTTGGAGTTTCCTCCAAGGTCTACTACAAGAATGATATGGAGAATTAAATTTTTTGGTCGAACAATATTTTAGCTAGAAAGATAGCAACTATCCTAAAGTAAGATTCTTTTCATTATATGAGTGTGATTTTCTTTTGCACAATTTTGTTGTTTGCCGTGTTTGAGACCTTTTTAGAGTGAAGAACAATATTCTTAGGAAACTGAGAGATGATGAGTTTGATATTTAACCCGAAGGAGATTATAACTTAAGTAAATATTCCGTGTCGCTTCTAGAACTTATGAGTATGCTGTTTCCCTTGTTATCTGCACTTATATTATATGCCTTATGTAAGTCGGCATTGTTTGATCATCTTGCTTTTCCCCTTTCACCGTCTTTGAAGAAATAACTAGAATCGAAATAATATTTTGCAGAAGCAACACCGAAGTCCATTCTTAGAACAATGGGAGTGAAAGGCCTCACCCTATATCATTTGAAGTCACATCTTCAGGTTTGAACTTTCAGAAAAGTATTTACTTCTCAAATTTCCCCACTCGAATAGTGAACTTCTAGATGCTCTTTCGCAACCATGTTGTCTAATGTTTTATATTACAGTAATGCCGAGAAGTACGGCAGGAAGCAAGCTGAAGTAAAGAGGTCAGCGAGAACTCTCTAAAGATGGTAATTATGGCATCATACATTACATTAACGTTAAGATATGCCGATTAAATTTGAAGAACCATAACTAGCGGGGAGGTGGGGGGGGAGGGGAGGATAGTAAGCTGGCGCTACACTGCTGAGGAGTTGTTTAGAGATTGACCCAGGTGGAGTGCAAACAACATAATTGATTCCCATTTTGTTCTTTTGTTACTGGTTTTGCAGTATCTTGTGCTGCAGAGAGTCTTGATACAGTATCATCTCAGTCTGTATCACCAAGAATGGTAGCAAAAGATGTTAATGAGTATGTGATACTTTTTAGTTGTTTCCTTAATTAAATGTACGTCATGATGTCATCTCATTTTTGCTTTCTTCTTTTCGTTAAGCAGTGGGTTCCAAGTTACTGAAGCTTTGCGGGTGCAGATGGAAGTTCAGAGAAGATTGCATGAACAGCTAGAGGTTGTTTCTCTCTCGTAATTTCACTACTGTGCATTTGTTTACTGGATTTCTACTGTAACTATGTGCTTTTATTCTGTTAAATTGCATGGTGTTGCTTTTTCCATACATCCAGGCATGTAATGTGTACCAAGCATCTTCAATTGCATTTGATATTTAACCATCATACGGAACAATTGAAAAATTTTCTGGAAGCAATCTCAACTATGGTCTTATGTTACTTCTGAACAATTGCTATTATCCATGTTAGGTTCAACGTCATCTGCAACTTCGTATGGACGCCCAGAGCAAATATCTGCAGTCTATTCTTGAGAAAGCATGCAGGGCTCTTAGCGATCAGGCAGCAGCCAGTGCTGAACTTGAAGCTGCAAGAGAAGAACTCTCCGAATTCACGATCAAGGTTGCTAATGATACTCAAGGGATGATCTCGGCCTCGCCCTTGTCTGAAGTCCCTGCTAGCATGGGAAACAAAAATGTATGTAATGTCCCTGCTCAAATTGGTGACTGCTCCATTGATAGCTGCTTGACATCAAGTGGAAGCCCGATTTCTCCTGTGGGTGTTGGTTCACATGCGGCAGCATTGAAGAAAAGATCACGACCTACATTTGCAAATGGAGTGGACTGGATGGTTTCCAACATAGGATAAACTATCCTTCTAGTTACAAACTTTTAGAGACCATTGTCGATCAAAGTGATTATTTCATGTTCCTAACTCTCTAGCTGTCAAATTGTATATTGTTAATCAGGTTATTTCAGGACTACCTAGCTAGAACTTTATGATTCTGTTTACGGATGTTGACAAGGTGAACAGGAAAAACAATGCAGTTGTTTTCTAATGGTTTATTTGGAGTATTATTTTTTTACTCGAATGTCCCACTATATTGGACGTCGTCAAAGGACAAATTGAAGCAATGGATGATGGCTATACGCCTATACAGTAGGTGTAATTTGTGAAGTTGCGCCTAAAATGAATTGAAAATAGATGGAGTACGTAGCTCGTGTCTTATTAATTTTAATTTTTCTAAATGCTGTTTTGTTACCTTTTTAATTTGTTGCTTTGAATGTTTAAGATGTTCATTTGGATTGGGATTTCTAAGCTTGTAGAGTTTTATGACTGCACAACACTATCATTAGTTACATATAAGAAGAAACTATAATACCCTGTTATTCTGTTAGGGTAGAGGAGAAATAATACATCGCAGACCAAGTGTAGCAGGGTGTCAAATGACATACTTAGACCAACGTCAGTTATTGCTAATTGCTTGAGTGACAAAAAAGTAGTTAAGGACGAGTCATATGTAGTCTTATAGATTTATAGTGCCTCTCTAGCAGCCTTCTTTAAATTCCACCAAACGTCTTAAGAAGTTCATAACCTGTCCACAACCATTAACTAAATCATTCATTAAAAATCTATAAATTTATAATACAATGAATATATTAATAAAATACTTTAGGCAAAAGATTTGAACAAGTTTGAATTGCTATGTACTTGCCTCGTATGGTTCTCGTAAAGTATACACTGCATTAGTTTCTTTGGGGAAATTTGATACCAAAATACCACTACCTTGACGGCTATTGCGCAGCACCTACCAGTACATGCGTCAACGTATTATACTTATTCCGTCTCAATTTACTTGATCATGTATTAAAATTTTCGCTTTCATTTTCACTTCATATAAGAATTCAATGCAACTTTATCTTGATCTTTCCACTTTTATCCTTTAATAAAATACTTTTTGTTTTCATGATTAATTAAATTATTTTTTGATAAAGTACTTTTTTTGGGTATATTAATAATATTAATCAATCTCTTAATAAAGTAATTTTTACTTTCATGATCAAGTAAATTGGGACGGAGGAAATAATAGAGTAGCGAAATCACAATTTTGGAAATGCACACATTTATATATGATTTGAATGTCTTTTTTTTCAACAAGGGAAATGAAGCATATAGAAATTAATAATATGTATACATATGGTACCTTGAATGCGTCTTCATCAGTGAGATCATCTCCGATGAAGATTGCAAAAACATCATTTGAATTCGCATCATAGCCTGTACCGATTATTTATAATAATACCCTTATTATACTCCGAAAGAAGCAATGCTATATATTGTTCATGTAAAAAAATTAAATTATTACTACTTTCTAGTTTCTATTCTTTCATTGAAAGGTGATTTGGGAAACTAATGAAAATAAATTTTATGTATTCGTGATGACTTAATATATCTCACCAAGTGACTCCAAAAGGAATTCTACTGCATTTCCCTTGTCCCATTTGATATTTGGGCGAATCTCAAGAACCTGTTTACATAAATTAATAGTGGTTAATTAAGATTAATATATAGATAGCATATATATATAATGCATGGTATGGGATATATAGTGAGTACATTGCTAGCAGGGCATTACCTTCCTCCCTTGAGATATTCGAAGTTTTGGGTATTCTTTCAGTATTGATCTAACATGGTCAGCTAATTCCACCCATCTCTGTTATATATCGTAAATTAGCATTATTTTACTCCTCTCTTCCTCCGTCTTTAAGATATCCACTTTAACCTTTTTATTATTAGTTTTCCAATTTTACATTAAATCCTTAAATATTTTGTTTCAGACAGATAATATTTTGATGAAAATATATCAACGAAGCACTTGAAATGTATTTTATTTTCATTGATATAGTTTCATAAAATATTATACAACACAAACAAAATATTTGGCCACCTAAAATTAAAACTATCAAAAAGCTTAAAAGTTTACGATCTTTTAAAAATGAAGGGAGTATTATATTTTTTTTATAGTTTTATTCAGGGTTAAAGTAAACAAAGTTATATTAACCTTTTCGTCGACGCATCGAAAGTGTACTGCCAAGCAAAACTTGTTGTTTTCTACTTTAGCTCCTCCAATATATGTTGTTTTCTCGACTAATTTTTTATATACCTATTGAATAAAATATAGCACGTGAATATTTTAAAGAGTTTGAGAGTTCCAAATCTTGTTACACAAATTAAAGAATAAAAAAATTGATCCAATAGAGGACAAGAATGAAGGCGAATTGAACCTCATCGATCATGGGTAAAGATTCTCTAGCAGGCTGGCATAGTAGTGCTTGATTTTCCTAGATTAAAAACGGATATAATTTATATATAAAAGACAAGACATATGTTACAACCTTGAGAAAATAATGTAATGCAAAGAAGAATTTTTTGACATGATAGTACAAAATAAAATTTATTATATGTGAAATTCCTTAACAGACAAAGTTTTATCAAATCGAAGAGTGATCGACTGGGTTCAAAACTATGAGTCCCTGCCGCTATCGACGACGGCGGTGACGTCCCATTGTTTCGACTTGGACTATCTGGTACCGAAGGGATTGATTTGATTAAATAGACTTGATAGAAGTTTGGTACGAGCTTGAACTTGCTTTGTCTTGGCTCTGAACTTGATTTCAAAATTTTGAGCCCGATCCGACTTTGATTGGGATAGAGCTCATGAAATGGGATTCTGGATGGGAGCTCTAATGAGTCGGATATGTGTCCCGTCTCATTGACTCAGACCTGGCCTCGACTTAGATATATCCGAAAGTTGTGGGAGCCTTAGTACGTATTCCCGTGTTGGTCGTATGAACTTGATATCGGGTCTTGACTCGATCTCCGGTCTTTGGACTTGATGGACTTTATCGCAAGCATTTGCAACAGGACTTGCTTTAAGTACGCCGGTGGGACTTTGGATTTAGTGCTTCACCTTTTGTGGTAGGACTCCGAGCTGAAGCCAGGGAGCGATAGAAGCAAAGGTTGAGGCGCTGCTGTTTGCTTGCATACTCTCTAGCTAGCTTGCTGTTGTAGCTGACCCTAAGTGATATGCCCGCATAGATTTAGTCGATTTGGCCTCATTTTGGGATTTAGCTTTTATAATACCACGACTTGATTTGTGTTTTGAAATAGCGTTACTTATAGCTTTGGCTTACAACTACCTTAACAATTAGTTACAGGCTGGATGCTCAAGATGGGCGAACTTTCCAACCTTGCTGACGACATCGATCAATCAGACAGTGGGTTTTAGCAAATGTTGCTTCCTACCTGTAATCCAAATATATGGACCTAACGGTCAGGTGTTCCTATATCTGGATTTGATGAATCAAACCTGAGATTTATCAGATGTTCATCCAAGTTTTTGAATAATCAGGGGCTACGTAGCTTAATCCTGAATATTCGAAGCGTCGGTGAAACTTTCGCTGTATTCTCATCGACATTTGGGAAGTTTTTAAATCCTGAAGAATTATTGCCAGTAATAATTTTAATTTCAGGCGCTTATTTTGGCTACTTAGAGGTGTTTTTCTGTGCCACCACGTGGTGTTTTGTCAGCGGTTCATGGATTTAGAACTTGTGAGAAATCTCTTTATATTTTCTATATTTTCCTCAAGGGTTTTGTGTGTTTTTTTATGGTGGAATGTTGTGATTGTTGATGATGGAAAATGTGATTATTTTATGATGGAATTTTCGGTCAAATGGGGGGGGGTATTTATAGGTTTCTGGGCCTCAAATGCTTGCTTCTGATTGGCTGGTTTGATTTCAGGTGGATCACGATCTTGACCGTTGAATTTTGAGGCAAGATCTGGACCGTCGGATAATTTGGAATTACTTGGTGGCCAAGTAACAAAATAGGCACCTATTTTCATACAAAAAGAAGGTTACGGATTTTTCAAGCTAAAAATATTTTCATATCGAATTTCTAATCTTTTGGAGCCTCATTTGGAACCACATAACTTCGGGGTCTCGATTAACCACAACTTTTGTAGTCTGATTCGAACCATATAACTTCCTCGGGAGTCTTCTATTTCAAATCCTGTGGTTTCTAGATTCTTTCATTTTGTTTCTCATATGGCTTTCGGAATGTTCCATATGGCCGATTTTAATCAATAAGATTAGGGGTTTTCGATCCCTAATTTTAATTGACATTTAATGCAGGTCAAGTTTCTCGAAACCCTATTTCGAAAAGTTCAAATTCTAGGGTCTAATTAATGTAGAAATCCTTATTTTTACTTCGGACACTCGTGGGCTTGATTTCCGGAACCCTTGCTCGATCGAGGGTTTGATTTTGAATTTAGGTTCATCGGGAACCCTAATTAGCCACGGACATTCGCGGCTCAACTTTAATTGATTTTAATTAAATTGCATTAATCAATTTAATTATTATTTTTGATAAATTTTCGATCCCTACAAACACTGACGAGGTTTTGATAAGCAACAACAGGACGGCATCTGCATGATCATCATCAGCAATAGAAAGACTGAAAGAAGGTTGATTTTCCTTTAATAGAAATAATAATGGGTGATGCATTATTATTATTGCTCACCTTTTTGTCTAAGTGACCTAATTTTCCTGGTCCCTTGATGTCCATTCCATGACTCCCCGCATAATAAACTTCTTCCAATCTTACGAAGTTGAAAACCTGCATGAAAAAAACATATATGATTCTTTAGCTCCAATTTGCTGATGATATATCTCTTACAAATTCACAGTTCGCACTTCCCATGCACATATGATTTTTATGTATGAGTATGAGTATATATACTCGAGAAAATGTACCTTTGCTATGCATCTGCCGCTGACTATAGCTGTAGGAAAATACTTTGAAACATCTCGTACAGCTTGTCTCATCTGATAATATAATCATTACAAAAAAAAAAGTTTTAAGTAATGAGGATTAAGGAATTACATAAAATTAAGGAGCAATACGTATACCTCATTAGCCATAAAAGCACGATCAGGATCTTCCACAATAGGAGATAATGTACCATCATAATCCAAGAACATCACTATTTGTTTTCCTTTGGAAGCATGAATTATCTCTTTGAACATACTTAGCGCCGAAGGATGCCCAAGCTATCACACACCAATAATATTAGATGGGTTAAGGGGCGGATTTATTATCAGTACATTAGTAGTGGATGTTCGATCATATATATATATTTTATACTTTATATAAAATGGTCGAGAGAGAAAAGTAAATGATAAAAACGAACTCACAATCCAAGCTTTGTGATCATCAGAATCAAGGGATTTTCTAGTTGGGGAAGAGGCTCTCATAGAATCAACAACAGTATTAATTTTGGCAACCCCCAACTTATTTCTTGGAACTACTGTGATGTAACCACCAGAACTTACAGCTTTTGGCATAGCTGGAGTTGAACCATTCAAGGGCAGCGTTAAAGCCATAGAAAGGCTTGATTTTGTGTCAGAAACCATCAAGTAAAAGTAGTATTTAATGTATTTTTTGTCAAATATCAAGTAAAAGTAGTATTTAATGTATTTTGTAAGTTCCTGGTAAGTTGTTGGGAGATTACGAAGTTATGGAGAAGAAAGAAAAAAGAAACAAGAGGATTAGGGTCTTGCTGGTGATGTATGTAACTAATACTAACAAATTTTTAATCAAATGACTAGGAAATAAATTAAACGAGAGAGAGATTGAAAGAGAAAATGATATAATGCTCAAAGGCTAAGTTACAAAGTCACAAAGGAAGTGTCTGGTCAATTTATAAACAACATCTAAAGGCTAAAAGACGAAGCATCCCTTCTATTTTCCTCCCCTCTTTTTACTTTTGTGTACATGCACACTCAGTTGGGGAACCTGAGGTCGGCACCTTCCAAATTCATATTTTACTTTTTAAATTTTTGTACTTTTATCCAACTACTTGGATTTGAAGATTTAAATTACTCAAAAAGTATTCATATAAAAGATTACGTAGTCAAAGTTGGCTTAGCCTCGGTTAGGCGTTTCGAACCACTTTCATATTACAATTGTGGGGTTGAACTAATCAAAGAAGTTTGATATTACCTCTTGTTTGTGAGGTTTGACGGCATTACTACGGAGTCGATATTACTTGTTCGATATTTGATTTTGTGTATAGAATATCAAATTATTAAGTTGATATTTTGATTTTTATATAATTAAATTATTTGGGATCTAACGATATGCTAGAGACATTTATTAGCTGATATGACTCGATACGATAAAATACCTGGTGTCTGATAGCTCCTCATACTATATCGTTCACAGCTCCCATACAATATCAGTCGGCGAAGTCTTGGTCCCTGCGATGTTGATTTGAAGACCTTTATTAAGAATAAGTCAGAAGGGCTTAAGAATCAATCGCTAACGCAACAATAATGATTATTATCTTATTTTTAAAGTCAAGATTTACGATTCTTTTTAGTGATTGCTTATAAATATAGGTTACTTTTATTATAATCACGTATGATTCATCAATAATATTTATGTCTTTATATTTTAACACATGAGATATGAAATGAAGTACAAAAAAATTCAGATGACCATTGGATAATTGATTTAAATATATAAAGATTGTTCGAGCATCTATTATCATTTTCTTTGAAACTCCTTTATTGTTTCTGTTATTTGTGGCTGGTATACATATATATGAAAGAAGTTAAAGTATACACTATCACACTCACCGGGTCTTGACTTATTATAATTCTTCAAAATATTCATTTTCTAATTTCTTTCTTTATTCTTTTCTTAAATCAGTTTAATCTGCTTTAACTAATTCGTTTTGGATGATTATTCCGCATGTGAGGTATCGTTAAGATTGTGTGTAGAAAACAAATTTTCAATTTTGACTTTGATTCCTTCTAATATGTTCGTCTTTCTCGAAATGACCGGTTAAATAAAATCATAATATTAAACGAAGATATCATAAGGATATTAGGATATCTGGATTATTGGATATGCATATTCTCGTAATCAGATGGGAATTTATTCTTACAATATGCTTCCTCCTTTCCTTTCTGAATTGAATATAATATAAAATGAGATAGACAAGCAATGAATTGTGATTTGTGAGATCCAAAGATTTATAGGCCGTATCTTACTAAGAACATAAGAATAGCATTCTCTGCTACTAAAAGATTGTTTACTTTTAAACTTTTAATAATTATAATTTTTAAATTTCACCTTAAATATATTCGAGATTGTTAGGAATGTGATATTTGATAAAAATATATCAAATTTAAAAAAGAATTTGAAATATATTTTTCATTGATATAGTTTTCATCAAATATTATACAATACAAACATAACTACTATGATCAAAGTTTAAAAAGACAATTAATAAAAAGAAAAACTGACACCCAGAATCCTTATGGTAGAGTATAAAATAATTATGTGCCTCTATGTTATTTGCATCGTGGAATTTTTAAGGGACCAACGAATTGGAACATTTTCTTAATAAAAGGAATAAACAAAGGAAGATGTCTTAGATGTTTCATGACACTAATTACCCTATTATATCTCTATCATCTTGAGATATGAGTAATTTATAAAATATGTTAATTCAAATGGTAGAAGGTATGTGTCTTTCATTCTTTTGTGTCATAATGTATGTAATTTAAGATATGTACATAACAAATTAACAACAACAAAAAAACGCAATTTAAATAAAATGAAAGTTTTATTTGAAAATTGAATCGGACAAATTTCGATATGGCCTATCATCCTATCCATGACGTCCAAGTGTTAAATTAGGCCCATATTAGTTAGGTTTGCTTAACTTACGACTAGACGTGGTAATTGGGTCGAGGTTTGGTGGGTCAAGTGTTAAACAGAGCAACACTTATTTTTTCAATGTTCTTATTCAACTGTCATTTGGAGAAAAATGTTAATGTACTTGAAGGAATTTCATGCTCCAAGGACATGAAGAGAGGAAGCAGAGTGGGTCAGAAGAAAGGGCACAGGAAAGTCATTCAAAACCAGGCTTTGTATGACAGCAGCGGTTTATTACATATGGGGTGCTGGAACAAGAATTTTTTTGAGAATGTGGATCAAAAGCTGCATTTAGCTGCAAATACCATAATGTTAGAGTTGTGTAAATTAAGCTGGAAGGGTATAGTTAGAAGTAAAGTGAATTGGCAAATATATAGATTGGGGGTTTAGTCTTGCTATCCTGAAATGAGGATAGAACACTATCCGTAAACTATTTCTTTTTCATTCAATACAAAAAGTAAAAAAAAAAAAAAAAAAAGGAAAGATATTTTAAAACACATGTAATGAAATGATGAATTTCTTTCAACATGTACGATCATTGATCAATTATGTATTTTAAGATTTAACCCTTTTTGTTACTTTGAAATAATTGAAAAATAAAGAATGAATAATGAATATGTATACATTATAGTGCTAGTAGAGAAATTCGTGATCAAGATTTGGAATCAATCATAACTATATATGCGCATGCAACACCAAAGTGGTTAGTCGGCATGGATAGAATCTCTTGCTAGAAATTCTGTTTTGACAATTTATGTAGTTTAGACGCACTAGCATTAGGACGATCCTGTATAATTCAGTTTAGTTGAATCACCAAAAACAAATACATATCAATTGATAAGTAGCTTGCTATTCGTTCATAAGGTCATGAATTTATTCACCTTTTGATGGATTAATTTAAGATAATATTTACTCATTTTAATAAATTGTTGAAAATAGTTTATTAATAATATAAAAATCACCCAAAAACTTTTAATGTATATTTGAACCTCACTAGCATACATATAAGTATATGATATACCACCATGGGATATCACTTCGTTATCCACTTGTTAAAACATATCACTCACTCTCCTCAAATTAAAGTATCAAGGCGAGTTTGGCACATTATTCACACTCATCTTTTCTTAATTACAATCTAATTAAGATTGTAGTAGATAGATTATGGTGATTGGGAACTTTCTATTCATCATCTCATCATTTGAGGGATAATTTTTATGGTTAAATTGAAAATAGTATGATAACACCATGGTTAAAATACATTTTAAGACAATTTTGATCATTTTGACAAGTTACACCCCATCTCACTAACAAATTGTACCCAAAAATTGATATTCTTAACATGTTGTTAAGGCGGAACATCAAGACGTTAATTGACAACTTTAGCAAATAAAATTAAAGTTTTTTTTTTGCTAAGTAATACATATATTAATTCAAAATATTCAATACATTTTTTCTTTGAGTGCCATTGAGACAATTATTCGAGTTATGATGAGACAATTATTCGAGCTGTGACAATCAGTAGAATTAAAAGTGTCTTTCAAAGTTCACTATAACTATTCGACAGTCAAAGTTACATACGAGTTTGGCCAGTTACGATTATTTGGTAAACATTTGGTACTCCCTTATTTTTCAATGGCGGTTTTATACAAATTAATATTATAAGTATCAATTAAGACTTTATGGTGGTTAGTTACTTAGTTACACAATGTATTAACAAAATAACATTGGGAAACATACATAAAATACCTACAATATTACCTAAAAATACAATAATTTACCCCAAAAAAAAAAACGTAAATCCTAGGTAGAGCACTGCAATTACCAAAAATTCGATTGCAGTACTACAATTTTTTATTTTATTTTTGTCAACAATTATAAAGCTGACCAATCAATTTCTTTGGATGGGTACTTTTGTAACATGAAACTGTCCGAACATGAATCCCACGTGGACTCTTCCTCCGTAAAATCTGGGAACGTAAGATCCGAATTCGGTGATGACCCACCCGACCCGGATCCATTACTCTCGGTCAACGCAATGTCAACTTTTTTCTTGGTCCCCTTTGACTTTTTAAAGTCAACGCTTTTCCCTTGAGCTAAAGCTTGACAAATAGTTTGAAGCTTAGCTTCAACTGAAGCATGAAGTGGTTTATGGTCTCCAATAAAATGTGTCCCATTTTGATTAAATTGTGGAAAGTTCAGCCTTGCCATGTCACCTCTCAGCTTATACGCCGCCGTGTCATAAGCCAACGCCGCCTCCTCCGCCGTGTCGAATGTGCCTAGCCAGAGGCGGGTACGGCTCTTGGGTAGCCGGATTTCGGCTACCCATTTTCCCCAGTGGCGTTGCCTCACACCTCTGTAGAGCTTATTGGGCTTTTGAGATGGCCCGGATTGTTTCATGGTAACGGGCTTCGGGCCCAAATAATCATGGGCTGTAAATTGGGCTTTTTGTTGAGCCCATTGATGAGTGAGGTTAATTTGAGCTTGGATTTGAGTGATTTGAGTTGGGTTTAAATGGGTAAGCCCAATGGACTCGTACTGGTTAGGCCCATTTAATATTTGGGCTGGGTCCATTGAGTAAGTGGGCTGGGCCATGGGGTAAATGTAAGGAGAAGAATTATCAAAATGATTATAAGAAATGGAAGGTGTGTTAGGGGTAGGGGTAGGGGTAGGATAAGAAGGGATAAAAGGGAAATTTTGATTATTATTAGAAGGGAAAGTTTGGTTATTATTAGAAGAAAAAGTTGGAGAAGCACTTTTGATAAAAGGTTTAAGTGCCTCCATAAGCTCATCACCTTGGAAGCTATCTAAATCAAGGTCTAGAGACTCACTATTCCATAAATCCATTCTATATATTTTTTTGGATAAAAAATGAAGGGAAAAACCTGTTTTCTTGTAAAAATTAGAGAACAGGTGATCTTAACAAATTAAAAGAAAAGGGAAAAATAAAGAGCTTATGGACAAAGTAAAAACAAGGAATTAGAAGAGGTATACAAATAGACAACCTCTTAACCTTGTTTAGTGAGTAATTAACCTTGAGGGACTACAAATAAAGCCCTCTTAAGGTGTGCAAAAGGGAAAAAGTAAAAATCTACAACAAATGAATTCAAGAATTAAGGATCTCACTTCTGAAAAAAAAACAACCTGACTAACAAGAAATCTTGCCTCTAAGCTTGATTTTGTTCCATTTTAATGTTAAAAATATAATAAACCAAACTTAATTTCATGAAAACTTGCAAAACAGGATGATTTTCACAGAAAGGGATTAAAGAAGAGGGGAGATGCAGAAGGGGGAATAAAACTAATAAATTTGCTTAAATATAAGTATGTGCTTGTGAGAAAATATGAGAGAGAATATGTGTATGTGTGTGTGTGTAAAATTGTGTAGGCTAAATCTAATGAATTGTTCCATTATATAGGCGAGACGCCCCTGGTTTGAAGTTAAACCAGCTGGTTAATTACGTGTTTTGACACTTCTACTCATACATCTGTCACTCTCGTGTAGTAAAACGAAAGGATATCCTTATCTGTAAGACTGTAACTGCTCCGTCTCCAAACTTTGAAATTAATACTCCCTCAATTTTTAAAGATCATTCATTTATTCTTAATACTGAACTCTTTAATCGTATATATTTTTATTCAGATTTTATAATAAATATATATCAATAAAAAATATATTTCAAATTTTCCATCAAATATTTTTCATCAAATTTATATAACACTTGACAAAATATTTATGATCAAAGATCAACTATTAAAAAATTTAAAAGCTCAAAACAACAATCTAGAACGGAGGGGTATTATATCGCTCGCTTTTTTTTAGTCGCCGTTTAGCACTTTGCACATAGATTAGCGAAAGAAAAGAAGTCAAAATATATTGAAAATTTAAAACGACAATCACTAAAATAATATAATCGGCCGGTTGTTTATTTCAAGAGAAAATTTGTTAAAAGTACATTGAAAATATAAAATGTTACCCCTAAAGTTCCTCTTTAGCTTGTCTTACAGAAGATTAATTTTTGGTTTCAAAATACTTATACTTCTAAAGATGAAATCAGATTTTACATTTTAACGTGAGGGGAGCTATTCGAGGGGCCAAAGTAGATCTAGGCCCTCCCCAAATTTTTTAAAATGTTAATTTTATCTTTAATTTTTTTTGAAAATGTGACATATTTCATTAAAATTTTGTAAATCTACATTATTTGGCCCATCTCGATTTAAAATCTCAATTTTTCTTTATATATTTTACCACACCGTAATTGGCCTTCGGCTCGCCCCCCGTCTGCATTTCTTTTTATTATTATTAAATTATCAACCAACCAATTATATAGTTTTGTTTAGTCGACATTTTATATTTTCAATATACTTTTGCCTAGTTTTTATTTTTTTAATCTATACGCAACGACCAGAAAAGATAACTAAAAAGAAATTATATGATTTATTATGCTTAAAACGACAACTATAAAAAAAAATTGGCTAAAATTAATAACTATAAAAAAATTATTAAATTTGATAAATTAGAATTCTATAAATATTAATAGAATTTCTATAAATGTTTGTGTTCTTCATGGAATTGAAAATCTGAATTTGAAATCAATCATTCTGAAATTGTTTTAGGTCAATTACGATTAATTGGTCTTAGACTAAAGATTTGTGTAATAAATGTAGGAGGGAGTAGTAGCCAATAGGCAGGTGATGATTGTAGGCATGGTCGGCAAATGTGTAAACCTCCTGATGATTCATTTGGCACGTTTGTTGACTTCGAGGACTTCACACCTACTCCACCTTCATGTTAGAGTGTTAGACCAGGCACCTTTGCCCAATCAATCTAATTTTTTGTGTTTGTTTCTGTTGAGCATTCGTTGATACTTGGCCAACTAAGGCCCCCGAATCCGCGCCTGGCTTCATCACTACCTTTGGGCGTTATCCAGACGCGCTTCGACGCCCGTACCCCATACACGCCGCCCAAAGATAAAATGAGGTGAACCCCGCAACACCGGCGCATCTAATTCCCTGATTCAACAACAATTACTGCTGTGGATCGAACTCATGCCGATATACAAGACCGCAAAGTGGCTTACCCGATGTCTCTGGGCCAGATAGCCTCGTGGACAAAAGCTATTTTGTGTTTCTTCATTTGTTCAAAACCTGATTTTTTTTCCTCTTCAAATTCATGCAGTAGAATATTTAAGCCATTGTATTTTATTTTTCTACTCCTTACTTGATTAGTCGAGTTAATTAATTCCATGATTTTGAATTACTTTATATTACACCAAATGTCAAGTTGTTGGTTTTAGTTTGATAGTATAATTATAAATTTTTCTAAATGATAGCTCTCCATTTCATTAAGTTTACTTGATTCTTTTACTTTTATAGTTGAATTTTGACAAGAGATATTTTATATATGTTTTATAATATTTTTTAAAAATATATATAAAAAAATAAAAATCTATCGATATATATTTTTCATCAAATATTATAAAACATAAAAATTATCTATGGTCAAAATTCAACTATAAAGTGAAAAGTCAAAAGCGATAATCTTATGATGAGGAAGTATTTTTATTTGAAATTGGTACTCTATTTATATGAATATCAAACATCGGTTAGAGTAAATCTTGTCTCGGAATATTTATTTGTTTTTTAAAATATTGATAATTATTATCTTTACAATTCTTTTTCCATATACTTTCATTTTCATCTTAAAGTGCAATGGATATCTCTAATTAATAAACGATAAAAAAAATTTACAATCTCTTATATTGATATGGAATAAATATGAGTTTTTGCTCAATGTTTCGTTGTCCTCTAAATTAAGTTAATTAAGCACTTACTCCAGCATAAACAAAGCCTATTAAAAATCCATCTAAGGATTGACGTTTAGCAGGCTATCTATATATACTTTAAAATAAAGTAGTGACTCACACGTTAATTTTTATCTGACTTCCAATCCATTTTAATTATCGCTGATTTTTTTAAATCAACTTTAACTATCAATTATTATTATTTATTCATTATTCTAAAAAATACAAAAATTTATATAATTTTAATTGCCTTTTTTAAAATAATTTTATAATATTAATTTTTTAATTTTTTACAATATAATTAAAGAGTAATTGAATATAAAAAATTTGTCTCAGAAAATATATATATTTTTTTCCTTTTAGGATGGCTGATATATGCAAATTTCTAAATGTTTTACGGAGTATTTGTTTCATGTGATGAAAGGTTTAAAATATGATATCCCTAATTAGTCTTGCATTTGTTTAGTTTATCAAAGAGGTTGCATTAGTTGGCATGATTGCACCTTCTAAAATCATATTTCACCACAAATAAAGTCCACGAATTTAGAATATCATATCTTGGAAGCAATGCATACATACCATAAATTTAGCTAATACAGCAAATTAATCAATATATGAATAATATGACCATTCTTTAATTTCCAAAAAGTGGTGAGATTTGGGAAGGTATGTGGAGCAGCTACCCCCTATTTTTTTTTTTTTATAAAGAAAGTCTTCTATGTTTTTTTAAATAAAACATATATTCATTTGTCTAAAAATTATTTTGATCCCCAACATCTTTATATTTTTTTCTATTTGTCCGGTATTAATTATTTCATTCGTTGAATTTGTATAAAGATTATGTTCTGCCACTATCTCTAAATAATATCAAAATTGTAGATTATATATGGAGTATGAGTTAACTTACAACTTAATATTTTTACTGATAATTATTACTCCATACAAAAATTATAATTCTGGGACTGAATTGAGTGAGAAAAGTTGATTAGAGAATATGAATTAATGAAATATAGGTCAATTGTAATTATATTTGTATTACATGTGTATCCTCAAATGATACGTACTACGATTCCAACATTTTTTATAGCCGCAATCGTGATTCGTGAGTAGTGAGTTAGCCACTTAATTAGCCATGTGATTGTCAATTAGACACATCCATCTTAGCTTTGCAAGTTAATTAATCCCCGGCGTGTCCGACGGATCTTCATGTGGGGTGAGCTAATACTCCCTTCAAATCTTGTTAAAGTACGTACTATTGTAAGATTTTTGGGGTCTTGATTTTAAACAAAAATTTTATGTTAATGGTAAATTGTAATTGAAAATATTATTCATTTATATGCATGTTAAAACCTAGAGTAAATTGATTCTTACCCTAAAAAGAAGAAGAGATCAAAATACAAAGTAATTAATATCATCTCACTGACATTGTACATTGTTCGGATAAAAGAATAATCAAATATTGTCATTAGTTAAAGGTAATTTCGATGAATGTTATAAAATGTTGTTTGTGATGAACAACTTAACTTATCAAATAAATCGAGATGACATTTAAATGATAATATCATTTACTTTATTATACTCCGATTTGAGGATTAATAAAGATAAGACGAGTCTAGAATCATTATATTCCCTCAGGTTAACCATTTGAATATTAGAAACACTCCTACTCCAAAAAATGTTCGAAAATAAATTAAACTTCATCCTATACTTAACAATTCCTACATTTCAATTTGATTAAGAATTCTTTTTCAACAAATAATCAAGTCATTATTTATGCAAACATCCAAACAATTAAATTAGAGTTGACATCAAAAGTATACACTTAGATAAACATTACATACTTGTAAGTCGTGATATTATATATGTATAGAACAAAAAATATTTCAAATAAGATTTATTACTAGTCAACATTGAGTAATTTTAAGTGGTTGGTCAAATCTTTCAATTAAATTGAAATGAAGTTGGTATAAAAATCTACATATGCTAGTCAAATTATTGAGAGTTTAAGACACTATTTGACGTTTTTAATTTGATTGGTTATAGTAAATTTCAGATTGATCTATAACTCTTTTTGGTTGCCATTGATAACCTCTTTTGATTTGCTAGCCCATGGCGGATGACTTACTTTACGGATCTACTCATCTATGTAAATTATAAAGTACGAATAATTAGTATATTACTAATATAGTGAAGCCGTTAATGCTCTTTTCTTGAAATGGCGAAGAGTATCAATTAATATGCAAACAAGGCAAGTAATCTCTCATTTTAACATTTGAGATCAAAATGAAACGTGATGATCATCAATATCTCATGTTTCCTACCTTACTTAACGTGATTTGTCCATCAAGTTTGTGAGTGTGTATAAGCTATAAAATCATCTAAATGCCAACTAATTTCTTGTAGAAAAAAAATGGCCTCATTTCTGTCATTTGTAGTGCTTGCTGGAGGCCTTTTCTTTCTATCGCTTCACATGTTTGCCGTTTCAGCACAATTTTATGTTGAATCATCATCTCCGGCTAAAAAAATCTTCAATGTCTTGTCTTCCGGAGCAAATCCAGACGGGAAAACTGATAATAGTGAGGTGGAATTTATACTACACGACTTCTCCGTTGTTTTTAATTTACGAGCTATTTATATATAAAATTATGTCATTCAAATAGGAACGGATGAAGTATATATATTACGTTCTGTTTCCTTGCATTGTCATGTATCTAATGTGTTATGTGTTGTATGATCTATGGTTTCTTGCTTTGTTTAAATGCTGAAGGCGTTTAAAAAAGCATTTTATGCAGCTTGCCAGTGGATTAATTTGAAGGGGCAAAATGTAGTTTTGATTCCTTCAGGGAATTTCATGGTGAACCACGTTTCATTTGTTGGTCCATGCAAAAGTCCAATAGTATTCTCACTTCAAGGAGTTCTGAAGGCCCCTTCAAATCCTGCATTATTTTTCTCTGATACTTGGATAGGTTTTCGGTATATTAATGGTCTGGTAATCGAAGGTGGTGGAACCATTGATGGTCAAGGGGCTTTTGCTTGGCCTTACAATGATTGCAAAAGAAACCCCAAGTGCAAAACTCTTCCTGCAGTGAGTAATCTACATCTTTTTCATTATAAGCGATATGATTCCAATCTACTCTTATATTCGTGTATTTTGGTAGGCGATGTTTGAATTCTTGACCTCCTTGGCTTGATTAGAATTTCATTAATGCTTTTGTTTGTTTTTATCTTGATAGTCATTGAGATTTGATTTCGTAAACAATGGGAAGCTGCAAAACTTGAGATCAATCAACAGCAAAAATGTCCACCTGACTCTCTTTGCCTGCCACAACTTCGACATTACCAATGTTAAGCTTACTGCACCAAATGATAGCCCCAATACAGATGGAATTAAGATTGGAGCATCGACCAATATCAAGATTTCTCATTCAATCATAGGAACTGGAGATGATTGCATAGCAATGATCTCCGGGAGTGAAAATATTGACATTTTCGATGTTCTTTGTGGGCCTGGCCATGGCATAAGTATCGGAAGTTTAGGGAATAATATCGAGAAGGAGTTCGTGAAGGGAATAAACGTACGAAATTGCACATTCATTTCCACTCAAAATGGGGTTAGGATCAAAACAAGGCCTTCTTCATTCCCGAGCTTTGTTTCCAATGTTTCCTTTTCTGGCATTACAATGAAAGATGTCAACAATCCTCTTATTATTGATCAACAATATTCCCCTAATGCCGAGTGGTTCTATCAGGTACATTTGCAATTCTCAATCCATTTTATATAGTTTTTTAATACATAAGATTTATCAACGTGACATACCGAGAATGCAATTTTCATGTTCCGAATTCGAATTGTCTCACTAACTTATACTCGGATGTGATTCAGGAGAAGTTGAATGCAGGGGGGGTTCTGATCAACAATGTAAAATTCGAGGACATACGGGGCACGTCAACTTCAGAAATTGCAATTAAGTTACATTGTAGTGCAGAGTTTCCGTGCCAAAATGTGAAGCTTGGGAACATCAATTTAGCATACACTGGCTCAACAAGGAATATTAAACAAACAACATCTTCATGCGTCAATGTAAAAGGGCAACCCTTTGGCAGAATACAGCCTCCTGGTTGTCTATAGATTTTGGTTAATTGGTAGCCCACGTTCAACTAGAGACTCGTTGTTTCTTTTATGCATTGTAGTGGCTTTGAGATTGTAATAAGTTGTATGCACGTAGACATGATGTTGTTTCGGTTGCTGATATAATATATCAGGCGTTATGAATTATGATGAAGGTTTTGCATTTGTTTCGACCAATAATATATAGGTAAAAACTCACATAAATTAATCTTCGTTAAATGAATAAATTAACACAAAAATAATAAATTTGTTCGATTAAAGTTAATGGGATTAAAATTATAAAAATCGATAAAATAATAAGATAATATATTTTTTTTTGAAAATGCTTTTATAATATGGGTCCCAAGAAAATCATAAATTAATAATTTTGAGAAATTGAAAAAATAATTAGTACAACTTAATAAAAATAGGACTCTATGGTTATTTGATTTTTTTTTTAAGTTGAAATCGTGTTAATTTTTGTGTTTCGAATTTTAGCAGTACCGAAGAGTTTTAGGCAAAAGTGATTTATTTCGTAATAGGTTTCGGAGGTAGAATGTGAAATCACATGTTAATATCTTAAACTTAATACTCAAGTAATTACTATAACTAATATGAAAATAATTAATACCCCTGACACTTATTATCTTGCTGTATTTATAACATTTTCGATATCTTACAGATGATTACATATCTTTCGAGATCAATTTCAATAAATTGGCTAATTAAATATCACGTGTCTTCGTATTGTTAAAAAAAAAATTTAATGAATATTAATTTATTGATAAACTAATAACTCTTTAAATTAATAAATTTTATCAGTCCCAACCTTAATAATTTATAAAGTTTTTACTATAGTTTCATATCGTATGAAATGTTTGTTACTAGGAACTTATCTAGACATAACATTGCAAATGCATACCGAGTGATTCATAAGATTAGAATAAAACTAATTCATTTGAGGTTGAAATTTGAACATTTAAAAGTTACATATTCATTTCATTAATGTGTATATTGTGGGAATTAAATGCATCACGAATAAGGTTGTCATTTGTTCTGAGGAATACCGATTCACCAAATGTCGACCACTTGGTGGTATTCAAAACTTTGTGGAGATTTTCAAGGTACAAAAGATATTTATCGAATGGATTGGGGTTGTTATGAGTGCAGTACTACTCCTGCGTGTGTTGATGTCTATTATGGTTTGGCTTGATATGAACTTCAGTATTTGTAAACTTTGGTGTTGATTTGAATATATGTCATGGACGAGTGCAGGACGGAGTTGAGTGCTGGCTTTGAAATATGTCCGGAAACAGGTGCTTGAAGCGGCCTTGATCTGTGTGGTTGTGTGGATTTGGTCGTCATCTTGGACTTGGATCCTTGAGATCTGTGGATGGAGGAGACTTGGACCTGCATTTGATTGGATAGGTAGAAATTTGGCTGGTGAGTTGGGCGCCTTAACTTTGACTTGGATAGGTGGCGGTGGATCTTGGCCTGCTTTGTTGGATAATAATGCTTTGTGGTGGGACTTTGGCCAGACCTTATAGAACTGGTGGGTTCATAATAGGAACCTTAGCATCTTCGCTTGTATCGATGTTGGATGTAGAAGCCGAGAACTTCCAGCGGCTGTTTACTCTTTGATTTTTGACTTGGGGGTTGAGTGGGCGGCTTCGGCTTCTCGTCAACTTATTAGGATAATCGCCTGCTTCTCTGATATATTAGCGCTATTTGATGTAGGAGGTAGAGAACCCGGCCGGCTTCGATCTCTGCAGATTTGTCACAGTAGGGGCTTCGGCAGCGTGTTTCTGCGGTTGGGGATGGGCAACTCCGCTTACCGTCGGGCGGATTGTCGCCTTCGCTTGAGAGGGAGGGCGCGGGTGTAGAGGTAGGGGCTTTAGCGAGGCAATGCTCTGCGGATGTAATATAGGAAACTTCGGCGTCATTTCTGTAGTTGGTTGGGGAGGAGACTCTTTTGTTGTTGGAGACTCAGTTCACGCGCTACTTAATGGTTTAGGCTTTATGCAGTGCTTCGAGGTGCCCAACAGAGTGTTTCTTGCATTTGAATCTTCAAGTTGGAGATGTTTTTAGGTGCTCGTGCATTAGCCTTTAGCGGAGAACTTACGCGACTTTGCTGTTTCACCACTTCCTCCTTTTGATTTTATTTTCGAAAATATGGGGTATTTATAGGATTTCGGGTCTGATTTTGATTGGTGGTTCGTTTTCAGGTGGATCATGATATTGACCGTTGATTTTGAGGGTATGATACGGGCCAGGTCGGATATTTTGCATGACTTGTTGTAGAAAGGAGTTGGGCGCTATTTTGAGGTTTTAGGGCAGGATAGAATTTATTTATTGACCCCAAACATTCTTATGCTTCATTCATTTCAGCCGCATCTTTTCGGAAACCTTATTCTAGGTTTAAAGTAGAGTTTATTTAATGTGTGAAAACTACTTGAACCTAAAATTGATATCGAGATCATGAAATTCGGGAACCCTGTTATTTTCCCCTGGCTTGAATTTAATTCGGGAGCTCGGATGAACCCTAATCAACACGCGTAATCATACGATTAGTTGAAAATTAATCTAATTAATTAAAATTAGTTTAAATTCCACTATCTAGAGAGATACAACAATAATAAATGTTACAAAAATTATATGAAAAAATAAAATTGTTATGTAAACTGATGCAAACGTCAAGAAAATTATATATAATGTGGGATTTAGTTTAATAGAAAACCAAGGCAAACAAAAGTTCATCGCATTAGTATTTTGGGAATATCTTAAATCAAGAATTATATGAGGAAACAGTAAGAAACCTCATAGTTTGATGATCATGTTTTGTTTATTTTTACATATTTGGTCTAATTTTGTTGAATGATTTTACATATGAAAAATATTTTCATCTTATGAACAATCAATTTTAATAAATAGCAAACCAAGACCTAATGGACCAAACAAACAATATAACGATCTTTCATATCATTGAAGAGTGAAGACCAATTCTTACCGTTCTTTGGAAACCAACGATCCTTCTATAATTTCGGATCATATCTTGAATTTTATTAATTTCAGTATAAGTTGCTCCAATCTAGTAATCTTCATGCTCTTGTCGATAAATCTTAAAACCAGTGAGTTAGATTTTTACAAATCGGGTAGCGAGATTCACATCACTATCCTTAAAAAAAATACTCCGTAAAATTAAACGGACCTCCAATGATTTATGGGCTTTGTCCCAATTTGATGTCCACAATACAAAATAAAGCCCTAGTCCTTCTCCTCTACTATATAAATCTCCTCTATTTGACCTAAAACACAAACACTCGCTCAACCTAGCCTTGAAGTAAAAACCAAAAAATGTCAGGCTTTGATTAATAGCATCAGCAGGAGGAGACCGAGGTGGCTTTGGACGTGGCTTCGGTGGTCGTGGACGCGGAGGCGATAGAGGTGGACGCGGCGGCCGTGGCCGCCGTTCCCGCCGCGACACGGAGGAGGAAAAATGGGTCCCAGTAACCAAACTCGGCCGTCTCGTACGAGACGGAAAAATCCGTTCCTTAGAACAAGTCTACCTCCACTCCCTCCTATAAAGAATGCAAATCATCGACTTTTTGTAATCGGGACGGGCCTAAAAGACGAAGTGATGAAGATAATGTCGGTTCAGAAACAAACACGGGCCGGGCAACGAACCCGGTTTAAAGCGTTTGTTGTTGTTGGTGATGGAAATGGGCATGTGGGGTTAGGGGTAAAGTGTTCGAAGGAGGTTGCGACTGCGATTCGGGGCGGGATTATATTGGCGAAGCTGTCGTTGGTGCCTGTGAGGAGAGGTTATTGGGGGAATAAGATTGGGTCGCCTCATACTGTGCCGTGTAAGGTTACGGGGAAATGTGGGTCTGTTACTGTTAGGATGGTGCCTGCCCCGCGTGGAGCTGGGATCGTGGCGGCTCGTGTGCCTAAGAAGGTGCTCCAGTTTGCCGGGATTGAAGACGTGTTTACGTCGTCCCGCGGATCCACTAAGACCCTTGGAAACTTTGTTAAGGTACTTTCTTAAATCCTATTATGATTGTTTATATTGCTAGAATAGTGATTTATTCATATGTCATCTGTTGGATGGCTATTTGGTGGTGAAATGGTAGTAAATATTGTTACAGGTTTGAGCAATTGTGATTATTATTATGAATTATGTTTATAGAATCTGGATTGTATTGATTTTTTTATTTGTAGATAATAGTTTTTTTATGTATTGAGTTGGATGTTTTATTTTTATATAAAGTTGTGAACTTTGAGCAATTGTTGATGAGATTTGGTTTGAGCAATTGAGATCATGGTAGAATATGGAGTGTACTAATGTGATGTGTGTATATTAGTATTTTTATTTGTCTCGAGTTAGATTATTTGATTTTTCATTGTAAAGTACTGTTTTTACTGCGAATCTGTGGTAAAGTTATGAACATTAAGCAATTGTATTAGTCTTGCTTGTTTGAACAATTGTGATCATTGTATTCAATTTGTGGTTATCTACTTTTGTCGATAACATTGTTTATTGTGATCATGTAGAATTTGTAGATAATAAATGATGTATTTGGTGATTTTGCTAGATTGATTGTTATGGCATTTCTTAATGTTGTGCAGGCAACCTTTGACTGTCTTCAGAAGACATATGGGTTCCTTACTCCTGAATTCTGGAAGGAAACTCGCTTCTCAAAGTCGCCATTCCAAGAGTATACTGATCTCTTATCAAAGCCCACCAAGGCCATTCACCTCATTGAGCCTGAGGAGAGAGTCGAGACTGCTTAGTAGGTTGAATGTTTCCCTAGTTGGTTATGGTTCGTGATGAACAAGTTATCCTTTTCTTGCGAAATTTACTTAGACTTCATGATGATGATGTTTGAATTTTGTTTACCATTTCATTAAGTACTTTACCTTCTCATATGTATCAAACTTTCAGCTGTTGATTGTGGTTTGTTTATTTCATGGAATTGCAGTATGTGGTAATTTCCTTCTATTTTAATTGTCAGTTTATTCTGTTCATAATTTTCTGCGTACTGAATATATGCCAGACGGAGAAGAAATGGTGTATGATGACGATGCACCTGAGTATGTAGACATTTGACAAACTTCGAACAGATTCTCTTCAATATGCAACCAACGTCCCCTCCAGCCACCACAATTAAACACCAGTATGTGTAACTAATTGATACCCATCATAGCTTGGTCCTTAATTTTGTTTGAATGGAAATAACCATGTCGACTACACACTACTTTGTGAGCATTTGATCTCATAATATTGGATTGTTGTTAGATTACAAGTTCTTGAGACAGTTCTCAAAATCTAATAGAACTGTCTACAGGCCTGGGGCTCTTTGAATGTTTTGTTTCATTTATGTAAACATGACTTCAGATCAATGAAAATGTCACCAGAAAAAGTCACACGATGAAGGTGAACACAGACAAATTTAAAATCTATTGATTAGATGTGATCTTTGAGCTTCAAATATCTAAGCTTTCTATTTGGATGCAGCATATATGCAGAGGAAGCATCATCACTTTCTCTTGCTGAGCTTGTTTTTCTTCTCTTTTTCCTTTTGCTTTCGTTTCTCAAGTTTTCTCTTCTCTCTCTCTTCTTTCCTTTTCATCTCTTCCTTTTCTTCCTTCTTCTGTTCCTCTTTTCTTTTCCTCTCTTTCTCCATTGCTCTCTTTTCTTCCTCCTTTCTTTCCTTCTCTTTTTCCTTTGCTTTCATTTTCTTCTTCATCTCTTTGAGCTCTTCTTTGGTCAGCTCTTTCTTGACATTGAAACACATATTGTATCTCAATGCTATGATAAATCTATCAAGCTTGTTATTACCTTTGATGACTACTACTGTATGGCTTTTAGAAATGAAGCAATTCATTTCAAGAATGATGTATGAGACAAGTGCTCCTTATACTAATTCTTGCCGATAAGATCAAGGCGGTATTTGTTTGACCCACAAGTAGTATTATTGTGCATGGAAATAGTATTAGGACCAAGCAACCAATGGCCGATTTGTTTTTCACAATGGATTGTTGTTTTTGAATAGGTCTTACATACCATTAAAGAATTCATGTGTAGTTTAAAACCATTTGATTATACGGTGGATGTAGATTAGTAGATAGATACAGGTTAAGATATTATTAATACACCCGAAAGTTATTAATAAACTAATGTGTATGGGGTGATCAATATTGTCATACATATAATGCAATTACATTTGGGCCAGCATATATGGCGTTCACGTGTGACTTCTTTCGAATGAAGGCATGAGTAATTTTTTTAATAATATAAATGTTGAAGCTGAGCGTAGATATTTTTGTTTGTATTGTATACTTGATGAAAAACTATATAAATGAAAAATATATTTTAAACTTTTCCATTGATATATTTTTTATAAATATTATCTAACCCCTTAAATAAATATATTTAAGGTTAAAAATTTGAAATTATAGCCCATAAAAAAAAGTGTCTGTCTTTGTAAGATGAAGGGGAGTAAGTATACTAGCTTATATGTATCCAGGTATTTGGATCACCTATCTCTGTTTTCACATAAATTAGTAAAAAGTTGAATACGATAAATTTTCAATACTACACTAGTATGAAAGCTAAATATGAATTAAATTAAGAAAATGGAATGTTAGTTGATCAAACAAAAATAATACACACTCCTTCAAAAGATAGTCCAATTTTGATGTTGATGCGTTAATTTTTTTAAATATTAAATATGTCATATATTTTTTATGAAAAATATATCACATTTTAAAATTTTCATATTCTTTAATATTAACATAATAATTTTGATTCAAATCAACCTACTCCGTATCTAATAAGGTTGTATGTTCTACTGGCTTAATTGCTATGATTGTGCTTCTGCTTTGATCATTTTTTAGCAGCAAATATTACTTTGAATTTATGAAAACTGATATTCTGAATTTATGAAAAGTGCTCTGGCTATTCATTGGCCATATGATATTTCTTGCATCTTCAAATCTGTTAACAAAATATCAGCGCCAGAAGAACTGCTTTTCTATATATATGGAAGTTTATGAAGGAAAAGGACCATTGGAAGTACAAGCAGCATTATATCCTTGAAAATTCAACAAAAGTGCTAGAGCGACCCGAACTGGATACTCTTTGTTTTGACTCTATATTCTTGCTCCTTCTACAGCCAAGCTACATTATAGCTTTTTTTTTTTTATCAGTATTCATCATATTCTATTTACTATCTATACTTGTTCTGCCACTTTTGGAGAACATGTCATTACTGCATCTGCAACGGTGAGAAAGATCTTGTCCTGACCGATAGAACTCACAAAACTGGAAGCGTGCAACTTGTCTATCAACACTCTACCTGGATTTGCTAAAATCAGCTGTTCATTTGCAGGAAAACATGAGTTGAGATTCTTGTATGACTATGACTATTATGCAAGAATTGATATGTATATATAGATGCTAATTAATGTACCTGGACATCTCTCTTCTGCAGACTCTTGTACAGTTCCTCCAAGGCATGGATGCCGCTAGTGTCAATGTCTGTAACGGCTGCAAAAGAATATTGCAAATAAAGAGTTGAGCACAATGTAAGGATAGTAATAGTTTGTTATAAAAGAATGTCAGTTTACTCACGTGACATCTCAATTATCAAATATTGGATCTTGGGTAAACCAGCTTCTTTTAACCGATCTTCCTCATCTGTCAACCACCTTAATGCCCTGCAACATCGTTACAGATTAGGCTGCAGGCAGTTTGATATGGTTCACACAAGTTCTTTCATCATTCGGTAGGGGCTTCTTAGGTTTAACTGTAGTACTCATAGTTTTGAGACATAATTTGTGAACTGAGTTGCAAATGAAGTATTACCTCTCCCTGATATAATTCGAGTTAGAGAAGTAAATTGCAGAATCAATTCTGAAAATAAGGAGGCCTGGAACCTTTGTTGCCTCAGGATATTGTTGGATGTTCCTGTAGACATTAGTCCTCGGAATCCTACCCAAAACAGCAGTTCTTGGCCTTGTTACTTGAAGGAGAATTTTAGCAAAGGATATCGAGACCTACCACACAAATCAAGCCTGTCAGATCATCTGGTACAATTTGTATTACTGACAACTCAAATCACGATGCATATTATTGATAACTTACTGCAATTAAGAGACCTATCTCGACAGAGCCAAATACAACACCGAAGAAGGCACCCATACATGCCACAAAATCAAATTTATCTATCTTCCAAATCAATATCACAGCTTCATAATCTATTAGGCCAATGACTGCAGAGATAATGATGGAAGCAAGGATTGCATTTGGTGTGTACTCAAACAGAGGGGTGATGAATTGCAAAGTCATGAATACAATGAAGGACATCACAATGTTAGAAACAGCAGTTTGGCAGCCAGCCATGTAGTTTACAGCTGAGCGAGAGAAGGAGCCTGCGAGAAGTAAGTTTACCTATATCAGCTCAAATGATGTTAATCATGATTTACACTTTTCAAAGAGATGCTACATCACTCTCGCACCCATATCTAAAAGGTTTATTAAAAACTTATTGTCTTCGGCCCTTTCTTACCAGTGGCAACATAGCAGGATGTCATTGAGCCAATAACATTCATTGTTCCAAGTGCAACCATTTCTTTGTTTCCATCCAGTTGATAATCCTTCATAGCAGCAAATGTTCTTCCAATTGCAACTGCTTCCTAATGAAACAATCAGAAAGCATCATCCCACAGGTTAAAAATTAATTATATGATCTTTCAATTAGGAAGATGATGATGATGAAAAGACTGTCTTTCACTTGGGTTGAGCTGAATTATAAGCTTACTGTTAGGGCTACCATGCCAGCCACAACACCAATTTTGATTCCTTTGAGAAGATAATCACCCGTAAAATATATATCATCTAGAGAAGAAGGGTTGATTCCTTTCTCTATATGTTTTACCTGGAAGGGATTACATACAAAGGGTTCAGTAAAATTCATCAAACCATTTGTGAGGACAAGGGATCCCGTGAGATTAGTCCTTACAATTTGAACGCCTTTCTTTTCTGCATGAGTAATATATACGAAGAAAGTTGAAACAATAACAGATATCAGTGGGGCAATTGCTGGTACCCAGAAGAATTTCTTGTTCTTCTTCCCCTATGAAATGTATCATGTTGGAGTGTGGAAGAAATAAGTGCTCTATATTCTCGTAAATGTAGAGGTTATTGAAAATATTTAGAGAAAACTTACAATATACTTGGCAAACAAAAGAAACATTAAAAAGCTTGATGCTATCACAATTGTCTGCCAGTTCCACTGCAATGAAAGAAATAATTCAGTTACTTCACCTTATCACGTGACTTCGTTTTAAAGTGTAAGATATATAGGGTGTGATGTTGAAAAGAGAAAGACTCATACTCCATGGTGAGCTGAGCTCAATACTGACTTCATTACAGAGACTATATCACTTTTCTTTGTGAATTTCTTGATCCCCAGAAAACCTTTAAGCTGTTGTAGGGCAATGGTTATAGCAGCACCTCCCATAAAACCAACCACGGCAGCATGAGACAGGAAGTCGATTAAAAATCCCAATCTGAAAGCAATACGATTTATAACCAACTTGAGTCATAGGAAGGACAACAAAATGTAAAAGCAATAAGAAGCTCATGAATCATTGAGATTAATTACCTCAAGATTCCAAGGGAAGCCTGAGTGATACCCGCAAAAAATGTAGCTGTAAAAGCTAACTTCTGGTACTCTACCGCATTTTTTACAGGGTCAATTTCATTTTGAAGTAGAGTCCCAAGTAAGAGAGATACAACAGCTACTGGACCAATGGCAATATCTCTAGAGCTTCCCATTAAGGCATATATTAATGGTGGAACAAAACTTGAATCTGAAATGGGAAGGAAGCAAGGTGTAATTGTTTTTCAACATTTAGCATAAGCCAACAGTTATTATCAACAAGTAATTTGATTACTTACACAGTCCATATTGAGGACCTAAATTTGCAAGCTTTGAGTAACCGATGTCCTGTTACAAAGACAAAGGTCGTCAATGGTAAGGTTCTAAACTGTCGATTCTTTTTTCCCCTCTAATAATGCAACTGGTTCAATTACCTGAGGAATGCAAAGACTTGCAATGGTGATTCCAGATATTAGATCTCCCTTAAATTTAGTTAAATTATAATGTCTTCCCCATTCCAAAATGGGAAATACAGCTTGCACCCCAAGAACAAATTTTCTAGACCTTGATTGATCCTTAAATGGGCGTAGAGGATCATCAGAGAAAAGTGTTTCCTTCACTGTGGCTTTAATTTCATCGAAGAGGTTTTGCTTTGGAGGAACTCCAACCTTATGAATATATGGCAAATCATGGCCGCGTGAAGATGATAAACTCCTGATATCTATTTCTTTTGTTTCCAGTGTCTCATCCGTTTGACGACCACCCATTACAGATGAGCTACTGATTCACCTACAAAAACGAGGCATATAGTTAAGGTAAGAAAACAAGCCTGTAGAGAAATAAGTTCATCTTATAATGGAAGACATGACAAAGAACCTCAAGTCATCTAGAGTTAGTATATTGATCAAGCCAGAAAGATATACAAAAGAGAAATAGTTGTCGCAAAGAACGTCTGGCTTCTACAAAAGCATACTATAAAAAACAGTACTTAAAGAACCTTGATCCAATGTCAGAACTCAGACGTAAACCAAATGAAGAGCGATATTGAGAATGGAAAAAATGGATGAATGTTGCTTGGACATGCAAGTGTAGGTTGCCAATGTCTGGCTTATATAGGTTCCTTCAGAGCGTCATTGAGAAGCAAATTGGGAATAAAGAACTCCATAAAAAGTGACATGGGGAGTGCCTAGAACCCATGATTTTTTTATCAGTCAAATGTCATTACATTTTATGAAGTTTCCGATTCTCATTAGATCATTTCCTAAAGTGCATTCTAGTTCCCTATATAGTTCAAATCATGTTGGAATGTAACTTCTCATCCTTACCAACATTGTTTCCTCCCCATGGCAACACAAGAAAACATTGTCAATGAAATTGAATTAAACGCTTAACGTTTCCTACAAACCAACCTCGGAAAGCCTAAATCCAACAATCAAACATACACTTCTAAAATTCATTAAGATATAATCGGTCGTCATCTAATTGATTAGTCCTTAACTGCATAACCTTTAATCTGTGTCAGTTATTATGTTCTAATAAGTTAGTTTTGACACTATAATTTTAGGTTTGAAGTTGAGTCAAATTTAAAAGCTTACATAATTTAGTAACCATGATGCTTATAAAGTATATAATTATACTTTCACTTTAATTCAAATAGAATCATTTAACCAATCCTCACATTGCATGCAATGTATGTTAGTTAATGAAAAAATATACGCAATGCCTTAAATTATATGAACCGTCCGATCAAATATGATAGTTATAGATGATTCAACGGTGTATAACTATGTAACCATGATTCTTATAAAATCTGTGCTAAGTAGAGACTCAAGAGTAATGTATGCTTTTGATGAATACCATTGATAGTGGAACGTCACACTACCTACACAAAACTAACACCGAACAACCCTTGAAGATTATGAGTATAAAAAGAAAAATAATATATTTCTACAGGAGTCAAATTAAAGAAGCAGTGTGTGGAGATAAATGTACTACTAAATTATTCTAGAAATGATCATAAGCTCTGCAAGCCGTACCTTTTTGCGCACAATCAATGGTGTCCATATTTTTTCCAAAAATAAATTAAGAATATATTCAAACCTAAAACTACAACTCTACATCTGCACACCACTAATAGAAAGAACAAAACAAAGTTCCCAATTTTTTAACACATTCATGATACACCTAACACGTCACCTACGTAAATATTATATATATACAACTAACTTATAACAACAAAAACAAAGCAATGCTTTAGATGCTGAATGGCGATGATCATTGTGCTCTATTAATAAGCACTTCCATCATTTGCATGCATATAACATACTTGGGAGTTTAAAAATATAAATACATAAAAATATAAGTCTGGGTATGCATAATTCAATCTCCCCACGCCCCCCCCCCCCCCCCCGCAAAAAAATAGAAAAAAAAACGAACCTGCTATACTCACAATGTAGCTTCTTATGTTTGTAGCTACATTAAGAATATTACAATATACATATATATACATTAAAAGTCCAAGGTCTCTATAATTGGCATAAGTATTTAATCGTCAAAAGAGGTGTATAATACGGTAATATTGTATCATTTTTTCCAAATGTATGGGTCCCAAAGTGAAGTTGTAATTATTGTCAATTGCGTATGTAGTCGTTTTAGCATCTAAGTACGTTCAATTTGATGAATAGTACTTATGTGGAAGATTCGTAGCTTTGAAAAAAATAGTGAATTCAACAATTGACTCTAGTGACTAACATTGATTCACTGCTTAAATTTTTATTATGTTTAAGTGTTTAAATTATTTAAATAAAAATAAAATTAATTAATAATACATCCCTTATATTTATTATGTCGGATATCCATTAATGACATGAATAATTGTTGGAGTTTAGATAAAAATAATATATCTCATTTGATATATCTATAATCTCTATTAAAGACTGCAAGTGCATTCTAAATTAATTTACTTAATCTTGCACCTATTAGCAATAAATTCTTAACATTATTAGTTGAGTAGAACTTAAATTTTACATTATTGTTTGAGATGTACGGGGAATTTTTCATTTTAACATTAATTAAAATGTCTCCATGAGCCCTGAGTGATGCTCTGCGTACTTCACCCCTCTGTTTGACTTTGATGACATTTATGATTGATTTGTTTTATAGCATTATTTTTTTACTGATTAATTAATTATACTGAATGAATCAGGAAATATTACGTTTTACAATTTACACCATCATATAATCAATTAAGATAGTTTCAAACAAGCTAAACTTTATTGTGGAATAGTGTGTTCATTTTCTCTCTTATATTTTGCGTTGTTTTGTTGAAAACGATTATGGTTAATTAATGTTCATTAATCTTCATATGTATCCAATTTCAATATAAAAATGGTATACGTAACTAAAATGTATCATTCTAAGATGATACAATTAAAAAAATTCAAAAAACAATTTACCAAAATTATTCTATGCGCTCAATTAGAATGTGTACCAAAATCAGTTAGACTTAAAGGTAAGTACAGTTACCTAAAAGTTAAAAATAAGCTTATATAATTGACATTAATGAAAAATGGTACTTATATTACCTAAAATATACCAAAAGAAGAAGAAAACATATCATAAAATCGTATAATACTATAATTTGTATTTTTGATAATTAATGAACGAAAAGCTTAATCAACCGTAACATTCCATTGTTTTGTTTTGTAAAATAAATGTTAACGTATAGTGATATATCCATTGTTTGCATATGTAACAAAAAAATTGTTTTGTAAAACAGATGTTAACGTATAGTGATATATCCATTGTTTGAATATGTAACAAAAAAAGAATTAGGAATAGGGGATGGTATACATAACATGAAGAGCGTAGAGGCTTCTTATTCAATATTACTATCATAGTTGTAAATAGCGGCACGATTATGGTATAGCGGCGCGTCGCGGCAGCACAGTCCTACACAACGTCACGATAAATAGCAACAAAAATAAGTGAATAACGGTAAATAGCGACGCAATAGTGAATTTTTTAAGTTTCGCCTCTATGAATTGCTCTATGCTAATCATAACTTTAATTGATATACATAAGATATATGTTACGGAGTATTAAATACGGAGTATCAAGCTTATATAAAAATAGAACAAGCATTGTTTGAACTTTGAAGAATAATTGAAGCAATTACCTACCCACTAAAGAAAGTAGTCTGACTGTATGAGTCGATTAAGGGGCTCGTTTAAAATGGATTGGGCTTAACCATGCTACAATATTGAGATAACGGACACCTCTGCCCATGATGAGTACATACTCCGTACGAGCATAATGTAATATATCTAGACATAGCAATCGAACCGGGCCCATCGAGCTATTTGGGGGCTTGGCCCGTTAGCCCGTTGAGGCCCACGAACAGCCCATGGTTCATTTATTATCGGATCATACCGGGGCCGAGGTATTGGGCCCCCAGGCCCCAGTCAGTTCGAGCCCTTTTAAAGTTGGCCGGGTCGGGTTCGGGGCCTCGTCTCCGGTACTAAACCGTACTCAGTTATCTTCACACGTGGCCACGTTTATTACAGGAATGTGTAAATTTATGTTTAAGCATTAGGCCATTTCCACCCAACGACCACCATTTATTAACTGAAAAGTTAGAGTAACAAAACATAGAACAAAATGCTTGTTTAACACTAAAATTAATAAAATGACATGAAATCCAAAACACATAAATACCATAGTTCAAACACGGAAATGAAAATACATTGACATCATAATTCATCGACGCCGCAAAGTCAATCATTTGTTCATAAGTTTAGCAAATACATTATCATAACAGAAAAGCACAATCATTCTTGTGTTTCTTCATCCATATCATCTCCTTGTACCGACGAAGGTGGTGGTGGTGTTGTATCTCTTCCCGCATCTGCATCATTCCTGAATGCATGGACTCCAACAATTATAGATCTGTCATGGATAATATAGAGGAGGAAGTGGATGACCCTTCTCCTAAATGTCAAGGAGGAATCGTGGCCAGGCTCCCGATATTGGTACCAGGAGGCAATGGCGTTCGTAACTGCATTGAATTCAGCATCATCAATTAAATCCCCCAAAGTTTTCAAATATCTCTCCCCACTTGAATACAAGTTATGCCCCACATATGACTACAGGTAATAAATAAGTAGCGCCTATCTTATAACTAGCATTAACATTGGTTTCCTAAAAGCGGTGGCTAGAAGTGTATGCTTATGGACGACCAACAAATGAGAGATTATCATGCCATAACCACATTCCTTTCTCTTTTTTGAATAAGCCATATGTTCAAGCATCATATGAGGAATATTGACGGGAGACTTATTCAAGATTGCCCATGTAAGGAAGGCATGTGGATAACTAAGTTCGGATGCTTGATTGTTGGTAGGCAATAGGATACTATTGACAATCTTAAACACTATCTTTTGCAAACCATTCAAATTAGTCTTATAAGCTAATTGGGCTTTCTCAGCATAACGTCCATTGTTTAAATAATTTGCACAATCGAGCATATCTACCGGCCAATTCACGGACCACCCTCTCTCCGGATAATCATGTACTCCCTCGGTACTCATCTTAAATACTCTAACCAAATCATTGATCGTAATAAACCCAAAGGGATATTCCATGAAATTAAGCGGCATTAGGTGATGCAGATTCATAAAATTGTTTAACCATTTCCGGATACCTACTACTATGAAAGTGAGTAATGAAAGTAAACTTTTGAAATTCTAAGAGGTCAACAATAGTGGTACCCGTAAGTATATCGGTGTCAAGAAATCTTTTCGATGTGAAAATCAGCAGCGAGGCGAGGATAGAGGCAGAAGAATTTTACTTCATGAATGGGTGGTGTCAATTTTAGAACATCAAGATCTAAAAGTTTATGACCTTGTAACGTTCAAGTTTCATCATGAAAAGACTGAACGTCATGAAGTTATCGTATATGTTGTCCATTGATATGGCATTAACGCTTGTGAGAAAAAATCTATTGTACATGAACTGTTTGTTTGACCGCTTGTATGTTTGAACTTTGAATAAAATGATCAATGTTTGTGTTTTTTAGTATTAAACGTTACCCCATTTTAATATAGCGTTGCCCGCGTTGCCATTTCAGCGTAGCTAAGCGAGTGCGGTTTGATTTGTGGCGGTACCACATTAAAGGCCCCGAGACCGCAGTTCGAACGAATAGGGGCCCAATAATAACTAATTAGGCGACCGTCTGGCCGTTGGGTCCGTCGGATTCGAGAGGTGGTCGATTCGGTTAGTTTCACCAACAAGCGGGCCCGTCCGCTGATTTGCCGTCTAAATCTACCCATATATAAAACGTAAGCATTAGACACGGTTACAAGGTATTGAGCATTGGAAGCCCGTGTTTTTGAAACCTTTTTCTATTATTCCACTTTTTCCCTTCTAATCAGTAATTGTTGCAACAAACCAAACAATGATTCTTCAAACCGTATTCCCCACACTAATAAGAGAGTGCGCTCTTTCTATTCATCTTCTTATATTCATTGTTGCTCCATGTTTTTGTTCCTATCCTCTAATAAATTTTCTTAAACATCAAGTAATATCTTTCTCTTTTTGATTTTTTTTGTTTATTATGGTTTTAATTATTCACTATAAAATAGTAACAAATGTATTATAAATATTGAATTGGTTATTATCTACTAATCGATGATGATTTTTATGCATTGGAGAACAAATAGTGAATTTCTTATGTTTGAGTTGTTGATAATAGACTAATCGAGATAATTATGTATTGGAGAACAGATGCAAATGCAAATGCAATCAACAAGATGAAAACTAAGCATTTGATTTCTTGGCCAGTAATCAAGTCTTCAGTTTATTACTTTCATATTCTAACTCCTAAATTTTATATGTTGTGAATTTTTCACCCTTCATAAACATTATATTCGTATGTTAATCATATAGTGAATAATATTTCAATCAATGTACATATGTTTATATCAAAATAATTAATATTTAAGAGTTTTTATTTTAATCTATATGTTCAAATATAAATTTTATTTTTTAATTATATCATGATGTTATATTTAAGTGTATGTAATTACACTATAACAATTATATAAAAATTTATGAAACAACATTTGAATAAAATTGCACAGATTAGACTGTACACAAATTAGTAGTAGTAATAAAGGCTCGAGCATATTGATTTTCAAAGAATTCAAGTTCCAATACTAACACACGCAAGCCTGTAATGTGAACTTTAATTGAACTTCTTGTGACATCAAATGCTTATCTCCTGACGTGTGAAGACTATTTACCATAATTTAACCCCTTATTATTCATTAGTATGACGATTTCATTTCTTTTTATGAAATAAAAACATAGCTAACTTTACAGTTTTACACTTTTACCATGTGGACAGTAGCCATATCTATTGAACTGCTAAGGTACTTACTATTCACTTTTTAAAAGTAAAACTAATAACTTGACATATTCGATAGGTGTAAAAATTAATTTAGGATTTTCATTTATATAAATTAAAAATCATTATAAATTCGGTGAGCATCATTAAAATCACTATTGGTACCTTACAAATCAAATGGAAGGTCAAATTCTTAATGAGATATAGATTTATAAAATAACTTCTCGGAGAATAGAATATTTTGTGCAAGTGTAGTGATAGTTTTTTCCTTTGTTATAGTATAGACATGTAATATAACAATTTTGACCCTATAAAATAGATAATTAATTGTATAATATATGATTGAAAATGATAAATTTGGAATATAATTTTTGGTGAAATCTAATAACTACTTATACCTATTTTCTTTATATCTTTCGTTAGTTGAAATAGATGATTTGTTTTTGAATGATTGTTTATTAATTTGAAAAGCTATATTGAGATTGTAAAAAGCTACATTAAAAATGTAAGATACATTAAATTATAAAAATTATATTAAAATTGTAAATAATTAAGCATTATAATTTTTTTTTTTTTTGAAAAACGGAGGGAATAGTATAGATATAGATCGACACATATGTAGTTTTTTAATGTACGTTAATAGCAAAAACAATAAAAAAGTGGATTCTATCTAAACCGGGAAAATCTAACTCCCACTTGTACCAGAACACAACGAAGGTAACAAAATTAACCCCCTTTTCCTCTTTACATTTCTCACATCTCCTTATTATTTCCATAATAATCACCCATTTCGATATTAATCAATTTAAAACTATATACAAAATTTTCTGGTATATTTTTTATTCACACATACCCTTTATATCTTCTGTTTATATCTGTTACTTTTATTATAATCATATTTGTTTTTTTATATATATCATTTATATGCTAAATTGTAACATGGTTTAATTTCTTATCAATTTATTTTTACATGTGCTAATGAATTGTTTATGTTACAGGGTTACAATTGTTTGTTCCTTTTGACAATTGGGTTTGATTTCTTGTTTTTTGAGCTAGGGTTTCATCTCAAAGGTGCCTTATTTCACTATTTAGTATCAAATTGATGTCATAGACATTTTAAGATCTTTAATTTAATTGATGGGTATGCATAAAGTTTCAATTTTTTCGATTTTCTGGTGCAATATTTCTCATTGTTTGTGTTGGTTGGTACAAGTTTTGAAATTAGTGTTGAGCATGATCATTTTCTTGTTTTGTAGTTGTCTTTTCGTCCCTAATTTTTATTATTAAGCTGTCCTGGCCTATAATATTTTGACTAATAAATTATTTGATGTTTAGTGCCTTTTATTGCACCTTTCGATCGCACTGCATATTTATAATGGAATCCAAGTTTTAAATGTTATCTTCATATTTTTCATGATTTGTATCTAAATTCTATAAGAAAGTGGATTGTTTTTGTTTTAATTTGACACATCTATTATTTTGCCTGCCAGTTGAATGGTTTGCTCTGCATTATAATAGGTCAGCAGTTAATTGTGATATTTAATTTTGAGCTCAAGAATCGTGCATTATATGAATGTAAGCACATGGTAATAGTGAGTTCTAGTAAGGTTTGTTATAGTTTGCAGCAGAGAAAAGGTTAGTATATTTTTAGGATTGCAATAGATTTACTATTATTACTAGTAAGTTGTGATATGTGTAATGTTTATGTTTTCATGCTTAAACTTTGAAAAACCCACTGTTTGAGACCCTTTAAGTCTTTGACGCCTTTCTGAGTTTATGTCATATATATGGTATATTGTAATTGTAAGGATATTTTTGTTTAAATCTGTGTTTTACTGAGATTTCTGAGTTGGAACAGGATAATGAGTGTCTCTGGGCATTTCTTTTTTTGAATTGGTAGGTGAAAAAGATTTATGATTAGACAATCAGAAGTATGTCGACAGAGTATCCTGTTCTTGATAACCGGCCAATCAATAAGTGGAAGGTGACAGAGTTGAAAGAAGAGCTTAAGAGAAGGAACTTGACAATTAAGGGGCTGAAGGATGATTTGGTGAAACGGCTGGATGAAGCAATTCGCATCGAGAGGGAAGCTAATGAGGCAGAAGACTGTAAGGGACCTGATGGTGGTGATGTGGGGAATTTTGAAGATGTGAAGGCAGACAGTAGTGGTGTTAACTTGTCCGAAGGTGGTTGGGATCATGACAACAAGGAATTGAATCAGATTGATCAATTTGTTGTGAATGAGATGTACTTTGATGATGTCTCAACTAAATGTGATCCTGCAAAATTTCTGGAGCAGGAGCAAGTTTTCGTCCCTAGTTCTACGACTATAGCTAGTGATCAATCATATATTGTTACTTCTTCAACCACAAGTGATTTTGAGAATAAGATTTCCCAGATTACATCAAGTGAGAGGGTTCTTGTTTCTGAAAATGCGGGAAAGGGAGATGATGTTTTTGAATATCCCAAGAAAGATGCTTTTGGTACTTCTGCTGCAAGTAGCGTTGAGGTTCTGGATAGTAAGGTTACATCATTCATGAAGACTGACGAAGATGAAGCAAATATAGACAGCAAAGAAGTTGAGGTTAAAGATTTAAACCCGAAAACAACTGTGGAAGACGATGAAGTGAAGGCAGAGAACAAAAGTTTAGAATCATCTGATGCGGCTGCTGGCCATAACAAAGCTCATTCGAGTGACCAGGTATATGGTGAGGTCAGCGCTAACTTAGGGTTTAAAGTAAAGTCTGAGTCATTTTCTACTGATACTTTAACTAATAATAAAAAGGAACTAAAGGATAATTTGAATGCTGATAATGTGCAATTAGAATCAGAATTTGTTTTGCAAGAAATGGTGCAGCCATTATTCGGCAGAGACACTCGTGATGGTGGCACCATTTATCTATCTGATGATCTAACATCCTACAGTAACCAAACTTTGAATGGAGTAACTGGTGATGGACCTAAAAATTTTGAATTTAGTGAGAAAAATGATAACGAAGATAAGGTTGATATTCCTGTGGTTGGGCATGGTTTTTATAATGAGGCCACGAAGAAGGCTGTGGATGCTAATGTGCTAAACCAGATGGACTCTGCAAAAGATGCAAGTCCAGTATATTTGGTATCACCTCAGAAAACAGAACCTTTTGTTGAAGAGAAATCTAGTAGTGCAATTTCTGGAGAGGAAAGTAACCTACAAGGTAGTCTCGGTCATTTACTTCTCTTCTTTATCTGGCATTCATTCTTATCTAGTAGTTTATTATTTATTTGGTTATATTCTCATCTCCGTTGATTTTTGTCCATATTTCCTTATTTTCTACATATAGATGGTCATGATTTTAACAAGACCCTTGATGTGATGGATGGGGATCTTCTGGAAAAAGTAAACCTTGACCAATCTTCTGCTGATGAAATGGATGAGGATACTTTGGATACTAAACTTGTTGACTCTGACCTTAATTCCTCTAAATTGGATGAGTCGAATAAAGAACCCGGTGCTGGCGTGGGCGAAGATTTGCATCATATTACCTCAACTGACAAGTTGCAATTATCTAATGATCAGAAGGAAAGTGTTGCTGCTTTGTCTGAGAAAAGGAAGTTGCAAGGTACACCAGTATTTCACCCTTTCATGACCATGTCACTAGCTCCTTATAACGGATCAATCGGCAAAAGTTTATATTGATGACAGCTATTTTTTTGTTATTGCATCGTGCATAATTAATTTAGCAATTGGATTTATTGAAGATAAATAGTTACTGTAATTTGAACATGGCCCTCCCTCAATCACCTAATTACTATGGCCCTCCCTCAATCACCTAATTACCATGGCCCTTTTACTTGAATTAGCAAGACTGTAAATGTACTTCACCTTTCAATGTTACATTCATTGAACATAGCCCTCCTCCAATCACCTAATTACCATTTCCTTGATCCCTCTTGGTGTTGGGAAAAGATTCTATTGACTTATTATGTTTTCAAAGAAATATGGAAGACAACTGTTTGGCCGAAATTTATAATACTTGAGAATTATTTGGAGACTTCAGCTCGTCTTTGTAGTATTCTTTTTTGTTGGAGGGGGTTCCTTGTCTAATAATGGTTTGCGTGTTCAGTTTTTTTATATACACATTTCTTATTTGGCATAGTTTTGATTCACTCGTTGTATAGTAGAGTAGTTGGATGGAAATTAATGCCCTTATGAGGGGAAGACCATCAATTTTGATGTGATTAATTAGTTCGACCTTACTAGTCTCATAGAGACTGACTTAATAGTATTATCATTGTTAATTTCCCCCATGTTATCTTTAGTTTCTTTCCCCTACTTATCTGGTCGAATAACATTTTGAAGATACTACTAAGTCCGGGAGTAATGAACCCCTTAAGAGGCAGAGGAGATGGAATGCTGAAGGCCAGAAAACAGCAGACATCATGAACTCTGAGACACCCAGGGAACGTGTTGGTGAGTAACCATTCTGGTTATGAAAGTTGACATTCCTATATTTATCATATCACAATGAATGTTCAAGCGTTCTGATATTCTGGATTGAACTATTTTGACTGCTTTCAAACATTTGTTAATTTCTTTTTTCTATGTATATGCAGTTCCTATATCAGATAGAACACCCACTACTTCTCTCAGAATTGATAATTTTGTGCGCCCTTTTACATTAAAAGCCGTGCATGAACTCCTGGAAAAAACTGGAAAAGTCAGCAATTTCTGGATGGATCACATTAAGACTCATTGCTATGTTACGGTAACAAGCCTGAAAATATTATCATGACCTTAGAGTAATGTTAGAACTAACCTGGCCAAGGTTAGTTTCTCTCTTTCTATAAGTCCATCTGAAAGAAGGTATATTTTCACACATATGTGCAGTTCTCATCTGCTGAGGAAGCCATTGAAACTCGAAATGCCGTTTACAACCTTCAATGGCCTTCTAATGGAGGGCGCTTGTTGGTTGCTGATTTTGTTGATCCTGAGGAAGTGACATTGCACGTAGAAAGTCATTCCCAGTCTTCAGGGCCATCGACAAATGCCAAACCTTCAACAGCTGACGTTCAACCTCTTGTGCAGCCTGCGGTACCAACTCTCCAGCAGGTTCCCAAGCAGCCCCAAGAGCCTCAGCATCCACTATCCCGCGTACCACCTGCTAGAGACCCTTCTGCAGTTAAAGAGCGGCTACTTAGGGTGGCACCGCCAGTTGATGATCAAGCTGAAGCACCCATGCCCACCTTGGACGATCTGTTTAGGAGAACCAAAGCTACCCCTCGAATTTACTATTTGCCATTGACTGACAAAGAAGTTGCTGCAAAAGCTTCAAGGCAGAAAAGGGATAGGCAGTAATGTTCCATCTTGAACTAATGAATGCTATTTGAAAAAGTATTGCTGAATAAAGTTCTAGCTATATCTTTGAGACAGTTATTAGTCGCGTAACTTGCTTCTGTTAGCTTGGTGAATTGGCATACTCCACTTTAGGTTGAGACTGGAAGCTCATGCATTATCTTGTTCCTCATTCTGCATTTGAATAAGGTCCCATTATTTTATGTCAGCTTGTATGTGGTTATATGTTTTCATTTGTGGAGTGTGATAGACTGATAGAACTTGGTGTTTGTTGATAATGAAACCATGTTGATAATGAAACCAAGTTTTGGTAGTTGACGTTTTAGGGGTTATGAAAGCAACCAATAAAATAGCGTCATAGATCACTTGACAGTAATGTGTCATTCCTTACGCATCTACTCATACTCATAATTGAGTAATTGGTTACTTTAAATTATGAAATAACGAATACATTATTTATGCGTAAACTTCTTATTAATGTATGATCTAATTCGTCATCAATTGGAATAGAGGATCCAAGTAATTCTCAAAATTCTAATGATTTCAGCAAAACATATATTTTACTCGATGTCAAAACCAAAATCATCAAGAAAATCAAAACATGATCGAGTGTTGAAACTTAAAAGTAAAGTATGTAACGTAAACATCAATTGGAGAAAGATATCGAGTAACATAAATTAATTCATGGTAAATAGTAGGATCAATGGTGGATAGTAGGATCAATTAATAGAGAAAATCTGCAATTCTATGCTGTCTTATCAAGAGTGAAGCATATCACCTATAATTTTCATTAAAACTATGCATAATCGATCAGGCTTCTGGAGAACAACCAGCTAAGTGGAAGTATCCCTAATACCTCCGGACTTGTTCAGGTCTGAAAGTTAATGTAAGTTTTTTTGTTGAATGGGCGACATCCTAACAGTTTTCACAATGTTAAATTTTGTTGGATGTAACCGGTTTTCGCAATGTTGATTTTATATAAAATATTTGGAAGAGGTTCTTTAAGCTTTGACATATGTCATGGCAGTCAGATTGTGATAATTCATTGTCGGGACCTACACCTCAAATATCAATGAGCTTAGTGAGTTCACGGACCAGTCGCAATGGCGTTTCTTAGAGCGATTAAAGCGAAATCGAAACAATAAAGAAAACTATTTCTTATAAAGGAGTGGGGGTTAGTCGAACCATATGAAGGGATAGATGAGATAATTCTCTAACTTCAAAAAGTTAGAAGAATTATGAGTAAATTTCTTCTAAAAAAATTAGTCTATTTATATGCATCAAATGTCCACTATTTTAGGCTTTTATGAAAATTTAGACAAAACTCTTACACCTCACTTTCTATGTGTTTTTTAGTCAACTACAACAAGGAGAGGGGGAGTTCCAATTTCATCTCACTTATTATTCCTTAAATAAAATTACGTAAAATTATAGAATTATGTTTTTGAAGAAGATTGGAATCCACCATCCTCTTACATGTCTTGGTCGACCATATCCCTAATCAGGGACTTCGATTTTAGATCTCGAATGTTTCTTTCATATTTCACTTTAAGCAGGAAGTTATAATACATATTATTATTAGTTCGGATTCTTTGTTTGTGTGTGGCCTCTTGAGACGGATTGGCCAAAGTAATATATTCACATATCTGCTTGAATATTATATTAATATATAGATCACGAGCGGACCTATATTACATAATACTAGCCGAATATTATATTAATATAGATCGTAGGCGAATACTATTAAACAATCGTGACTCCCAATGTCAATACTTTAAATCCTAAATATTAATTGTCTAACAATTAATATATATTGAACTTATAGTTTTGAATGTTTATTTGGTTGTCCAATCTAAATTGTTCAACGGACATTTTATGAGATCGATTATCTCATATTTAACATCTTTTGAAGAAAAATTATAGATTGTTTAAGTGAGATTTTGATGGGCTTAATTGCGATTCAAACCTATTTTAGGAGAAAGTGATAAATAAGATATAAATAGAGATTGAGATTAAAAGGTGAAATGCAAACAGTAATATTGAATTCCTTTTAAATATTTACACATTTGATCGTATATGTTCGAGGAAGCTTTGTTTTCCATTCGATCAAAAATGACCTTTTTACCATAGATGTTTAGAAAAGTACACCAGTACTTTTCGTTATAACAGTCGAATCTTTTATTTTGGCCAAGCGGGGTAAAATTCCCAAATTCATTTTGATGTTCTTTTCAATTTTAATAAAATTTCAGTAAATATCTATTTTTCAATTATAATGTATTTTTATAATATTTTTATTTTATTTAAATAGGCCCAAATATGAATATGTTATCTCGAAGTTTCATTAAAAATTAAAATTCTCACAAAATGAGGTTTGGGTGAATTTTATTAGAGTAAAAATATTTTATTAAGAGGGATTGAATAATATTTGAATTTTTGCTACCACGATCAAAAAAATTAAACGGAGTGTATAATTTAAAATGCTTGAAATATATTTCTACTGAATATTTGGACTTTTAAATAAAATGGTTCATAATTTATTATTTGAAAAAATATGTAAAAAAATCGAAACAGTGGTTAATTGACAATTGTAATTATCTCGTGCGTCGAAATTTTTCAAGTCATTGTATATTGAGATTTATATGTAGTAATTTAAAAAAAAATTCTAATCATTCAATCTCAAAATGTTTGATAATATCTACAATATTTATCTTTTAGTAAGACAAAAATATATTATGTAACAAAATTTTGAGGATATATTATGTAACAAAATTTACAAACTCAAATGGTTGTTTGAAAGTAATGTATTTTTGAAAGGGTAGGCAAATGTACCGTTTCTATGAATTCAAAAAACAAAATTTTTAGGATGTTTACTTAAATAAATTTTAAATTTTTAAAATTTTTTAATCATGTTTGACCTCAAACCCGAAAACATCTTCATGCGATACATATGGACCTGACTCAAGATCGGTGACGGTCTTGCCCGGTGACTAATTATAATTTGATAATTTTATTTGTTGTGAATATCTTAATAATATCACAACTCTTAAGCTTTTAGAGCTCCCATTGAGCAACTTTGTTTTGAAAATTATAGACCTTTTGACAAAGTAGGGAGGTGGTATACTTTCGGATGAAATAGTTAATGACAAATGGATGATACCAATGCTAGGAAACTTGTTGAAAAAGATCCAATGTAGGCGTGGGTGCTGCAGTCTTCTTTATGCTAATTTTTCATTCAATTAGTTATTGAATTGGAATTGTGAATCACATCTAAATTTAATATGAGTAGATATTAATAAATCAATATGTGAGATTAGACATCACTTTCACTGATGAGTCATCAATGCCAATGTTAAAGAATTCAGATCTACTTATTTGCCAAACTCGATTCAAATATTGCATTCACTTTATATTTATCTCATCCTTCAGAATGTTATCACTCAGAGACTCAGAAACATCAGCTGGTTGTGTACGTTCACTTGAAACATCAACACATGTGGCTACAATATCATGGCAAGCATATGTGCCACCAACTATTTTCTCACATTCATCCAATAATTGGACATAAAATGTTCCCCTAAATGTAGAAGCATCTCAAAAGCATGTGATGCCAAGGGGATATATGTTACAAATTAAAGGGTGGAATAACTAGAAACACTGGTCGGATGGCAATTGGCTTGGAAGACTAGTGATAGAAAAGAAAGGAGTTTAGTACGAGGAACAAACAGAGTATTTTGCATGCTAACTGACAATGTACATGCCATATTTATACTCCCCAAAGTCGGTGGAGCTTATTAGACAAAAGATTATTTGACACTTTCTGTTGATAGCTAAATCTAACATTAGCTTACAAGACTTTCTAAATACTATCTAATAATAATCTAGAGTATTCTTAATAATTTATTCATTTCTAAATATCTAGACAATATGTAGATATTTTAGGAATTTTCTAAAAAAAAACATTACATTTTTAACATTCTTCTTTAATGCTTTTTATTCGTACATCCAATTAGTGTCCGCATCATTTCAAACTTTGGTATTGGTATGAGAATATTTTGATTTTGATTTTTCGTTATTGATGATATCTTTGACATTTGTTCGAAAGTAGTTATCTCCTTAATCTCAGCATATGCAACATCCATGTATTTCTTATTTGACTTCTTCTCGTGCTTGGATTATATTATTTCGTGTTGTTCTTACATTTGAAGTAACTTGTCTCTTACGGAGTTTGTATACTCAGGTGCTCCTGATGCTTCTAGCTTAAATATAACATCTATCTCTTCCGATTGTTGATCTGCTATAGATTTTGGTTTCTCTGATTGTGTCGATCACCACTATCTTGGGTGACTCCTCCTGCCAATTTATCTTGTAACTTCTCTTCTAATTCATGTGTATCTAAATGAGTCTCATTTATGGGCAACACTATACACACGAGAATAGAAAGTAACTTTTGAAATGATAATTTTACTTAATGAAACTTACCAACTACTATATACTTGTGATATCGGAGGCAAAATAATTAAATTTTATGTCCCAGTATTTGGGTGTGTGTATAACACCTCAGCTCATTTATTCACCATGAAGATGTTTTACCGAAAATAACATTTCGTGAGACATGTCTTATTTGTGTTTGGATAACAACATCTCCAATTCTCCATCACAATAACCCAAACAAAATAATTGAGGTCCAGATTCAATAAGCTGGACCCAATGGGCGTAATTAACCTTGTATATAAATTGTGATATCGATGAAACCTAGTTCCTCCATCTCCTCCACAATGGTGACCACTGGCAAGAAAACGGTACAAACCTACATTTAATAACTATATCAAATAATAATAATAATATTAATTGGTACATTTAGTATAATTTTTTGTGTGCAGAAGAAGACTCATGAGAGCATCAACAGCAGATTGGCACTTGTAATGAAGAGTGGGAAATACACTCTTGGTTACAAAACTGTTCTCAAAACCCTCAGGTCTTCCAAAGGTAATAAACCATTTTTTTATATTTCTATTTTTGGCTGAATTTATACTTAAAAAAATGTTTGTAGGGAAGTTAATTTTGATTTCCAATAACTGCCCCCCTTTGAGAAAGTCTGAGATTGAATACTACGCTATGCTTTCCAAGATTGGAGTTCATCATTACAATGGAAGTAAGTTTTATTACATTTGGATATTATTAACAGACAATTTATTTGAAATTTGAGTTTATGTATCTGGGTTGGGTTACTAGTATTTTGACACTGCTTCGATGACGTGGAAACTTTGACCTTAAGTATTATATATGCTATAGATAACTGTGTTAATTATATGTATGTGTTATTCGGTCTTCTTTCTTTGTGCACGTATACTTATGTTTCATTATATCCGAACGATTAATCTGTGTAGTAATTAGTGCATTTTTTCGAGAGGCTCGTGGTGTTGCTCTCTTGATGGAATTTGTGTGCAGTATACTTATGTTTGTGGTGAAATTTGATTGTGAATTACGGAGTACATTATCAGATATCTTAAATTAAGGTGGTTTAAGTTTTTTATTAGTTTGGAAATGCCTCATGTTTCATGTATTTATAGGAATTTGTACAATAGTTTGTGAACTGGACTATAATTGGATAATTTAAATATAAAACATAATTCCCTAAAAATATACTTGTACATGATATCTAACGAAAGCATTATTCTTGATTGAAGCTTTTTTCCTCTTTTGTTAAGGATGGTCTGACGAGACTCCATAGTGGGATGTTTTGTAGATGCATAAATTTTGTTTCCTTATTGTTTGTTTGTAATTTTTTAACGGGATTCTGTTGGTTCGCCATACTCATGTTCTCTATTTCTAGACAATGTTGATTTGGGAACTGCCTGTGGGAAGTACTTCCGAGTGTCATGTCTCAGCATAGTCGACCCAGGTACATTATTCAGCTAAATCTTCATGGTATTATATGCAGAAATAATTAAGCTATTTCAGTTGGCTCATATTTGTTTTCAACTTTTTAGGTGATTCGGATATCATCAAGTCCCTTCCTGGAGAGCAATAAGGCTGCGATTGAATACACACTGAAGACGTAGCAGAAGTATGTGTTGTCTGGAGGATGACGATTTCTCAATTTTTATCACTTCTTTGTTCTACAAACCACAATGCCTAGATTCCCTTTTTAAATGTGTGTACTTTAGTTTTGTTTATGTTGAAACATGAGTTGATTCTGGATGCTAAATTTTGTATGCCAACGAGCATTTCTTATTAAAGCGATGGTTGTCGTCATTTCGTTCATCTCCTTTCCAGTTTTTAGGCCTGCAGAAGTTCTGGAATTATCACATTGTCTAGCCATTTAGTTTCGAGATTGTAGTAAACGAAAACTTCTAATTTTTTTGAAGTTGTTACTATACCTAATTACTAGTATGCCATTTCACTTAGCAAATAAGCTTATTCATTAGAGGATAAAGATGAGTTTAAACACAATACTTAAATATCATGCTTAAGGTCTCGTTCTCATATGCTTAATGAGAAGGACGCTTTACCATTGGATTAATTTGAGTTCCTCAACTAGTTCATCACATCACTTACACAGCCAAAGAATGCTTTCCCATACATGAGAAGGTTACATTATAATTTGAATTTGTCCAGAAAAGTAGTAACCTAGTTAATGCTATAAAATTTCAAACTACAGGGATCTACAGCATATATTTAGGTGGTGACGGATCGGGTGACTCGTTTATTATTTACACTGACAAAATTGCTACTTTACTTCTCGGGGCAATAGCTGATCATTGCTGGCGTATGCTGGCTTGCCACTCAGCAGCAGGGGAATCCCTGCACCAATGCTGAAAGATTTTCGGACCTGATCGAATTATGTCCTATGGAGAATGATCCATTGCAGTACCTGTTGGTGAACGATTGAAAGGAACGAGTTTTCTTGAAGCACGAACGTTCTTGAGAGTCATTTTAAGCTTTTGTCTATCACCTTCCACTTCTGCGAACTGTAGACTTAGTTGAGAGTACCTATCATGCATCTCTTTCAGTTCATTCTCCAGTGTAGCATATTTCCCTTTGAGTTCCAACATTTCTCTGATCAGTTCATTGATATCTCTGAAACTTTTTAGAACTGCGGCTTCATCGGTATGTTGCTTCAGAAATGAACTGAACAACAATAGAGCAAATTACTATCAGTCCTTATGTTCCAAATTTACGTGCCGAATACATGATTCGTTTCAGTTCCAGAAAGAACTTTAACAAATCCTGGAAGAAACGTGAGGTTTTTTATTGTGACATGGTGGATGGTTTGACATAATCATATCTATAGAACAATAAACGTATCAGACAGATGAAAGAAAGGTTATTGTTCTATAGATATGATATACCAATGTGAGACAAAGGTCCTCAATAATTTTAGTAATATGAAGTGAATAGATTGATATGATCCTGAGGATTTCTCAAAGAGATGTTACCAGTAGAGCTACCACGACTAAAGTTAAACAGAATATAGAGAGCAGTAAGTCACTGTTCTCTGTGTGAATTGACCTTATAAGCACACCAGAAAAAAGGTTATGAATCTCACACAACATATTTAGATTCAAGTTATCAGCATTATCAGAACGAAGCTGTATAAAATATAAATTACCTCTGGAAATGGATATTTGATTTATTTTTTGCCCTTAATGATTCAGCAAGCTCAATTTCCAGAGCCAATACTCTTTCGAGTGCATTTCCACTACTAGCGATCTCATCAAGTAACGGAAACATATTTCTTAACTGTTCATTAACCTTCCAAAAGAAATATGAAATCCTTTAGTGACAGAATAGTATAGAGTTATCTATCATAGGAATATTATTTCACCTACCTTATGTAATTGCACAATCTCTCCCTTTAGGACATGCAAATCTGGGTTGATCTCTTCGCCGTTTGAGAGAAAGGAATTCTCATTTTTCATTCGTTCAAGCTGGAAGTGTAAAATGAGTATTAATGATAAATTACTTCATCCATCTCAAGTTCTGAACCAACAATTTCCAAATAAAATAGCAATAAAAAGAGTTGTGCTATAACTAATTACTGCAATTTTTAACATTGACCCTTTGTTGGGCAGGAAATTACCTCTTCATGGAGGTGCTCCATGCTTGACCTCAACTTCATTGTTTTAAGATGTGTTTCAGAAACATCCACGGGACTTCCAAGATGTTGTGTATCTCTTCCAGAAACAACATTTCCATTTGTTCCAATAACGTTAGTTGCAGTTTCCTGTAAAAAGAATCATGCAAACAAAGATTAGAAGCCAAAGGATGAAATGAATGTCTGATGCTGATAACTAAAGGATAGCAGCATTGCAGTAAATTCATACATGAACCCTGTTCAGTGACATGCTGAAATTCCAATTTTGGTTCTAGCATATACAACAATAAAAAATAACTTAATCATTGAATCGAATCTTCATTAGTTGCCAACATAGTCCCTCTTCAGGCTACACTCTACAGCTTTAACTGCCAACTTGATTTCCATTCTCAGTCAAAGAGGATCACTTTTCTACAAGCTTTAACTGTTTGCATATTTTCCATGGGTTACATTTGGATTATTTAACATAAAATGTAAAATAAAAATAAAACATGAAATTGATTGCCTTTAAAACTGATACAAAATAAGAGCAAAAGGAAACCAAATTGAATACCTGGACACCTGGCCTTTTCAAAAGGGAAGAATCACCATCATTATCTTCCTGCTGAACTGTTCTGGCAGATGTAACTTCTGCCAGTTGTTCTTTGGTCCTGATCAGTTCAACAGCAACTTTATTCTTCTCTTCCTTGCATTCTCTTAAAGAGGCTTCAACTTTCCCTTTTTCTTCCTTGCAGCATTCAAGTGACAAAACAGCACATTCCAATGTTGTCTTTAGCTCATCATACGCTTTGATTTTTTCACAGTTGTCAAAAAGAGCTGACTTCAGATCAGCTTCAAGTACCATGAGTTTGCCTGATAGCTCTTCATTTCTTTTTGACAGCAAGGCCTCAGACTTTCTCCTATTTTCAATTTCATCGATGGCATCTTGTAATTTAAATAGCATTTCTTCCCCATGCTTTCTTGAAATGGAAACCTGTTGCCTCAGTTCTTGAAGTCGTGTCTCATACTGCTCTTTGATGAAAGCTATTCTCAAGGATTCTTGCACAGCTGGTGGCCCATCGGGTTCTCTTTTCTCACGTGAAGAGTCAGCTTCAACTTTGTCCTTGAGCTCTTTGAAATGCAAGGACAAATTCTTAAATTCCTCAGTCTTCAAAACCTGTTCGGACAACTTGAGAGTAAGTTCACGACAACGGTTCTGCAGCATCTCTATTTCCTTATCACTGTTCTCTATACTTTCACCCTGTTCAAGAATTTTTTCTTTTGATACTATCATCATGGTTTCAAGCTCATTGTTAGATAGCATCAGGAAGTCAATCTCTTCTCCAGAAACAGCCAGCGAGTTCTTCAGCTGATCGACCTCTAGAGCATGCTGATTAATGCCCTCTACATAAGCAGCTTCTTTTTCTGTCAACCTCTTCTGGAAATCTTCAAGCTTAGTTTCGATGTTATTATAGGCATTATGTTCTGCAACTGAGGCTTCTAAATCAGACTTCAAGGATTTCAGAGTCTGACTCAACTCTGCATTTCCGTCTCTGCAACATGCTTCACTTGCAAGTGAATCCTTTAATCTAGCCTCTACCGCATTATACCTTTTCTGAAGATCCTCATATTCAGATTCCAGGACTGCCATCTTCATCTGGTATTCTTCAAGCTTAGCCCTGATGCCATCACAAGCATTGTGTTCAACAATTGAAGCTTCTAAATCAGATCTCAAGGATTTCAGAGTCAATGCCAACTCTTCATTTTCTTCTCTGCAACGTGCTTCACTTCCAATAGAATCATGTAGTCTTGCCTCCACCTCATTCTTCCTTTCCTGAAGCTCCATATAATCAACTTCTAGGGCTGCCATCTTCTTCTGGTGTTCTTCAAGTTTAGTAGTGATGTTTTCATAAGCATCATGTTCGGCAACCGAGGACTCTAGATCAGACCTCAAGGATCTTAAAGTTATTGTCAAGTCCGCATTTTCTTCTCTGCAACATGCTTCACTCACAAGGGAGTCATTTAATCTAGCCTCTACTGCATTATGTCTTTTCTGAAGCTCCTTATATGCAGCTTCCAGGACTACCATCTTTGTCTGGTATTCTTCAAGCTTAGCTGTGATGTCATCATAAGCATTATGTTTTGCAGCAGAATCTTCCAAATTAGATCTCAAGGATTTCAAAGTCATCATCAACTCGGCATTTTCTTCTCTGCAACGTACTTCACTTGCAAGACAGTCATTTAATCTAGCGTCTACCTGATTGTGACTTTTATGGAACTCTTTGAGGCACTCATCTGATACCTTAATCTGCTGTGCAAACTCCTCCTGCAAGATTTGACAGTGCGTACGAAGAATGGTAAATTTGACATCTGAAGCTATCAGGTACTCGTCCATTTCTTGCAGTTGAGTTTGCAAATGGGGAATACAAGATGAACCTTCTTGAAGTTTTTCCAAACTCTCTTCATGCTGCAATAGAAGACGATTGAGTCTAGAATTTTCCATTTCAAGATCTGAACATTTCCGTACAAAATGTCTCATTTCAGCTAGTTGCTGGTCGCACTCAAGTAATTTTTCTTGAGCTTCCTCCAGTTGTGAAGTTAATTTTTTCACGGAACTCTCAATATTCTCCTTGGTGGTTCTCTCCACATGCAGTTCATCACTCAGACTGCACATCATACCATCATGCTCGGCTTTTAGCTTGATAGATTCTTGAACTCTGCCCTGCAAATGCACAGTCAGACTTTCCCTCTCCTGTTCAAGATCACGAATGGTTGATTTACTCCACTCTAGTTCCTCTGAAAGGAGCCCAGTCTTCAATGTTATTTCTTGGAGTTCAGCTTCAAATATTCCAACAACAGCCAAAAGCTCTTTCGTCTGTTCCGCATGCTTATCTTCCACCTCAAAAGTTGCATTAAATATATTGGCAACAGATTCAAGATTAGATTGTAGTTTTCTGTCAAGAGCATTGACACTTTTGAACTTCTGCGACATAGAGAGTATTTCTGATCTTGCAGTTCTCAATGAGACCTCTTGAGAAACTCTCTCGCCATCAAATATTTTCTTCTCTTCCATCAATTCCAGAATCTTACCACATGCAGCATGCTGAATTTCTTCTAACTGCGTAATAGTGCCTTCAAAATCATCTGGATCCGAATTACAATTAGAAATATTTAGGCCCTTATATTGCTGTTGGTAAGACACTATTATACTGGCCAACTTGTCTTGCACAAAACTTAGTTTTGTCTGAAGATTATCTTTCGTAGAAGCCAACTCACCTAACCTAGCTTTAGAAGTTTCCAACTCCTCCTTTAAAACCAATATCTCATTCTGCAATGTAACATTCTCTAGATTTCCTTGTTTCCAAAGGCCAGACAGCTCAGTTTTCTCTGCACAACAATCGTCGTATTTTCTTTGATTTCCTTCTAAATCAGAGACCTTCTGAGCAAGAAAACTGTTCTCTCTTACAACATTATCACGATTTTCTTTCAGAGAAGCCAACTCACTTGTTTTTATTTTGTAGGTTTCCAATTCTTCCTTCAAAATTGAAAGTTCAAACTGCATCCTAGCATTTTCTGTGTTTTCTTGTTTCAACAGATTGGACAGCTCATTTTTCTCCGCACAAGAGGCTTCATATTTTCTCGAATAAGTTTTGCTTTCTGTAATGATTCCTTCAAATTCGGACATCTTTTGAACAAGGAGACTGTTCTCCCTTTTAACATTTTCCAGATTGGTTTCTAAAGTTTTGTTCTCCATAGCCATATCTTTGAACTTCACAACACAACCAGCTTTGTAGTCATTCAATGATTGAATATTTTCCATGGCAGACTGCAACCTTATAGTTAACTGATCTTTGGCAATGTTTGAAACATCTAAACAATGTGCCAGGTCATCAGATTTCTCTTTCATTTGACCTATATCAACATCTGCTTCCCGCAAAATTTCTTCAAGGGTCTTGGAGAAAATGTCCAGGTGTAGATTGGCAAATTGCATTTCACTGAGTTCTTCTTCAACCTTTTGATAAAGCACTTGCTGCGAGCAGAGAGATTCCTTCAAATCTTCCAGAAGAATATCCCCACCCGATGGCGGTTTCTTGATGCCTGTATTTTGATGCTGACACTGCAACAAAGTTGCAGCTTCTGCATCCTCTGCATTTTGGCAGGTACTAAGGTACCCTGCACTTTCTATCCGTGCAGACTCTGGGAAAGCTTGCTTGATGATATTTTCATTGATCTCAAACATAGAAACAACCTGCGAAGAAAGGAGCTCAAGATCCTTTTGTAACTTGTCAACAGCGATAGAATAATTCAAGCGAGCTCTTCTAAGTGCTGCGTCTGAAGTAGCTGCCCTCCTCTCAAGCTCCTTATTAAGGATATCCAAGTCTTGCCTCTCTTGAGAAAGTTGTAATAACTGTTGACCCATATCTTGGCGTACGGATTCTGCTTCAGCATTGTTCGATGAAATAGTGTACAAGCAAGAGGAGTGCTCGGTCCTGACATTCTGCAACTCTACTAACATTCGCTTCTGATTGTCTTCAAGCTCTTGAATAAGAGCTTCATAGTAGCACTCCATCTGGTGCATTTTCCTGATAAGATTTTCCCTCTCAAATTTTGCCTCATCCACCTCTCTCATCATATCAAACATCTTGTTTTTCATGGCATCAACAGACGCAACAGAATCAGTTTCTGAAGAGACTAAGGGAGGTATCCTCAGATGATGAAGCAAACTCTCTGGTAAGGACAGGTCTAAATCTAGTTCAGTAGCAGATGCCAATTGATCATTACGCAATAAATGGTTTTCATTGATATCTTCAGGGTTTAATCTCCCAGATGGTCCTACATCTGCTATAGGCAACATTCCATCTGTTCCTCCCTTGATATCTTGGATAACAGTCAGCAACTCATCCAACTGTGAATGAAGAAACCTTAAATCTCTTTCATGGAAACTTAGAAATGTCTTGTTCTGAAGTTCCCTTATCCTATCCTCAACTTTTGTAACACCATTTATTGCCATGAGTTGAAATTCTTGGAGTCGGTGATCAGCGAGACTGGTGTCTCTATTAAGCATATGTACTTGGGAGTTAATCTTAAGATTCCTTAGCCTTTCCACTTCATCCTTGAACTTTGAACACTCTGATCTAAAAAGAGAGACATCTTTGGCCAATTCTTCACCTGAAGATACCTCAGAGGCAACTAGATGTTCCAACTTATGCATTTCACTGCCTATCTCATTAGCTTGGCTTTGGAGAGTGTTAATTTCCACCTGAAGCTCAGAGATAGTAGATTCAGCTAATTCCAAGCTCTCTCGAAGTCTGTGATTCTCCTCATAGACCATTGGCAAGTCATTATCAACAGAGTAGTCTGAATTCCAACCATGAACTGAGTCGCTGCCACCCTGAGCCAAAACCTGATAATCAGATGTTTCCCCTTTCTCTGCCTGTGATCTCTGACCATGCAGAAGTCCATTTAGATCCCCCGATATGGTACTCTTGAGGCTATCAATTTCATGCCCACTGGAACTATCATGCTTTTCAGCATACATACTCTCTGAGGTATTGGATGAGTCATCCATCCCAAGAGCCGAGTCTGCATATTCTTCATGTGGTCCTGATCCTTCTTCAACTGAAGAGAGTTCTTTCACATTCCTAAATCGAACTTTTGCATTAACCTACGTATAACAAGTTGGGAGGCACGTTATCAATCAATTTCCTGACAATCATATGACTAAAGAAAATATTTTTATTGAGAAAGACCATTGAATGACATGAATCAAATTAGCAGAATGCCTTTCAGGTATGTTTAAGCCAAACTGTTCAAGATTCAGTTGCTATCATTTCTAGCTAATTATGCCCTAGCAATGTACCTGCACCCTAGAGTTAAGAGTTAAGACTTAAGATAGCTGATAAACCTATTACCCAGGGATGTACCAGCACCACGTAAATGTAGAAGTTTAGTCCTTAATGATTTACAAGTGGTGCTGGCACTGTAACATGTATTCTCATGAGAGAAACACTGAAACAAAGCGTTGTATCATATTAAACTTCTGAAGAAACGGTAAAAAATATAAAAGCACTAAGATTCATTAAATATTTAAATGGAATGAGCTGACACCTCACAGAGGACACGAGAATTGATTATAGATGCATAGATGAGTAAAATACCTTGTCCAATTGATCAACTGCAGTCTCTTTCCTGGTATCATCATGCTTACTCTCTCCACCAGACTGCAAGCCCCTCTCTCTTTGCTCCCTTTGCTGCTCAAATTCCCTACTCATTAAACTTGATCTTAGACATTTATTCTAAGTCAATCCATGTGTTTGAAAATTGAAATAACATACCTGAATCCAGTTTTTGAAGTCAACAGCTGGACAGTAACCTGGAACAACATGCAACAATCAACTCATGAAAATAGTTGCACAAAAAATGTAACTGATCAGTGACTCTTTACTAGTGAAGCTCATTCACATTGGCCATAAACATATTATTCACATTGGCCATAAACATATTAGGCAACAAATGAAAAGTTGAAAATTCTTCATTTTTCCTCACATGTAATATAGTTCCAGAACTGCATCCATGAAGAGGGAGTGAAACAGAGGAAGGCTTTGAAGCATCAGCATAATCTGCCAAGTTGATTATAGCCTCGCCAAGAATGCTAGAACGCGAAGAACCCTGAACAAATTGTACAAGCTGTGATATGGGTAAAATTTTAAAATGGAAACATCAGTAGTAAAAATTACATATAAAGAGACTTCATAACCATGCAAAGCATCATAGTAGTGAAATAAATTGATCACTAGAATTTTAATGGATAATATACCATAGCCACAAGAAGTTTGTAAAGCTTCTCATCATATTGTTTGCTTCTGGCATCTTGAAGAAGTCTTGTAGTTTCATAGATAGGATCTGCCCATTTGCATGTCCCATTTCTCACATTTGATTTTGTGGTCTTTGCAGTCGCTTTCCCAGAATCCGAAGGGACAAAAGATATAAACAACTTATCCCATCCGGATTGTGGAATCTGAGTTATTAAAAGAAGAAAAATTATCAAATTTTAGCATCATTGTTAAATTCTTTCCATGCCCTATGGAGGCAAATATTTTATATTCCCTGGCTCTTAGACATAATAGAATAAATCAAATGGCTCATTACACTACCTACGCTTCTTATCTATTGTGAAGCAGTAGAAAGTCTTTGCACTTCATCTTGGGTCAATTAAGAAACAACCTCCATGTCATTACAGGGGTAAGGCAGTTTGCAGTTGTGCACTCCGAACCCCTTACTCCGCTTAGGCGAGAGCCTCTTCAAAGGCATTGGGGCATGTTGTTGTATCATCAGTGTTAAATCCTCACAATAGTGTCTATTTAGTCATACTAGGACATCATTACGGGAGACTATGGTTTCTTGAAGCATAGAACTTGAATTTGATTTTATAAACTAATTAATCAATGTTATGAAGTTCAGATTCTTGTTTCTTGTGTTACAAGATTCAATATTATCTTCGTTCACAGTACGATAATTATATATAGAAAAAGGAATCTTACATGTGAAGCGTGAAACTGGAGCCGGAAGACTACTTTGACTTTAGTCTTCTCAAGTTTCCACTTTGTGATCTTAGACATTCTTAGAAACCCGAGGAATAGTTGGCAGGACACTACTATTTCCCCTCAGCAGGGGTAGGTATGATTCAGAGACGAGCTGCAAAAATCATCTCTCCCAGACATCAGTACATTTAGCACACTAAAAATTGATTACTGTCTTGTCGCCAATACAACAAATTTGGAATCATCATCTAATGTGAAATATTCATTGAGGAAACTCGCATGCTCGTTGAGATGTAGCCAAAGACAATTCAAATGAAATCAATGCTGCAAGGACCGAAAATCAAGCATCACTACATCACAACAAAAATGCTAGCCACATTTTAATTCGGCAAGACAAAGTGATGCAGAAAGCTAACTAAGGCAAATCATTAAGTGCATTGAGGTTTGTTTCCATAAATCAACCAGTAGAATATTGAATCAGCAACAATTATAGTTTCAGCATGTAAGAAGCAAGTCAAAATTAATGCAACTGAACAAATGTATTAAGGAGATCATAAAAGGGAAAAGGCACAGATCTTTTAATTTAGTCACTGATCCTAAAAGGGGCAGTAAATAAAATAAAATTAGAATGTATGCCAAATAAAATAGAATTTAGGAAGTAATTACACTGGACTGGAGCACAAAACAAATTAATTACCAGATGAAGCCTCTAATCCGAACCCTGATTCGAACTAAAAAGAGAAAAATAAGTATAAATGATATTCTAAAATATCCAAATTGAAAAAAACCATACCTTGATCTTTAGCCAGAAACAAAAGAGTTGACTAAAGTATTCTTAGACCATGATTTTCTAAAATATACTAGATCTTCTAATCCAAATATTCAAGAATTGGAATCTTGGCTAAAATGTTTGACCAAAATGTTAAAATGTGTAAATATTATTATGGTTAAAAAATGGCAAATAACAAATGTGTACTAAAAGAAGCAAACAATCAACACTGTTACTCTACTGTTCTACTATTAGTAGACTATACAAATATTTCTGCATTATTGCTCACAGAAAATTCCAAATTATATTAAAGATTGCATTTTTAACTAGATTTCACCTCAAATTTGCTTACATCACTAACTCAACAAAGCTACAAAACTCATTCAACTTCAAAAAGCTTCCAAAAATTATGATTTCATCAGAAAATGCTGAACAAAACCAATTACCTCCAACTAGATTTCACTGCAGAACCATGCTGACATCAGCTTCATATCAGCATTGAATATTAAATTAACAGCTTCAAATTAAATTTAAGATTGAAAAATGATAACCCAATACTTAATTAATCATAAAGATTCAATCTTTAATAAGAAAAAACAATAAAATGGATCTTGGTCAAACTTAAAATGCAAGTAAATATATATAGAAAAAAGACATAAAGTTAATCTTAAATGATAAGATAAAATGGCGGTGGCGTAAGATTTGAGTGAAATGTTATTATATTTAATTATAATAAATGTTAATGTTGATTTTGAAGGTATAAAAATGGTGAAAATTGTGAGTGGTTGTGTCAGAGCTTTTGAAAAAGAAGCTCTTGGGGTGGAAAGTATAAATAAGGAAAAGTAGTGGGGTAAAATGGTAAAGAGAAAGAGATAGCCCGCCAAATGGTGCAATTTTCGGGTAATTAAATGAGGTTTTGGTTTTCTTAAGTTTGTGTTAGGTGGGGGGCCCCTGATTTAATGTTATTTCTAACATAATTTGGACATTTAATGACTGTTTACCATTAATGATTGTTGATGAATTGGTCCTCATGATTGACGTTTTGAGAGGGATGGGTAGGGAGGTAGATAAAACAAAATCGTGCATAGTTTGAAATACATAATTATTTAGATAAAAAATATTTTATTAAGAAATTATAAAAAACTACATTGATATTATAAAAATATATATTGAAATTGAAATTTCTAATCACTATCACTAACATATATAAAAGTGAATAAAGGTTGTGTTGCTTTTTAGCGCTTTATTAATTCTTAAATTCTTAAAAATCTAAAGTTTAGCAAAAATATTATATATTTTTAATTAATAATTCCACCAATTAATTGATAACTCATGAGTTTTAATACTAATTAACTACTATCAAATAATAATATATTTTATGTAGATCTATTTTTATTCTTATTATAATAGGCATTAGTTAAATAATCATATGCTTTATATAGAATTATTATTATTACTATTATTATGGATAATATTGTTGTTATTATTATAATATGTATTAGTTAAATAATCCATATGTTAGGTGTAGAATTATTATTATTATTGTTATTTAATTCTACATATATGAATTTTACATATATTAACATCACACAAATTTAAATTATACCAATTTAACTTGACATAAAAAGCAAAATAATTCGATGATATATATTGATGATCGGATCGTCAATATATTTAGTTAGAAAACGTCAAATTGTTAAATTAATATGTATATCTCTACATGCATCTCGATTTGGTATAGTTAGTATATATTTTCTTCACGATCTAATTACAAATGTTACGCCCGTGGGCATCTTTCTGAATGTCACATCCGTGAATATTTGGCATAACTTGAAACTGACAAATTAATATGTAGCATATCTTTATATGATTTTGGTAGAATTATTGTTATTATTATTATTATTAATATTAATTATAATTATCCATTTGAATCATATAGATGTTAATTACCAATAATTATAGTTTCAGTTAACAAATAAATAATGATAAAGTCATATACGAGCATTAGGATTCCCTAATAAATTATTTCTACCTGACTCCGTATGCGAAATTCAAGCACAGCTAAATATCTCGGCATTTGGCATGTGGTATGGTTGCAAATTTTCTTTATTCTATTTCAACTTTATGTGGTAACAAAATCATAAGTAAAACATATATAAGTCGAATGCAATTATTTCATAGCTATTGTCGTTATAGATAACGTGTTCGTTAGTTGATGAAAATGTCGAAATTAAGAACATGTTAATATGATTTAATGTGTCATGAAAAAAAAATTATTTTCTTTTCTTAGTTGGAGGAAATAAAGCGGATGAGATGTTTAAATTGAAGATCTTTCTCTTTTGGAAACTAATTATCTGATAGATTTAGTTATAATTGTATTTGATTGATTATTATTAGTATAAAATTTTGAATTTTAATATTACTAATGTTTCTTAAAAAATATTATTACATACGTGATCGACTTATATTCTTTAAGTTTATAAAAACTTATTATTTTTTGTTGAATATTAATAATTTAAGTAATATTACTAATAAAATGATACTTGAAATAAAATGTACTAGAAAACAAAACAAATATTATCTACAAAAAATAACCCGGTCGTGCTATAAAATTTATAATAATGATATTTTTAAAAAATATTTAATCATCATATTTTATCGTAAGTTTTCAACTTATATTTAAAGAGTTATTCATGATCAAATTATCCCTTCAAAAAATAAAAATATTAACTACAAAATCGAAGGAGTTAAGTTTTTATGATTTCGAATTAAACATAAAAAATGTATTAAATATTTGAAAAATCGATTGCATGTCGTGCATCGCACGTCTTCTTTGCTAGTATATATTAAAATTGTAAACAATCAACTATTGTGAAAAATTAAAAAAATTTTTACGAATGATAAATGTATTTGAAGCGGAGGGATTAATCTATCTTTCCTCCGTTTTTCCTTGACATCTAACAATTTTTTTGGAAATAGTTATTACTTTAAATTCAATTCAATGTTTCATTAGTTTTTCCCTTTAAACCCCTACTAATATATTCAAAAGTTATATTTATTAATTATTGTTTTAGTTATTGATTATGAATATATAGGTAAAATGTATTTCATTCTTAATTGTTTCTTAATTAACGTGAAAAATACTAGAATGTCAAGTAAAAAAAATCGAAGGGATTATTATCTAGATATTTTGATGACCAAAATAGTTAAACTGGTTTTGAATTAATAATTTATTAATATGATTTTGTTTTTAATCGAAACATACCGTTAATATTACTCATAATTTATGATTTGTCTAAGTCGGGTTTGGTCGTCAAAATAATTTACATTAGTTGAAGAAGAGGAATGGAAGACTAAGATGTCGACCCACAAGTCACAACAACTTCATCATCTTTTTATTTTAAAAAAAAAAAAGATGTCCAATTTATAAAACCAATAATTAAACATTTGGTAATAAACTACTCCATAACTAAAGTTCAATGAAAGAAGTACAAGTAAGGTATTCCACTTAATCAACCAGCTTCTAATAATTAATTACCATTGGGTTATAAACATAATGGAGTAGATTGCATTGATTTCAAGGCATCAAATTAAATACGAGTAATAGTATTGAGTTTCAAAATTCAAATACGTTCCAGTCGTTTTCACCACTCATACATACATGCAACTATGCAATTGATGCAAGCGAGCATGATATACCAAAAGAAGAGAAAGGGTGAAGCTAATAAGGGAGAAGCAAGCCGACAAGTTAGAACAATCCAGGCAACAATTGTGAACTGTTCATTGGTCCCCAACCCCTCCCATTTAAACACTATCAATACATCACATTAAAGTGTATTTTCATCATAAAACAAAAGGTAGGGCTTTTTTTCCTAGATTTGGGACAAGTTGCACATGGGTGCCTTGGGTTACTAGGGGTCTTTATTATTGCATATCATGACTCATTTACAAGTAACCATTTTCCATCTACAAGTGATGGTTAGTGAATATATATGGACAGTGGAATCCTCAATTATTGCGTATGAGATTTTCTATGATCAATGGATTCAATGCAATGCACCTATTGGTCTAATATCTTGCTCGAAACCATCCACATAGAAAGTTCATCCATCCTCTATTTTATGTTCGGCTAGGGGCAACAAAAATGGGACTTCATGCCGTGGTGTCCATCTGATTTCTGGGCCTTGAATAATGGGAAGCCATATTTTACGTTAAGGAGCAAAAGACCCGGGGCAAATGCCACATCTACAAAGTCTTGTTGAAGTTGAGGAAGGTCCAAGATAATTAAGTGTTTCCATCATAATTCATACTTCGATCAACCAATGAGTACAATCATTAGCTTACTTCGAGGTGAATATAATAACAAAAACTTTATTGAAAAACACCTTATATTATATTTTTGAATAATATGTAAACTAATATTGGAGTCGATCTCAATCAAGTTCAAATTAAGTCGTGAATTTCAAACTCAACCTAGCTAAAATGGTCGCCCACATCTCGATAAGAAAATTTGTGTGAATAGTTCGAAGTTATAAACAAAAGCCCCAATTCAGAAATTATCATCACTTAAAGAGAGTACTTCAACCTTAAATGTAGAGCCAATTACTTCTCTAGTGCCAAATTGAGTGTTGTGTAGTTTGATGTGCTAAAAAATATTGTTAAATACATAAGAATCTAGAACATATATTATTATATGCTTCTTACAAGTTTTAAGACACTCTTCATCAACACTTTCCATCCCTCAAAGTAAACCATTCCTTGTCTATATTTTTGATGGATTTCGTAAGTTTCTACCACTATCAACAAGCCCTTATAGCTCAGTGGTAGAGCGTCAGTCTTGTAAACTGAAGGTCCGCAGTTCGATCCTGCGTGAGGCATCAAAGTCAGAAAGAATGATAAATATGGTCTAAATTTTTAAATGCCGATCAGTCGATCCATTTTATTTATGGATTATTTAATTTTGAGACCCAAAATCCAAATTCGGGAGGACTATAATAGATGTAACATAAATAAATGGTCCATGTCATCGACTGGGGCGGCGGCGGATGAACTAGATCTAAACATTTCAAGGGACAAATGTTGTTGCTGGGATTGATCATCATATGCACTTAAATGGCCATAGTTTCTATGTTGTCAGAGCCTTGATTGGAGGTGGTTTAGGGAATTTTATTCTTTCTTTATGATAGTGCATAATCATACAAACATCAACTACCAATAATATACATAGATTGAGTTCTTTACCTTATCACAACAACTAAGCCACATCTATATATCTAACATTTCTGGGAGTCTCTTGTGTCTCCATTTTTGGTGCAGTCACAGTTAACACTCCATGTTCAAGTCCACAATTGATCTCCTCCGCCTTAATATTCTCCGGTAACCGGAATCGTCTCATGAACCGCCCTCGTTTTCGCTCAACACGGTGCCATTTATCATTTCCCTCCTCTTGTTCTTTCACCCTCTCTCCGCTTATCTCAATTGTGTTGTCATCTTCTACTTGCACTTTCAGATCTTCCTTCTTCACTCCTGAAAGTAGGAATAATGATTTGTATGATAATATATCAAACTATTGAGAACTAGTCTCATATTAGTTGATTAAGATATTTCAAATATATTTCCGAATATATTAATAATAAGGTGCTAAAATTATAACTAATTGATTTTAGTATGTACTGGATTATTAACACAAACAAAATTCAATTCATACGTATGTCAAGATTAACGTAACCTATATTCCTACTTCAATTCTTCATTATTTGAAGATTAAGTAAAAAAAAAAACTCCTAAGAATTAAATCAACCTGGAAGATCAATCCTGAAAATATGAGCTTGGTTAGTTTCACGCCAGTCAACGCTAGCATGAGCCAGACTTTCAATATCATCACCATGCCTCCAGCTAGTCACCGCCCCACCGAACTCCAAAGGGTCCCATATATCAGATGGTGTGCTGAAAAATGGATAATCTTGATCACGCTTTGCTCCTCCTCGGCGCCTCCCCCCTTCCAACAACGGATGAAATTGAGCCATGTTAGTTGATGATATGAGATATGAAGAAAATGAATTTATTCTTGGGGTCAATATATATATATATATATAGATGCATGGACTGATGATTTGCATTAGACTGGATAAATATAGACTATTGAATTATTTAGTGGTTATGCATGGTAGTAGTGCATGTATATTTGTGCTGAATCGAGAATATTGTGAAGGCACGTTAGATTTAGAGGAATTGCAATGGATGTCATTTAGTCATTTGTGGACACGTTATATACTACCCCCATCATTTGTGTGTCATTTAGTCATTTGTGTGTCATTTAGTCTTGATGTTACAAAAGGTGGTATGGTAAGAAAAGTTTCAAATATTGATACAGTAGTTTTATGTTGTAAGAATTAGAAAACCTTCAATCTAGCTATGAATGTTCTTCATGTTATAGAGGTTGTAAACACTAGAAAAACTTCAAAAGTTGATGATTTTTTTATGTTAAAGAGGTTTCAAGAACTAGAAAATCTTCAAACTATGATGGTTTTTTTTATGTTACAGAGGTTGTAAAACCTGAAAAACTAAAACTATGATGGTTTTTATGTTGCAAAGCTTGTAAAATTAGAAATCTTAGATTTGAAGGTTTTTAATGTATGAGAAATGAGAAATGTGTTTGAACTTTCTCTACCCAGTTTCCCAGTCAAACTTAATGTCGTTATGGCCGAATGTCCAAGTGGAATCTTTTTTGAAACATGTGTGATGAATGGTGACGTAATTGCAGGAAACATGTATGATCGAACATGCCTTTAACCCAAAAATAATAATAAATCAAAAAATAATAAAAACTATTTGGAATTTTCCGTCAACCATACTCACGACTTATCTTCCTTGCACGAACAGGATCATCCCAGATATAGAATTTCAAGATTATAGCAAGATTGAACAACAAAGACCGAAATAGAACAAGAAACATAATACAAAATAGAGAGCAATGAAGAAGAAGAAGAAGAAGAAGAAAAAAAAAACTTTTTATTGATAAAATTGATATCTGAATCTTGTATTACAATTGTGGAATCTAGATATATATATTATGAGATTCCGGGATCTCTACAAAGTATTTTCTACCGTATATCATCAAGTATTGTGTATGTAAAAATACATATATATCATATTTGAGCCCGGCTATTATAACTAACTCAGTGACCTGCTTGCTTGCCGCGTGCTCCTCAGTATGCATGGAAATAGTCGTTGGCTTTAGGCATGATGGTACTGTCTTTCACTTATGAATTTTCCCAGATTCGATTGCCATCAGAATTCACAATAATCAAAATACAAATCACCACCAATTATTTCAAATCGATTGATGCATTAACACAATCATCACAACTTTCACACCAGATGTCTAGTTTATTCAACTCTAACGATAACAACTCCACCCTACTAAGCAACCTTTCCCACTGCACCCAACAAAAATAGAAAGTAACAAAATTACATATTGTAGCAGTGGCTGACCATTGTCAACCAATATGCTAATTTAATCGATCAATAATTCAATAAAGACCATATCCACGCTGTATTGTGGCATAAAAGTAAAAAACCATATCGGACTAATATTGTGGCATATTGACAACGATTGGAAAAGTGAATCGAGTTAGCGCACTGAAAACAGAATATGATATGATATAAAAATGCATAAAAACACAATACACATTTGAAAATCATATCGATCTATAAATCATATCCTCTCAAAATAATGACATACAAGTAAAAACCATATCAGACCAATATTGTGGCATAATGAGAAACAAATTCAGAAGAGTGAATCAAGTTAACACACTTGAAAATAGAATATGATATATAATATTACATACAAAACAAAGTCATAAAAGAAAAAATGCATAAAAATACAATACACATTTGAAAATCATATATGATCTATAAACCATATCCTCTTAATATAATGACATACAAGTAAAAGCCATATCAGACCAATATTGTGGCATAAATGCAAAAACCATATCAGACCAATATTGTGGTATATTAGCAATTCAAAAGTGAATCAGAAGTTAACACACTTGAAAACAAAATATGATATATAATAGAACATACAAAACAAAGTCAGAAAAGAAAAAATGCATAAAAACACAATACAGATCTGAAAATCATATCTAATCTATAAACCACATCCTCTCAATATAATGGCATACAAGTAAAAATCATATCAGAACAATATTGTGGCATAATGACAAACAGATTCAGAAGAGTGAATCAAGTTAACACACTTGAAAACAGAATATGATATATAATTCAATTTCATTAAAATTCTGAACTGCAAAAACAATCAATAAGTTCAACATCAGCTAAATCGAAGTTAAATAGAAAATTAGAAATAGAACAAAAAAACCACAAAAATATATAGTTGAGGTAAAATATGAGCTCAACAACTATGTCTTCCATATGACTAATAACAAAAAACACATCAATAAGTTCCATTTATAAACCAATCGACTCTATTTACACAAGCAACGAGATTTAAAACTTGAAATGCAAAAATAAAATAAAAAGGACTCACGAGCAAATGGCGTGTAAAAGCTAATATTATTAACATCATCATGAACTCCCAAAACAGAGTTCAAATCTGCACAAAATGAAAAAAATCAATATGAAATTTGAGAAACATGCATTTAAATGTCATATACCACAAAACAACAATAATTGTATAGCTTCTTCTCCTAAATTCATTGAACAATGCTCAATGTCTGATAAAAAAATGAAAAATTAAATTAATAATCAACATTATTAAATAAAAAACATATTTTAAAAATCGGTGATCAATGTTATGCAATAGTTTATTTTGATAAAAAAAATTCTTTGATCTAAGGCTCCAAAATCGGTATAGTATTTTGACAAGGGTTTTGAGCAAGTATTATGTCGAAATCAACCGGAGGCTCCGATGCGGAACAACTCGGCTGAACCTCGGATCGAAAAAATGGGACACGATCTACAACTCCGACGATCGCTTTTTTGTTGCAACAGTAAAGTGTATTAATCAACAAACCTAATCAACATTATTACTAATTGCAATTTCCATAATTACTATTAATAATCAACAAATTGAATCATTACTATTATTAATTAAACAGATCAAATAAACAAGTAATTGAAGATGCACAAAAAAAAAACAAAAAAAATTGAATAAAAAAACCTGAATCGACTAAATTCACAACATCCTCCATTAATGAGATGAATAATGATGATTAATTGAGTTTACTTAGTGAATCTGACCCAGTAAAGATTAGAGCAAAAAAAAATTCAGAAAGAATTTTTAAATTTGAAAGTTGATAATGAGGTGAATTGGTAAAGGAAAACTTATTTATGTGATTTCTTTAAAATAGAAAGAGTAAATTACACAATATCCCTATAAATTTAAATCATTAAATGCCTTTTCTTTAGTCACTAATGAACTGTACACCAACAAAATCTAATCAACTACACACCTCACAGCAAAAAGTGATTGTCCAGTTCCCATGTATTAGTAGATAGCTGCTTTCCAACCTTGTACATTACTATCACACTGCTACCAATCTGTAACTCATCAAACCTTAATTATGGCAGACCAATATACAATTCATTTTGGAATTCTTGGTTGTGCAAATATTGCAAGAAAAGTTTCAAGAGCCATAAAACTTGCACCCAACTGCACTTTATCCGCTATAGGAAGCCGTTCAATAGAGAAGGCTTCAAAGTTTGCTAAAGAAAATGAGTATCCTGATTCTGTTAAGGTGTATGGTAGCTACGACGCAGTCTTGGATGATCCAGATGTGGATGCTGTGTATATTCCTCTTCCTACAAGCCTTCATGTTAAGTGGGCTGTTTTGGCAGCTGAAAAGAAGAAGCATGTTTTGTTAGAGAAGCCTGTGGCACTTAATCTCAAGGACTTGGATATTATTCTTGAAGCTTGTGAGAATAATGGAGTGCAGTATATGGATGCTACCATGTGGATGCATCATCCTCGGACTACTCAAATGCGGGGATTTCTTTCTGATGCTCATCGATTCGGGCAACTCAAAGCGGTAACATCAACCCCCATGTTAATGTCTTCTTTCTTGTGGAATAGTATATGAAAATGGATTATTATTATGCTAGCTGTCACTTTACTTTGAGATCAATTCAGAAACATGCAAGGTTAGACTGCATACTTTCCGACCCCTTATCCCAGTATCCCACTATGATGGGAGACTATTCAAAGTCATTGAGACATGTTATTATATAGTAGTGTCAAGTGTGTACTGTATATTTTTACTTTGTACCTAAAGTATTGACATGGAATGAGGAAGTACATGTTCTTGAGTTGGTTGTAACATTATTCGATAAGTTGGATGAATTATTGATTTAAAAGTAGATTGAATATTTTATTCAAAGAACTCTTAGTTAGATTGAAATTGTTTATAGTATGGGACAATTTTCTTAGTGTCCTAACTACTTCCTAGATTCCTAGTGCTTTATTGTATGGACCTCCAGAGTTTGAAGACTATAGTTTGTAAGCCAATTATATTTCACTATTTCTGTCAAGATCCCCTAGAGTGGTTAAGATTTGCTGAGATGTTTCATCCAAGCGTAGATCATCTAATGATTGTGTTTTTCAACAGGTTCATAGTGTTTTTTCGTACCTTGGTGGTGATGATTTCCTAAAGAATGACATCCGTGTGCAACCAGACCTTGACGCTCTCGGTGCTCTTGGCGATGTCGGTTGGTACTGCATCCGGGCAATTCTGTGGGCAAATGACTATGAAATGCCTAAAGCAGTGACTGCATGGCGCGAGCCTGAGTACAACGAAGCCGGTGTGATTCTTTCCTGTGGTGCTTCTCTGCGTTTTGAAGATGGCAAACAGGCTTCATTCTATTGCTCATTCCTATCCAACTTAACCATGGACATTTCCGCTCTTGGAACAAGGGGAAATCTGCGCGTTCACGATTTTGTTATTCCGTTTCAGGAAAATGTAGGACCGTTTTATGTCACTGCTAACTCAGGTTGGGTTGGAATGTCTATAGGATGTGATCCTCCACCTACAGAGCATTTAATCAAAACAGATATTCCACAGGAAGCTCTCATGGTGATGGAGTTCTCCAAACTAGTCGAAAACATAAAAGCAAATGGCGTTGCCCCTGAGAGGAAATGGACAAGTATCAGTAGAAAGACACAGGTCGTGGTGGATGCTGTGATAGCATCCATTGGTAAAGGTTTTGTGCCCATTGAGATTAATTAAGTGTTGGTGTGTTTATGGAAACTTCGTGTTTTGAAATGATAATATATTGTACTCTCTCTGAATTATATTCTGAAGAGAAAACTTGTTAATGAATGAATAAAAAGTATCCAAGACTTTCAACTTGTATTTTCCAGTCACTTCTCCACATATACCAATATTATTCAAGCGACTTACATAAATGATTCAAATTATGAATCTTCTCAATACTTCAGAAGATGTTCCTACAAACACAAACAGTATTGCACATAATGCACCAATAATAAAGAAGAAGAGAAGTCCATTCCTTGATGTTGCTAACTTAGAATCCGAAGAGGTATTAACTGCTGGATGATTCATCTTTTTGGAAGTCATTCTTAACCTATTAAAGCTAGAGAGTTTCTCTAAAGTTTTGTTCACCAATGCAGTTTCTGCAGCATAAGCTTGAGTGGTTGGTATGGAATCTACAAAATCCCAAACCATGCTAGATAACCATGAGCCCGAAGAATCACCTGGCTCCACATTTCGATTTTGATTTAACACAGTGGGATTACCTCCAGAAGTAACATCATATACCACACCTAAACATGCCGAAAACATTCTTGTATTAGCTAAAACTTATACACAAATTTTTTAGCGGATGAGCTCTTGAAGCTGGCTCAAACTCCCCCATTTGCACTTGGGTACAAGAGTTCTCACCATCCATCTGATAAGAGCTCCAATAAGCTAGCTAATAATAGAATAAACTTTAGTTAGATAACAAATATTATTTCTAATCATAAATACTGCAGAAGCCAAGCATTATCTTTACCCTCGCATTTGCATCAGTACCTGGTGTTATGGGAGGATTAGCTCTGTCATTTGCTTCAGCAGGAGCAAAGGTACTATATTGTTGATCATAAAATTGGGTTGAACCATTTAGTTGACTTGGCTGGTGGCTCGCCATCTCATTGAGAAAATTATTTGGATGAGACTGTGAAACTGAACTCAGCATTCGACTATCATTTCCATCTAGACGAGACATGTGCCCTGGATCTGCTGATCCCACCTCAAGATGATTCGTGTAATGCTCATATGCAACATTTGGTTCATTGGGCATCATTTCAAAATCACCGACAAGTGACTGAGAAATATGACTCCGGTTGTTCAAACCTGACTCGTTCACAAACAGAGCAGCATCCGAAAAGAGGTCAAGCTCACTCAACCCATCGAACTCGTCCAATTGGAAATTCTCAGGATTTCCATGGTCAGTAGGTTGTGGAAAGACAAGATCATCCATCTCCAAGAAATTTTCAAGTAAATCCTCGTCGATCACATGAAGCTGTAACCCATCAGTGCTAGGAGCATTTGCAACTTCAGGCGCTTCACTGAAGTGCAGCTGAGATGTGCCAGATTGACTTAGATCTAAGCTACCTTGGACATCATACTTCTGACACAGAGTCTGTGACATATTTATTTGTTCAACAGAACTAACTTCCCTGGAACAATTATTAGCCAAAGTGCTGTCAAATTCTAGCTCACCCAGAATCTGCTCTAGTGAATATTCATAATTAGCTTCGGGTGATTGGACTGGCTTGGAATTATCTGCAATTTGGTTCATGAACTCTTCCAGGTCAATTGTAGGATGTTCTACTTGTGGTTCACTGTCTTTATTATTAACAGGCACAAATTCACCACCCTTCCTTACAGCACCTTCCTGAACAAAGGGACCTCCAGTGTCCAAGCAATCTTCGTCTGCCCAGTCCTCTTCTCTGAATGGTGCTCCATACTGCTCCCCGTTCTTAGGACCAGGGCCACTTTTCTTAAAAACCTTGTACAGAGCGAAGTAATCGTGCACATTTTGGCATCTTTTCAACTCCTCCTCATCCAGGGTGTACTCATGCATCACCCAGTCTGTTCGCTCCCCAGAAGGTGCACGCCCTACATAGAAAACCAGTGTTTTCTTATTACCAACGTTCCTTGAATTGCACGTTATCGTTCGGTCTTTTCCTGTTGCTTTCCAGTACCCATGTGGAGTTCCTCGATTGGACCTTCCCCCATTCGGGTACTTCCTGTCTCTCGGACTGAAGAAAAACCATTGCCTATCACCAGTCTTCAACTTGCATAATTCTGAAATGCAAAATTAACAAATCATTTAATACACAACACAATCTTAAAAAAACTTGCAGGAAGATAAAGGACATCATCAAAATCTAAGCGAAGCAATTCAGAGGCCTTCCATAACTTCACTACTATATACTCCCTCCATATCAATATAAATGATTAGTTAGACTAAAAGTATTGTATCAAAATACTTGATTGTTTTAAACAAAATTGACATTTTTTTAATTATATTTACATGTTTGTCCTATAAAGTTTCAATTCTCATCTTGAAGTGTGATTACAAAAGAAAAACTTCGCATACAAACTTAATAAATTAGTTTTAGGCTAAATAGTCACTAATATTGATATGGATGGAGTACACTCTTGCACGAAAAAGCATATAACAGTAACAACATATATCAAACAACATAAAAGTAACACACATATAAGTCTGCCAATATTTATTAGGCTGAAAATGAAAAAACTATGTCAAAATTACATTGAAATCAATCATACACAGTCAACTAATATGAAAAACCAAATAAAAAATCCAGGGCAGGGAACTCGAGGGGTTGTAAGTGTGAGGGTTTTACAGTTTAAAAATCAAATTTTTTGCTAGATGATCAAGAGAGTAATAAAGTTCACATATACTGTATTTAATACTATTTCAAGTGCCCATCATAACAACACATATCAACACATTAAAACAATCAAATTCATATCAAGAAAACAAACACAAAAAAGTCAACTATCAAACATCAAACTAAAAAAAATGAAAAAAGATTGAATTTTGTTAGTTACCAGGCAAATCTTGAGGGTCAAACTTGTATATATCAGTCTCTCCTATAACATCAAGCTTGAATGTCCTATTACAAAGCTTCCTCTTAAGGTAGTATAATATCAATTCTTCATCTGTTGGGTGGAATCTAAATCCTGGTAAGAACATCATTGAATCAACAACACTAGCTTTACTAGACCCAGACCCTGATCCAGCTTCATGTATTGTTATTGCCATATTTTTCCTCTTTTTATTTTGACTTTGACTAATTCAATAAAAAAGACAAAACCAATGAAATATAAACAAAAACAAATAAATAAATTTGGGTTTAATGGGAGTTTATGAGTGAATATAGAATTTGGGGGGTTGGTGGGGGTGGGGTGTGGGGAGGAGATGAACTGGAATCTGGTGTGAAGAGAGAGTTTATAGTGGTTTTAGTCAAAGATGAGAAATTAGAAAAAACGAGGAAGTGAGAGGATGTGATTTTAGTTACTCAGTGTTTTTTGCCGGGAAGGTTCCTACAACTTTTTTTGGGGCTCGCACGATGGGCTATTAGTTTACCGATAAAGGGCATTCTCGATAATTATTATTACTGATACGCCAACGGCCGCTCCTCAAGGTACCGCTAGCCCATATCACCAACGCGAGTGCTATCCGGCATGCATTCCTCGTACGGTTCAGAGCTACCTCTACGCCGCCTTCAAAGATAGCTGTAATCCCCGCAACACCGGTGGCAGACGGATTCAAAGAATACTACTAAGCTGCCGCTGTGGGATCGAATCCCACGCCGATGCCAGGCGCACCGCAGTGGCGTAATTCCGATGTCCGGGCCGAGATGCGCCGTGGACCGATAATTACATTGTTGTATTTAGATCAAGTAAGCGCAGCCGCGATCGAAGTTTCATAATGTGGCAGAGACGTTGTATCTTTATCAGGAATAAGCGTGGCGCGATGAGGATCGTGAGTTTTTCCTCGTGGCCGTAGGCCCTAATAATTAATACGCGGTTGTATTTGATCAGGAAGAAATGGGCGGAGATCGCGTTTACCTTCGAGGCCGGAAATACTTTTGACGTGTTTTACGATTCACAGCTAATTACATTTATAAGATTTCTAAGTGAAATGTTACCTACTTTTGTGTCTTATTACGTGATTTATGTTTACAAAAAGCTTGGCGACAAGTATTTTTGTCGGAAGTCATATTGAAATGGTTCCACAACCGCTACTCCGACACGACCGCCAAGTGTGATTTCGTGGATGTTTTGATGGATAACGAGCATCCATTACGGTCGAATCGCGGGCGTGAAGAGAGTCACGAATCAAGCAAAACCAGGGGAGACACTTCGATTATTCCAACTGCTTTCAAAGAGTCTCTTTCGACTTCAACATACCGCAACTACGGACGAGAAGCGGCAAGCGATCGTGATTCTATCACGGCTCAGTAGCTCTACCATTAAAGGAAAATTTGGTACCTAAATCTGCATTTACGCTTAGCCCAACTAACGTCAAATACATAAAAATTGGGGAAGCCAAAAGTGACCAAGTGGACAACCGGTGTTCACTCGGCGGATCAACCAAAGTCCCCTAAGAGAAAGCTGCGATGTGGGAGAAAGTTACGAAAAAACACAAGCAAGAGGTCAAGCTTCTGTGACAAGTCCCGAGGGGAAGATCTCCGAAGCAGAAAATGGAAGAAATGAGGCAACCCCAAGAACCAATCTACAATACGTATATCTATCGAGATCCTCGTACAAAGAGCGCTTGCTCAAATGCAAGATAAAACGACGTCACAAAAGTTCCCCCAAAACCGAGGTCTCACCCGAATAAAAAAGTGGACCAAGCCTATTTTTAAGTAGTATGATAAAGATCACGGGCAATGCATTAATCGATGATTGGTCGGTTTTTGAACAAATTCCTAAAAGCAAAAAAGGTAAGGCCCTCACCCCTGAGACGATAATGAATAGAACTTCCAGCAGGAGTGATACCCTCAATGGGTTTATGGTGCACCGGCCAGTGCGTTGATGTCCCTATGAAGAACTTCCGAGGCTGTCTCTTCTCGCAGAAAACAACCCTTCGAGAGGATGGGCCCGAATAGAACCTGGGGCTGAACTCGCTAAGCACTCCATTCTCGTTGATAAAGCCTCTTCAAAATACGTAGAAAAGTCTTCGAGCTGAACCCCCAAGACACGCCTCGGAGTGAATACCGATATGGCCACATCAATTGTAATGCGGGACTCTACCCATGTAAGCCCTAGAAAAGCAAAAGAAATGAAAAGAACAAAAGTCATCCGAGAAGAAGTCGACGCATTTACGCGCTATCCAGTTAACAATTCCCCGAAATGATCGCTAATACGGTAATGGTGTTAAGTCGAACGGGCAGCCGAGAATGCCATCACTTCACCAAATCTTAACAAAGCTTCGTCTCCCAAGCGGATTATTTCATTGCCTCGGGCTCGGGAAGAACGGGTAGACTCGAGTACGGGCGGCGTGGTTTTTGATTTCTTAGACGCTTCTGTGGGTATCAAATTCCAAATACCCTGAAAAAGTCGATCAAGAAAAAACTACCGTGATTATGCACACGCGGCTGTATCAGACGAATGCCTTCAAGCTAAAGAATGCCTGGGGTAACATACCGCAGGATTCGCGAATTGTATCTTCCTAATCAAATTGGAAAAATACGGAAACCCATTTAGACGATACGGCTGTCAAAGTTGGTGCCTAAAAAAGTATTTAAAGCTGAATCTGTAGGAGAAATTGGAAAGATCGGTGAGAGTCAATCATAAATAACTCAAAAATACTCATTTGGGGTGACCTCGGGAAATTCTGCCTCATGATGTTGAACAATGTGCGCATGTAACCCAATCCCGACAAGACAGGCTATAATGCAAACGAAGCCCCGACGCCTCGCTGTTGAGTAGTTCGTAGGATCGCGACAAGGCAAGCCCCTCGGTGGCTCTTAATAGATTCATATTCCTAAGCCCGGGATAGAACTTACCTTTTTTCCTAAATCAGACAAACCTCCTAAGAAGAATTCAAATAGGGACGAAGAGCCAAAGCATCAGCTTAAAAGCATATTTGACATCCCCAAAGATATCGAATGCCCCCGGTGGCAAGGAAGAAAGTTACGCGGCATTTTAGTCAAGCTTCGGCGTCAAGTTAGCAGCGCTTATTGGGAGAGGGGGATAAAAATCCGTAAGCCTCATATACTACGCGAGTCATGTACTTCATGGACCCGAAGAGAATTACCCCCTTATTTACGTCTGCCGGGTTTCCAAATACTAGCTAGAAAGCTCAAAGCCTATTTTGAATCTTACCCACTGCCGTGGGCTCGGGCTTAACAGCCTTTGAAGAGGATATTACTTTCCAACTCGGCCGAGACGGGAAGGCTCCTCACAAAGCCGGGCCATGAAATTTCAATGAATTTGTACCATTTTCCGACTCGAGAACGGAATGGAAAGTGCCTGGTGGCTCACGCAACTGGCTGCATACAGCTGAAGACCCCGAGATTCGCGCAGCAATACCTCGTGAAAGGCCTTCGTGGACATTATGGCGCCAAGCAAGTGGGCAAGTACTCTGAAATGAAAAGCAGTGGCAGATTTTAGTTCTAAGGACCCGAGAGGTCTTTACTTTTGAATATGCATTAAGATTCCAGCTTCAAGGCCATGTCATGAAGTTGAGTACGAGGCCATAGTGATGGATTATTATCGGGTCCAAAGTCCTCGTAACTCAATCAGCAAGCAGGGGTTCTAAGCTAAATAACGAACAACCGGGGAGACGCTGGAGTCAAGAATGAGAACTGAGGAAAGTACTCTCACTCCAAGGCCACGCAGTATAGTCTCAAAGTTCGACTCACGTGGTATTCGGAAAGGGTAAATGAGCACGCTGATCACCTATCCCGGTTGGCCACAACTTATTATGAGGATATTCCCCAAGGAGTTTATATCAACATCTGAAAGCCCATTCACGAGGAAACGAGGATGTACCCCTGTGAGGGAAAAGCAGAGAGTGGACGATTGGCGCAATTCCATGTAATCAAGTTTTTAACAAATCGGAGAATTGCTCTTGAAGACGTAGGTCGAGGCAAGGAAATTGCCAAAATGTAAGCTATAAATTTCAAATGTTCTTAAAGTGGGAATTATACAAACTCCTCCCATTCGGGGACCACTTCGCTTTCAGATCCTCGAAGATAAAATCTAATAAACTCGCTTGAAGTCCATGAAGCGGGATTGTGGACATCACATCGGGGAAAGGCTCGCCCCGAAATCACCCGAAATGGGGTAATTTTGGCCCACACTCATGAACGACTCCCTTAGAGTATGTAAAGACGCGATTCTTTTGCTCTAAAAACGGCGTCCCTAAACAACCCGCGACGGAGATGCATCTCGGCCCTTGTCCCATACCATTTGCCGCTATACGGGGCAACATTCGTGTGGGGGCATTAGAAACCGCCACCAAATACAAAGATGCAGCCAGGGCCGCTGGATTACTTCAAGAAGCGGCGCCATGCCTCTAAAGTTAAAACACCACGCTAGAAATCGAGGAGTTCGAGCATGTGAGAAATATCATTACACGCTGGGAATACCAAAGATATCGGGTATCGGATAATGGTCCTCGCTTGATGCTTCTCTACGACACGCCAGAACGCTCGGGATTGAACATCGCTTTGCGCCGGCTCATATCCCTGCCAACGCTGCTCAAGCTCGCCGAACATGATCATTTTTCAAGGAATAAATAAAAATCTCCTCGAGTCAGGGAAAGATGGTGATGTAGGAGGTCCCAAATTCTGAGTCCTCCTGGTCCTACAAAATTACCCTTCAAACGCTACTTCGAGAAACTCCATTCAAATTTAAATTGCTTCTCCGAATGCACTGCTTTCATTTATCGAGTCGCCTACCCAATATTCGACAACTTTGCTCTCGAAGCGAAGAGTAAGAATGGGGAATGACGAGAACGCCTCAACTTCAATTTAATGAACGTAGGACAAGGATTTGTACCAAATGCAAGCGTACAAACAACCGACGGCCCGATTCCAAACAACCGGGCAGTCGAATTGGGGTGCGCTCAAAGTTAGCGAGACTAAGTGTTTCGCCTTTCAAAGAAACTAAAAAAAGCATAAGCTCAACTCTAGCTGGGAAGTGGCCCTGGGCTGCAGTGAGTCGCAGTCTGTGAACTTACGAAGCAGGAGCTCTCGAAAGTTAATTCTCAATGCCATGCTACTTATACGGGGATTTATCTCAAAACATATTATACTTAGTGCCGAAATGGCTGGATTTCCCTCCTTTTGTAAAGCAAGAAACTTGATGAAGCACAAGAGTGCCAATTGGAAATAAGAAATCTGAGCAAAGAGAATTCATTAATAAAGCAAGAAAATCTAAGTGAATAAGCATCACTTAGCCTCCATTCGAGGTAAACCGTGAGCGAATGGGATCACTGGTGTCCCTGCAAAGCGAATCGACACCTCGGGGTCAAGCTTAATAAGATCACTTTAACCTCTATCGCTTAGGGGGAAACCGGAAAGCGAATTAGATCGCTGGTGGCTTCAAGCGAATCGATCACCCTGTCAAGCCAATCGATCACTTAACTTCTAAAGCGGAAACCCCGAGTAATACGTATTAACCGAAAGTACCTGAGTATAGTGACAACTATCACGAAATCATTTTCCTCGAGAAAGAATGATATCATTGAGTAGAAGCAAGGCGTTATATTATCACAAATAACATTTATAAAAAAAGTGAAAAGATAAAGCGAAAGTTAACGAGCCATTTAATAAGAGATAAGAGCGAGAGAATAAAAATTGTAAAAAATAGAAGAAAAAATGCTTAACCATTACTAAACAAAAGCATGTTACATAGTAACGACAATTCCACACTAATCGCAGTTCGGTGAAACGCATAAAATATCGACAAAAATATAAGATCAACACTATCACCCTACTTATCGGCCCCAGATCACTGTCACTCCGACGATCACCACTAACACCACTCTCATCACTCTCCCCTCAATCGGCAGGGATCACATAATACTCCTTCCGGCGTTTCTTCCACGAAGTCGTGAAACCGAGGACGCGATCTTAGAAGTCTAAAAGATGCATTAGTAAGAAGGTGTGAAACTATAATAGTCACAAATGAACGTAGAAGTTCAAAGTGAACGGAAAAACCCCAAGGGAACTATATCAAATGACTTAAAAAATTAATAGAAGAGATGATCCAACATATAATCGAATGAAGACCTTGAATTCATATAAAAGACCCCACACTTTTCTTTCGGGAAAAAAGATGGACTATAAAAGTGATGGGGTAAATTGATAAAAAGAGAAAAATTAAGGGGAACTGCTGTGTTCCCTTAAAGTATAGTGGGCCAAAATGAAATTCAACATTTTGTCGAACGATTTCTCAATTTGATCTAAAAAGGGGAGATTAGGTCAGATGATCAAACTATCATTCAATTATAAGGTGGAAAAAGCCGCAAAAGAGTGACATTGTTTTGGGACACTTTTATTAGTCAAACTCGATTTGGTTCTAATTTTGACTCCGAAAATGGCTATGACTTCTCGTTTCCTCTCCCGATCCGCCCCTCGCCAGGTTTCTATAATTATTTTTAGCTTCTAAAATATTATCAAATACGGAGTATTTTTTATTCATCCGATTTGTATAATTATTTTTAATTTGGTGTATAGCTCATTTCATTAATTAATTAGATGAAAAGTTATCTGCATTTTATTCTATGATATGTGTTTCGATCTATGTCGCTATATATTGGTACATATAAAGGTGTATGTTAAGTTTTTTTTTTCGGTTAATTTTTATTAAATGAATTAGTTGTTATATTATGATTTGAGGAAAAGAAAAGAAAAACTAATTCAAATCGTTCTCATTTACAAGTAGTTACATCACTGACTAACTTAAATTTGTAGAGCATGTCGTAAAATGATGTCTCGGTTTTCGAGACACTAATCATATAATTTCAATTGTTATTTTAAAAAAAATACAAGGTCCACTACTTTAACTTGTTATGATATATAATGCCGATTTTGTTTCAGAAATTGATACATGGATTGACACAGGTGATCGTACGCCCCAAATTAGTGGCGTGGGATCCCCTGTGTTAGACACCGGGCATTATGTTATAAAAAGGTGAAGTAGTGGATCCTTGTTTTGTTATAAAAAATGATACTTGGGATTATATGATTGGTGTGTCGTGAATCGAGACACCATTTTGTGACTGCTCTACAAATTTGCATGCTGTGTACATGATAGTGATTTTCATGTGATCATGATTAACAATTCATAAGAGTTAAGCGTGGAAGGGAAATAACTGTATTACTGATAAACAATTAGGGAAACGACTGACTCATTCTCTGTAACTCATGTAATAATTCATGTTAATGCATCTGTTTCTCGATTGTCTTAAAGCTTTATTGCGGATGAAACTGTTGGTGATGCATTTTCTTTGTGTAACAGCTCTATGGTGGCAAGGCTATAATGCAACCTGAACAGACAATTCTAGCACGTTCGTATGCTAAAGAAGCTGCTCCTAAAGCACTTAAGGGTGACGGTGAGTTCTATTAGGGATCGACTCTTCAGGAGTAATGATTGTATTTGGTTTTTTCTTTGTTCACCTGTTTTATAACGTCCCTCGTGTATTGCCAGCCTTATTGTAGTCTCTTTTAGAAAGGGTTGTGATAAATGATCACATGAATAGTTTTAATCATTTTCCATAGAGAGGAATTTTTTTCCCGAGCATCTGTAGACGCCTATTATGCTCATAAACCTTATCATTCTCTGATCTGTACTTTGAGTTTTCCAAAGTTACCCCTTCAAAATTATAGTGATGAAAGAAAAATCTATATGTTAATCTTCAATGATTAATATGATTGTCCTGTTTTCTTGAAATATGTTTTAGCACCGGATTTCATATATGTCAAATTACGTTAGTAAATCTTAAATGGGAGTCTACCTAAATTTCCTGCTAACCATTTGCATTAATCTGAAGAGATGTTGAAGAATATTTTTCTTGAGGTGAAGAATAAATTCGAGACAGCCATGGGGGTCCTCCGGAAAGAAAAAATCACTATAGATCCTGAGGATCCTGCTGCAGTGTCTCAATATGCTAATGTGATGAAGACTGTGAGACAAAAGTAAGTGGCACAAGTGCTTATAGGTTGCATTCTCCTCTCCATCATCACTCTTCTTGCCTTTGCACTGTATGGAGTATATACTTTAAGTACACTTTTTCAAAACAGTAGCTATGAATGCTTTGGAAATACACTTCTTTTTTGGGAACTCATTTAAAAAAAAAAAACAAATTAGTAAACATGAAGCAAAAGCATGTTTGGCAATTTATGTAACTTTTGTGCACATTATTTATCACATTTTCCACTAATTCTTTATCATATTATTCTCTACAGGGCTAATCTTTTCTCTGAGTCTCAAAGGATCCAATATACAATCCAAAGTCGTACCCAGAACATTCCAGATGCTAGGACATACTTATTGACACTGCAGGAGATACGTATCAAGTATGTTGGCTGACTCAAGGTTTATTGATCCAGTTTCTATTGGTGAAAATGGACACTGCTTGCTTATTAGCATGCATTTCTCTGCAGATTGTCTTTCAAACAATACTTGCTAACATCGGTTTAATGTGATATAGAACACGATTTGAAATGAACTTTGATAATTATGTTATCTGTCAATCATTGTGTTGCATTCTTCTCAACTTTTATAGATATTCTACATTTTAGACATTGTGATGAAGTCTGCTTGAATTATCTGCTTATTTGTTATACTATAGTGTGTATGTATATTGGTGCTTAAATTGAGTGTGTGTTGTAATTTTTTTAAGCCAGATGAAAGATACATCTCTTCTTATTCTTTTCCTGATATTTGTTGGCAGGAGGGGTCTTACCGATGATCTAGGTGCGGAAGCAATGATGATGGGTGCTTTAGAGAAGGTCGAGAAAGAGCTGAAGAAGCCACTTATGAGAAACGACAAGAAGGGGATGGACCTCCTTATGGCAGAGTTTGACAAGGTCAATCAAAAGTAAGATTATTCTCCCATTTGTAGTCTCCTAGGATATAGGCGTTAGATAACTAATACGTTGGACGTTTGGCATAATATATATAAGACAGAGGAGATGGGAGCTATAGGTATACTACCGGCTGCTTAACTATTCCCCTTGACCACCTTAAAATGTCTTCTTAATAATAAGTAGAGGTGATAGGGCTGATTCTCTAGTTAATGACATTTTTATAGAAATAAGTCAGTAACTTAACCATGCACCAATTAAATGTATAAACAAAACTATTGTCTTACTGTGAAGATCATTATTTAGTTTGTGGGGGTTGTGTATTCTCCTGAAGTAATGTCTGGCGAGAATAGAGATCTGTATTTGTTCAGAGAGTGATTTTCTATTTGACTATTGAAAATGTGGTGACATACAATATGAAACATGGTTATTCTTATTCACTCGTGTGACTGACATCTCATTGTGTTTATATAGGCTTGGCATCCGTAAAGAAGAGCTGCCCAAGTATGAGGAACAGCTAGAGCATAACATTGCAAAAGCACAGTTAGAAGAGTTGAAGAAGGACGCGCTTGAGGCAATGGAGACTCAAAAGAAAAGGTATCCTTTACTGTTACTCACATCACAGATTGTAATACCGCTAGGGCATCTCTCCCTCTGATTGTTAATATTGACATGCTTAACGAACATGGGAGTGTTCTCTGGGTTCTTATATCTCCATGTTATGTTACAGGGAGGAGTTCAAGGATGAGGAAATGCCCAGCGTCAAGTCTCTGGACATCAGGAATTTCCTCTGAAAATTCATGAGGCTATTTACCCTTTCCCTCTTTTTTCTGATGGGCTATTTCGCCATTAGTTTCCCCTGCTTATTTTGAAGGAGTTAATGTACCGTCAGTGAACTGGAAAATAATGAATTATTAAGATGACTGGTTTCTTCATCAATAAGAAGTACTGGCTACAGAGTACAAAGAAGATAATAACTTGCTATAAATTCAGTTTTGTGTTACATTTCAACCCTAATACAGTGTTGCTTGGGCAATTTGATCTAAACATTTGTGTATTGCATTTCTCTATTTTTTCAAAGATCTGACTTATGAAGGATGGTATATATGCAATTATACCTAATTGTTGATTTTCTAATCCATTTAACAATTGTTGCCTGGTTCCTTCTGTGAATCGTCGGTGAACTAGTGGGTGATTTGTCTAGTTTTATGGGGGGTTATTTTCTCGTAGTTATTTTCTTTTTATATTAGTACATTTCAAAGCTCAATACAGTAGTATTTTCTGTTCTGTGTAAAAGTTAAAAAATAATATTAATCTCTATGTCTCAAAAGCAACACAGGTACAGTAATAATACATTTCCTATAGCAGCTCGGTGGTTGCTAATTGTCGCCCATAGGCTTTCTGAATTATGCAACTTATAAAACTCTCTAAAGGGGGAAGGGGGGTAAGAACAGAGTTTTCACAAATTTGAGGGATTATTCGTGCAATTATCTCCTACACAACTACCAAAACGGAAGCCAAAACCTGTTCAAACATACCCCTATTTTTCCTCCCATCCATTTCACATTCATAACTAAAAAAATTATTCATACAACCCTCTTTCTCACACACACTCATCATTTCATCAGCCTTCTCCTAATCTAATCTACACAAATATGTTGTAATTCTTTATATTATTCACTGTTTCATAATTGAAAACACAAAAAAATTGTTATCATATACGTTCATAAATTGTTCCTACTGACAGATATATTCTTCCTATATATTGATATAAATATATAGTTTCCTTTAATTTAGGATCGAGTGAAACCATGTCTGCAAGTGATGGATCACTCCAAATGCCTCATTCTTTTGCAGCCAATAATGTCGGGGCGACACCGACCCCGATTCCTTCTGCTACTCCTGCCAATAATTCAACGGCCACCGGAGGGGGAGGAGGAGGGGGGGCTTCTTTCGGAGTTTCGTCTCTTTACGTAGGTGATCTTGATGCTACGGTTGATGAAGGACAGCTCTATGATCTATTCAGCCAGGTGGCTCAAGTCATCTCTGTTAGAGTTTGTCGTGATCAAACCAGACGATCATCTCTCGGCTATGCTTACGTTAATTTCATCAACCCTCAAGATGGTCAAATTTTCCATCTTTGAATCACTAATTTAATTTGTTCTTGAACTATTGCATTTATATATATATATGTTGATATGCATGCATGCATGTGCATGATTTGCATATTTGTTTGTGTATTATACTATCATGTATATCTTTAAGTGATGCATGCAATAGGTGGTATAATAAGAAGGTTTTGACAAATGTTTCATCATTAGATGATAGTGCATGGTCTAATAAATGTTACTTAGGCAATATAAGAGTAATAAGACATAATTTGGAAATTGATAAGGCGGAATCTAGTCATTAAAATGAGATGAGGGAATATATTTTGACATATAAAATTGTAATAATAGAAACTATGGTGATCTGTATAAAAAAAGTTGATTTCCCCTGTTTTATGAATTGTTATAAAGTTGAAGTTTACATATTTGATTTCATTTTTCATTTTCTTGTTTAATACAAGAAACCATTCTCCAATTTGATTTCCTTTAGATTGGAGTTTGGAATGATTTCATTTAAGTGATGACTTTTCATATTGTCATAGTGATGTGTCATCCTTTTTTATGCTCTTCCGTAACTGTTTATGTAATATCCAACTTTTTTGACAAAAAATTGTGATTTTTGCTAATGTGTATTGCAAATTACAGCGGCTAATGCTAAGGAACTCTTGAACTTCACGCATCTGATTGGGAAGCCGATGAGGATAATGTTCTCTCATCGAGATCCTAGCCTCAGGAAAAGTGGTCATGGCAATGTGTTCATAAAGAACCTGGATACTTCTATAGATAACAAAGCTCTGTATGACACGTTTGCTACTTTTGGAAATGTGCTTTCTTGCAAGGTGGCTATTGATAGTAGTGGTCGATCTAGAGGGTATGGCTTTGTTCAATTTGAACAAGAAGAAGCTGCAGAGAGTGCAATCAAACGCCTAGATGGAATGTTGATTAACGATAAGAAGGTGTATGTTGGGCATTTTGTTCGTCAACAAGAGAGGAGAAAATGTAATGGACACACCATATTTACAAATGTTTATGTGAAAAACCTACCAGAATCAACAACTGATCAAGAACTGAATGAATTATTTGGAAAATATGGAACTATTACTAGTGAAATTGTCATGAAAGATGCTAATGGGAAATCTAAATGTTTTGGATTTGTAAACTTTGAAAATCCAGATTCAGCAGCTGCAGCAGTGGAGAAACTAAATGATTATACCTTCGGCGATAAGGTCTTATATGTGGGAAAAGCGCAAAAGAAAGTTGAGAGAGAGGCAGAATTGAAAAATAAATTTGAACAGGAAAGGCTTAAAAAGTATGAAAAGTTACAGGGTTCCAACTTATACCTGAAGAATCTTGATGACAATATAAATGAAGAGAAGTTGAAAGAAATATTTTCTCCATTTGGTACTGTTGCATCCTGCAAGGTATGAATCTTAGTTGAAATTTATGGTAATTAAGTATGAAATGTTTTATTCTTTGTTGGCCAATATCTTAAATAGGAAATTTAAGAAGTATAGGAACAATAACGATATACCCTCTATCCTTTGTTAAAAATCAATGTAGGTTATGCGTGATCAACATGGATCAAGTAAGGGTTCTGGTTTTGTCGCTCTTTCATGTCCCGAGGAAGCTAAGAAAGCAGTAAGTTATCATATGCTTGTTTATTGAGCTTCAAGTGTTAGTCTTATGTTCAAAATCCTCTCTTTGACTCCATATTCCCCGGCATCGTTTACTAATTTTATATACTGTGAAATATTTCAGTTGAATGAAATGAATGGAAAGATGATTAAAGGCAAACCACTATATGTTGCTATTGCCCAACGCAAAGATGAACGCAGGTCTTGGTTGCAGGTGATTTCCTTACTTGTTTTAAGTACTGTCTTACGTGCACAAATATATATATATTCTAAAAAGCGAATACTATCACGTTTATTCCGTTTTTTGTAGGCCATATTTACGTATTCCCCAAATACCTAATTACTGTATTTAATAATTCACAAATATTAATCATTTAATTTGAATTTAAAATTTTACTACATTTATGTATTCTAATATCTATAGTATATTATTATGTATGTCATTGTTAAACATCATATGAATAATATAATAATATGTAGATATATATAATGTATGATTACGATTTTTTCAAGTTTAACCAATCTAATTCTTATGTAAAATATGATCACACATCTCATAAAGTTAGCATAGAAAAAATCATATCTTTAAATTTGAACAAAGTTAGTTTGAAGTTTGTTAAATTATTTCATGGATAACATAAAATTATCATACAATAAGCATATTATTTAATGAATTTACAACAATTATTATATTTTAGTTTTTTAATATAATTTTTTATAACTATTTCATGAAATCTTTTGAATGTATGGCCCTACTCCCTACTATAAAAATGATTTTAATTAATCAACAAATATGTTCTAAGATTAAATCAAATTGAACTTCCATGTTAACGAAATCACATTTTCTAATATTTTTTTATGTTTTATCAACTCAAGGGTCTTTTTCTAAAGATTAAATAGTTATTATAACGTATAGTTTTTCAATTACAATACATATTTTGATTCAGAACTTATAAAAATTAACAAATAAGATAAAACTATATTGCTCCAAATATATAGAAAACCAAAGTATTGTAACTCACATATTAGATTTAATATATTACGTACGTTACACGTGGACAAAAATGAAATAGGAAATTAAATTTATTTTTATATTTGTATATAATATTTAACACATATAGTACTAATAACTTTGTGTGTTAGCTAACTAATATTTTTTAAATTTTTATTTACTCCAAATAAATATCATAATAGCAAGATGAATTTTTAATGATGATAGATAACATAAAATTTTATGTTTCATTCTAAGATCTGATTAGCACCATTTTCGCAGAAAAGCTAAATTATTTCAGATAGTTTTATCACGCCAAGTAACGCACGTTATGATTTACTAATATGATACAAGCATATTTAGAGTTTCTAGGGTGTTGAGTTTGTACTACTTGTAGTGTTAGTCATCCTGATATGATTGGTTCACCTCCAGGCCCAGTTTGCTCAAATACATCCTGGTGCGATTTCACCTGTGCCTGCGGGGATGAATGGTTTTCACTCCCCTCCGCAATTGTTTTTTGGTCAGGGATCTCCAGGGCTAGTATCTCCTCAAGCTGCCGGTTTTAGTTACCAGCAGCAACTTTTACCTGGAATGCGCCCAGGTGTTGCTCCAAATTTTGTCGTGCCTTACCAAATGCAGAGACAAGGCCAATCTGGACAGCATGCCGGTGGACGAAGAGGTGGGAACACACAACAGCAGCAGGTGAATCGGTCTCTTGGCACTGGAATAATATATATCTATTCTCATTGCCTTGAAAAGTTTTCCGTTACTTTCATTTCTAACCTTCCGAGACCATGCTTTCACTTGTTACCAGCTACAACATCTATGCCTTAAGATTTTTGATAGGATATCAATGTCTGAGTAACTTTGCAAATTACAGTACTTAGTACAATAGTACAAGATTAGGAAGTTTCAAGTCGTCTTTCTCGGATTACTATACTATTTTTCCTTCGTGTTTTGTTGGTAAAAACTGATGAAATAGTTGATGCAGCGCACTGGTAACCAATGTTTTGGTCGAAACGTGGCTAATGGAAGAAATAATGGCGATCCTCAGAACCTGATGAGCCCTATAATGGCAGCCTCTCCATTGGAGATGCAGAGATCTGGCCCCTTGCCAATTCCAATGCTTGCATCTGCATTAGCCTCTGCAACACCAGAGAATCAGCGGATGGTATGCATATTAATTTGTTACTGCTTTATGTTTAAAGCATTTTATACCAGTTAATGAATCCGATGACAAATATAATGATGTAATCTTGTCAAATATTGTAGATGCTGGGCGAACAATTATACTCGCTTGTGGACCATATCGAGCATGAACATGCTGGGAAAGTAACTGGTATGTTGCTCGAGATGGATCAAACAGAAGTACTCCATCTTATTGAATCTCCGGATGCCCTGAAGAAAAAAGTAGCAGAGGCTATGGATGTCCTTCGTTCAGCAACGTCGGGGGCTGATGATGGGGGATTATAGATAGGACATTGCTAATCTTTTACCAAAATTTTATTTTTTATCTATTATGTTTTGTGAGTTCTATGATAATTGTTTCCTCGACTCACGGTCTTGCAATTGATAAAAAAATTGTTTCTAGGCTTGTAACCTAGTATACTAATCTTTTTACAAAAACTTTCTTAGGATTATAAGGAATTTCTTGGCTATGGTTCCTTAATATTATCAGCACAGTTGCATATCATGATTCTCATCCCATTCATTTACTCGAAGTTGCATATGAAGTTCACGATTACAACGAGAACATAATCGACATATCTATTGCACAAAAACATGGGATGAATTTAATCGACATACATGGCAAAGAAACTACTAAGTCATAACAGCGGCTAATGTTTAGTCAAAGCGATGAGCTTTACAATTGCGGATAAGGCTTCACAAAAAATCTGGATGGACATCTTCTTCTACATTTTGATCCCCTGAATTTATGTCATACATATCCGATTTCCAATGAATCGTAGGACCCACTCTGCAACTTCCACCGTGCAAGTTTCCACTATAGCCACCAGCTTCATCATCATCTTCTGTAATGTAATCATTCCATTTGGAGACTATTGTAGCAGTCTTCTTCTGATGCCTCGTAGCTTCTAGACTTTCGGACCCTCTCTCAGGTTCAACTCCATTTCCTTTCCATTTCAAAGCTATTGCTGCAAATTCAGATTTAGCATATTGCTTTTCTGGAAAATCACCAGTGCCACTACTACGACCATCTTCAACTGTGTTACCATAGCATCTAAATGACACGTTAGCAGTCGTTTTTTGTTGCCTCGTCACTTCATATCTTTCATAATCATAATCTCCACCTCGGGTCTCATATACCTTCCTCCTTAAAGGTCCCATCGATTGCTGAAATTTAGCGAACTCTTTGCCAGGAACAATTCTGTAATCAGTCAATTGATCTGATCCCTGTGGCGTCATCTGCTGACATTCGTTTGGCTCCAACTCCATAACTGCACCACATATATTCAAGACCACAGGTACTTTTTATTATACGCTAAACACATTTCAATGTTCACAAAACAAGAACGTTCTTACTAAACTAGATATCTAGAATATGATATCCGCTGACAGTTACCCTCACATTCACCGTGACAACCTCTCTTCCTCGAGTTATTCCTCTTCTGAAAAACCGGTTTATATCCGTTATCATTGTTGAGGCTTCGATTCAGAGGATTCTTCAATTTAGGCCTTATGAACGTTTCCTTTGGCAGCTCAGTCACAACCTTCGGCTCAAATGCATTGCCTTCCATAACAAAATTCATCCATTAAGCTCAGTTCATCATCTAAACTAAAAACAAAATGTACATACACAAATTATTGCCATATTCATCACCATCCACATATACTCATGGTCAAATAATTTACGATTAACTTCACATAAATTACAAACACCACTAGATTTATCGCTAATCGAGTTGTCTAATTGCAATAACATTCAGTATGATCAACTAATTGAAAAAACATAACGATATCCCAATTAGCTAGTATTCTAAAGCGATTTTAACCAATCGATTCAGCATACTCTTCGATCCTCTAATTACTAGTTCATAAAATCATAACAACTCTTCGATCAAGCGTTCAATTATAAGCAATTCACAATAATACAAATAACAAAAACTCACAAAAATTTCTCAAATTTCGAAATTCTCTAAATCACCTTTATCTTCATCGTTTTCGATCGAATTATCATCTTCATTATCAATAAACTCACTCCAATCAGTTCGTTTCTTCTGCCGAACCTCTACTGTTTGATTTCCATCAGATTGAGCTACATTCGAATTCATATTATTCGCGATTTGTTGATCTGCTGCTAAACGAGACATATTAAAGCTCTGGACAAAATAACGAACATCCTTAGCCATAAAAGCTCGAGCATATATTTTTGTAACTGATTGCTTTTGGTTGCAAACAACACATGTCCATTTGTTACTGCTCTTCTTCTGCTGCTTTACCTATTATTCAATTCAATTAAACGTAAATTCAACCAAAATATACAGTAAAAATACTATAAATTAATAATATGGGGACCTGCAAAATTTATTAATTTATCGAGTATTAATTTTCTCTAACTTGCATAAGCTCTAATTTTAATAAATTTATTATTTTCGAGAATATTAATTTATCGATTATTAATATAAAGATTTTCTACTGTAATTGCAGAGAGAGACGAGAGAGATACCTGCATGGTGGAGCAGTGGTAGCACTGGAGGGAAGGAATGCCGTCGGTACAGGGGCGGTGGCGGAAACAGTTAGGGTGGGATGAAATGATCATTCGAATTTTGAATCCATATATAAATAGAGTTCGGGTTTTATGTTGCACTTTATATGTGATGTGATGGTGTATCCGCGTATGTTATATTCTATTAGTTGATTATTCGGATCTTTGAATTTATGGACAGCGATTTCTGACATGAACGGCGATATTTCTAAAATTCATATAGAAAAAGGTAAAGGGAAGACGTGGATATAAATCGAAGGCAGGACGGAACGATGATTTGAGTTATTTGAGTTGCGCATCGATATATAAATAAAGCTCGATTTTTATTTTATATTTTGTGTGATAGTATATATGACTATATTTCTATGTTACATTTGGTTAATAAAATTTAATTTACACAAACAGTTGCACGTGCCTTGTCCGCTTTGAAACCCGAGTCATATGTTTCATGGGCCTCTTATTCATCCCAAGCTCTTAGGCTATTACACGATGGCCTAGCCCAACACATTCTGTATGTGATCATTAGAATTTGAAGATAAAAAATGAGAAAAGTGTTATAAATTTTATTTCCTTGAAAAAAATATTTTTTATTGAGAACTCAAGTCTCACATCGATTGATTAATACTTTATCAAGTGTAGTAATAAAATTTTCGATTTTATCTATCTATAAACAATTAAAATAAATGATTTTAGGATAGAAGTATAGAATTTATAGATTCTTTAACAGTTTCTGTAACCAAATTATGTACTATGAATAACGAATCAAACAATTATATGGAACTTTTTGGGAAATCAAGTAGGAAAGGGAGTATATATACTAATATAATTAGATAATGTACTCTTTAGCTTGTTAATAATGCAAAATGGAATCCAATAATGTTTTTAATAATCTTTGAGTTCAATTGGGGAAGCTAATATATAAGATGATTCCAGTGTTCCAGACAAGATACATGCAAATAATGTATGTATGTGGATTGTGGACATGAGTTGGCTAGCTATTTTTCCATTCTTGATGTCGTTTCTTCTTATATATATCATTGTACTTTGTCATGCTGGTTATTATATGATCATTATTTAAATTAACTTGTTATTTAAGCTATTACTACTAGTTTTGCTTGTGTCATAATTTGCTTTGTTGTCAACTCCTTTAAGTTAATAGTTTATTTATGCAGTTTATGAGTTATGCTCCTCCTAAAAAGAAAAGAAAAAGTTTGTTTGTTATGTTTGAATAAGTGGTTAATCTCTTGCGTTCTAACACAAAGGAAGATTCAGACAAAGTAACATTACATACACGAAATATAATTAAACGTAACCGATATAATTGCAAATGATATTATTCACTCCATATTTCCATTCTTTGAGTAGTGAATGAATCCAATATATTTTTACAAATTTATCAAAATGCCCCCATATATAATACTTGTAACCGCTAGATACATTTTATTATTTATAAAATACGCATCTCAATACAATAAAAATCCCTTCTGCAAGAATCTATCTGCGTAGACAAAAGCAAGATGGACAAACGATTGAGGTCCCACTATCATCCTATTGTTCTCTAAACGCATCTCCGACGCTCTAGACGCCGACTGATTCGACGTGAAATTTCTGACCAAGACCTCGGGATTTGGGCGCCTATTTGTGGTTGGACTCGTGCTTGGACCGCTATACGATCCTGTTCTGATTCTCGGATTCACAGGCCTCAACTCGGACATGGTGACTGACAGAAAGGCGATTCATGTGATCTCTAGACCGACAGGAAGCACTGAGTCTGACTTGGTCTTAACTTGATATGATCCGAGTTTGGGAAACTTAACAACGATAAGTACCCATACTTACTGCCTGTAGATTGATCTTTAGTCTATAGACCTCGAGTGGTGGGACTTAGGACTCTTGATTTGGCCATGTACCCAAGAAGAGCGCCCTTAACAGCTGGATCTCGTATAACTGTGACCGAGTCAGATAAGCCATCACTATCCGTAGGCCTGCGCGCTATTAAATTGGCCAAGAGGAGCATTGCATCACAAGAGGATGTCTTAGCACTAATTCGTGCTTCCAAATACCTAGATAGAGGCTATGCAACTTATATCCCCGCCTTCACGATTTATTACATGTGTGACATTAATAAATTTTAATCATGTAGTTTATTTGATTTTATGAGATTCGAATGGTCGATTTTCATCAATTTTGGGCATTGATCCTAAAATTACTGCGTTTGTGTAGAACTTTAACTGTGCCTTATTTTAGGCGCCTATTTTGGTGATGGAGATGAAGAACTTTTGTGTTCTTTCTCCGTTCTTCAATTTAGGCACCTGTTTTGGCTTATAGGTTGAAGATCACAACGTTTTTGATGATTTTCTCCTGATAAAGTAACAATCTTCAGAGGTTTTCTATGAAGAAATACCTTGGAAATGTTTTAAGTAAGTTTTTTGTTGTGTTTTTTATTGTGTTCCGGGATGTCTTTTTATGATGAACATATGGGGTATTTATAGGCTTTGGTTTCTTCCTCGACCGGGTTGATCCATATTCAAAGTGATTACGATTCAACAATGATTTTCGGTGAAGATCTGAATAGTCGGATATTATTAAAATAATAATATACTTTCAAAAGTCCGCCAAATTTGGAGACACGGTATAACTTTCCTTCTTCATTCTCAAGTATAAGATTTACCTAACTTATTTTTTTATCAGTTTATCCAGAAAACCTCGTTTTTATTCCGATTTTCTCCTCTAATTTATTATTTTAACCCCGTAAATTTAGGGAACAATATTTTAATACCACGTCATCATACGAGATGTATAATTAAGTTTTAATTAATGATAAAACCTAATAACACCACTTTAATTAATTTCAGGTGGCTAAAATATCGTGAACCCTTAATTTACACGCCTACGATTTTAGCTTTTTGAGGTTCGATCAAAACCCTAATCAACGATATAATTGTGCGATTGGTCTTTATTTAATTATTTTAATTAATCCACATAAATTGAATTTAATTAAAAATAATTAATAAAATTTTGATTGTCTTTACAATACCCTCCATTTCAAATTAATTGACGTTAGATTGCGTGTCAAAGCTTTGACTACAAATTAATTTTTTATTCATTAATCCAAAAATATTAAATTAATATCATTGAATTTGGATTCAAAAATATTTTCATAATATTTTTTTTGGCAAATTTTCATAATGTACATAAAAAGTAATTCATAATTAAAATTATGTCTCTCGAAAATGGAGAAATTTAATTAATTTGAAATGGAGATATTACCCTTAGTTGGTCTAAGATAAATTGTATAATTACTATCTTCAATTCGATAAGATCTGGTTGGAGCGTTAATCTAGATCGATGATGCTTATTAACTAGTGGATAGTTATTAAAGTTGTTAGGATGTTTTATCCATTATTGTAGATCCTAGAACAATTATTACTCCATAGTTAAGATTTTGTAACTAAATACAATTAATCTAACATTTTTAATTAGACATTATGAATTTACACGCATGCAATCATCAAAACGTTTGTCGTCCGGATATGCTCAATTGGTAAAAAGTTGGTCGTGGTTGTGACATCTCTAGTCTTCCTTTACGGCACATGAGTTCGACTCCTTCCCAAGAAAGAATCTCATACGTAGTTTAAGCATTTTATAACTATCGCATTAATCGATCAATCGAAATAGACACATTCTACGATTTACCTCTTTACGCCAGAAATTTCAAAAAGCATTTCGGATAAATGAAATTTCCTTAAGTCGATAGTTTCAACTATCAAAAACGTTATGTACAATTGGTACAAATTACAATCCAATCATACTGTGCCTTTTAGTGAATAAATGAAAAGGTCCATATCATACTTGATGCATGCGGCACCGAACATAATCCAATCATACTGTGCCTTTTAGTGAATAAATGAGAAAGGTCCATACTCATACTTGATGCATGCGGCACTTATTAAGTGGACAAGCCATGTGAAATTGTAACCTACAATTAAGGAAGACCATCTTGACGAAGGTTATTAAATTTATCAAAATAAAAAAATGTTTTCATGGATTTCAAAAAATATATACAAGGCCAAAAAAATCTATAAATTAATAGCATTGGGACCGACAAAATTTATTATTTTAGAGAGTTATTAATTTATCCATAAATTAATAATTTATTAATTTAAATTTTTTTTAACATGAATACATGTACATTTAATGATTTTTAAAATTTATTAAGATGTATCCAAAAGATCTATAATCATATAGAAGTTATATCGAAGATAGTAGAAATATAATAAGATAATAAGGAAATAGTATTAATTATTTGCTATTAGTTATAGTAATTACTTGATTTTAAATTTAATATTATTATTCATAAGCATTTGACATTATACATATAAATATAGCCGAGCATCAAGATGATATGGTAGTTTTGGAAAATATTTCTCAAGCGAAAGGGAAGCACTTTGGCCTCAAACTTCAAAAATTTTATGTTACAATTCGAAACACAAATTAGAACTATTGTATGCGATAAGAAAAATAAGACATGGATTCCAACAAGATTTTGAACTTTAAAAGAAAATAAAAATTATAGAGTCATATATTTTTATTAAGTTGTAATAATTATTGATACAATTTCTAAGAATTATTAATTTATGATTTTCTTGGAAAATATATTATAAAGGATTTCTAAAAATTACTACGTATTATTTTATTTCCATTTTTGTAAATTTTTTAACTCCATCTAATTGAACCGATAAATTTATAATTTTAGAAAATTTATTAATTTATTTGAAAAGATAATTTATTGAGTTTTTAATGTACCGCTTACAATGCATGTACGTGTTGTACCAAATAGAGACAACCAAGCTTAATAAAAGTGACGATGCAACCTGCTGTCGTAAGTTATTCCGTATTATTCTAATAATTGATGATACTAACATACGACCACAATCTTAAACTCTATTATTCCTTCATAATTCACATTGTGTTTGTCGTATTACTATTTATCTATTTAGCAAGTGATGAGTGATTATTTTTTGAGGTATTTCGTGGATGAAACTTGAAAATTTGAGTTTCGAATTATCTATTCTCTCTCTCAATGGAGTGATCGGGATTTATCCTATGCTGGGTTCCCAACCCCTTCGTCGGGTACCCGCTCTCTGGCTGTCTCGACGCGACGATTTTCAAGATGAGTTTTGGACATGCCCCACTTCCGGAAATTATTCTCGAGGTGCCTCCTTGGCCCATGTTCAGTGTTTTTACATCTATCAACAAGATAGCTCTTAGTTTAGCATTACCTTGAAATGAAAGACAAGTGGACGGGTATTTATAAGAAATACTTAGTGTGTCAAGCGCCCAAGACGCGACAAATACACGATCCCAAAACCCCGATTTGACTTTAATTGGGCTTCGCGCCTATCGGATTCTATACGACCATCCATTTAAGACATTGCTAATCCAATCTTCCACTATTTTTCAAATTGTAAGTGGAATTTGAAGGTTAAATTTTCTTACCAACCACTTGGAACAATCTTATGGCTCAAACCCAAAGCAGACACGTGTTTAGTCCCCTCATAAAAGGTATGTCTTTTCTAATTTCTTCTCCCTTTTTCATTTTGCACAATTGTTATCGCCTACTTCTCCCAAAGAAAAAACCTCTCACTGCTCTATCTTGTTTCTCTCTTCAGATCATAACTTACTTTGCATCCTCACAATCTTTTCTTTATGGCAGATCAGAGCACCCACCGTTCTAACACCGCCCGTACCCCTCAAATCCTTCAAGCAACCCACGAAGCAGGTACGCCCTCGCTGATGTTTGCTTAAAAGTAGCGGTGTTTACAGCGAATTTGGTGACACCCACTTTTCTTTTCTTACAACTCCCGTAATGTATTATTCTAATCGCCGAATTTTCTTGGTTCCTCAGGGTGCTATTAACACCGATCTCCACGCTTCCTTACCAACTCCGGCCCTTGAGAGCTTGCACCGGAGTGTAATGTCCCAAACCTCTGATGAGTTTGCCGCCTCCGTTTACGAGGGATATCCGCCGCTGTCACTCCCCGCCATTACTTCTACCGATCTGGACGACTCTCAAGTCCCTTTGGATGTACAACCCTTAAATTCCCGAATGGGTCCTCCTCCTCCCCGACCTGTTGCCTCGAAGTCTTCCAAGGGGAAGGCCATAAAAGAACAATCGACTTGTGAGGAAGATTAGATGAAAGCAAAGATGGCTCCTTGAACCATTATCGACTTCCGTTGAGATAGATCCGAAACACTACGGTTTCCCTCGACGAGGTCAGCGACCCGGTGATCCCTCGTGGAAGGGGAACGTGGATGCCCCACCCGGCTCGACAATCCTTCCACCTGCGTGAGGTCAAGATGCTTCCAACCCTCCCTCCCGAGACACCGCTTTGTTCTGGGAGTTTTTCAACTACGGGCTCCGACTCCCCGTTTCATCATTTGTTGACGAGGTGTTGACGACCGTGGATCGGGCCCCGGGTCAGCTGATGCCCTTCTCCTACTTGATTCTCACTGTTTTTCCAAGCGGCCCGCTTCGGGCTGGCCGATCATCCCCAACATAGCTTTATTTGGGGTGATGTACAACATTCTTCTGAAAGGCCCTTTGGCCTACTTCCAAGTCGCCTCCCCTTCTTATAATTTCCTATACACGAAGAAGGTAGACAAAGTGGAAGGGAGTCGGTGGTTCAAGTTGTGGTTCTTAGCCGCATGCGCTTCGCCCAGCTGGTCCGAGCTCACCTGTCTCTACTACCGCCTCCACTCTTCGGTAAAGATTCCGTAAGGACTCAAGTCGAGATAGAAAGTTCAAGGTCAAGCTCTTCCCGAACGGCCTCATTTCATCGAAGTCTTTCAGATGAAGACGGTTAATAAAGACGGGTTTAACTAAGGGAGTTAATAAATTCCCTGTGATGTCACTGTAAGTAATATCTCTTCCTCGCATCACTATATATTTTTGCCCTTATGCTTTTTACTTCTACACTTTGGTTTTATTCACAATGAACTTTATCGCCCCTCAGCACCCCTGGGTCATGTACCATGCCCCATAAAGTCGGCCAAGGTCAGGACTGAAAGACCCTTGGCTAATGTGTCTAAGAGGAAGAAGATTCTCTTCTCGAGAGTCCTCGGTACCTCCCCGTAGCTCCCTGGCCGCTAAGAAGCCTCGGAAAGCTTCAAGAAGCGATCTCGCAGACGCCCACCGATGTTTCCCTTCAGGTCGTCACTTCCTCTCTTCCTTCCAACATTTCTTCCCCTGTCATTCCTTCTACTACTCCCCGATCAAGCACGATTGCCTCCATTGATGTCACGGACTCGGTCATCACTCTCCTCCTCCTTCGGCCTCGACGGTAGCCGCGCCGAGTCGTGGTTTATTCGAAGTTTCATACACTTCCTTCAAGATATCGTAAACCGAGGAAACCATATCCTATAGTTAACTACTCGCTTCCTTTGTCGAGAACTGCTTGCTTAAGAAGGACATGGAGGGGATTATGGGATTCCCGACTCCTTTGTCTATTCATAATGCCTTCTCTCATTTCCACCTCAAGGTATGTTTTCGCCTTAATTCTGAGTTTTTATTATTGTTTTTCTCCTTGCTTGAGTCTAACTTCTTTGTTTGTTTCAGTCCCTGGAGTGTGCTCGGGGGCTCTTCTTGAAATGGAGTGAATGTGAAGAGTCCCGAGCCGCCTCTGAGGCCGACAAGTTTTCTAGAGAAACGCCTCCGAGGTCCTCGTAGACAAGCCTCAAGTAATGTAGCATGGTGATTTCAAGGCCCAAGCTATTGATTTTAAGAACAAGCATGCGGATTCGAATCGCTATAATGGGCCTCGCAAATCCAACCGACTCCCTTCTAAGTACGAAGCCGAATTTTGAAGCCGCTTATAAGAGCTTTCTGTAAGAAGCCAAGGCGTATGTAAAAGAGCTCCAAAAGCAAAACGTAAGCGCACTCAAAGAACGCTTATCCGGGCGCTTGTAAGAGTCAAGAGGAGACCTCTTCCCGAAGAAGTCATAGCTAACTTTAAGGAGAGGGTTAGAATTATAAGGCGATACCCTTTGTGATTTACACCTGCTCCATAATGAAGACTTATAGTCCCAAGATCTCCGAGAAGTTCGACGGTGTTCGTAATTCATCTTTCTCGTGAGTTCGTGGAAGAACACTTCTAGAAGCGGAGTACGTGATCCTCCGTGGATCCTAACAAAGTGAGTCTTCTCGGTGATGAGAGTGATGCCGATCTCGTGAGGATCAAGAAGATGACGATGCCGACTTTCGCCTTTTGTTCATTCTTGTAAATTTTTATTTATGTTCCTCGGACTCGCTATTGGGCTGTGCCGCTACTTTGTAACTTTTGTTTAGTAATGGCTACGCAATTTTTTATTTTTGTTTCCTTCTTGGGTACCTCGGTATTTTTTGTATCCCGGATTTTCCTTAACCCCCGGTAATCTAATTTACGAGGACCAAGGCTTTAATTCAATTCACTCTTAGCTTCCGTTTGCTAATAAAGGTTGAATGATCTTATTCATTCGAATTTCGCCATCCGATTCACCTCGAGGACCACGAAAGTGATCTAATTCACTGGTTTCCCTTTATGTTAATAAAGCGTGGAATGATCTTATTCATTCGACCCCTCGCGATCCGATCATCCGAGCACCAATTTGTTTTATCTAATTCACTCGGTTTCTTAAGTTAATAAAGGTCAATGATTCCTTATTCATTCGACCTCAGTGATCCGATTCACCAGGACCAATTTGGTTTACTCCAATTCACTGGTTTCCCTTTAAGTTAATAAAGCGTCGAATGGATCTTATTCATTCGACTCCCAGCGATCCGATTCTCCAGACTACTTGTGCAATTCAATTCACTCTGGCTCTTTCCTCCGAACGGAGGCTGTAAGTGATCTTATCTCACTCTAGATTCTCTTTCTTTTATTTAATGAATTCTCAGTTGCTCAAAAAAAGATTTCTTTATTTCTAAAGGCATACTCTATGCTTCATCAAACTTTATTTCCAAGTTTGTTTACAAAAAGAGTGGAGATTAAGCATCTCTTTACAAGCATTTCAATGTAATATGTTTCGAGATAGATCCTCGTGCTACGTATGTTGGACATGATTTTCCCCCGAGAGTTCCTCTAGTTCATAAGTCCCCTCGGGCTCATGACTCTTCTCACCGTACGTGTCCCTCCCATTTGTGGTCGGTACTGGCTCTCGCTTCTCTTGGCTTCGGCTGGCTTTGGAAGAGCCGAAGACGAGGTCTCCTTCTTTGAATTGCCGGATTCTGACTCTCCGGTTGTAGAATCGTGCCATCAACTGTTTATACTCTTTGCATTCTCAGATAAGGATGTATCTCTTACTTCATCCGTGAAGTTGAGGCATTCTCTCATCCTTTCTCCATTTCCTCTTTATTCAAGCAAAAGCTCGCCGATATCAAGTGTATTGCACTCCTGCAAAATGCCTCGCCTTTAATACTAGGTCAAGTGGGGTTTCTCCCGTGGCACACGGAGGGAGTGGTTCGGTAGGACCCCAGAACTCGTGAGCCTCGTACTCCATTTCGCCCCGACTTAGGAGATTTTTCTTTTTATTCCTCAAAAATTGTCATGCTCTATGACTTCACCGCCCATTGGTTTCAAAGTGTATACTGTGCAAACGGTGTTCTTATCCCCGAAGTCGCTTACACATGTCCTCAAGTGTAGAAGCTGTCAATCGAGGGATCATATCGGATACCATATTGGTAATCCCATAGCCAGCAATTTATGTTCTTTCATACGAAGCTCTTCAATATCTCTCGGCAAGTATGCTCCTTAGGGTACGGCCACCTATTTACTGAAATAGTCCACAGCTACAACCGCATCTTTGTATTTGGTTGCGGGCTTCACAAATTGTCCCACCAAATCGATGCCCCACATGGCAAACGGTATGGGACAAAGGACCGGAGTCATTTCCGCCACGGGTTGTCTTGGGACTGCCTTCATCTTTTGGCAAGAATCACACCTTTTTACGTACTCTAGGGAGTCGTTCATGAGTGTGGACTGTAAAATACCCCGCCGGGTAATCTTTAAGGAGCCGGGTATTGGGTTCCATAATGGCTAGAACCTCTTCGTACTTTTGTAGGAGTTTTATCAATGCATTCTCGATGCTCGTGGTTTTGTGTGTGTGTTCCTATTCAACTATTTTCTCGGGTTGTGTTTTCCTTAGGGAGACAACTTTGTGCTCCCTTTCATGAGGAAATTCTCTTCACACTCTCCCTCTTCGGGGAGTTATCCCCAGCTTTTCACCTCGGAGCGTTGCACTCATTATTTCTGAGGGTTCTTCCGGCGTCTTTTCTGCTTAAGTGGTTCTCCGATGGAACTTTCGGGTACAAATAGTCGATAGCAAATCCCTCGAGCCCACCGTCCCCCCCGACTCCTCACCCACCTCCCCGTAGTTGGAAATTTCATCTTCAACGGAGCTAAATGATCGCTCTCAAGGTCGGTGATCGTCACCCAATGAGCCTTGTACGAAGGGTCGGATATATCGTATAAACTGAAAGAAACTCTTATCGCCATAGTTCTTGGGGATTCTCCCACCGAAGCATCCATACGTTATCCCTACCTGATATACCGAGTGTCCTATAAACCCCTGTAGAGTGCATGTGCAGGTTTTAAAAGGTTCCGGGGTAACCCCAGCCGATCATATGCCCCTAAGTATAAGATATCCGCCGAACTCCCCGTGTCCACCAACATTTTTGCCACCAATTTTTTTGTACCACTGGATTGATTATTAGGGGATCGCCGCGAGGTATTCAACTCTTCCAATTCTTTCTCTCGTGAGAATTTTATCCCTTCCCTCACAATGGTGGCAATTGGTGCAGCCTATACACGGCCCTTCTAACATATTGCTTTCGGGAATTGGAGGTATCTCCTCCCTCCCTCAATCCTCCCGAACGGTGTCAATACGCCCGCAACTCGCTCTGGGGCTTTAATTTTGTTTTTCCATTCTCCGAGGCGAAAAGTTCGTGGCTGCTCTTGGGGAGTGTTCTCTCACGAACTCCTTTAGATGCCCCCTTCGAATGAGTTTCTCTATTTCAGCCTTCAAAACACGACAATCATCAGTGTCATGCCCATGATCCTCGTGGATACCTTCACAAAATCGCTTGGGTCTCTTCGGTTCGGTAATTTCACTTTTGGGTTTTGGAAACAACAAGGTTTGTCGGGCATCTGGGAAAACACTCTTCGTACCGTTGTTCTTAACCCAGTATATGCATTATATAATGTCTCCCCTGAGGTCGCTTCACCGCCATTTCTCCTCTCTCCTCTGGGATCTTCCCTCGGGGCTGGGCCTCCCTCGGAAATGATCTCTTTTGGGTTCTTTTGTAACTTGTCCCATACCGGGTTTTCATTTAGGGGACTTTGCCAGTCTCCCTTCTGGCCGCACTCGATTATCCCTTCTTCGCCTAGATTCTTAGTCAGCCTTTTATGAGTTTAATCGCCGGGCCACAACACGTGACGTTGTCAACGGTTCCAATACCAACCTCTCCTTCAATGGTCCAAACTGCAAACCATGATAGAACGCGATTCTTGCCACCTTCTCTTCCGTGGCCGGTATGTTAGTCAAAAACTCTTCGAATCGATTGAAATAACCTCGTAACTGCCTCGCCGCCTGCCGCTATTCATTAACTCCTCCTCGTCTTGTTCCGCCACAATGGATGCCCGAATTTATTCCATGAAGACATCCACTAAGTCTCCGCCACGGCTGTGTCGTGGCGCCTTATGGGAACTATTTTAATGCGCCTTCGACAAACCGGCTGGTTTCGACGCGATTGCCAGATCTCCATGTCGTTGTATGTTTTGAACTTGGCATTCTAAACCCTTCGTATCGACTGCAGTCTCAAATTGGTATGGGTGAGCAAAGTATTATGTTTTGGCTCGACCTCGGAGGGGGCAATGTCTTTAAGCTTGTTATTTGCCCTATACTTGCTTCCAGCCATATCACGCCCCGCCGCCTTTAATTGTCCCTCTCCTTGTGGCATATGCCGCTTGCTTCCCCGAGGAGTATGAGTGACTTACCGGTTGTTCCTTCGGAGACCGCTCGTGAGTTTTACCCCTTTGTTTATGTAACCCCCTTCGGGTTGTCCCTATACGGGGACCGACTAAAGTAGGATCCGCAGGACTGAATTTCTTCCTCGTATGTCCTATACTTGTGGTAGGACATGCTTGGGTCGGGTTGTCTCTGTGAATCTTGAACCGCTTTCATGGTTAATTCGTGGATTGTTATCATTTGGATCCCCCACAGACGGCGCCAATTGATGAGTGCTTATTTTTCGAGGTCTTTCTCAAAGTGGACGGTAATTCTGAGTCTTCAACTCATCTATTCTCTCTTGATGGAGGACCGGGGATTTATTCCGAGGTGCGGGTTCCCCCGACCCCTCTGCCGGTACTCGGCCTTCCTTGGCTTTGGGTCTCGGGATGCCGGGTGGATGTATTTCTCGAGGTAGTTTTGGACATGCCCCACTCCTCGCCCGAGTGGTTATTCTTGAGGTGCCTCCTTGGTCCATGTTCTTCGTGATGATCTCCGTGATGAAACCCCGGGGGGTTAGGGTACCTAGACCACGACCGAAGTCGCATCGCAGAACTAATTCGATGCCTAAATTGGCTTGAAAGTGTTTTAAGCGCCTATTGAACAAGCATAGTTCTCAGTTTAGCATTACCTTGAAATGAAGGCAAATTATGGGTATTTATAGGAATACTTCTTGGGGGTCAGATCCCCTTTAAGATGTGGACAAGTGTCACTGTATCCCAATGCCCGAATTGGACCTCGATTCGACGCCCTGGTGAATTGGACTTTGCGCCCATTGAGTTTTTATATGATGGACCCTTTGATCCACGAACATTGCTAATCCAATCCATAATGCCTTTTAATCGCAAACATATCTACGGAGTATTTATTTCGAAGATGGCTTTCGGTTTAATTTTAGGACTTGTAGTATCTAATAATCGCATTCAATAAATAGTAAATTCCCAAGATGTCACATATATATTTCAAGGACTCCTTAAGTTTTTAGAGCTAAAACTTCAAGAGACTAGCTATTCACAAAGATCAAACTTTGCCAATCCTTTTTGATACTACATGAAAATTGATCAAGTATTTCATATGTCGGGACAACTATCTTTTACAGTCGTATAGTAACAACATGACAAAGAGTAGATATTTCAAGAAGATAATATTTCTTTTGCGAATAAAATCGTGGAGATAAGTGATTTGATTGATGGAAAAAGATTTACTTGGGCATCAAGTAGGAAGATTCATATCGCCTACAAAGACCTAATGCAATGAATATTTTACAAGATGGAAGTTTTGTTTATGGAAGTTATTTGGCTTATTTTCATAAACTCGCTTCGCGCCACACTATATAAAAAGCCACAATTTTAATCTAGTTCTTCACAGAAATAAGAGAGAATTCTACTTTGTATTTTGTGAGGCAAAAGAGCTTGGCAGTTTATTTTTATCAGGAATGAATGCATTTGAAATGGCTCTATAAACTCCTTTAATTTGTACAAATGTTGTTAACACCCTGTTATAACAATCCTGCGTTTTAGTAATTACCACGTAGTTGACACATACGGCGTGATAAGTAGCTGCATAATGTATGACAGCCAGTATCGTTTCAAGCGAAATCGAACTCATACATACGTATATACGAGTAGAATAGTGCGAAGAAGAACGGGAGCAAATATATAAGTCCTTATTTGCACTCGTGATCATACTTAATCCTTCCACCCAAGAAGTTTCCCTCAAACCCAGCTACATTGGCACCGAACCGAATTACTAAGCCTGTCGTGATTTTTACTTTTAAAGACGCCTTTATTTTATTACTCTTGTCGAGTCACTGTGAATGTTGATAATCGTGTGTTAATGACTGATAGTTAAAATAGTACAATTACACTTTTTTTACTTTTAGAAGTGAGACAATGCAAATTGTGTAATTAATTAATTAAATAGGAATCTAGATATATAAAAATAAGGGGCAATCGTCTAGCTGTTACCGAAAACTCAATTTGGCATTTTGTGGCAAATAAATGATTTTTTTTTCTCCAGTATTTACGTAATCGCTTGTTTAATTTCCCATTCCATTAGCGCATGATAATACAATTACCGGCTTGATTATTACTACTATATAGAAGGAATATTTAATTTCTTAGCCATGTTAAATGATGTGTACGTTGTCATCAATTATCATCATTGACGGTTTGTTTCATTATTAATATAGATTATCTCTCTGTATTTCTCTTTAATTTGCCTCCGCGGACTCACATAACAATTTCTTTATCATGCACTGTCCTAGTCCCAAAACATAAAATAAAATTGTTGGGGTGTGATATAAAATGATTAAGTAAAATTTAAGATTTTAATTGACACAAATATATTTTGAATAAAATTATCTTTAAATATTTTTATATATTTTTAATCAAATATTATGTAACACGATTATAAAATATATTTTTAAAATTTAAAAGTAAAACCATTATCAAAACTACTCGAAGTAATTTTTTTTTTTTAATAGAACTAGATTTATAACCAGTGGAGTTCATGTTTTTATACTTAATTTTATAGGCAATTCATAAACAATTTAGTTTGATCGGATGTCTTCTAGCCAATAGTGAATATTGTTCCTAAGAAATCTAAAATAAAGCCTTTTGGGTATAATAAATCTTAGCCACAAAGTTATTGTAATGATTAAATAGTGATCAACTAGTGCTCAAACGTTGCGTTGTCAACATTGTGACAAGTTAGCAGAGTGCACACGCCACATGTCATGCCTTGTCACAAGAATAAACTACTTTTAATTACTGTATATAATATGCTAATACTAATAAGAGTTTTTATATGTACTAAGTACATATGTTAATCAATTAATAGTTCGATTATGGAGTAATTCAATCAGTTGATGCAATCAAATTACTAGTATTTTATGTTAGTAATAAGTTAGTTTGTCATCACATTTGATCACACTCGAAATAACGAAATCTCGCTCGGGATCGAAAAAAATGTTCTAAAGGTAAATAAGAAATACTCCGAATCATACTAATAACAATATTACTACTATAAGTAGTTAATAACTACGTCACTCTTGAATTGAAGTGAAATATTTTGAATACTAATCACTCAAATAATTCAAGTTCTCATAAATGAGGTTTTAATTTGTTACTTATTTAAACAAATATTATAAAATTGATACATTATTTTCAAATATATTTTATTAAACTTTTATACTAATACAATTGAAATTTATTTTGGACCACTGTCAAGAGAAATCCAGAAAGAAGCTGAAGTCAATATCATTGGTCTGTATAAAGAAGCTTCCCCGCACTTGATCCAAAAACGATTGTTACTATTATCTAATTGGAAACATCAATGATCAATCGAATCTTTAGACAATTGGGCTCAAATGTATTTGTAATAGTACTCTATCTTTGGTTAAAAATGCTTTGTTTAAATATGACGGTGATTTATAAGATTTCAAGTTGATGTGATATTGACAATGAATTTTATAAATTATGAGTTAGTGTATAAATATGATGGTGATTTATAAGATTTCTATCGCATCCTAAATTATAAGGAAGTTTTCCTTTTTTAAAAATTTCAAAACACATTCTTATTTTGATTAAGACTATATACGATTTGCGGGTATTAAACCCCAAAAAATAAGAGTTGAATATTAAAGCATTGATAGGTATTAATGTGAGTCGAGTGAAGGAGACGGCAGGTTAATTTAACGCATTTCAACCCTTTAAAAAAAATTCTTGCTGGTACGGAAAGTTTGTTTTTTATGTACGTTAGAGCATGTTATATTTTTATTTGCTGTGATTTATTTTTAATTATCTTTAATTTTGGAACAATTATCATACAATGATTAATTTTACATTAAAAATAATTATACCAAAATTCATACTTTTTGCACTCTATCATTGTAATTCTAAGGTTTAATTCTCGAGTATTAAAAAACACACACATTTTCACTATATTAAGTATTTTTGAATTATTATTTTTTTATTTGGGAGAGAGAAAATTTAAATTAAACTAAATCATTATAAGAGTAAGAGTTGAATTGCTTCGTTTAATTATTTCCATGAAGACATGAGTGTCGTAAATAAAAATTTAAGGTTTAATTCTCAAACCATTGTGGATAGCGTAATATGTAAATTGTAAAATTGGAGAAAAAATGATGATATAAAAACAATTCAAACAATCATAAAAATTTGTACAAAAATAAATCTCCCTAACATTTTGAAATGGAGACATTGGAGGGAGTATATCATTATTACGTCCACCTCACAACTTTTGTATATAATCGACTAATATAGAAGACTTGGATTTCAATTGAGTTAAGAGTATTATTTTGTCATCACCTTCGGTGAAGGAACAAGGGGGAATGGGGACAGTAGTCTCTCCCCTAGATTGAAAAAAAATTATAATATTATATATTTTTTTAAAATTATATTATTTGCCTTCCTAATTTTTATATTTAAAGTTTAATTATTGAGTTAATATTAATTTGTGACTACTCATATTATTGGATAGTATAATTAATAGGTCCAAAACTTATAACTCACAAATACATGATTCAAATAAGTTTTACCTAAATATAATAAACTACTACTTTTAACCAACAACACTTTTGCACAATTCACAAAATAATCGGTTTGTGAGTTCACCTAAATATAATAAACAATCGGCTATAATTTTACAACTTTAGAATTTGGGAAATCGAAGTCAACTTTGGTATTGTACTTCTTCTTTTACTTAATAATAATAATAATATATGGAGACATGGAGTATTATATTACTTAATGTATTGGTACTGCAGTATTGTTTCATAATATGCCTTATTTGTTTTATAATTTTTTCTTTTACTAAATTTAAAACGATTTGTTAATATACATATTGTATGATTTAATTTTAATTAAGTTAATTTAAAATTTAAGTCACACAATATTATTTCCTTTGAATTTATATTTCTTTTGCATATGATGGTTGAAATATTGGAGATAACAGATGATTTATCCAAAGCATTGCAACGAAAGTCTCAAGATATTGAAAATGCTATGCATTTAGTTTCATCGACAAGAATTCAGCTCCAACATTAAGAGAAGAAGGATGGCTTACTTTGTTTGATAAAGTGAAGCTATTTTCTAAACTATTTTATCTCTTTGCTTGCATCTTTAGCGTAACATTTATTTTTTTAAGACAAAAGATCTATAATTTTAATCAACATCAAAACTACGAGCAATCTGCCTCTCAATATATAACACTAAACTATCAGCAAGGAAGTCATCGTCCATCTTGTTTCTCAACCTTGTTTTCACAATCTCCATTGCTAAAGAGGGACACTCTGTTGTAGTTGTAGAAACGGGAAGGGTGGGGACCAATCGAATCAACCTATCAAAAAGCGAATATATTTCACACTTATTTGTCTCTTTCAATACCATGCACAACTTTGAAATTGTTGAGACATTTTTAAAGCCATTAATACTGAATGCAAATTAATCTTGAAATGATTCAACTCGTACTTTAAATGTGACAATCCTTGATCTCTAAAATCTGCAGGATAAAATTTAGACTCTTTGCATATATCATCAATATTAAATAAAACAAATCCATCCCTCGGATTTAATGACGAAAGGAAAGTATGAGCACCTCACCACATTTCACAAAACTGGATTGTAACTCTCTGCCTCGAAAATCAATACAAGCATTAAAAAGATCAACTCTAAGATGATGTTCCACAGAAATATCATTTATACGGCCTCTCCCTCTTCCTGTTTTATAAATCATTTGCATATTAGGAATCTCAATCTTATGATTGCAACATTTTGCTTTCTATTTTCACTTAACGTTTATTATTTATGTAATATATTTTTTTGTAATGATGAATGGTATTTCCTTTTTCTTTTTTACATTTAATCCTCCAATTCCTAAAATTCATGATTCCCCATTTATCATCTCCACCGTAAACATTCCACTTCTCATTTTATATTCCTTAAATCTTTCATTGATCTCTATCATTAAACACCACCCACCATTATTATTGTCTATCTCGCAATTTGTTACTATTACTTGTCTACTATTGCACCCGAAATTTAGTAAGTCCCAAATAAAGTAGGTTAATCATTATAAAAATGGTCTGAATTATGTTATTTTTATGACTATTTAAACTTTTTTTTATAAGAGCATGACACAAACAAATACAGAGAACATAGGAAATTGTTTAAATATGAGTAAACATTAAGTAAGTGATACAGATCAGAGAACATAGAAAATTATTTAAACAATAAGTGATAATTGATCATCACTCTACTTATTATAATTGATCTTATCTATCTCACATAATTAATCTTTGTTAGTCTGTCCCAACTAATTACTACATTCATTTAAAAGAGAATGTAAATGTTCATTTTTTAAAATTAACTTTATAAATTTTGAGCTTATGTCTTTTAACTTGATACCAAAAATTATATATATCGATAAAAATTATTTATGAATTGCTCCAAAATAAATTTTACTACGTAACAATTAAAAGTCAAATTAGACAAATCTCTATTAAATATAGGTAGTATTTATATTCTTCTTTTTTCCACATTAAGAGTAGCAGAGTTATGGTTGGTCGGTCCAAAATTCAAGGCTAATGATCACAATAATTATATTTTCTCCCACTGCCTTTATCTATTAATGGCTTTGTTTGCAAGTCAACAGAAGTTTGCATCTTCTTGTTGACAAAAAACATCATGCGACGTCGCTATCTCTGTCCAACACCAACCTCAGGTATATCCAACTAAGGTCCCTTTTATTCCTAGCAGTGGAAAACACCGGGTAGTTATTCGCCTTCATTTTGAAAAATATAATTCTATTTATCGTATTTAATATTATTTCATAAATCATGTTATTGGCACTTACTAAATTTTTTATACTTTTATTATTCGTTTCTTATATAAAAATTCTGATTCGGTATTCATTGTTTCTGAGATTACTATGAAAAAATAGTTGCAGACAAGTTGGGCTGAAATATTGTGTTGCTCATTCCTGCAGCATTTCTGGCCGCGCGTGGTTGTACGCAAATGGTCAACATCACCACCAAAGACTCTGACTACAGCGCCGACTCTGATTCGGACTCCGCCTATGATTCCGATCAAGGTCTCTTCTTAACTTTGACTTGTATTATTTATTGAAATTAGTTGTACAGACTGTGTTGAAGTTTGGCAAAAGTCGAGACTTAGTTCCGGAGTCGTATTAGATCCATACTTACTTTCGAGTTTGCATTAGTGGAATGGTTATAGTTCAATAAACTGTTCTGAATTTGACAAAAAGTCTAGACTTATTGTCCGAGTTTCCATTTGCAAACTTGATGTACAAAATGATCTTTTGTTCAATGGGTCTTTGCATTTCTAAGGACAAATTTTTTATTTAATCATGTTTTTATCTATTGACATTTTACTTCTTTGATGTGTTGTTAGTAACTTAGTACTATAATATTGGTTGAAACTACCATGGCTGTTATTGCTTAATGAAAACTTCAGGACTAAATCTCGAATTTTGCCAAATTTGAAGTATTGTTTGTGCAATTTTTTCTATATTAGTTTACATCTGGTCTTTGGCTTATTTTGTTGACTTGTTTTTGCAGAGTTTATCGATTTGCCTAGAGAATCACGGTTTAAGAATGAGAAACCTGATGGAGCTCCTCCCATTCTTGATGGTAATGAGCCTTTTTTTGTTTCATTTTATGTTGAGCACCATGAAAGATGTATGAAGAAATGGATTCATGTTTTTTTGGTAAAAATGAAAGAATTTTTAGTTGATCTTGATGGAATATATTTTATTCTGTTACTTGCTTTGGGATCCTGGAAGTTTAAATGGAGCATATTGTAGGATTCTTCTAATTCCTTAAAGGATATACTTAAAGCTGAATTAAGGAATCAGTTATATTTTGCTTTGTGCTCTGAGTTATTAACTAAAAACAAACTCAATTTTTAGCATGATTTAATGCTGATTATCCAATTAGAAGGCAGAATCGATCGTGTGAATAAGTAGTGATCATATCAAGTTGCACAGAGACTCTTGATATCTTACGGATGTCTTCGTTTTATATATCTTAGAGTAAATTCTTAATCTATGTGACTTCAACAGAGACTCTTCCTAGGCGGAGGCGGAGAAATTCAGAGACATTTAGGGCTCAATACATAAACAATAAAGAAATTAGGTAAACTTCCAGTATGTAAGATCAACAATTGAACTGCTTGCTTCATTCCAAATTATGATATCTGTATTAGCTTCTGAATTTGAGTGTGGTATAGGCAATAATATTAACTATCCTTCTTATGTTCAGGGTTTGTGCCGCCACATGGAATGTTGCCGGGAAACTTCCCCCAGATGATCTAGATATTGATGGTTGGTTGGATATTGATGATCCTGCTGATATTTATGTTATTGCAAGTCACGCTTTTGTATATCTGAAAGTCTTGCTTGACCATCACTTGAACACTTGCCAATTGTATGTGGTTTTTAATAAGGATATCTTATGTGTACCCACAAAATGAATATACCTTATTTCTGTTCATTGGCTACTTGAGGTTTGATTAATTTTTTCAACAAATAGATGTTTATATTTGCAGCCTGCAGGAGATTATACCACTAAATGCTGGTAACATCTTTGGTGCTGAAGATAACCGCCCAGTTTCAAAATGGGAAAACATCATTCGCGAATCTCTTAACAAAGTTCCACTGACTACCAAGTATAAATCCTACAGTGACCCTCCTTCTCCTTCAAGGTTTAAGCCATCGGATGATGCCCTGACACAAAGCATGAGATTTTTACTTGGATCAGATAGAGGGTGAGGAGGAATATATACCCTTATAAACGATAATGGTGAATCAATTTGTTTTGAAGCAAGATGTTGGGTTGAGCTCTATGGCAGGGAAATATGACTTCCTATCATTGATGAATATGTATCCACTGATGATAAAATTACAGCAGTGGCAAAGGAAATAAAGAGGCAGCTTTCAAAAAGGGCTGGACAGATTGAATGTTTAGTAAAACCTAGATGAATGTGAAGCAGATGACGAAGATTCTAATCACATGCTCAACCGTAAGTTAACCAAAACGTTTAGTGGAACAGAAAGGGTTGGATTGAGCTGGCCAGAGCGTCCACTGGATCTTCTGCCACATCATAAACTGGAAAGACCAAATTCGTTTAAATCTGTAAAATCATTGAATGCAACAAAATCTTTTAGAACATACAATTCTTTCAAGTCATGCATGAATGATGAAGATAGAAATCTGTCAGATATAGCTTTACTTGGAGAGCTTGACCTTGAAACAATAATAAACCGGAGAAGGAAATCCGCATACGTGAGGATAGTAAGCAAGCAAATGGTTGGAATTCTTCTTTGATAGTATGGGGTCTGTAGAAGCTTACGTGGAGACATATACAAATAATTTAAGGTATCCCAGTTGGTGTTGGCGCCCATGGGCTACATATAGGTAACAAGGTGAGGCAAGCAAGAGGTCATGCTTTCTATTTTTAAACATCTTAGGTTTGCTCCATTCTGAGATAAGCCACATAGTTAAGGGATCACAGGTTTAACTCTCTAAGCCACAATGTTAGAAGTGTTTTTTCAATTTTGAGAGTAACCACAATTAGTTCATCCTACATTTAAGAGCTAAGAAGTTTCAGTAAGAAAGCTCACATCTAGAGTCGAGAGCACAGGGATAATTACGTTTCTTCATTCCTCTAGTTTCTTCTTATAGTCACATTGTAATTATTTTTATAACTTTTAATTTTTCTTGATCTCTTATTTTGGTCTAGGATCAATTGGAAGAAGTAGTTTAAAGAGCATTGGGAATTTCTCTGTTTTGTTTGTACTCATCTGACTTCAGGAGAGAAAGACACTGAGTTTGCCAAAAGAAATGCTGATGTGCATGAAATACATCAAGGACACAATTCAATTCACCTTCTGCAGCTGGACTTCCTAAACGTATCTATGATCACGAGTGAGTGCAGTGTTGCTTCATAGATTACCTATATTTCATTCATTAATCTTGATGTTATTCTCTGTTAATATACCCTGATGTTTCCATATTTTGCAACTTCATACTCACTTGCTGTAATGATGTCCTGTGTGTGTTTGTCTGCTTTCCTGCTTGATTGGAAGGGAGATGTCTGTCAACAGAAATTTAATAATGCACTTTGCTAAGCTTGGCATCTTCTACTGTGAAACCCATCCCAATTTTTGAAATTCTGGTTTAACTATTAGTTAAATTTTCCTTAAATAGCTAACTTCAAGTTTTCATATGTAAATCTGAGAGGCTTGCATTTAAAATCACAACCAACTTATTGTCAAAACATGTATTTTCACATTATTCACCATTCTCGAAATCTCCATATAAGATGAAGACTAGACAAATCTACCTCCAGTTCGAGGGTTCTTTTATGTTTCACGTTCTTCCTTGGTCTTTGGATCATAAGCAGGCGGTGTAACTTGTCATGTTTGTTGCAGGAGAATAATATGGTTGGGTGACCTAAATTATCGTATCAATTTACCATATGAGAAAACAAGGGAGTTAATCTCCAATAAGGACTGGCCCAAGTTAGTTGAGGGAGATCAGGTACATTTTCGCATTTCGAGTAAGTCAATGTTTCCTTGGGAATATCTGAAATATTGTCTACCAGCCTGCTAGTCTGCTACCATGGAACTATGTAACTCTTCTTGAAATAAGAAGCAAATTACCTCTGCATCTCATACTCTCATTGTACATGAACTTGTCAGTTCGTATCAAGATTTGCATTCTCTGGTTCAATCTTATTCTGTCTTTCCTCAAGTTGAAATTCCCTGAAAGTGACATCAAACAAGATATGATGTTTCTTCAAGGGATTAAATCCACTTGTAACCCAAGTCACAGAACCAAAGGGTGGGTTAGGGGTATTTTGAAATAAATGTTTTATTTATAATTAAGTAAAAATCCCACCGGTGAGCTTTGAATCCTCGACCTTTACATTTTGAATAATATTGTGTCATGCTTCATTGTTAACTTTGTTTTTGAGTTTTCTCATACTGGAAGTAAGTGGATGCAACTCTTATCTTTTTTAGCTTATTAAAGAGCTGAAGAAAGGTCACGCATTTGACGGATGGTCTGAAGGTAAGTTGGACTTTGCGCCAACATACAAATATGAAGTCAATTCGCAAACATATATTCATCCAGAGGCCAAAGCAGCAAGACGCAATCCTGCATGGTATGAGTCTAGGCACTTCTTCCTTTTAACTTGTCCTTCAAATTTCTTCCACATCCAGTTACTGTATGTGAATATGTGATACGTGTATGTGAATATATGATACGACTACGAGTATAATAAGTGTTTCCATTTCTTCTGTAAATTGGACTTCTTAACATACTGGTTTAATTGCTTAAGTAAATCATTAACTAATTTGAGTTGTTGAAGGCTCTCAGAAAGTAACTTCTCATGCCTTTTCAGGTGTGACCGCATCCTTTCTTTTGGAAAAGGAATGAGGCTTCTAAGATACAGAAGAACCGAGCTTTTGTTTTCTGATCACCGCCCTGTAACTGCTACGTACGTGGTGGAAGTAGAAGAATTTTCTCCTAGAAGGTTACAGCGAGCACTGACTTTCACTGATGCAGAAGTGGAAGATGAACAACTTGTATCTGATTTTCAAATTGAGAAGGGAATGAGCCAATTAAGATTTTGATACAATGCTGTGAAATTTATTTCTTTGAGGGGTTGTGTAAGAGCGAATCCTTAGTTGGGGAATGAGAGCTAAGGATCAATGCGCATCTAGTAGTCTTCCTTCCATTTCCCTTTGGATAGTTTCAGCCTTCATGATAGTGTGAATATATAGTCGACTCTTTTAGTGCAAGTCGTGTTTAAGGATTCCCGTGCAAGTATGTTTTGGATATTGCCATTGATCTTCCTCTCTGCATTTTCTCAGAATTAGTCAAGGTGTGACATGTAAGTTATCTGGGTTAGCTTTGCTGCCTAAAGAGAAGTTGAACCTGGGAGAATTTTGATTTCATAGATCAGAAGCACCCCTAAGTATTTCTAAGCTTCTATTGCTTCCTTAGCTCCCTGCTAAGCATAAATACCCATCATGCAAGACTTCATGTTCAAGAGCAACTCATCGACAATGAGTTGCTACAACTCTCTTCCTTTATTCATGGTTCCATTCTTCACATTAGATTAGTTCCAGACTGGTTGAATTGGAAAAAGTTATTGTATGGGTTCACATTGCACTAAATGTTACTCATGTGTTCTTTTCTTTTGGGTACAGAAAGGAAACCATATTCCACATAATATACAATTGCAGACATACGTATATATAGAGAAGATTATATTCAACATTGTATCAGTTTTGCTTGAGGCGTTCGTATACATTTTAGAGCTCAAACTACTTATTGACCCGAAATTTTCACTGTGATAAGCTGTAATTAATTTTTGGCTCGAAAGATTATAATTTCATACCACTCACTCTAATGATTAGATTAGTTAAAAATTTCTGTATTCATTATTTGTAATACTCATCGCTAATTTACAAAAAGAAAACCACCACGGATTCATGCCAAACATTGGCTTGGTGGCGAATTGTATACTCCCACGATTAAGCAACATCCTTCATCGACAAAGATGATAAAGGAATATTTAAAAAGATTAGTGCACCAGCCGGGAATCGAACCCGGGTCTGTACCGTGGCAGGGTACTATTCTACCACTAGACCACTGGTGCTTTCTTTATGTTGAATGGTTTTTGGGTAAATAATAATACGTACATGTAGTATGTTATAATTACAAACCAACTTATATCAAAGCAATGTACTCCATTTAGAAGCTTTGGGTTGTCTATTGGGTTTCAAACACTCAACAGTTGCCTTTCTTCAAACAGTAATTGGTGAAACTTTTTGCCTTTGCATACCTCCATGTAATTGAATCAATATTATTCACATATGCCTGTAACATTAGAATTCAGAATCATAATTAATAGCTCTGTACTGAATTCAAGTATTGAAATGATCAAACAGATATACTTAGATGATCCCACAATCCCCAACAAATATGGCTTGCTAAAGTGTACTTTCTGTTTCCTCCTAATATCTTCTATTTCACTTTCATTTGGTCGTGTCCTAGAATATACAATTAACAACTTAAGATTTATCCAACAATGATTAATTGAGAAGATGTGGTGATCAAGAGTTCACACTCTATCAACTCTAATCTGAATTTAATTATGTTGCTTGGACTAATCATTTAACAAGACCAATTTCTGCCTAGAACTTTATGGTAGTATTGTCAAAAATTATAATGTTCAAAATGTCACATTAACTAAAACAAGAATTTGTTCATGTAAAAAAGTATATTATGTTCTCTCAAGAGATTTTTGTACTTCCTCTCGAAGTATATGTTGAAAAATTATTGCACGACTTGCTATAGTTAGGTAGTAGAGTATTCATTCTTCTTTATGAATTCATAATTTCAACAATCTCAATTGAGCATTTAAACACGGCACGAATCTTACCTATTTCATAATCACACAAATTTCTGCCCAGAGCCTGTTTTCATAATATTGTTCAAGAATCACTGACTAACAACAAACAGCATAATAAGGCAACTAACTCCAAGAATAGCTGGAGGTATGCACGTATTTCAAACGATGGCGCTCCTCTAGACCTTATGTTGAACATATTGAAGGGGAACATTTACCATTAAGATATAAACTGTAAATTTTACACCTAAATGTGTACATCGAAAGCAATCGACCTGATATTTTGCAGTCTAAAAACATGGGGAAGTGTCTCTGTGTCATAATGGCACCCATCTCGCAGAAGTGATTTGCAATATCGTATGTGACAGGGTTGTAACTTGCATACTCGTAATCCTATTCGAAAAATATGTTGTTGAAGGTAATGTGCATATCACATTTATCACCCAAGGACAAATGAAACAAGAGAATTCAAAATGTAAAAAAATGTACTTACAATAAATGTAAGAATCAAGGTTTTGTCATCAATCATAATGTTACCATATTGCAGATCATTGTGGCAAAAACCAATCTTCTGTTCAAATGAAAACTTATTTTCCAGCCCCTTTATCTCATAGCCTAATTCGTCTAAGCGAAACTCCTTCATATGCTCCACAGAGCATATCCTTTTGGCAATACTAAGCCAGGTTCTGCAGAAACATAGAGACATAAAAATGAACAGAAACACATCAGTTTCTAGTGAATCGATAACTAAACATCATCGAACCATACCTCAGTCTATCCCATAGGACAACATTCCTCGGCCCAGGCATGTCAAGTTCATGGAGTTCTCTCACTTTGGAGGCTATAAGAGCAGAAATTTCAGTGTCACGAAGGTCGTCTGCTGATAATGTCTGAGAGAAATAAGCATAAGATGTATGAGTGGTAGAGCAAGAAACTCAATCATACTGTTGAACATCTCTTCAAGGAACTCAGAACCTGACATTTACCCTAGCTTGAATGAACTCCTCCACTCTACCCCCAGAGAATTGCCCAAGAAGACGAGGTCCAAAACCGAGCCTAGACATGCACTCAAACGTCTGGATCTCCTCAACGCGGTCGAAGAAGAGCTCAACCCCGTCGCCATAAAGCCTAACAAGAACATTTCTTGAAGACTCTTCATCTTCATTTTTTATTAACCAGCTTATTTTACAAAACCTCTCGCCAGTTTGGTTCAATCTCTCAAATGATCAACTTGTAAGGCACTCCTTACGTCAATCACATCCCCCCAATTCTCAGCTAATGTTGCAAGCAAATCCTTAACTAGGTAGATTACCTTCAACACATCTCTTAGCGTTTTCACTTCCATCCAACTGCAAGAACATAGTCAAGATATTAACAAAACAATCTAAAGCAAACTTCTATATATGTTAAAAGTATTCAAACCTGATCATGCATAGTTTTTAACTATGAAATCAGCGTAATGTCGGAATAATGACTGCCACATAATTGGAGAAGTATCACTTTTTATATATAGACGTTTTGGTATGGGAAAATTATTGGTTCACTTACAAAGATGCGTTGAATTATACTTTCAACTAAACTTTGTTATTCTCGTTAGAAATAAATAAATTGAGTTATTCATTTTGAAGTTAAATTTGCACTTTTTTTTAGTAAATTGAAAATTCTCATATGATTTGTTTCAAACATTGATCTAATAGGATACAAGCTACAACATCCTAATACTTCTAAAAAGGCTCATGTCAAATACACAAACGTATGTTAAGAACATAGAGATATTATTTTCAAATTAACTTAAGTTTTTTTTTATAGATAATACTCATATTTCCCGATCTCCTCCCCCTAACCAGTACATGTCAATCGAATCTAGAACCTCAAGGATCACAATTGTTCAACCACTCGACCAATCGATATTCTCAACTGATATAAATTAAGTGCATAAATCATCTATTATTTTACAATATATAAAAAACGTATGCAATAACCATTTTGATTAATATTATTATGTAAAAAATTCAGAAAATATTTTATCCATATTTGAATTTTCATAAAATTGTAACATTTTGCATAATAAAAGCATCAAATTCATAAACTACTCTTAATTTATAAATACTTTAAGACATATTCATGGTATAGATTATTTTCCCTTGTCACCTTAATTACTCTTCACCAAACAAAAGAAAACAACCTCTCTTTCAATTACAACCCCATCTCCTAATTTTTATATTCCAAAATACACATAATTTTACTTCCTAATATCAGATCTGTGAGCTCTTTCTATATTACTTAATACCACAGAAAAGTAAACCTCGATATTTATAATTCCATGGAGTTAATTGTATATTTAATATTAGCTTTGAAGTTGGAATAAAGCTTAAATATCTTGACTTTATAGTTGACTAAATAACCCCTTTTGTCTATTTTTTTATTTTGATTTTTGGAGTTATTTTGATTGTTGGTTTTGGAAAAAAGAGCAAAAATTGAAGCTTTGAGCTTTTTATTTGACTAGAAAAATATTACTTATCAATTATCATGCTGTTGGTTAATGTGTATTGAATTTATTAGCTTTGAAGTTGGAATAAAGCTTAAAGATCTTGACTTTAGAGTTGACTGAATGACCCCTTTGGACTATTGAGGTTGATTTTGATTTTTGGGGTTATTTAGATTGTTGGTTTTGGAAAAAAGTGTAAAAATTGAATCTTTGAGCTTTTTGTTTGAATGTGTGTGAAGAACTATAAAACTTGAAGCTTTGAGCGTTTACCCCTTTGGTCTAATTGAGATTGATTTTGATTAATGGGGTTATTTGGATTTTTGTTGAGAAAAAAAAAGTATTAATCTTGAAGCTTGAGCTTTTTTATTTGAGTACGTGTGAAAAAAGTATAAAAGTTTTAGCTTTGAGCTTTTTATCTGGAGTTGTTACCTCTTGGATTTGAAGTTTGAGTATGTAGTTTAGTTATGTTGATGCAAATTTATTGTTGACTAATTGTTGTTACTATTGATTAGACTGGTGGTTAACTTTTGTAATCTGGTTGAAACTTCTGCTGCTAATTGTCTACTATCCAAAGATTTCTTTGCATCATTTTCAGTTAAGATTCTAATGTTCTGAAGACCTTTTCTTTAATGGAATATTGCAACTTTGAACATTATCTTCAAAGTTTTGACTAGTAAAGGGGTCAACTTGGTATTTTAATAATTTAGATATTGCGGATTTTCAGTTGATTATGAACTCTGGTGAGATATGTGAGGTTGAGTATGAAGCTTGTAGGTCACCATCTATTATATGATTGTTGACTAAATAAATATACACCAAATTCAAATTTTAGTGAGTTATGTGAAGTATGAACAAGAAATTGAAAATTTGGTGAATAATGATTAGGCACTTTGGACTCTTCTCGTCAATAATTGTTGTAAATTTATTACTTGGTATGCTTTCCTTTGGAATCATGTGTGTGTTGAACTGACAAAATGATTTTGCTGGTTTAGGCAGGTCATTTAAGTTAAAAGGAGTGAACAAGCCTCTCTTAAAGGGTGTGTCATGTTCAAATGAAAAGAACTGATGTTATTTGCTGTGGAAGGAGGAGGTTTTTTCTCTTCTTCAGCTTCCGGATATAGGAAGGGCTTGACCCTTCTTTTGGGTCAAAAAACCGAAGATAAACCCATGAGAGTTACCCCGTGGAATCAGTACCAGTTGGTGGAGCATCCTGATAACCAGCTGGATTCCCATAAGAACTGCCTTGTCCGTGGGTGTGCCTCCTTTGTATGTTTTGGTCGGCCTACTAGTGGACTTGAAAGTTCACCTCCTCTAAGCGTGGGCCCTACCCAACCGAAAGAAGTCTTGCCTGAAGTTTCTCCTCCTCACAAGGAAAATGATCCGACTTCTCCACCTGTTGTTGAGGAAAATAGCATTAGAAATATTACTATCAAGGGTTGCTTAAGGAAGCCAAAGAACGCCATTGATGTTTCATGTGGTGGTAATGAGGAACGTGAATCATTAGGCAAGGAAGGAAACAGGGTTGGCTCTGAAAGAGAAAGAAGGAAAGTACTGTCTGATGTTCCCTGTGGTTGCGATAAGGAACATGAAGAATCATGTGAGAAAGGTAACAAGGTTAGTTTGCAAGTGAAAAGAAGGGGAGTACAGTGGACAGATACGGCTGGAGGGGAGCTTGTTGAGATTCAAGAATTTGAGCCCAGGTACTGCGGTCTAGTATTCCTCCAATCTATATTGAATCATTTGGAGTCTATTACTTGTGGTCTATAATGAATCCGACAGGCAAAGGTCATATCCTCTTTCCTATATACTCCCTCGGTCCCTCTACATTGGAAAGCTCGTTCTTATGGGATTTGACCTATTTTTTATATCTAGTTTTACCCATTCATATTTTGATTGTGCTTTTCATAAATGGCAGTGATAATGGTGGATCGGATGATGAATTTGACAATGGGAGTGAAAAGACTTGTTCATGCACCATAATGTAGATTGAGCTTCTACAAATTGTTGAATCAGATTCTACTCGAGAAGCTCGGCTCGTGGGACTGCTGGATGAATAGTTTGCTAGCACATTGGATGGTATCACCCAGCTACGAGGATTGCAATTTTCAGCTGGGTTTGACTGATCAATATATCGTCTATATGTACATGCTTATATTCCAATTTTGTTTTTTCTTCTCTTTCTCATATATCCTGCGGCGCCCTGTGCTCTTGGAGTAAATTGTTTTATCTAATAGTTTTCCAAGTTTTTAGTTCTTTTGATTGTTTGCTGGTTTCATAATCGAGATTTCATGTGTGTGACCGAGCTCCTTAATACCCGCTCTCACCAAGGAGAAAATGTGTAATGTAATCGAGATGTTTCGTTAGGAGATATAGACATCCCCTTGTATATAGCTTTTTCTTGAAACATGTCATTATTTGTAAGTGACTAGCTTATCTTCCAAAAAATTTCGGCATTTGGAATATTATTTCAACTATTTATTTCCAATATCTGCTGGTAATAGTAAGTGGTACCTAATGTTGTTTATGAACATTGAACAATGAAGGTCTTCATCAACATGTACACATTGGCCACCTCAGAGCAATCTAATATGGTTCCTAGTCTTTTCTGGATTAGACAAATATCTGTAATTAGGTTTTCGCAAGCCAAACTCCATCTATTGGTTTTTTCTTTTTTTAACATCTATTGGTTGTAATAATGCATTTTATCATGCTTGGTGTACAATAAAATGTCATTCACTATTTTCTTGATTAGCTTCACATTAAGCATGTGAAATGTGATTATTGTTATCAACTATGTCGTGTGTCCGAAAACCAAATTATATTTACTCTCACCCTAACACAAATAAAAACTCATTTCTGACACAAGTATAAGAATTACTCCGTATTAAATAAGCTCCTATTTCATGAACAACTATTAAATATTCTCGTCTTTCATTTTTGCAATATATATTCCCGCCATCCCCTAAATCTTTGGGGTTTTTTTTTTCTTTTTGAAAATCTCAAATTAGAATTCCATTTGACTTATTGTGAGGGAAAAAAATTATCGGAATTTTGAATTTTGAGAGTTATTTTAATTTTTTTAAATTTAATATAAAAATAAATGCTTAAGAATAGGGTAGAAGAATGGAGAGAGGCTATTCAAATGTCATGATGAAATTGGTAATTCCAAAATGAAGTGATAACTAGGAATCTAAGATGATTGATGGAAACAATGAAATCATGGTTATCAATCTCTCCACGTTTATCTTTGATGAGATGAAACATCTCAATCTTTTTTACTTGATTTTAGCTTTTATCTCTTTGGTGAAATTTCTTAGGGATGCCAGAGTCTGTCAATGCATATCCAAACGGCAACAAACACACGTGCGAGTACGAGGTTCTTGCTACAGTGATTTGACCGACCTCTGTATTTAGACCCTTAGCTTCTGCTCACCGGGAGGACTATTCACATGATGAGGATACTTCAATTGGTAAAAAATTATAGTGTTAATATTATTTTTATTTCCTCACGCAATGGCTTGGCTCGATTTCATATGAAATGACTGTGATTAAGCCTATGGTATAAGCTCTCGATCAATAAAGACATATCCCCGATTAATCCCATTCGCGATATCCTTAAAACAATGATCTCGGATGCGACATTATTATTACTGGCTTTACACTTTTGAAAATTAACCTCTTAATATGTTTTAATAACGCGATACCTACGTCAGACGCGACATCATCAAGAAAAAATGTAGCCTTTATATAAATTTTTAAAACAAATGATAAAAATATAAAAATAAATCAGCGATAGTGAATAAACTTGACTAATGAATATATTAATAACTTCTGACTAAAATTTTAAATAGATTATAGTTCTTTTCGATACTAAAATTCTAAATTTAAATGAAAGAAGAGAATTTTAGAATTATTATTTTCTTTTTTCATTTGTTCGAAAATTAAACAATCTCTTTGCTTTTCATTTATTATTACTTCGTCCACTTCGCTTTTCTCAATTCTAATTTTATTATTTGTAATATTTAAGCATATTTTCATATATCGTTTATGAAAGCTCCATAAAATAAACTATTTTCATATAAAATTATGAGTTACTTTACCATCAAGTATACTGATATATAACTTTAATTAGATAGGTTACACCAAATATTCATATATAAAATATTAATCTTCATGTTTAAAAATAAACAAGTACAAAAATAAATTAATAATGAACGTAATTTAATGTTAATATCAAGAGTGTCTTTTGTTTGTTATACTTATATTTTGTCATTAAAACTTAAACATTATATTATTACTTTTATATTTTATTAATTTAATTTTAGATTTTAAATAACATTCATGTTTCCTATGTATATATCAGAGTATAGATGAATAAGGAGCTTATAGTATGTTTAATAGTGTTTTACTTTTGCATATGCACAAATAATATTTTAAATAAATTAATTGACTAATTATCGAAAAAGTAAAATAATCGCTACTACATATAAACGTATATAATCAAAGATATCTCCAAATTGAATAATCAGTTTCATATAAAAAAGAATTATATATTATTCTATCGGATTCAATATTAATTAATAATTCACTATAGATGTGAGTGTATTTTACTATCATGTCAGTAAAAGGAAGCATATGAAAAAATAAATAACAGAGCATTTTCTTCAATTTATACTCAACAAATGATAATATTTAAATTGATCGCTTACATATTAAAATAATAATAATTCTTTAATTAATTCTAAAATATTTTGTATTTGTTTCAACTATTTGGTATTTTTCATCACAATCAAAAGTATAACCAATATCAATGTTAATTCATGATAAATTAAACTTAATTAAATATCAACATCAAATCACAATAACTATTTTTGTTTATTCATCTAGAATGACAAATGAAAACTTACGATAATTTTAAAATCTTATATTTTTCTCGTATTTCAATCTTTGATAAACACCTACAAATAACTAACAATTATTTATCAAGAATTCGGTAAAAAACAAAGATTTGAAAAACTTGCTGAAAGTAGAGAAAAGAGTTACCTTAATAATTATCTCTACTCATGTTCCAGATTATTATATTTGTTTCAAGCTTCCATATGCGCCATTTTCATCTACTCTTAAAACATAACTTTAAATACTAATTTGATTTATCAAATATAGAATGATCCTAATAGCCTAGTAATAACTTGTATAAATCATTCTAACAAATAAAATAATAGTTGATATTTTATCTAATTAGATATTAGTAAGGTGAATTAAAGAATGTAATAAGAAATGATAGTTACATATGGACAGTCAATATGATATTCTTAAATAACTTCAAGAGATTTAAATAAAGGAGATTTATTAGAAAATCGTTATAATATCATCTTCAAAATCCTCAGACTTCGATCAACATATACAAGAATCCATGAATTAACATAAAGAACGCCATTCTAAAAAAGATAAAATTAGAAATTTCAAATAATATAACTAAAAATAAAATAATGCCATTTATTAACATAACTTCACCTTAAATTAGAGAATATAAGAAATCTGTATACCTTCCATCTTATTTGCATTTTCTCCTTAACTTTTACACCTGGAAAAAATATCTCTCTTTATTAGATATGATTTTCTTCTTAGCTTCTTCTCACTTTACATGGATAACTAGATATTACTCCATTTCAAATTAATTGAATTTTCTGTACACAACTTTAATCATCAATTACTTTATGTACATTACAAAAATTATAAAAAATAATATTAAATATTTTTAAAATCAAATTCAATGATATCAATTTTATATTTTCTGACATGAATAAAAATAGTTTACGGTCAATGCCTCGACATAATCCCAAACGCCAATTAGTTTGAAGTTCAGGGGAGTAGTAAATAATATGTTGACTGTGTAACTTCAAAGAGTTAACGAGAATGTCAGTAACTTCTAAATATTTTAATGAGTTATAATTATCATGAAGTATAATGAATAAATATCATTAACTTATTTTGTATTATTCAATTATAATTACTTTTCTTGTAATTATTTTCATTCAAGAACATTTAGCTTAATCCTAACAAAAGAAAGTAAATAACCATTCTAACACACGCTTATTAAATCAGAATTAAATAAGATATATAAATTAAATTTTTGCATCTTATTATTTATTCTATTATCATAATTGTATTAATTATTAGTATATTAAATTGAACATTATTAGTATAATAGAATTTGAAGTTATGTAACTTCAAATAATTAATTGAATATTAGTAAATTTAAATAATAATGAAATAAGTATGTAACTCCATTCAAGAGTTTAACTTTTTTTCTCAAAAAATAATTAATCCTAGATTAATTGTACATTATTAGTATAATGAATTAATTGCATAAGTTACTAAGACATAGTTAATGATTTTGTTTTTTTGTATTTTTCACCATCTATTAATCTAATGATTAATGGCTAATTAGATAATAAAGATAATAATAAGATAAAATACTTCATTTTAGTTAAAATATTTTAATTGGAAGAACAATATTCTTAATAAAAAAATAAAAAGAATCAGTGATTACCTGAACTTTAAATATATATAAATATAGATATTTTAATCATATTCAATCCATTTTTTATAGTTGTCGTTTAGTGCTAATAAATATTATTTGTATGGTTATTTTATTTACAAGTAATAGAATTTTCATCCATGCCAATGATTCATGGTAAGAGCCAATAATTATTGTGACAATAAAGATAATAATAAGATGCATATAACTAGTTTTAGTTGAAATATTTTAGTTGGAAGGATAATATTTTCTTAAAAAAAAGAAAAAGAGGATGTTGTATATAAACTCTTAAAAATTATATAAACATAGATATTTTAATCATAAGTTAAAAATATCTTATGTTCAAGTTTTATTTTTAAAATAAAGTCTAACGTTATAATATTTTATTTATTATGGTGTGATAACTTCATAGCATATCATTGTAATATTCATATTATGTTTAATAATAATATACATAATAACATACATAATAATATACTATAGATATTAGAATACGTAAAACTCTTGGATAAGTTAATAATATACTATAGATATTAAAATACATAATTATTATTATTATTAAATATAGTAATTTTTAACTTTATATTAACTTATTACTATTTATTTGTGAATTAATGTCAAGTAATTAAAGTATTTGGGGAGGGCATAAATTTCTTTTTATATATTGCATGTCAGTTTGTATGTCACCACCGTTTCATTATTAAATTATAGGACCTACCAACAAAGTTCCCCTTTCTAATCATAACTTAGTGTAAAAATATAGTTCCGTAATGATAATTGTCACGTATCAAAATGATGAAGTAAAACACTTTAATTACTAGTTTACTACCTAGTTTTGTATGTGTAGTGGTGATGGAGAATTTTGGTTTCTTAAAGAATTCATAAAGAAGGTTTGTCATCGCCACCAACAATTTGAAAGATTTGGGATGCAAACCTGGCTGCCTATGGGGAAAAGGGACAGATCATCAGGTGGTAAAGTGATGGTTTCCAACATGCATGTTGGTGTTGCTAATTTTAGGTACTCAAAACAAGACAGACATGCACCTGAAAACCTCAATTGATGCTTTACTCTTTCTGTTAACGTAATGAAAGAGAAATTGCAATTGACTCATTCTCCGTACTAAACTAAATTATAATATATTAATCAATCGATGTTGATTGAGCTTTCAATATTTTTTATCACATATTAATCGATGTAAAAATAGTATCATATTAAAAATTTATTTTTGTAATTTTATTAAAACTCAATCGATTATAAATGAATAAAACTAACTTTAAAACATCTTTAAGAGAATCGATCTTTAATATCCTCTTACACATATAATCTGATCCATCAATAAATTTACATGCGACAATCGACTTTAGTATAATATTATTGAAAATTTATAAGATTCATCCTAAATCAATTATAGGAGAAATGATCTATTAAAAAATTAACTAATAATGCAAAAAATGATCCAAAACGTCCTAAATTCAGTTAACGTAAAAGTTTATACACATCATCCCCACTTACAATTAATTGTAATTCAATTAATTATGTTGCATGTATCATATTTTCAATTTTTCATTTTATTTTATAGTTGTGTGAGGAATTTTGATATAACATACAAAAAAAATTAACTATATATCGATACATCCTATTAATACACTCGAAATATTTCAGTAACACAAATAAACAATGTATTATCTCATCTTTCATATAATTAACATTTATTCTATCAAAAAAATTCCTCTATAAAAGGTATATTTGGCACTAATCAATCTATGAAGGTGCATATTATTAGTACAAATAAATCTTAAAGAGTTACTCACAAAATTATAAGAAAAAAGATTACAAAAACATATTTTGGGTTTTGTTGTGTCTTGATGATCCCCTACCTAGAAAAATTGAAACCATGAATTCAATTAGAAGATGGATGATGATGACTAGTCGTTGTCCATGAAGGTGCTTGAACATTTGAGTTGCTACTTTGATCTTCATTGTTTCCTCTTTGTTGTAAATAACGTCCATGGCCATCTTGAAAAAACAGGGGATTGTAGGAAGAAGAAAAGGATGAATTTATTGAAGATGGTGCAAATGTTGAAGAAGATGAATTATGTTGCAATGCATGAGAATTCAAAGCTGCCATTGATGTTGCATGCAACATATTCATCCTCTGCTGATTAACCAAATCAGCATTATTCATTAGTAGTTGTGAGTACTCAAAATAATCTCCAGGAATATTTGTTCTGTACTGATAAGATGGTGGTGGTTGTAGGGGTGGTGCTAGAGGCAACGGTGTTGCTGATGGCGTTGAGTCGGCCGGAGGTGGTGGAGGTAGAGATCTTACATTTTCTGGGAAATTAAGCTTTGCTCTTGAGCCTCTAAACCTCAATGCAGCTTCATCATATGCTCTAGCTGCTCCTTCTGCTGTTTCAAATGTACCTAACCAAACTCTTGCAGCTTTGTGTGGGTCTCTTATTTCTGCTGCCCATTTTCCCCATGGCCTCTGCCTCACTCCTCTGTACTTCCTCCTCTGTTTCTGCCCTGTTTCTTCGCCGCCTTCTGCCGCTGCCGACGATGGGGGTTGTGCAGTTATTGTAGGTGTTCTAGAGGCAGTGGAAGTGGTACTGCTAGGTGGATGTGCTGAAACATTTCTTGTGGGTTCCTCTACTTCTGGACAACAATTTGAGACAGTATTAGTCTAAGATCACAATCTTTATAATTATGCACATAACCAAAATTCTTATATAGACGAAATGGAGAAGTTGATATCAAATAAGAAGAAAAAAAATAAAAATCTTGAAAGACGTTTGAAATAATTTTTGATAAATTGAATAGTAAAATAAGTAAAAATCAAAACACTCATACCAACCGGTCAACATTCTTAACATTTAAGAAAGTTAAGATCGTTAGCATTAGCATCACCATATTATTGATATTAGCACTAAATAAAATTCCATAAGAATTATCTGGTTTGAATTGAAAAATGTTAAAAATAACATTTCAATACCAGCTAAAACGAACATATAACAAAAAATGCATGATTTACTAGTTATGAGAGATGAAATGAAAATAGAACAAACTAACCATTTTTCACAGATGAAAATGATTCTCCCAGTTTATGAGAGGTTTGATGAGTAACAAAATTTGATTCCTGATCACGTCTTCTTTTCTGACCAGCAAAAGAACCATAGCTTGAAGAAGGTGAATCATTAGTCGAATAAACGGCTGAAGAATTCTCCGGCACCGACGTCGAAACCACCCCATCAGCCCCATAGGTCGGCCACTGGTCACCCCCTCCCTGGGGAGCTGAGACAACATGCATAAGCGCCGAAACCATATCAGACATTTCTCCAGCTTGTCCATCATTATACCCTGTAAATAACTCCCCAATATGATCATATGCATGCACTAATGGATATGAATCTTGACGAGCAACATCATCAGCAGTGGTGTAGCCAGAATTTCGAAGGTATGGTGTTATACTATTATTATTAGTGGCGTATCCAGAACTTCGAACGTATGGTATTACACCATCTACCCCCATGCTAACGGTGGTTGTATTCATAGTCGTCGTGGTGGTAGCTTCAGTATCACCTGGCTTCAAGAATCTTGAAAAATTGGTGTTATCTCTTGAGTTCGCCACCTTCGTAGAAATGATGAAAATGTTGTTTTGGAAGTATTTATTTTTCTAGAATGTGGAACATGGTTGTATATATACTATTTTGGAAAGAATGAAGAGTATATATTATTCTAGAATGTGAAACGTGGATATATATATGGGGGTATGTACGGATACAGAGAATTGGGATGGTGAAGAATTCAAACTTTTATAGCCGCCAGTTGAACAGTACCAGATTGAGATGACTTGCTGGGATTGCTCTTGCCGACTTTTATTTATTTTTTTAGTGTGCCCAAAAATGTGCTAAATGCAATTGAATATTTTGTGAGGCGTTTGAAACAATAAAAAACCTTTTCATGTTCTTTTCTATGTATCATAAAAGTTAAAATCATTCCCTCTTTCTCATGAGGATTGTCCTTTTTTAGTTTTTATTTTTATTTAATATTTATATAAGTATATTTTAAAAAGATAAAGTTTAATGGGCTGAATATCTTATTCGCTTCAATTCTAAGTTTATCATCTATTGTCAATTTTTTTTTTCATTATAAATGATCGCTTATTTACTATTACAACTTTTCAGATCAGTTTCTCATTGTGGGATTGCCTCTTAATATATATTTTTATATTGGTTGATATCCTTTCTCTCCTCAAAAATCAGATAATAAACGATTTTTAATAAAATATTTTTATTCTAAAATGATCAAATAAATTGAGACAGAGGGAGTATTAAATATATTTCCTCTTTGATTTCTTTAAAAAAAAGTTAAAACTAAACAATTTTATAGAAATGACGGAATAGTAGAAGAAAATTAAAGATATGTTCAATATTAATAATATCCAATGTCATCGCTTTGAACAAGTTGTCTTATGCCATCTATGATGATAAAGTTCAATCTAAATGATAGAGACCACAATATTGCCGTATTAATATTTGGAAATGGTTTTGGACTCGGAAATTGGTTTATTTTCTGTTTTGTATATTCGTTATTACATCCTAATTTAACAAAAAACATTTACAACAAAATAGTCAATAAAAATTTTAAGTCAATAATTTATTCATTCAACTTTAAGTTTTAAACAAAAAAAATTAACTTATTAGAGACTCTATATCAAATAACGTATATGAAAAAATAGTGAACATATTGATGTAAATTCTAATATTATCGATTTGTTATTATAAGTTTCTATAATCCCTTCTTTATCGATTTGGTTTTACATAAAAAAATTACAAATTAAATTGAGATAGAGATGTTATTATTACAAAGTAACAGATAATGACCAACTTTTTTTTAATACTCCGTAGTAGTGTTTGTAGATGAAGCATCTTTCGTGGCTTAAATTCTTGACAAGTTATTCTACTCCGTAAATTCTTTGATGATATGATATCAGCTCACACTCCTCAAAGTATTGTAATATACCATTTGAAAATGTAACGATATCATTTCAAAGATGAACACACTGATTAGCATATTATAAACGATGTTCTTATAGTGCATCATGCAATATCATTACATCATTGAACAAGTAGATTTTAACTACGGAATTAATATTTTGTTTATCGATGAAAGATGCATAGAAACATGTATTCATCAATTTCGAACTAGTGACGGTTTATATTTTGACATGTTATTATTTATGATTAAATAATTACCCTATTTGATTTTAGACATATTATATCTAAGCACTGGAGTAACTAGTTTATTCAAAAATTAAGTTCTTCGTCCCTTCAATTTTTATATATTCTTTTTCATTTATATAATAATAAATATTTTGTCTTTTCTATATAAAATTCCTGATTCTATTACCAAATCTAAGTATAACAAAAATTCCGCTCTTTAACCACCCCATTTGTATCAACTACAGATCACATTCTACTAATCATTGTCGTTGTATTTAAAAACTAGAGTACTAGACCCATTTTTTGTGGTTGTGTACGGCATATCATCCGTTGACCATTGTCTTCATAAAAAAGATGACAAGTAGAAAGAAAGTGATTGATAGATACAAATTAAATGAGTCTAAATAGAATGAATGATAAGAGTGAAAACTAAGAATCGGTGGATTTGTGGGCTAATAGATCTCATTTGATAAAGACTTGATAGTTAACAAGGACTTGAAACCACACGTGTAGTAATAAGAGATTCAGATGAACAATATTTGTAGGCGGGTTGAGTTCATACTTCATACATCACTCTCCAGTCACCTTTAGGAAATATAAATTTGTACTTGTGTTGGTCCAGACCTTTGAAATCACAAAAGATTATTGGTGTCATGGTGTGTGTATTAATTGATAGTTCTAGACGATGGACAACATGGTATCTTTTTTATCATAAAACTACGTCCTCTATCTCGCGGTTTTAATTTCTTTGCGATGGTTGACTTCGCCTTGACTAATAACTAAATCGCTCAGTATTAGATGAAGGTCCCGGTTCCATATGTAACATGCAGCTTAATAAGTTGAAAAGCATTAATCAGTAGTACATATGGCTGAATTTCATGTGCAACCATATATCAGTGAATTGACAAGAAGACTGTCACCATACACATGGTTATGTAGAGATTGCTGAGTCTAAGCATGATAAAATTATACAAAAGTTTTCATGCAACATAGCCTGGAAATACAAATGGTGGAAAATTCTGCCATCAGAAGTGAGATTTTTTCCTACTGTGTTAGCAGCTTTGAATCACAAGCCACTATCTTAACCCGACCTACATTCTCCTGGGATTCCTCATTCTTGAACAATGCATCTTGTAGAATGAAAGTCCACACATTATCACAGAATCTGTAGGTATGGAGATGCCCCTGCAAAGAAATGGCTATTAGAGAAGAGAATGTACAATGTAGCAAACAATACACTACGATTTCCGGAAAGAGGCAAGTCCAAGAATGAGTGTGACAAAAGCAACGAATCAACTTAATATCTTTGCAGGCGAGTTTCCAAGTAACATTTCAAATTTATAGAGTTCATATCTATAGAGCAATATGGATCCGGTTTGGCATTGAGATATGTTCAAGTATCCAAATGAACAAAACAACTTGAAAGAAAAATCTGGTAGAGATGTAAAAGTAGTCAAATTGTGGATGTCAACACGATGAAATGACCAAATATTGATCAGTAACTGGAGAATACATTCACATCTAAAATATAACTACAGACATTCCCTTCAAAGCATAAGGTTCGTTCAACCTCAAATCTGTTTTATTAACTTAATAATTCGATCTCGAGGTCAGAAACAAAATAGAGAAGTTCATAAAAAACATAGAAAAGTTTATGTTTAGAATATCAAAATATACCTCAACATAATCATTACTACAAAATGAAAATTACCTTAATTGTAACCTTGCTTTTCACTTGAGTTTCCAAAGCGTCAGTCATAGACTATAAGGATGCATAGATTAAAAAAAAAGATATATTATAAATAGTCCTTTAAGAAATAGGCATCTATGTAACTCATGGAGTGTATTTCGCAAACAGACCTTATCGAATTGAACGAGAACCTGAATAGCAAGATCAGGACTAAGTATTCCGTTGGAAACCATCTCGTCTAGCGTTTCAGTCAAGCACATCCCAATTGTGGATCGACGGTACAACTCAAATGTGGCCATACTTATCCTTTTCTTCTTTTTTCACCGCAATATCTAAAGAGAAGATCAGAGAACAATTGAGATAATACAATGCTCTATTCGCCTTCAGTGCTCTATTATCTTAATTTTAAGGTTACCTCCTGTAATAAATATAAAATTCATACTCCAAACACACATATTAAAAGCATATAATTTCACAAATTTTAGTCAACTTACTCCTAAACCTAACTCGGATATTTTTGTTGTTACTTCCGCGCAACAACTTCCAGGACATTTAGGTGGATAACTAGCTCCAACGTTATATTGACCAAATAGCTCAAGCCTAAAATTTTCTTAGAGTAAGACCATTGAATCTATCCTAGTCCTTTAATTTCTGATTCTAGCGTGATAATGCAATGATAAGCATCTCGAATTAGCTATATTAATACCCCTTGTTCCATTTCCAATATGCAGCTATACCCTATACCTTAACATTACAGCCAACCCATTAACCTCAAATATCAACACTATTAGTAATAACCCCCAACAACTCAAACTATATTTATTGGAAACCATTCCAATAATAATAATAATCATAATCTATGATATATTAAACTAACTACAATTAAACAAAAAAATAGTATACTGTGCCAGAAAATCAATTAAAGCATCCAAATCATAACTAGCCCAGGCCTAACAATTTCGCAAAAAATAATATTCTTGAAATTATCACCCTCTATAACAAAAAAGTCCCGCAAAAACCATGTACATAGCAACCTTGTCCTTAATATTAATTGTAATAAAACAAGCAAGATTGGATTTTTTTTATTATTTATATATAAATCAATACTGTATAGTAAGAAAAAAGACATGAATGAAAGTATATTAATTAATCGAATATTACCAGAAGCTGCTCCAAAATTAATCCTGTTTTTCTCTCACCTCTGTAATATTCGACCTATATATAGTTTAATGTTGGGCTTTGTATATTTATATGTTGTCGGGTTTCTTTTGGGTCTGGGTTTGCTAATTGGGTTTCAATTGTAACTATCAAATTGAGCACACATCCAAATAAATAATGTAATGATTAAACGATTATTTCATTTCTCTATTGCAAACAGAATAGCAGAAGTTTCTCTCATTGGCGATAAAATTGTCAAACCATCTTTAATTTCTTTATCCTTTTGTGTTTAAAAAAAAAATGTTTTTTGAAATTATTCAACTTGTTTTTAACGCTAATCTGCTCCCTTTGGGCTTATCTTTCTACCATTCATTTCACAGACAAGAAAAATAAAAGAATGAAAAGATATCAAAACGTGAAACGTCAATTAATCGGGAATTATATAATTGTTTTATTGATACTTAATAACAAAAGTTAAGAAAAAGAGATTGAAATGTAAAAATATAATTTAATGCTATAAAAAAAGATTTCAAATAAAAAATTCAATGCTAGAAAGACAATTAAGTTAGAATTCGAAGTCGAGTATCAAATTTTTATTGTCAATATATGATTTTATCTTAAATTTAGTTCAAAGACTAAACAACCAAAAATTTAGTTTTGTTGGAATATAAAAGAATCTATGGAATATATCATTATGAGCTATATAATTTCGACACCGAGATTTCACAAGTTCTGAGGTATTCACTATACTTTTTTTGGGATTCGGAACCAAGCTAAAGATCCCAATTTAACCCTTTTGAAGGGATCGGTTTAGGATTTAAAAAGATCATGTAAGCATCCCTATACTCATCAAGCATAACTTATAGCTACCCCATGATATCCGCTCTTTCTAATCACTGGCCCCTTATCTCCCTATATGATGGGGCTTATGTGAAATCACCATTTTGCCCTAACACTAAACTAAAGATATAAAATATCTTACATAATTAAAATGTAACGCCACACTTTATTTCTAAAGACACCCCACCCTACCCCCCAAACTTCTTTCCCCTTAAAATAGCTCCGACAACATTCTTTCTCCGACGACGAACCAAAGAAGCATCTAATTTAAGTCGGTCGTACGTGACCAGAACGAGCCACCACCTCCTCCACCGCTTCAACTTCTAAGTGACTTCAAGCCCACGCCTCAAGCGAGGCCCTTTCTCCGACGGGTAAGCCGTAGAAACTCGACGCCTCTTCATGTAATTTCTTCCATGAACAAACATCCCCATTTGCACAATTAAAGCCCGTTTTAGGGCCTCCTCTATTCCAAAGCTGTTCCCCAAACTCCTTCACCTCTAACCCCAACCTCCTAATCCCCATACCATTTCACGCAACCTCATAACCCTTCAAGCTTCAAATCAAAACTGGCCTTTCCTGCTTCCTCCACCGCCTCCCGCCCCAAATATTACCTCCCTCGCCCGTCTCTTCACGCCAAACGACATCCCCAACATCATCACGCTTAATTACCTGGAGACTCTCGAGAAGAAGGAGTTCAGTCAGTGACTATTGTATTGACTTTTCTTTTCAAAATGGATTTCCATGCTTTTCTTGCCTCTATTTTAATTACGTAAAACGTTTCCCCTTTATACTTTTTAGTTCGAATGTTTAGAGCCAAATACTATTTTATACAAAAACCCGATAAAGACATCGAAGTGACCATTACTAAAGAACTTGGATCAGATAGTGAATCCAACTAAAAGCTGATAAGATATGACCAAAAATAATTTCACTTATTAAATATCAACATTCTTTTTTATAATTAAAAAAAAAAGGAATATTTGACTAACTTGAAATACCCCCGTTTTTCCTTTCTTTTTATTATAACTAAAATCACAATGCAATTATGCATATAATGTAGGAAGAAGCTCATAACCGTGCCACATAAAAGCTGTTTCAACATTTCACCAAAAAAATTGCTGTTATACTCGTACACAGTCCCTTTTGAAGGGAACATATAAATTGTTGAAGCTAACATATATTCTTCTATGAATACAAAAAGACTTGCATCAATTCTATCAATGCAAATCCCAGATCTCAAATGTGACAAATCAAAAGAATGAATAATAACATGACAGAAAAAAAATGAATCAATCTTCCTATACACAATCCGGCATAGAGAACCTTCTTGCTCTTCGTACCTCTCTATGGATTCACTCGTTCCATCGTGGAATATCTGTAGTCCCCAGACAACCTTGCACCAAATAAATCAGGTTCACCTTCCCGCCTTTAGTCAGACTCTAGCTAATCACAGTCAAGGCCACAGACTTCGAGAACAATCCCTCCCTTCGCCAAGAAGGGGTTAATCCGTACCCATAACAACGAGAAGATGGAAGCCAGAAGAATAGACCACACCACAATGATAGTGGGAAGTCCATTCTGTTTGCCCATCATACCTTTTAGGAAGGGATGTAAGTGGACTATGACCCAGAAGGCGAAAAACAGTTTTCCAAATAATGGCCCCCATGATTCATACCCGTTATTGATCGCGTCTGAGACACCTACTATGACCCCGATTATGTTGATTATCAATAAGGTCATAGGTGGTATCAACAATGATGTCCATTTGAACAAGTAAAGGTCAGAGAACTCTCCATCATCGGCAGCTTTAGATGTGACAGTGAAGTTTGTGCTGACTCCAGCCAAAACCTTGAGAAGACCTTGGAATAAGGTGAAAAGGTGTGAGGAAGTGCCACCAATAACCCAAAATTGTTCATTTCTCCACCAATCATCTAAGTTAACACCTCCCCACTGCATTTCTAAGATACTAGTCACAGCAATCAATATAAACATAGCCATGAACACAATACTAGCATAGTTGCTTATCTGCAAATAGAACAAGAAAAAAAATTCACTATTAAATATTGAAGTGTAACATAAACCAAGTAAATGCATACTTTTTTAGACTGCAAAGGATTATCCAAAGACTACATCTTTAACTAAAAGAGAAGTCTCACCTCAGGAACGATAAACTTCCCAGTTAGAAGACAGACAGCGGGCAATGTACAATAGGCAATTAAGGGAAGTGATGTCAATGGATATATAACAGAAGCAATGTATGAAAAGCGCTCCAGCGGCTTCAAACCACTTCTGTAACCATACCAAATTGGACAATGTTTGCTCAAAAGAATCTCTACAGATCCCAAGGCCCATCGAAGAACTTGATGCAGACGATCTGAGAGATTGATGGGAGCTGACCCCTTGAACGCAGGCCTCTTGGGAATGCAGTACACTGAACGCCACCCATGGCAATGCATCTTGAATCCAGTCAAGATATCCTCAGTAACAGATCCATAAATCCATCCAACCTGTCATACAAGTCGACCAAATAAGAAACAGGCAGGGACTCCTGCATATATGTTTAAGAAGGGCATTCGCTGGATACCTCTTTACCCCATTCTGTTTTATCTTCATAGCCACAACTAATGACATGGATTGCTTCTTTCAGAAGGGATGCAGATGTGGTTCCTAGAGGGACGCCACCTTCTTCCAAAAGTGTGGAAGAAATGAAAACGGGCGACTGACCAAATTTTTTCTCTAAGTTTATCCGGGGCATAAGTGCTGATTTTTCACTGTCAATTCCTGCACAAAACAATTGATATTAGCAAAACCATTATTGTACGTATCAATTCATATCCACTTCACAATTATTTCTTGACACATAATAAATAGAAAAGTTGACAAAAAAGCCAAACAATGCACTATTTGTTGAAATTCTTACCTTCAACCCCTTCCTCAATATTATTAAGTGGTGCAGGTAGCGGTGTAGAAATCTCTCTGCCTTTAGATTTCTTCTTCGTATCTTCTGATTTCCCTTTCCTATTCTTCTTTCTAGATTCACTACAACAACAACAACACCAACTTGGCAAACAATTGCATGTTTTGGCGGGAGGCTTCTTCTTTTTGGGAGCATCAAACCCATAAAGGGCTTGTCTCCTGAAGACACATCCAGTTCCGACATAAATAGGACCTTGTATGCCATCAAGCCCTTTCATATTTATCTGTTTTAGAAGGGTAAGGATTAGCTATTGATATGCCTTTTTCAGATATAATCAAATGTGGAAAATAGAATATTAAATATAGCCAAAATGTTCTATACCTACATCAAAGAATACAACATTGCGGTTGGAGTATCTATCATGCCTATCAATTCCATCAAATCTTTGAGGGAATTGCACATAACAAATATTTTTTCCGGACGTGGGATCCATCATGAAGCACATGGCTTCTCTCAGGGCTTTACTGTTGTTTATATAGTGATCACAGTCAACATTGAGTAAGTAAGGAGCATTTGAGATGACAGCAGACACACGCACCTGAGAACACATAGATTCATGTAAAAATTATCAATATTTAAAAACTTGAAAATATAGTGACAAAACAAAGACTATGAGAGGTATACCAATGAATTCATGGCCCCAGCTTTCTTGTGGTGCTCATAGCCTGGTCTTTTCTCTCGAGATACATATATAAGGCGAGGTAATTCATTCCCTTCAACATCATGAGGCCCATTTTGACCCAGAAAAACCTATAATTTTAAATATAAGACTGCTTCGTTTTCTGAAGGCTTTTATATGTGTAATGTATTTTTCCGATGGTCATGACCAATACCTGGATCATTCCAGGATGATCTCTAACATTATTTCCAGGCCATGGAGTCCCATCCTGCATTGTCCAGTCCTCCTCAGGAACCTTCTGGGCTGTGGCAACCAACCCATTTATACGAACTTTAAACTCTTCATATTCCCTCTGTAAAAAAGAATTTTTTTATCAGATACAACTGTCAATATTTATAGTATATTTTAGTTATATTAGCTAGTTCTGTATCCACGAGAGAGATCATCTGGATTCATAGATGATGCTCGGTACTGTGTTCTGCTTGTCTGTGAACAGGTTAATAGCAGAAACAAGTTATACGTAAAGAGTTGCTAACCTTCATTGCCCTCCGTTCCCTTACAAAAGTTGGATGCACTTTATCCTTCAGATAGTCAACCTTCTGAAGAAAATACCACTCTGGGGCCGGTGGCTCTATATTGAACTTCTTACAGAATGGAACCCATTTTCTGGCAAATTCTGATGTCTCAGAAAGGGCCTCAAACGTAAGCATCGCAGCACCATCATCGGAGACATAGCATGTAACCTGATCTAATGGATAATCAACAGCTAGTATCGAGAGAACAGTGTTTGCAGTGATAAGTGGAGGTTCTTTCATGGGGTCCACTGTACTAACATATATGTCTACAGCAGCCAGTTCAGAAGGCTTCCCATCTTTTTCATACCTGAGATGGAAATATATCAAATACAGAGAGAACGGATAATACATATGAGCATACAAATAATTACACACATATGGACTATATATTAGAATGTATGGTCAAGAGCAATTAACTGAATAGTTCAGTATACCTCAAAGACAACCTATCAAGGTACGTTTCACGTTCAATAGGACACCATTTCGGAAACTGGTCAAAGATCCAGGATACTGCAAACCATATCTCACAAATGATTGATGTAAGCCACAAGCCATAAGCATCATGAACTGGGTGACGAATTCGATAATGGAAAAATAACCCTAGAATTACAAGCCGGACTAAAATGATTATTCTGTATGGACTGATCTTGCTTGAGGGTATGGGTAACTTTCTAGAAAGAGGCTGCCTGCCTTCATCCATTTTGAAAAAAAATTCAGAGCAAAATGTAAATCAATCATTGTTTTTGAGGAATAAGATGCATATGTAGAGGAGTCTATATTGAAGTACTCGAGCTCTAAACGAACATCCAGCGTAACCACAGGGTGAGAATCCCCATTAACGTGCTAACTTTCCTTTTAAATTTCCTTCAGTTAGTTCTCTTAGTTCATGCCAGAAAAATTTCATATGAGATCATAACAATTTCTCGGCAATAATCACAATTCACTATGGTCATTCATGCTGTATGAAGAAAATGCAACCTCAAGATAGTGGCGATCATGGGCCATAAACATGAATGAATGATGGCATATGAATGAAATAATGGTCTTAACAGCTACTCGAAAAAAGAACTCCGTCTATTCAAAAGATCCCTGTTAGCTCAAATATATTTGCTGACAAACAAAATATACATAGATTGTTGCCTCCTGAAGAGCCACTGTTAAGCTGAACACCGTCATTAATTTCCAAAGAAGTTAAAAAATGACGGTGTTTGACACTAAATGAAGGTAAACTGGATGTAATTCACCAGTTTAAATTACTAATAATAGACTTCAAGAGCACTTGACAACAACTAAAGGTCAAACCACAGAGAAATAACACAACATATGTGAAAAAGGAAAATAAAGAAGAATTAGTAGACATACTTAGGCAAATCAGGATCATCCAGTTCCCCAGTGTTGCTCAGCCAGCCCTTATCTCCTTCATGCTTAACCACTTGAAGTTTCTCATTCTGCTTCTTCTTCCACTCCTCCTTTCTTTCTTTCCATGCAACTGTACCGTATCCATACAAACTAGTCTTTCTTTTGGAGTCCATGGAGTGAGGTGGTATTTTCCACCAGGGAGTAATCAAAACCATGAGATTCAGGAAAGCAAGCTAATGGAAGATTATTCAAAGAGAGAAAAAAAAGAGAACACAATATTAGCGCTTACATGATGGTGAATCAGTATATGGCATAGGATGGACTCGCTTTCCACGAGACATATATGGAGGGATAATGAGGGGCATTTGTGCTGATATTTGTATCCATGAAATTATAGGTTATTCAATACTATGAACCAGCCTCCGACTTTATTTTAAGAGGTTCTTTAGTATGTGCTTGTGATATAACCAGTCTAGTAATATGGTGTTTGGATGAAATTACGTTTAACAAACTTCAAGCCATTATTTTTCATATATTCTTATTGTTTTATTTTCAACTAAAATAGTACTCCCTCCATCCCATTTTCTAAAGGAAATTTTTCTTTTTTGACAATTCCAAAATTGGTTAATTTTTAGTTTAAAAAATGTAGGGAAAAGTAGTTTGTGAGTCAAAATTAAAGTGTTCTTTGAAAATGGGATAGAGGGAGTAAGTAATATTCTCCATAATAGTTAGTATTTGGCCTCCTCATACATGAAGTATAATGAAATATAAAGGGACGTGTATTGCACGTGGTATTTTCTCACACTAGACAATATTGTATACATAGTATGATCCCCTTAATTTTTAATCACGAGACTACTAGGCCTAACCTGGTATGCAATTAAGAGTACAGCTTACCAATACCATTCAAAATGACCAGAATACTCACCAATAAAAATACAATAATCTTCAGAGTTTATTTTTACCAACTAATTGACTCATGCATGCATATGCTACTTAATTTTCGATTGACCTTTGCAAGAAAATTAAGTGATATAACTCAAATTTTTTAAATATATTTTATTTTTGATAATAATAATATATAAAATATTTATTTTGATGCCAGTGAGGACAACTTGAATTTATGGGGAAATAAATGAAACGGAAAAATAGAATCCTATAATAATGAATTTACCGTTTCAGGACTTTTTAGTACAATCATATTCAAAATTATACGCATCGTTATCTTCTTTCAGCGTAAAGGGCCACGATGTAACCTACAAACGGCTTTCATAGAGTTGTCGGTCGAACCAAGCTTCGACACTTGGCGTCCATGACATAAATTAAAATAGCTAAAATCTTGCACATCGTTAAATTTGATGCTACATAATCGTCAAGATACAATTTAAATGGTCTTGATTCACATTGTCTCTGGCGGTAATGCTTTTTATCGTCAAACAGATTTGTTTTTATTAATAGAAATTTTTAACAAAATTGACCATAACTTTGATGTGAATACAAAATTGTCATGTTAATTATTCTAATTATTCTAAGATAGAAGATTTTAAAATATTATATTTTTCACAGACCTTACTCTGACATATGGAGTATTAAAAACAATTTCAGTTTAAAGGTCCAAAGTAACAGAAATCAAAATTTAAAATTCGATAATATTTTAGGGATGAAGAGAATATTTTATTGTTATTGTTAATTTTTGAATTTTCTTCATTCTGCTTGAACATCATTAGGATCATATACAAGGATGTGTTCCTCCAATTTGATTTTATTAGACATTTTTTATTTTCAAAATAAAATTTAGATGGTAAATGGGTTTTATTAGTTAATTTGTCTCATTTAAATTATAGCAATTGAATTTAACATTTTTTTATTTTATTATAATTTCAAAAGTTATAATAAATAATAAAGTGAATTCGAGAGATAAATCGACGATCGTTATAATTATTTGTAAACTATATTCCAAAATTTTAATATCTATCAAGCCCAGGTCACTTTAATAGAAGCTCAAATGTATTGAATATTATACACTTCCATATACTACATATCAATATTTTATCTAATTGAAATTACTTTTATTTAACAATTATTAAATTTTACTTAAAATAATATTTAAATTCATGAATAAATAAAGTTATTTTTCATAACCAATAAGTATTTTAATTTTGAAAAAATGAAACAATTTTTTTTTTTACATATTTTTAATATGAAATATAATAAAGTATTTAAGTATATGAGAATATACCGGCGGGTTAGGTATGCTAAAATTGATCCGTGAACCTAATGGTTATATTGAAATAGGGACTTAATTGATCTATAGTAGGCAAAATGGTAATGGATAAAATTTGAAAATTAGTATGTCAATAAAAATTTAATGCAGTGTATGTTTGTCTTAATCATCGATAATTTGTTTCTGCTTTAGGGTTGGTAATGTACAAGCATTTTTGTATAAAATATGTACGATGAGTACTTTTATTCATTAATATAATAATATAAAATTAGTAATATAATGAATATAAAATTTCCACATCATATATAAATTAATGATGTCACGTATTCACTTTAATTTATTTTGATTTAATTTTCATCATATATATATTTTTTAGTTAAAATTACAATAATTGACCAACACACTGTCAGAGATTAATACTTTGGCGCAAATGGATTAATGGGTGCTATATCGTAGTTAGACCATTCAATTAAATAAAAGTTACGAGTTGTAACTTGACTTGGGGTGTATAACAATTTTAGTCTGTTTATTGGAATTTATATTCTTTTAAAAAGTTAATATATTACTTTAATAATTGATTATATTTAATATATGTTTCAACTCTTATATACTTTTCTAAGCCCAGTAATGGGGTTACACATATGATCTGTTAGTTTTTTTTAAATTAATTTCAATCAAGAATAGCAAAATAATATTATCTATTGTATATATGAAATTTACTACACATCGTATAAATTTTATATATGTATTTATAAATTTATGTATTAAATTAAATCAACTTTTTATTTTTAAGCTTGGAAATGTAGGGGCGAGTCAAAATCTTAATTGTAATTTTACATTAATGATTTTTCGTTAAATATCGTATTAGTTAATTGTTTGTTTGTTTTATCGTGTATTGATATTGTAAAGCATTTTTAAAAAAAAAACAAACCGCCACATGGCCACTTCTGATGAGAATGTTAGAGCACCAAGTGGGTGGAGGCATATCCTGTCATTGGGCGGAATTCGATGATACCGTACATTTGTAAACATACATTGAGAAAATGAGGGACTAATTATTTGACTGGAATAATTTGTTTCTCAATTAATATTTTTTACCGTATATAAATATAACAAATAATCAAATTATTTTTGGTTTTTGATTAGATTTATCAAACAAAGATCCTGAAATTGAGATGTTTGCTTGAAGATTTTACCTCTCTTGACCATAGGTAAGGAGAGGGATTTCTGTGTCAAGACCAGAGGAATCCATCTCCGATGGCGTAGTGATGTTAGATGCACTCCTATGAAGGCGACCAGCAAATGGAGCCTCTCCAGGCTGTTGCGGAGCTCTCTGCACATTACTATTGTAATCAAATTCATGTTCCAAATCATCAAATCCATCCTCATCATCATCACCTTCCACTTGAGGACTCCCTAAAACAAAATGGTGTTAGTTAGTTATTTACTTCCTATTACTACAAAACTTACCAATCACAGTGAGATTAGGCAAAGTCAACCAAGTATCATAGTTACAAGCTTTACCTTTTATGCGCTTGTATCTGGTTTTACATTGAGGGCAAGCTTGATTTCCCTCTCTCCGCTCGTACTCATAGCAAGGTCTGCAAACAGGGAAAGCACATTCATTACAAGCAACAAATTGTTGCTCCCCGTCCCGTGATCTCAATTTCATCTCCACAAATCTGGCAACTCTGCCCACTCAGTTCCTTTACAGAGGTTACCTAACAATTGAGAATAAGAAAATAGTTACAATTAGATCAATTAGAAACAAAAAAGAGTATCTGATCACCAATAAGAATACAATTCAGACCGATGCAAACATACATTTCTAACTTCTATCAACTTAAGTTATATAGATAAAAAGCTGAAAATAAATAAGTCTTAATTCAACAAGAAGATTTTAAGTCTCTAACATGTATTACAGTTAACAAACACCATCCAAGGTAACAATTTTACTATAAATCTAATAAATGGTACTAGCAAATAATAAAAAAGTTACTGACTTTGATGTCCAATGTGAATCAAGCCAATAAACAAGCTTACTCAATCTCCTCAATAAGGCAAACCAAATCTATCTTTAAGAAAACAACTAAAAAAGTAATCTTTCTGCACAAAAACACATTTTGACTATACTAAATTGAGTATGTGAAAATGGCAGATCAGAATCAAGAAAAACAACCTAATGTCCTAGTAAAATGCGAAAATAAGTCATTTTTCTCAAGTATCTGAATAACTTCCGAGTATCCAACCCCTTACTCGAATATACTAAGGTATCGAAACATGTTAATATTAATATTAATGTATCTGAATAACTCTCAAGAATATTATATCAATACCTTTCCAATTTCATCAGCATTAATAAGAACAAACTCATTTCTGTTGTGTGAACCAGCAACAAGCCTCCCTTTAGTATCCATTCACCTCAAACTAAACCTTCACTTTTCACTCCCACAATCAATAACCATTAACATAAACCCTTTATTTATCAAAATAAAGCAACCCCCTCTTTTTTCCACTCTCTTAAACACCCCAAATCACTCAAAATGTACTAATATTAGTAATATACACTCACTTTCATATAAAGAAATATTATAATATGCAATAATTGATAGAAATAAAAAATCATATATTCTGAAATAATAGTATAATCAATAAATATTTGATGAGGTGATAAATAATGTATTGGAAAGGAATATTTTATTGAGAAAAAAAACCCTTTAATGTATTATGTATGTATGGTTTTTTGTTGGGTTTATCTCATTGTAATGTTCAGCTGTGAATGTCGTGTGTATAAATTAAAGAATTAATTGCCACTGGGATACATGAACATATTCAAGAACAAAACAAAATTAAATAATTTTTAGTTGTATACTTTTTTGGAATTTATTTAATAAAAATAAATGAAACTTTTTTTTGTTAGCTGGGACGTTTATGATTTTTGGTCCCTCGGGGTTAATAAAGTTCAGAGATGTGTTGGTGTCACTACTACTAGATTGTGGGTGTCACTGTGTCAGTATGTGTTTCAGTAACAACTAAATGAGTACTACGTACAATCTACTTTTACTGTACTTATGATTACTTTCTTCAACCTATGATTAATATATGGAGTATTTTTGTTATTATAGTACATCACGTCCAGGTTTAATTGTTTGTTTAATTTTTTAAATTAATTTGTCATCGATTAATATTAATTATTAAAAAATATAAAAATTTATATAATTGAATTCATCTTTTAAAATTATTTCATAAATATTCAATTTTTTAAATTTTTAATGTATAGTAAAGATTAATTGAAGAACAAAGATTTACCTCGATATGTAAGAAATTCAATTAAAATGAATTGAAGGGAGTAATAAATAATTTTTTGATGTTATGATTACTTTGTTTTAAAATTTATAATTACTTTTCATTACTTATTCTAACAAATAATATTGATTTCATTGGATTTTTATTTTGGAAAGTGTTTTTCATAATATTATTTTGTAGTCATGTCGGAAGACGTCGAATAAATGACTCAATAAGAATATGTTAAGTGATGATAATCACAAATGGGTACAAATTAAAGATAGCTGAAATCAAATAACTATCTAAAAATATTTTAACAACAATTACTAAAAGTTGAATGCTTCATCTTCAAAAATAACTATAAAGACAAATGGTAATAATTTAAATCGGTCTCATTTTGGAGTTACCGACTGATAAAAGTAATTAGATGCAGGATTATCATTAATACAAAGTTTGCAAATGACTAACTAGTCATCACCAGTGTATGATGAAAAGAATAATTGATGGAATAAAAGATATAGGGTGAGCATGCATGTGTTGAGAAATAGATCCACAGCATGGCCAGTAAATTCTTTGTACAAGTTGAGCATATGGACGAGGAATGCTTCCATCTATGGGTACCGTGCCATTTTTACATCACGGGTGCATCTCAGATTTGTACCACATAATATACGGGGGAAACTTTACAGATTAAAATAACGTCGCCCCAAAAAAATAAAAGATTTCCATTTGAAGAAATAGTTTCGCAAATAATCAGGCAAATTTTAATCAAGTAAACGATGAGAGTAAATGAAGTTTTGTTATCACTACAATCACAGAATCACCACGACATACTAGGATGAGTCCTACGAACACCGTTCTTGTATAATTAGATAATGAATGATCTATTTAGACATAGATCATACAGATGGAATTAGTCATTTCCTGCTAGATTATTGCTTGGCCTGTGAGTTGCAGTCTTAAACCGCCTTCAATTTAACTGATATTTATTTATTCCAAAAATATTTTATTAGGAGGACAATTAATTTTAATATTTTCAAGAAGTATTAACTAATTTTAAGTTAAACTCAAAGGTCGATAGTATTAAGGTATTATTAATGATTGCTAAATTTGTAATGATTTCATTGAATTTCATAACAACAACAGTTACAATCTCTTTGTTTTCCTTCTTTTAATAATTGTTACATCATTCTTTACTTTACTATATAAATAGCCAACCATCTATATGTCATCACTTGTAAAAAAAATAGAAAGATAAAAGAATACAACTTCATTATTTACATATCAAATGGCGATGATGATCACTAACAACAAGCTTCCTCTAATCTTGATTCTCTCATGCCTTGTGGCAACGGCGATGTCGGCCGGCGAGGCATCAAAATTAAAGCCAGGGGAAAACCTTTTTGCTAGGCTTGAAGGTGAAGGAGGGGGTGGAATGAGTGTGTGTTGGAATGCATTGATGGAGTTAAAATCGTGCACAAATGAAATAATCCTGTTTTTCCTGAATGGAGAATCTTATATGGGAATGGATTGTTGTAAGGCTATTCGTGTAATTACACATGAATGTTGGCCTAGTATGCTCACTTCATTAGGGTACACTTCTGAAGAAGGAGATATTCTTAGTGATTATTGTGGTGGTGCTCAAACATCACCCCTAGCTGCTCCACCCCTTGTTCGAAAAATAAGAGTTTGAGAGATTGGTATACATACTTTGAGAGATATCAAAGTGTCGCAAGTAATAATAAAGTCCTCCAGTACTTCCAATTTATGTTGAATTGTATGCTTGCTATTATGTGCCCCATAGGACTATATTTGAAATTACACCCAGATAATAATTTGGTGTAGTTCCATTTCAACGTTACTTTTCCATCTCATGTCGAGGTTCAAAAATCTTAAAGGGGCAATTAAAAATTTGATAAATTATGGGCCTATTGATCTTGACGGTCTGTTTGTTGTTGACACTAGATGTTTAGATCTAATACTCCGTAAGAAAAATCAACTATTTTAATAATACAGTAATGGATTTACCTAGTCTAAATAAGGTTGATGATATTTAAACACTATTCTAATATTAGCAATACTATCAAGAATGGAATGGTTACCGCTATCGTGAGCATTTTTTAACCTGTCATATGCTTGACGTTTGTTCACTTGTAGCCGGGGTTTATGCGTTACATTGGATAAATGGGTTAAATGAGCCGATAACTCAAATCTTCCAGAAACCCAAGCTCAAATCTTCACCTTGCTTAGTCTTCATATTTTTGTAAGTTTCATCCGGGCCATACTTTGCTCATGGAAATGCTCTCAAATGGGAGATAATTCATCTAAATATTTAAATGCCCAGCGTCGCGTTATTAACGTATCATCGAATATCTAAATATTTTTGTATATCATTAGAAGATATGTTCGAAATTATTAAAATTTATCTAAATACGTCATTTATAACCTCTCTTGCTTAACATCATTAACATATTTATTTCATTTTCTTTTTAATGAAAGAGAAAGAATTGGAATTTTGGTGTCCAAATTAAACAAACTTGGTGTAAAAAAATTAAATTCGATGAAATAATATGTCGAAAATATGATTAAATTGGAAGATAAAAGAAAAGTTGAATGGTCGTACTTTTTCGTTCCATGATCAATTAAAAGTATTTTTGATAAAGTAATTTTTAGAATGGCCATATTAATCAGCTTGGCAATAGAAATGCTTTTTGCTACATGATGCAGTGTAAATTGAAATAAGTCAATTTGAATACTACTAATAACTTTATTAGCACGCTATTCTCACCCTCAATTAAAAAAAAATCTACCTTCTATATACCCCGTATCATTATATGAAGATTAAAATAAAACAATGAACACGTTACGACTTTGATGGTATTGCGAGAAAGTGTAATTAACAAGTTGCTTGTCACAGTCTATGCTTCCTTCCAAATTCTACGGCTCCTATTTCCGTTTACCATCCAAATTATTTGCGAATGTTTATTATTACCTCCAATAATTCAATGAATTGAAGCAAAATATTTGACAACTTGTTTTGTGGACCCACGAGATTGAAACAAAATGGAATAATGTGAGTTATGTGACTAAGCTGATAAATGAAAAATAATACTCCGTAAATATCCATAAATGTATGTCGAGAAAATAATGTATAAATCTGGCTTCGTAATATTTGTAGGGGCACTACTACTTCTTGTCCTACGTACCACTCATATGATCATATATCTACAATAATAATATTCTGAAGAAAGTGTCCAATAATACATCAATCTCCCTTCTCTCACTACTTCAAGCCAATTGTTTTATGCTTTAATCTTGTTGATATATAGTTGCGCATAATAATGCATTTTGAAATTCGCCTATGGCATTCCTTAAAGAACACATAATACTATTCCATATGAAGTTTCTATTATTATTGATGGAATTGAGAAGCGTGTTACCATTTTTTTGTTATTCGTATTTATATAATTGATTATGGATTACAACAAAATTGGCTAAATTCCTATTTAGGTTATTATTTATTTAGTACTGTAAGTGGTGGGACTCAAGTTTCCTGATGTATATGTACTCCGTATTTCATAAGGTCGGACGTACGCTCTCTTTAACTCACCAAATATTTCATGCAAATAATAATTCACACACTGCCGTAAATAACAATCAATTTGGTGTGTAGGGACGAATTTCAGACACTTCACATGTAAAGATATCATCTTTTTATATAACTATGCTCATCGCTCTGGTTTCTACTGTCTTGCACTACTATAATTATTCTGCACGTATCCATCCATTCATTTTTGCTACTGTTACATCTCATTTTCAATTTAATATATGTCTTTAATTGCTCATATATTCTACCTAAAAAGGTATATAATGTTAGTGTGATTATTATTATTAAAATAAATAATAAACTATTTAGCCAAAATAAAATACAGTCTTATAAAATATTGTCTCACCGAAAAGTATATATATATTTTTATGTATTATTTTTCAATTTATATAAACTGTTACGTTATTGAAAGATTTCTATAGAGATACGAGTATATAAGATTTAAATACATGCATGCTCACTTTATTAATAAGCAAAGACAATGAAATAAATAAACTCTTTATATTTTTATTGAAAAATGAAATACAATAAATCTAAAAATAAAAGATAATAATGACATTGATCAATAACCAATAGTCATTTACAAATTACAACTCATGATAGAAACAAGATTACAAAGTTGATTGTGAACTATACCCCTTATTTGCAATTGATGAACTTTAATTTGTCTCTCACATTTCTCTATTTATAATTATTCCCAAATTAAAAAATAAATAATGAAAATGAACTTATACCCCAAACTAATTTGCTTTTGATAATCTTACAACACCCCACCCAAGACAAAAACAAAAAAAAAAACATTTTGATACAATTTTTTTTTCAATCAGCCTTCGATGAACGTTGATCACCGCCACCTTCATCCGCATGCTATGCTCTATGCTCATCAGATTCAAGACCCACACGCTGACAGATTCTGCAAATTCTGACCCACTTTTCCAATGTCTTCAGAATTTACTCTTGTTCCTTCACTATAATCTGTTCATTCATTCACTACAAACCATCTTTCTCATTCAAGTTGTACTAGTAACTGATGATGGTTGTTTGTTTGTTACTATCTCATATGCACTTCTTTCATCTTCCTCATCATCCTCACCATCCTCGTCATCGTCGTCATATTCTTCCTCATTATTCTCCCCCTCTTGCTCTTCCATTGCATGTTCTTGATGCTGTTGAAGTTGATTTTGTTGATGCTCTTGTTGAGGAAATGGCCATTGCTGTTCAGGCCTAGCCATGATGGGCATGATTGAATTTTCTGGCTTCTTCTCTTTTCCTCTGTACAATGCATCAAGTTGGTGGAAATAGGGGCAAGTCTTGGAATCTTCAGGCCTCTTTTTGTTACTCTCTTTAACTTTCTTGTAATATTTGTTTATGTTCTCCCACTTTTCTTTACACCTCTTTGCATTCCTGTTGTACCCAAGCTTCTTCATCTCAGCTGAAATTTCCTCCCATAACGGCCCTTTGGGTCCATTTTCTTGATACTTGTTGTCAAGATGTGTTCGGAGATTGATCAATGCATCAATTTCAGCTTTTGGCCATCTTGAAGATGTTGCTGATGAAGTGTTGTAAGCCTCCAGGCCTCCACTGTTGTTATTCTCTTGCCTAGGAGAGTTCTCCATTGCCCTGATAAATTGCGGGGCCATTACCGGGGTCGTCGTTATTGATTGTTCCGGTACATGAGGTGGTGGTAGTGGTGGTGGTGTTGATTGTTTCGCGACCACTGATGGTGGTGGAGTTGGAGTCCGAGGGACTTGTTTTTCTTGGACTTGGACAGCACCAAATGCAATAGCAGTTGGATTATTTGGAATCTGTTGATTTTCTGTCAATTTTTGTAATAAAGTGATCAATGCAGATTCTCTCTCAGCAGCCATGGATCTTTCTTGTACTAAAAGATCATGCTCATTTTTAAGTCTTGCCATCTCCTGAACTCTCCAAGCTTCTTCCCTCATTACCCTATCTCTCTCTCGTTTCTCCAATGTCTCCAAGAACTTCTTCTGTAAAGCCTCTTGCTTTTCCACCACATTTTGCATTAAGCTCTCAAAGAAGTCCTTATGTTTCCTTTTTCTCTTATGCCTCGCCTCGGTTTCCTCATCAGATGAAGTAGAGGAAGAAGATAATGACATAGAATTCGAGAAGAAGCTCGGTGGCATCACCGCATTGCCTGACACCACTGTTGGTGGTTGTGGTGGCGGATGTGGCGATTGTGATGGTTGTGGAAATGAGGATGCAAAAGGGTTATTGAAACTTATAGTAGTATTTTGTGGTGTGGATGAAACAGTTGATTGATGTTGATGAGGAGAGGGAGCTTGAGGGTGGGTAGGAGTTGGTTGCACCACTTGAATTGGCACGGCCATTGTCACGGCCGCCGCCATTGTTTGGGGCGATGGTCTAGGTGGAGGTGGCAATTGGAGTGATGATGGTGGTGGTGGTGGTGCACCACCAATATTTTCAAGTGCTTGTAATTGATCAAAGAACCTATAAGTCTTGCCATCAGATTTTGAAGATCTCCCTTCTTTAGTCCTTTTGTGGTATTTGTATACATTCTCAAATTTCTCTTTGCATTTCTTGGGATTCCTATGATATCCAAGCTCCGCCATCTTTCTGATAAACAGAAAACATAACTATATAAATACAAAATTATTGTAATTTATATAATTAAATTGAATAAGAAAGTTAATTAACAAAGCAAGCTAGCTAATACATGACAATTTGCCATATCAAATTTATGGTAAATGATCGTATAATAATACTTTGAATTTGTTTTCATGTATTTTATTAAATTTGGATTGAACAAATATGGATAAAGATGAAATGATGTAAACATGAAGAAAAAGCTATAACTTTTATGTTGATAAAAAAAATGCTAAATTTAGTAACAAAATGCCAAAACACACCACAACCGTATAGCGCAACCCCGGAAATAAAAATTCCAGAAAAACTGCTGAAGTTAAGTAATAATGAACAGATTCAATTCATAAATCAGTAACTCATTAAATGTCTTGATTCCTTATGTAGTATTTTCTATGAAAAAATAATCAATTATAAAACAATAAAGGAATCTTCAATATTTATTGATAACGTAGTCCTATATTGGTCGTCCGACGGATGAAAATGGTAATAGCTCCATATCATGAAAGAATAACGATAATGGAATTGAATATAATAATGTATCTAACCTGGAAACTTCATCCCAGAGTGGTCCTTTAAGACTCGAGTCACGAAAAGTCAAATCCATATCGGACCGAATTTTCAAGAGAGCTAATGTTTCTTGTCTAGGCCAACGGTTACCACCACCTCCGCCTGATTTGTCCCCTTCTTCACTCATGAATGTTCCAGCAGGAGTGGTGGCGCCGCCAACATCACCACAGCTTCCACCACTCGTGCCGCCGCTTTCTTGAGCTTCTGCTGATGCTGCCACCATAGCCCCACCATCTACACCTCTTATAGAAGAAGTATTATTATTGTTGTTTGCTATTTGACTTGCAGAGACACCAAGCATGATAGATGATAGACAATGATTATGAGAAGATGTTTGTATGTATATTTCAGTCACTCTTCTCTCTCTCTCTAAGCTAAGTCTTCTTGGGGTGGAATATTATTACAAGCTAAGTTGTGTTGAAAAATAAAAAAAGAGTACAAGAAGAGAAGAGGGGGTGAATTCTGGGGTTTTTATTAAGATGGGGATCGATGTGGTGAATTCAATAATTTATTCAGGTTGGATCAGTCTGTCCATCTCACACCTCATTTTTTTAATTATTGTTTTCAGCAAAATCGAAAACAGAACTATTTTCTTTTTTGCTATTACAGCTATGGAATCTTTTAGCATTTATTTGTTGTTTTCTCTTTTTTATAAAGGAAGTTTCATACGGAGTATTTGGGCAAAATATTTTATCTTAAATATTTATTGAAAAGAAAACTAAGTATTTTATTTTTGTTATTACTAGTAAAAGGGAGCGTCACGATGCAATCTGTCGATTCTTAAATATTGAATATATTTTTTATGTATAATTCGAAATCATTCACAAGCTATGTAAAAAACTTACACTACTTCAATTTTTTTAATTAATATTTTTATTTTTTGAAAAGATACTTTACGATCTCGAATAGCTCTTTAAATACTAATATAAAAAAGTATAATAAAATCGTCCTTAGAATGTATCACCAGCCTAAATATCGTAGAAACTTGCCAAATATATTACTTTAACAATTTGATGTCCACGATTAAATATATTGACAAATTAATCATCGATATAGTATAATTGAATTATATGTTTTTTATGTTGGTTAAATTGGTATGATTTAAAAAGTTTAATTTAAATTTTGTAGATCACGATATATAAAATTCATGTCATAGAATTAAATAACAATAACAACAACAATAACAACAACAATAACAATAATTTAATCAACTGTTCAATTAATTAATTTTATGATTATACTTTAATTTTTCTTTAGTTTGTGTACTTATCATTTCCATATATTATACTATAAAAATTAACCTTGTTTATTGAATCGTGTACTAATTAAATATGGCTGGAATTATTTTACTTATATAGAAAAATGATTGAAATAAAAAATTAACGTAGAGAAACCTAATAAAAAAAAAATCAAATTTATAAACAACGGACTGAATTGCTTCATGGATTAAGATTCATATTATAAACAATACGAAATACTCTGTATAATATAGTTACAACTCATAAATAGTCAAATATAAGCATGATATAGGCATTTAGTTTTGGGTTGAATGCTTGTCATTCTGAGGTACATGTCCATGAATAAGGTGAATATTTTTAGGAACATATTAGCGGCATTAATTATGATATGATTATTATTTTTGATAGGTTACCTCAAAGGAGGATTAAGAGGAAATATAACTTGTTATTGGGCTTATATTGTTTGTACTCTGCTCCGGGCTATTACAAAAACTAGAACAACCGTTGTTATAATTCAAAAAACTTATCATCCATGTGATAAACAAGATTACTAAAACATCGATGTCCGTGGGATGCAAAAAATTTTGTCGCTTGAAAATCTCAACTATCCTTGAGTAGCAATCACATTATGCGAGGTAATGTAAGCAAAGATCATACTGAAACACGTGAAAAAGCAATTCGTTAATGATAACTGATAGAATCGTTGTCAGGGTAAGTTAATCCAAGAGAGTTCAGGTATAGAGGTTTCACAAAGATCTAGGAGCAAAATCTTTTATTGTCCTTAAGAGTATGAAGGTTGAACACACATGGTTTCCCACATTTAGGTTTAGAAGGCTCGCGTGCTTTCTCGCATGTGATGACTAATTATATGTCTTGAAATATAAAGTATGATGAATAGTTAATAATAGTTAAATTATTAGGCTAAATGTTATAAGCAATCTGAAATACTCTATTAATTAAAAGATAATATTTTCTTTACTTTAGATTTTAGAGAAAAAAGTAATTTAGTAATTAATAATGTGAAAATGGAAGAAACACAATAATTATTCGAACTTTTATATATATTTAGTGATTGTTTCTATATATACTTATTAAGAGGACTAGTCAATTAAATATTTTCGGAAGAGCATTTTCTGAAAAGCACTAGTCAATTAGATATTTTTCTCTATTAGTCACGATATATTAATTGCAATAATGTGGATATTGTTTTAATACTTGTAATGACATTGAACAGATTCAAACAATATGAAGGTATACTAACAATTATGTATTACTTAAAATATAATATAATACTCTATTCATGTCAAACATAGAGTTTAGTTTTGAATTTGATAGGTAACTTTTTTAATTTGAATTCAAATGTTTTATATATGTTGAATAATATTTGATGGGTAAACTTATAACTTAAATAAAATTTTGAGATAAATTTATTTAAATGAACTTTTGGAATAAAAGTGAACATATAAATGAAATTAATATTTTCTCCAAAAGTTTCTCTAAATTATGAATTTTTTCCAAAACTACAACTCAATAATATAAATTTTGCCATCTAAATTTAACGATTACGTGTCGAAATGAAATGCAGCAATTGTCTTGTGTCGAGTTAGACTGAAACAATATAACTATATATAGACCAAACTTCAGCAGTTCGATCAAAATTAAACTTCAACTTTAAAACCAAGGTAATTCCTTCCAGAATTAAAATTATATATGTAGCAATTAAGAGTACGCTAACAACAATATGAGATAAAATTACTTCTTACAAATTGTTTTATTCTAGAAGAGTCATAAAATTTATTACTCGTAATTCTCAATATTGAAAATAATTAAATTAAGATTATTATTATTCTGAATGGAGGTAATACAAGTAGAGGAAGAATAAATGTAGGTGTGGATAGGGACGATGGTGAAAGTAAGGTGATGTTTGTCTGTAGAGCTAAATATAGTTAAAAGCCGGCTTAGTGTAGGTCACCTTTGCTTTTTTATCGTTTTGGTTTTCAGTGACGGTTGGCTAGCAGCAAAGTGTTGGCTTCTTATTAAAATAACTTTATTGCCCCTAACATGTATCCCATTAACCTTTAACTACTCTGTCAAATAATGTGATGATTAAGATGATCTGATCTGTGTTACCATTTATTTAATCTCTCTTTTTATAATTGCACTACCTGATCATCATTTATCAGGGATTCTTCTTGCGTAAACACGAGGATAACTTTCATGTGGGGATTGAGGACATCATTATTTGACAAATCTACCCTTCAACTAGATCAATTCATGGCTTTGAAATGTGGCAAGAATATTATGTAGAGCAACTTTTTATTTTTGTATTTTAAGATATGGATCTAAACTTATTTACTCTTTTTTCACCAAAGAAAATCTACCTAGTGAAGCCATGGTGTTTGTGCAGACACGTTCGTTTCAAAGAACGGGGTCTACTATGACCGCGACCAATCGTCACTGTGATTAGAAATTAATCTCTCCATCCCATTCATGAGTATTTTTTTTCGAGGTCCTTAGAGGAATGAGACCTGGAATTTTGGATTCTCGGTTGCTCCTAGCATTTTGTGATGGTGGTTGAATTCGCTTTAAAAGCGATGGATAAATGCTCGCCAATTAGGAAGCGTTGTCTTGGGCGCCGGAATATCTTGAGGAGGCTTGGTATTGTCATATTTGCTCTGCCGCGTGGTTGCTCGGGTTGTGAAATGGTTCCTTGCTCTATGAGGTCTCCGTGATGAAACTCGGGGGTGGTTGTCTGGGCAATGGCAAAATCGATCGTAGCCACTCCGATACTTAAGTTAATTCGGGTGTGGCAAAAGCTATGTGAACAGTGTACTAATTCAGATTAGCCTTACCCCCAAATGATGGTTTGACATGAGTATTTATAGGAAATACTTGAAAGTCTTGAAGATGCGCTTAAGATGAAGGCAAGTGTAAATCGTCTTGAGGCGGCTTATGCGGATAGGCGCAAGCGCTGTTAGTTGGGGCGCAAATGGGTCGAATAGGTGGAGCATATTTAATAATAAAGTATGAATTGCCCTTTTAACTTCAAAATTGTGCCTTCATGCATTTTTTGAATGGTAATTAAGTATGAGGGGTTAAAATTCCTTACTGACCTTTGGTGCCCTCTTTATGATCAAGGAATATCAAAGATCACTCCCTCGATTGTATAAAAGGTAAACCGACCCTCTTGTTTCTTTTTTTATTTTCTTAATAATTTCAGTTTTCTTGAGCAGCCACTTTAATTTTCTACAATTTCTCCGTTTTCTCTGACTCATTTTTATTCTCGTCGTGGCGGCGCCCGACAAGCAATCGCTTCCTGGGTCATACCGTCATACCGCTCTGCCGAAGAGACCGCCGTGAGGTATGTTATTTGGCCAGTCGCCAAAGTTAGTGTGTTTATAGTTTCAATGGTAAACACATTTTCTGGTTTATAAATGCTCACGTATATATTATTCTAATGGCCCATTTCATTCCCAAGGCGTGTTGTATCGAAGCCACGACACATTCCAAGCAGCCCCGGTTAGAGAGTTTGCGCCGTTACGCTATGGAGGAAGGACGAAGATTTGTAGGGTCTTGTTGAGAGGGAGACGACCCAGTACTCGCGGCTTCTCACGGATTGGGCATTTCGAGAGCCCGCTGCCGTCACAGCCCGCCCGTCTTGGTTGAACCTCTACGAGACCTGCGGTTCCCAGGCCCTCGAAATCCTCGAAAAAGCCTCCTCTTTTTTGACAAAGTGAGAGGCGAGCGATACTGATACCGTCACCTATAAATTGACTTTGGCAAATCCATGAGTATTATGGGATTCCGAGAAGAGGTAGAAGACCCGTATCCGCTAGAGGAGAAGTGTGGATACTTGCTCCGAAGGCAGAGAGAGACTCCTAAAAGAGGGCAGAAAGGTACCTCAGCGTTCCTCTACAGATACTTCTTTATTTGGGAGTTTTTGATTATGGACTCAGAGCTTCTGTCTGAGGGGTTTGTGGGCCGAGGTTGTTGGTGATACTAGATCGTGCTCGAGGTGATTAATGCCCGTTGCTTGGTTGAGTACCCATTTTGTTGAGATTAGTTCTGGCCTTAGCTTTATTCGGTGTGATGTATAATGCCGTCCACAGGTCCGCAGCTATTTTGGTGCCTCCTGTACACAGCTTTCTGTACCCAGAAGGTAGACAAAGTAGAACCGAGCCGTTGGTTTAAGCTTTGGTTTTGGCCCAGCAAGGGTTTCGATGCTTGAGGTCCAATCTGTTGGTCTCGAACTGGCGCTCTCGACCCGAAGGTGCAGACCCAGGCGAAGTGAGAGTTGAGAAGCGGCTTTCTAAATGCTACCCTTGCTGAAGTCTTTTTGTCATGAGGACGTGTTGATCAAAGCTGAGTTAACTAAGAGAGTATGCAAATTCCCCAGCCTTCGCCATTAAATGCATTGCCTTCCCTCTTTGCTTTCTTTTCATATATTATCTTCGTAATTCTTACTAGTTCTCGAAGTGTTTTCTTAGTAAGCCTCTTATCACTGAAATACTCCTCCGAATTAAATGCCTTGATACTCCTGAGGTTAATTATAAGGCCGTGAAAGATCCTTTGGCTCGAGATAGTTATCCATGAGGTCACTCCCGAAGTTATTATAGAGATTTTTAGGAGGCGAAACTACAAGGATATTACCGTTGTGTATTTGTCTACATCATGAAGTCCTTTAGTCTCAAAGTCTATGAAGAGAGTTCCACACAGTGTTCATTCCATATTTCTGGTCATTGGAGGAGCACTTCGAGAGAGAATACGTGATCCGCTTTGACTAATCTTGAGGAGGTAATCTTGAGGCGATGGTCGGATCGATGATGAGTGCCGGGGAAGATGGGGAGGTGATGGGGCGTGTGAGCTTCTCTTTGATCTATTTTTGTCAATATTTGGTTTAACTTTTGTCCATATTCCCTCGGGCTGCGATTGAATGCGGATGCCATTCTGATCTAACACTCTTTGGTTTTAGTAGTAGTTACACTTTTCTTAATTTTTTGCAATTTTTATTCTTTTTTCTTATATCTCTTTATCAACTGCTCTTTCTTTATCTTTTTTTCTTGTCTATATTATTTTGCTATAATACTTTGCCCCCTATCATGATACCATCCTCCGTTGAGGGATTGGTTTCGTGATAGTTGTCATTCCTTGTATGACTTTTCCTAGGGAGCACAAGTGATTTACTCCACTCGGGTTTTCAAAGAAATTACGAATGATATAACTTAGTTAAACACCGAATGATCTGATTTATTCGGGGACCACAAGTGATCTAACTCACTTGGGTTTCCCTCCTTGTGAAGCTTGAGTGATCTTATTAAACGACCACGAGAGATAGTCACGATTCGTTTCGGGACATGAAATGATCCCTAGTCGCTTTCGGGTTTCCCTCGCTTATGGAGGTAGGTGATCTTATTCAACGACCCCCGAATGATCTGGGATTCTTTCGGGGACCCACAGTGATCTAATTCACTCGGGTTTACCTATGGAGGTTAAATGATCTTATTAACTTGACCCGAATGATGGGATTATTCGAGGACCACGAGGTGATCTAATTCATTCGGGTTTCCTCGCTATGGAGGTTAAGTGATCTTAATCGCTTGTTCGAGGGACCATGGTGATCTAATTCACTTTCGGGTTTCCACTGCTGTCTCGAGGTGGTCTTATTAAACTTGACCCCGAATGATCCCCGATTAACAAGGGGGATCACGAGTGATCTAATTAAAACAGGTTTCCACTCGCATTGGAGATTAAGTGATCTTATTCACTTGACCCCTCGATATTCCCGATTCACTCGGGGACCATGAGTGATCTAATTCACTCGGGATTCCCTCCTGGTGGAGGTTAAGTGATCTCGTTCACTTGATCTCCCGAGATGATCTGATTAGCTCGGGGACCGCAGGTGATCCCCAGTCGCCCGAGTTTCCCTCCTGGTGGAGGTTAAGTGATCTTATTCACTTGACCCCGAATGATCTGATTCACTCAGGACCACGAGTGATCTAATTCACTCGGGTTTCCCTCCTGGTGGAGGTTAAGTGATCTTATTCACTTGACCCCGAATGATCTGATTCACTCGGGGACCACGAGTGATCTAATTCACTCGGGTTCCCTCTTGGTGGAGGTTAAGCGATCTTATTCACTTGACCCCGAATGATGATTGACTCGGGGACCACGAGTGATCTAATTCGCTCGGGTTTCCATCCTGGTGGATGTTAAGTGATCTTATTCACTTGTTTATCCCTGAAATGTCTTTGGTACTTTCGAAAGTTTCTTATTTCCAAAAGCATACTTGTGTTTAAATCAAACTTTTAATTCCATTATGCATTTTACAAAAGAGGGAGATCATACACTAAAATGCGAGTATAGCTTATCTTTTGAGATATATCCACGTGCCATTAGCAATGGCGATAACTTTTCACAAGCTCTTCATTTCGTCGTTCACAGGCATATTTCGCTGATCTTAAAAAGGTCCTCAGCTTCGGTTGAGCTTATGCTTTGTTAGGTTCTTAACTTTAAAAAGGCAAGCACAGACCTCCTTCTCTAAATTAGAACTACGACCGCTTTGGTTGTAGAAGCGTACCGTATTTGTTTATACTCTGCGTCGGTACAAAGCTTTACAATCTCTTAACTCATCCGTGAAGTTGAGACACTCTCTCATATACTCCCCATTCTTTTCTTCGTCGAAACAGAGTTGTCGTATATTCGGTAAGAAGACTTCCTCGCAGTAGCAACGACGTCATCCCGAATACCAAAGCTGAATAGGGTCTGCTCTAGTAGTGTTTGAGGGGGTAGTTACGTAAGACCATAAAACTTCGTGGGAGTTCCTCGTACCATTTTGCCCCGACTTCGAGGAGTTTAATCCGCTTGAAAGATGGTTCGGTTCATGACTTCCCGAACGTCTATTAGCTTGGGGAGTAGCGATTAGCTGGCGGTGTTGATCCGAGGCGTTTATATATCCAGTAGAGAGGCGTCCAGGTGAGGGTCGTTATCTGATACCAAGATCTTGGGTATCCCATAACAAGTAATGATGTTTTTCCAAATAAACTCCTCGATGTCTTCAACGATTAATTGTTGTTAGGGCATGGCTTATGACTTTCTAAAGTAATCCCTGACAACGCTTGTCTTTTTTTGTATTTTATGGCTGGTTTCACAAACTGTCCCACCAAATCGATACCTTACATGGGAAAATGGTATGGGACCACGATACGGAATCATCTCCCACAAGCTATTTGTGGACTACCTTTTATCTTTTTTAGCGGAATCAGCTTCCTCGCATGTTCAAAATTAGTTCATCATGGTGGGCCAAAATATCGTAACTCCCGGAAGTGATTTTGGAACTGAGATTTTCCTCCTACGTGATGTCCATAGTCCCGGGCAGGTGGTCCCAATTTGGGATACAAGTTTTCCTCATTGATGTCCGTATTTCAAGAATTTTAGAGCGAAGGTTTCTGGGCTTCCATTTCTCGGGGATCTGGCTTGACGGTGGTCCCAGTGGGATGCTTTGTATAGTTCTCCTCGAAACATTTGGAATTCATGTACATTTTGCAATTTATCGTTGAACTTTGTCATCGGGCGGATCGCGGTGGTTAGGAATTTGATTGTAGGATTTAGCCAATTCTGCCGTACGCTCGAGGAAGCAGATCTTGTGAACTCCTCGGGGAATATCCTCATAATAAGTAGTGGCCAACCTAGAGAGATGATAGACATTTTCATTTTCACCTCGGGGTATGTGTTGAAAGATAACGTAGTCAAATCTTGAGACTATGGTTGCGACCAACACAATGCTTCTTTTAGGTTTTAGTTTTGCCCCAAGAAATCTCTCTTGATTTGCTTGATAACCAACTTGGAATCCTGCTTACCACGATTCGACATCAGGGCTTTTGGGATAATAATAACCCTATTCTTGCCAAGCATTATTGGTCTTATTATTTGTAACAGGCTGGAATCTAAAGGCATGTGAAACAAGACTCCTCGGGTATTTGGATCGAATTCACGCCCCGATCCTTTCGGATTCATAGCCCGTACGTATAAGGCCCACGAGGGGTCGTTCGGGGTATGGGCTCCCAACTTGGGCCGTTGAGGTGGTTACCGGTGCGTTGTCCTATTCTGAAGTCGGCTGATGGGCTTTGATTCAGTTACGAGGGCAAAGGTGATTTCAAATTCATTGAGTTCGATTGCCCGAGCAGGTAGGCCTTCCGTTTGTCTTCGGATTAGATAATATCTAACTTGAGGGTTGCTCTTTGACCCACGGTGATAAAGAATTGGTTTCAAAATGCATATGAGTTTTCTTCTGAAGTGATGAGGCCAACATGAACTTATCAATGAGATGATAATTCTCGCCGGGTCCATAGGTCACATGCATTTCGCATGGTATATGGGCTTGAATCTTACGCTCCTCACTTATAAGCATACTACTACGACTCGCCGGATAGGCCCGAAGTATAATAGGAGTTCCTCTTTTTAAACTCGAGATTAGGGTTAATATCTTAGTAGACCCCCGAATAGCTTTCGATTCTTGAAGACTTTGGAACATTTGTCATCCCACCTTGAATTTTTCTTAAGGGCTTGTCTCGGGTTTTCGAAATAAGGGTAGGTTCCTATCCCCGAACCGAGATATGAATCTGTTGAGTGCCACGAGACAACCTTCTAAGCGTTGAACTTCTTTGTAGGACTTAGGGGCTTGCATTTGTACTATGGTGTCAATCTTATCGGGATTAGGTTCGATGGCTCGTTCACTTATCATGAACCCTAAGAATTTTCACGATGGTACCCCCAAACGGCACTTTCTAGGTTGATCATGATTATTTCTTTTAGCTTTATCGAGTGCCACTCAGATTTCCCGAAGTGCTCACTTGCCTCTTTGCTCTTGACTAACATGTCGTCATGTAGATTTTGTGTTCTGCCTATCTGGTCCGAGAAGATACAATTTATCTCATCCTTGATAAGTTTGCCCCATTATTTAACCGAAATGTATGCGTAAGTCCGGCCAGTCTGAAACCACAATGCGTAATGAAAGTGGTGTTTTCTTGGCACTTTTTTCGAAGTATGTGATGATACCGCTGAAACTATCCCAGAAATAGAACTTCATAACCAGTAACCCGTCTGATATTCCAAAGGCAAGGAAATAGCGGAAAATAGTCCTTAGGACAATCTTTATTGAGAGCTAATGAAATGCATGCACATTCTCCAACTTTACCGTTGAACTGCTACCATTTACAGCATTCAGCAATCAGCTCCGAGCTATTTATTCGTATGACCCTACTATTATCTTCGTCTACCTCTACTCGGATAGCTTTGGTTTTCTCCTGGGAGAAATTTCTCTTTTACACATTTCACAGTTTGTAAGGTGGGATCAGCTGTAATTGGTGTATATGATATTGGCGTACGCCGGCGTGTCGAGTTCCGTACAAAGCGCCTCTTCGTATCTTTGGGTAGTTTTGATTAGTAAATTACGATGGTCGGGACTCAATTGGGTCCCTATCTGAAGGTCTTCTCGGGTTGTTGTTCACTAAAGAGCTGACACCGAGTTCTCATGAGGATCTTTCCTCGAGCTTTCATTTTCCCGGGGTGAATTGTCTTGAACCCTTCGAGGATGTATGGTTTGCATAAACCTTTGAGTCATTCTATGTCTCTTACATTGGGTAGCTCTTTGAGGGACTACCTCGAGAATGCAGACAATTGGTAAGCATGCAGCCATTTCCACGTCTCCACGACTCTCACTCTCATAAAGGTAGTTTGGGAATTTCGTTTCTGAATGGGTGGTAAAATTATAGCCCGTAGGGCTGTGAGGATGGGGCGCCCAATAAGACCATTGTATGAAGGATCGGTTATGTCCACCAATGTAAACGATGCTCTTATCGTTACAGTTTTATTTCAACACTCCCCGCGTGAAATTAAATTTAAGTATCTTATAGGATAAATGGAATGTCCCATGAATCCAGTAAGAGGTGTTCATGCGGTTTTAAAGAGGTTCGGTAATCACAATTGATCATATGCCTAGATATAGAATATCTGCTTTGAACTCCTGTGTCCATAGCATTCTTTACAAAAAGTTGGCGATTACATATTTGATTATTAGGGGCGTCATGGGGTGTTATTTGCTTCAATTCTTCTTGAGAAAAATTATCCGCTTCTCTAACAATAGTTGTCATAGGGGCTAACCTATCGGCTCTCTTGGCATCTTGTTTTTAAGATTGGTAGTATCTCCCTCGCCTGCAGAATACCGAGAATTGTGTCGGTCGTCCCAGTTACCACAAGGTGGGCTTCGACTTCGAGGTGAATTGGGGAGCATTCTCTCACGAACTCCTTGAGATTCTCCCTTCAAATAAGCTTTTCAATTTCAGCCTTCAAAACATGGTAGTCATCCGTGTCGTACCGTAGTCGCTTTGTGTTACTCGCGAGAAAAGCTTGGTGCCGCTTTATTTGGGTTGGACCTCAACTTTTGAGGTTTTGGCAACAATGTCCTATCCTGCATTTGGGCATATACTCTTCGTATCAAAGTTTTCAATGGGGCGTATGCATTGTAAAAGGGTTCTTGAGGTTGCCTCATTCTTCCATTTTCTTCCCTCGGTACTCCGCTTCATGTCTCTTAGAATTTCGGTAACATGTCATTTTAGTTTCCTTTTGGTGATCACCTTAGTTATTTCTTAGGATGAACCTTGATTGTCCACCGGCTACCTTCTTTGCTTCCTCCAATTTTGTATCTTCGCGTCGGTTGGAGACCAATGCGTCACGATGTATTGGCGCCCAATGACAACTATTTTAAACGCTGGCCTTAACGCGTGAAGAAACGTGATCATTGATACGCCGTCATTGATGGTATATTGGTTAACACCTTTTTGGAAGCGAGTTTGGAGTAATCCGCAGCGACATTTCTCACGACTTTTTATTTCAAATTCATCAGCACTCTTACATCTTGTTCGTCCACGGTGGAAGCCCGAACTTATCCATGAATAGGTACGAGATAATAGCGGCAACCTTGGCAGAACCCATTTCGGCGCCTCGACAAACTACTCGGAAAGCCCTCGTATACATCGTCTTCAGCATCCAAAAAGATAGGTAGAATCGTATACCCGTGATGTGAGTGATAGGGTCTCGTACCCCGTCGTATGTGTTGAATTTGGCATCTGAAGCCCCGTAGCATGCGACTTCGTACCTCGGCCTTTGTGAAAAGGGAAGAAGAATTGTATTTCTACAGGACTTTGGAGAAATGTCTAAGCTTTATTGTTTAGCTCTTTGACACTTGATTGGAGCTTTTTCTATAACATCATTCTTTGCCCCGACATTTGCCAGCTTCATAGGAGCCCTCTTGTTTGTTCCCTTAGTGCAGGTAGCATCTGGTCGTTGTTCCTGCCGGAAGACCGAGCAGTGCTTTACCGCCACTTATATCACCCGGTTGTCACTGGGCCAGAGATGGCTGAGGGTTTAGGCATTCAAGAATATTCCTCTTGAATATAATCCTTTTACCCGTCGTCATCTTTAGTTCACGAAAAGAATTTGGGTGATCGATATCGCCTTTGTTATCGTTAGCTGATTTCTTCGTAGTGTAATCCGTCGACTAATTCTTCCCACGTAAGACCTTGATTTGTGGTATGACACATGTCGGTCGTTCGCTATTTGCTGATATATTCCCGTAGTCGTATAGTGAATCGTTTTCAATTAGATTCCCCATGACGGCGCCAATTAATGAGTATCTTTTTCCGAGGTCCCTTAGAGGGATGAGACACAGGAATCTTGGATGTGGATTAAATCTTTGTTGCTTGGTGGTGGTCCTAGGTCCTCAGGAGAGATAAATTTCTTCCGTCTCCTTAGTGCGGACGGCTCCTTTGTCTTGGGCCTCGAGATATCTTGAGGTGGAGGCTCTTGAGGTGTTTTAAATGCACCGCTCGCTTGCAGTAGTTCCTCCGGGGTTGTGAAATGGTTCACTTGCTCCGTAAGGATTCTCGACCCCGCGGCGAAGTCGATAAATGCTTGGCTCCAGATCTTAAGTTAGTTCGGGTGTGGCAAAAGCTATGTGAACAGTGTAGTAATTCAGATTAGCATTACCTCCAAATGATGGTTTGACATGGGTATTTATAGGAAATATTTGGGAGTAGCAGTGCGCTTAAGATGAAGACAAGTGTAAAACAAATGCGAAGTGCGATGTGACTATGCGGATGGAAGCAAAAGCCGTTGTGCGGATTGAATTGTATAAATGGGTCAAATAGATTCCCGTAGAGATGGAGCCTATTTAATGTCAGTATCGCGTTAATGCGTTTTAACACAGTCGATGATAAAATTTCACAGATTTTTTTTAAATTTTATGCTTATCAAACTTCATTCGTGTATCAAGAAATGGGATAGAAAATGAGGTCGGGATCTCTTCTACTCATTATCTCAAATAAGGTCAGATTTTCAATTTTAATGATTGATTTTTTTAATTTTGAAATCACTACTTCAAAAATGAACTTAGGTAACAATACTTTAAGTAGCGCTATTGCGAAGTGTTACGTAGGTAATACTTAGGTAGCACATTTTTATCTTACAAAGAGCTTATTTTTCAAACGCTACCCAAGATCTTACTAAGGTTACATTTTTTTTCCAGAAGCTACCCTAGTTAATACTTATGTAGCGCTTTGATAACTTAGGTAGCATTTACTTAAAAAACGTTACCCAAGTGTGTAATAAAATAACGCTTTCTTCAACGCTACCCAAGTTCTTTTTAAGGTAGCGCTGATATATATTAAGTACCGATTTTTTTAAGGTGTTATCCAATTTATTTTCAAGCTAACAAACTCTTTATCAAACGCTATGTAAATTCTTTTTTAGTTAGCCCTTTTATATATTAAAAAATTTAATAATTTTTTTCATATATAATATTATTTGTCAAAATTAACAAAGTTTACAAGGGATGGAATTTTATTTAAAGATAACATTGAAGTTTCAAAATAGTTAGCCTCGTCGGTTTATTGGAATTGGAGGGAAACTACACCACATTTACTTGAAACAATGAAGAAGTTATTGTCCCGTTCTTGAAGGGGAGTAAAATATGTGACATATGAGAGAATTTTGAAACATTTAGGACTCTCGTTCACATTGGAACTTCTCGGCACTTTCTAGAAATCATTGATCATTTTCGATTTTCTATCTTCGGCCGACATTTATTTGAGTGCCTACTCAAGGTGATTCCTTCATTTCCATCGGTCGCTTTAGACTTTTTGATTCTTGAATTTTCGGTCATGTTTATCAGTTCATTGATGTAGGATTTTTAAAATCATATGTTATCTTTGTTGGGCAACATGCAAGAACTCTCCAATTTTGCAAATTTCAGGGCCCAATTCGCCAATTCACTATGATTTCATGTTTTATGTAACCATGAAGGAATCCCTTACGTAATTATCCTAACTCTCCATTCAATTTACATTTATTTCAGATTTTATTATATTTGTTTTGTTGTTATCTTATCAATTTCAATAAAAATGGTTTCTTTGTTAATTTCTTGAAGTTACTATTGTGACTATCTTTATTATTAAAACTCATTTTACAGAACTCAATTTGTTATCATGTGATTAATAGCATGGAAATGCATGTAATAATTTGAAACGAGGGTTCTTCTTGCAGGACTTCGTAATACACATTTGGAGACATATATACTTTCAATTTGATAGACTATTGTACATATCTTGATTTTTTATTGCTCTTGATTTAACTTCTAGGTTAGCCGAGGTGGTAGAATGTTGCGAATTAAGACTATTGTGCTTTCATTGCACCATGTATGGAGCGGACAAATATATGTAATCTATGTTTATGCATACAACTCAAATTGTTATTCTTCGTAGGAAAACTAATGATGTAAGGATGAAATCTTTATATACATTATTCTAGTTTTATTTTATAATAATTTTAAAAATATGTTTATGCTATCAACTTTTTTTCACTTTATTAAAATTTTAACATTAGTACCAATTCATTTCAGGTGAGGACGAATCAATGAACTGATTGACGCACATAATCTGGAAGTGTTTAGCTTGTCATGACATTTTCATATAATTTAGAAGATAACAAGAGAATTTGTTATTTGTAACATTTTGATACATTTATAACATTTTCATAGATTTGTATTAATTTTATTTCATTTACATTTCTAAATTGTAAGGTGAACTAGATGAATTCGATTTTGTAATATTATGAATGAATTCCAATGTATTTGATCAATATCAATTATAGCATCGGTTGGTATAGATTTATTGATCACAAAGGTAGCACTTAAAAAGCACTACCTTATTAAAAAGTGTTCTACTTTAGAGAAGTTTATGTAACACTTTATCAACTATTAATGTAGCACTTAAAAGAGAAATACCATATAGTAACACTTAGGTTGTGTATTATTGATCACTTAAGTAGTGATTAATGAACCACTAAGGTAGCGTTTAAAAGAGTGTTACCATATATAGTGGCCCATACGTAGCAGTTCGCGAAAGTGTTACCTAAGTGAAAGTTCACTTGGTTACGCATACTTTTGGTAGTGCTGAAAAACGTTATCTAAGGATTATTTTGAGCGCTACCTAAGTACATTTTTGTAGTAATGAATCACATAATAATTTTATGTGTGTTTCATAACATTTGACAATATATATATATCAAATATCGATTTTTCTAATATGTGTCCTTAGGACACATGGTAAGAAGTAAAATTGGAAATAATAATGAAATATGTTTAACAAATATTTCCATATCAAAGTTTAGATCAAATCTGATTATTAATTAGAAAAATAATCATGTATCAAATATTAGAAAAATAATAATCATATTTATTTTCATGTATCAAATATTAGAAAAATAATCATTTTTATTTTCAATTTTCCATAACAAATATTATAATAATGAAATAATAATAATCATATTTCAAATCTTGTATCAAATATTAGAAAATAGATCAAATATTTATTTTCATTTTATCATTAATATGATTACTTTAATTCAAAATCAGAATTATATGTGTCAATCAAAGTTGGATGTTAATAAATCTCTTAAATTAGAAAATTGAAATGTATATATAGCTGCCATAAATTTTCGCATTACGCCCGATTAAACAATTGATGTTGAAACTTTTTGAGGTGAAACTGTCATCCAATTATTAATTATTCGTTATTTTAAAATATAAAATTTATATAATTGGTTGTCTTTTAAATACTTTTATAATATTAATTTTTAATTTTTTAATAATATAATTAAAGAGTAATTGAAAATTAAAGATTTATCACCATTATGTAGGAGGTGATTTTGGATTGGAGGCAGTATTATGCAATACATGAATCAAATTTAATTCTAGTGTTATTTAGATAGATATCTTGCATGTATCATCAAATACTTCGAGTAGAGTAGAGCTTCGGTATTTGGTAATAAGTTCCGTTTCGTACGTGGTTCCATGATTGAAATAAAATGTATTATTGGTGATTAATAATACTGGGCAAAACCATTTATGATAAGAAGTAAATAGTGAGACGTTCTGTTGAGTTCCAAACCTACCCTAATAAATGACTTTGAATTTATTATGCCCATTTTAGGAGATATATGTGAATATATAATAACCGATGCTATATATGTGATATGTCTGGAGTACTATTTTTATTCCAAAATGAAAACTCTACTACTTCCACAATTTTATATGATGAATAGCGTGTATATATATAATAACTTTTAAAAATAAAATAAATAAATAAAGTAAATAGTAGGGGCTTGTTTGCATCTGATTGATATCTCTAATATTGACTTGAGACTTGGCAAGGCAGTATAAAATAATACTCGCTCCATTAAATAGGATATGGACCAGGAAAGATAAATAATGCAAAATGGTGGACCCTTCAATCAATACAATCCATTAAATGCACAAATCACCAATAATTATACACTTATCTTTATTTGAAGCCGAACTCTTTGAATATGATTACGTGTTCCATTACTTTTAAGAATTTACAAAAAAAATTGTGATCAATGATTTGAGAGTGTCATTACCTACGAGACTTTAAGCAATGGTGAATTGGTGATGGATAATTTTATAGTGGTACATGAACCAAAAGGTAAACAGCGCGAAGTAAAGTACCAACGGAGAACATATCATACTTTTAATTATTATCCTTCCATTTCAATTTATCAAAAAGATTTCAATTATCAATTAAAAATACTTGTTATTCTTAAACAGGGCATTACACGCTACTTATTATTCCAACGGTTTGCCTTGTGGAATCAAATAAAGTTTAATTCACATAAACTTATGTATTTATAAAAAGGTAAATTAAGCCACATCGTTCAAACCTCAAAAGAAATACGGAGTATTTTAATCTCACTATTTTATATCATTGATTAACTTTATTAGACTTAGAATAATACTCGTATTAATTTAATTAGGGCTTCCATCGAATTCGGTTCGGTTGGTTTGGGCATTTTGGAACCGAACCGACACAGCTCGATTCGGATTGAGATAGGCAAGAAGCAGTTGATTCCGGTCGGTTCCGGTCATCAGTTCCGTCGGTTGATTCGGTTCTCGGTTATTCGGTTAAAATCCGATTCGGTTATTTTCGGTTTTTGGGTTTTTAGGTTTTTTCGGTTTTTCGGTTATTTTCGGTTCGGTTCTCGGTTATTTCCGGTTATATATATATATATAATATTTTTATTTTTTTAATTAAAAATTCAATCGGTTCGAGTTCGGTTCGAACGATCAGTTCGAGCTTAGAGCAGCGGCTTCGATTTTATTTTCGGCAGAAATCGGTTCAGTTCAATCGGTTCCTCAATTCGATTATTTCGGTTCGGTTCGAATTCGGTTAAGTTCGGTTGTATTTTGTTGGAAGCGCAAGAGATTTAATAATGTAGCTTGCCAGACAATACATGTCTATACAAATGTTTCTGGCAGGTAAGAAGGTACTGTATGTAATTGCTTGTCTTACACATATATTACTACTACAATTAGTGAGGAGCTAGCTAGTTTCTTTAATTTTATCTTATTTTTGGTTTGGGTGTAGTGTTAGGAATCCTCATCGTTATTAGCGGTCCAGCAATTGACAGGAATACACAACGGCCGGTATCTTAGTCGTAATTAACAATAATTGTGATATCGTAATCACACAAATTACAACATTTACTTGAGTTGATGCCACTAATTGAACATGACAATATTAGAAAGAATGACTTGAAGAAATATGTGAATTTATCATAGTTCGCTTGATCGAGAATTGTCAAACATCTGCCGAATCCACTAATAATTCTAGGAAGAATTGTTAGATAGTACAAAACTTTGTCTTAATCCCACTTGGGTGATGTCTTGTCTGAGCTCAAATATCAAACAGATCATTTAATTGGAGTATTTTTTAACATAGGCGTAGAAAATCCCATTCTGAGCCTACATATGAAATCTCTTGCGTTCTACCATGAATTCTCTATTTTTTATCATCACTTTGAGGTGGTGTTTTGCACTCTGTATAAGAAGGCTCGTATCTTTCGTATATATGAAATTTCTGAAGATCTTGGAGTGCAAACGCAAAATAGAGATAAGCATGGTCAAAGCCCAAAGCCTCGAAATAGATTCTTGATCGCGTCGTGAGCGGGTCCTGAAACAGCCACAGGAGCCGGGACCGGCCGAGGCAGGCCTCCCAAACTCCTTGTTTGGCAATTTGGCTTCCACATTCCAACATGTAGTTGTTCACTAGAGAATAGATATCATTCCTTTAGGGTGTTTTGGCTAAGCTTATTTTTTTTGTAACATAGGTAATGATGCGAGCTTTATAAGTAGATTAAACTATAGTTTCAATTTAGTTTGAGCTTTGTTTGGTAACATAAATTGATAAAAAATCTTTTGAGTTGTGGAAGGGTAAAATGAGTTATGAGATATGATTTGCCTGCTCATTTTTTTATCTTTTATAGGTATAAATAAATTAGTAATTTAATATTTGAAAAGAATAAAAAAATAACTAAAACTAAAAATTATATATGACTAAAATATAATATTTATTTATTTTTTATTTTTAAAGTAAAATACTAAGGACTAATTATATAAAAATTGTATCTTTATGACTATTAAATGAAGAATAAATAAGGTAAAAGACAATATTAAAAAAGGGATGATTAAGTAAATTCTTGGATTAAACCCAGTATAAGTTAGAAACGAAAAAGTTAGAAAAAGAGTTAAAATTTCTACTACTTTTTTTAATTTATTTTATAAGTTATATCTTGAAAGTATTAACCAAAAATTTTATTTTAGCCAAATCAACTTATTTATAAATTAATTTTGACCAAAAAATAAACTTAACCAAACACCCTCTTATACTACACCACGAAATTTAGATATTTAAAGTATTTTAACATAATTTTCAAGTTCAATTATTATTTTTTGTAGAAAGAATTCTTACAACTTGATTACTAGCTATTACGGAGTACTATTCATTTATTCTAGTATGAGGAGAAAAGTAAAGGTAAGGTTAAAAATTGAACGAGAAAGTAAAGGTAACAATGATACCCTCTTTTTGCTTTTATTATTGTACTAGTATTTGTTTCCTACTAGTGGATAAAAAACATGGGGTATAAATTGATTCGTAGAAAGTTGGCATTTACAACTATTACAAGCCAATAATTACAGGCGCTCACATGGCACAATCAAGATTGTAACGATACCAAACAGTGGTAGTGAAATAATACTCCGTATATGGGACTAATAAATTAATACCAAAAGCTCATGCATGCCAATCGCTTATTACTTAAACCAATTCTTTACAGCCCAACAGCTACCTTTAGCATGTGGTATGATACATATATAGCTTCATGATGGCTAAAAGTGGAAATACGAAGTGTATAAGGTTTCGTAGAGGCGAGAGGCTGGGATGGTGACAAGTGTTATAATTAAAGGAATAGAGTTAGTGCGAAAATTACATTTCGAACTCTTCTTATAAATCGCCCATTTCATGATGCGTTCGTTCTTTAAGCGCAGTTCTTGCGCTCATGAATGCGTTAAGTTAACAGCTGCTGATTTATTCTTTTATAGTGCGTTCAGTACAAATCACAGCGTCTTGAGAGCGATCGTCGGTGTTTATTGATCATGGCCCATGATCGTGACTTTTAGAATCTTCTGATGGTACGAGCCTTGGACTAAGGACCCAGATTGACCGCCCAAGCATCTTCCAGCCGGTTCTAAGAGGCGATTTTCCTGAGCCAGGGCCAGAGAATTTATCTCGGCCAAAGGCGGCTAGATTATAGATAGTCTTTATTATCACTAAAGAGATCACCTTAATAGAAAGTCATGTGGACATTGTGTCTGGTTAATCTAGCGGATCACGTTTATCGAGTGGCGGCGGAAATGCGAAAGTTGAAAAAAACAATATGAATAATACAAGCGTCTGTTAAAGCGGTGCAACAAAACAACCCGGCCCGATAAACAACCACGGCGTGATACCTAGCGGATATTGTGGCTGAAATACAACGGTCGATGAATAATTAAGCGAGAGGCGGAAAACTGGTGGTCGTCGCCATACCGTAAGACGTAGCGCTAGGTGACTCTGCTGAGAGTAGCGAGGCCCGCCGAAGGAAGCTGAAGATAACCATGAGGCTCAGCCCAGCGCCCTTGATACGCCTACGGCTCGGGTTGGTCAGGCTGCTTCCAAAGTTCTGACAAGGGTAGCTTATATCGAAAAGAAATGATGAAGCATTCATGCAATCACCGTTCATAAAAAATGAAAATGGATTTCTGAGATAGGTTAGATGCGGTATTACCCGTACCAGAAAATTTGATGCCCCAATTTATCGATTTAATGAGCAGGCGTCCATGCAAAGCATTTGCAAGGATTCTGGCTAAAATGACAATCGCGTCAGCGATGCGGATATATATTCAAAGCTTTTTCAAATAGCTTAGCGGATGCGTGCATTGGTTAATTACGTATCACTGCATACCAATCCATCAGGTGTATCAACGGGCAGCCCGAGATGCATTCATTGCGAAGTTTGGATCCATACAAAAACTTGTCGAGGATGAGATGGAGTTAATGGATATTAGGGCTTCGACAAAATACAAATCGAGGCCGGGCCGACCCGAACAGAACAAAATAGCAGTGGAGGCATTGGGCAAGACGATTCGGTTAAATAAAACGAAAAAAATTTCGGTTCGGTTAAGTTTTCAGAAGCCGTCGGTTCGAGGCAAAGCAGAACCGATTGAATTTTAATTAAAAAAAAAATAAAAATATTATATATATATATATATATATATAGCAGGAAATAACTTAGAAGCCAAGAGCAGAAATAGCAGGAAAAACCAAAAAAACCGAAAAAAACTTAGAAAATAGCAGGCAGAGGCCGGAGCAGAAAATAACCGAGAACCGAACCGAACCGGTCGGAACGGTTGTCGGAACCGGCCCAGGAACCCGGAGCAGTTTAGGTTCCGTCAATCAGAACCGACGAGTCGGTTCGGTTCTAAATGCCCGAAAACGAGCCAAGACCGACCGATGGAAGCCAATGGATATTCGTGAGGCCCAAGCGGCAAATTACAGGCTATAATGACATATTACTAACGTACGGTTAACGATAAAGGTACTAGCATATATGGCATTTTTACTGTAGTTAACATATGGGAAACTAAAAAAGGCTTTGATTTTGGAAACTCCCTTGTCTAAGGATGAACTCACAACACGGGTTAGAGAGTATGTAGAGATGTAGGAGTTGAAAACTAAAGAAGGAAAAACAGATGTGATACGCCCAGGAAAGAAGGGCCGATCGAATTCGCCCGAGGAAAGCGCCAGTATGGAAGAGATTATTGAGGCAGAGCCGAGTTCTAATAGAAGATGAACAGCTGACAAAAGGTTTGATGCAGTGTGAAAGCTCCAGAATGAAGAGTTAACACATTTAAGAATTAATACATAAGCAGAGGTTTATGCTCAAAATCAAGGAAGACTGTTTCTAAGCCGGTGCAGTGAAGTGCACCGAGCGGAAGGATAAAACCCGCTACTGTGAGTATATATATTAAATGTACTTTTGACAAATTGCGACTCCTTGACCTCTCATACAACCGCTCCCGTACACACATTGCTTGAGGTTCTGAGCCATTCATAAATGTCATGTGGGGAGTGGTCGCGTTAAACTTGACAGCAAAGGAAGCGATTCTGAGGAATCAACAACGGTCGAAAGGTCAGTGTGATAGTTGTGATAAGTTTCATTAAATACAATGGGTGATAAACGCCCAATACTAACCGTATTAGAAGCGATATTAGTATCGCGGTTCATCTCAAAATGGGATTTTACACCCAGGGGGCATACGGGAGGTGTGTGGTAATAAAAAAAAGCAAAGAAGGTGTTATCGGACATCGGTGCAGCGTGAACAAAAGGCCTAAGCAGTAGGAAAGGAGATGCGTCAGGAGAAAATCATATGGAATAAACTTCGGTGAAGAGTGAGGTAGACGAAGATAACTCTCGAAGGAAAGAGAAGCGAAAAGACGTACGCGTGAGGAGGTGGTAATTGTTTCTTTCACTTGCAACAGGAAGGCGAGCCTTGAGTTAGGTGAGTTGGGAAAGGACCATCAGCCAGACGGTTAATAACCTTGATAAGAGAGTTTGAAGGCGTGTTTGCTTGGGGACTTGAGGATATGCAAGCGTAGACCAGCCCGGTTCTGTCTATGAGGTGTATATTGATCAACACTTAAGCACGTCAAGCAAAGAAAGGTTATTTAATGATGAAAGAACACGGCTATAAGGGGAAGAGGTTCGAAGCTTTGTTGAAGCTTCTAAGCGTCCGCTGATTAAAATTCCACTGCATGGGTGGCTAATCTTGATGCTTGGTCAAGAGCTGCACAACAAAAGGCGGATATCGCATATTTACTAATCCCCGAACAAAGAATCCCAAGGATTTCTTTACATTGCCTTGCCTTGAGCGGCTTGGTTGATGGGCGTTGGCCATTAGCCGGATCGCCTAAGCAGTCTCGGGGAAACCTTTAATCAGTGTAAGTAGATTAAAAGGTGAATCAAAGTACTTATTTGGAGTAAATTAGACAAATTCTTGGGATATATATGATGATCGATCTTGGGGAATTGAGCGAACCTTGACAAGATAGAAGCGTTGTTGGGGATAAATATTCACGATTTACAAAAAGAAGTGTAGGGTTCTTGAGGATGCCTTCTTTGTCATAGCTGCTTTATATTCAATCGGTGAAAATTTACCATTTTCCAGAATCGAGACATAAGTCAAGAAAGTTTATGTGGGATGAAGAATGTAAGGAGGCCTTTTAGGAATTGAAAGGTATTTGGAGTCGACTGACTACTCGTGACCCGACCCGAGAGAGCTATTGCAATTTAGGCAGCCATCTCGGATGTGGCGTTGAAGCGATATTCTGCGAGAAGTAGGCAAGTCTGAGCTGATATATTATATCGGCCATGTGCTAAGAGATCTGCAGAGGTGCCCACGTAAATAGATAAAGAGGCTTTTTCCTTGGTGATTTCGGCAAGAAAATTGAAAGCCTATTTTGAGTGGCATGATATAAGTGGTGACAGTCAGCCTTTAAAATTGAGTACTATCGATCCTGCCTTGCTCAGGCGATTAGTACACAGAGGTATAGAGTTGAAGCGAGTTTGAGATATCATACACTTCGGGACTAGTCTTCAAGTCTGAAGCATTGGCCAGTTCATAACGAATACAACGCGCTCGAGTACCGCCCGGTATACAAAGATTGAGAGAGACCAGCGGAGATCAAATCAAACCAAATCAGTTGGACATTTTTTTGGAGATGGAAGCTACTGATGACCAAGAGGCAGTCGGGAGTGCTAATTACAGGACCTCGAAGGGAGGCTTGATGGAGTATGCCACGGTTTAGTTTTTTACGTGACTAATAATGGGGCGAGAATATGTGAACGATGATTCTCGGCTTAAAGTTGTTGAGTCCGTGGAATGGGGAGCTATTGGTAAAAGGAGATTCATGGTGATAGATCGGTCCGGGGATATTGTGGAGTAAAAATAAAATACAATGAAATACTATCTTTGAAGCGTCTGATTATACCGAGGTTTTAAGCGGGTCATATTTGAACATATTCCCAGGCTAGGAATATAGAAAGAAACTGAACCCGACACAGCCTAGGCTGTTGCCTCTTGTCTGAGTGGAGATTGCAGGAAGGGGTATATGTTGAGAAGTTTGTGACCCAACCCGGCACGAGGAGGCTGATTAGAGTGTAATGGGTTCAACCTTGAAATGGATTGAAGGGAGCAATAAATAAGTACTAACAGAGGAATCCTCCCAACCAAATACCATAGAGGCTAAAAAGGTACCACAATCGAAGCTTCAAATACTAAATGTATCGAGGAGAGTTATAGGAAATCTTGGAATGGGCCATTGTTAACTGCGTGTCAAGCGAGGATGTTCAGTACGTTGCTTGAGAGATACATGAGGATGGTGTGGAAGTCAGTTGGGGCAAGGTCTTTATTTATTAAAGATCCTCTTTCGGTTTGGATACTATTGTGACATTTGTAAAGGATGCATTGCGTATGTGAAGAAGTGTGATGCGTGCGGCGGATGGAAATGCCCAGGTTGCAGCTTCGTCCCTCGCCCGTTGAGTCCACGTTCCATTCGTATGTGGCGAATTGACTTGGGAGGAAAGGCGCTTTAAAGTCCAAGGAGGAGTTGATTCCTTATTGTGGCGGTGGGTTATTTTTAGCAGTGGGTAGGCGGTAGCGCTCGAAGACTAGAAGCGAGGAGTTGTTGGAGTTCCTATAGAAAAACATCCTCACGCAGCGGTTTGGAATCCCACGTAAATATTGTTGTCGATAATGGTCCTCAATTTGAGACAAGTGTTGCGGATTCGTTGAGAAATTTGAGATTGAACCTTAGATTCACCCAGGTAGGTATCCCCAAACTGAATGGGTTGGTCGAGGTAATGAACCTCATAATATTTAAAGGCATGAAAGAACATACTCGAAGTGGCAAGGGAGGAAGTTGGATAGAAGAGGCTCCCTAACGGTATTATGGTCGCTCAGGTCCACACATAATCAAGCGACGGGTGAGGCTCCTTTATTCTTTATGGAGCGAAGTGGTTTTACAGAGGTCGGTGACCCAGCTATAGAAGGATTGGGTTTTGAAGAAGAAAATGGCCGGTGGATGAAGGAATATCTGACCCATTGGATGAATTAAGAGATGAAGCCACATATAAGACTCTCGAATACAAAATGGCTTATGGCTAGTTCAACTCGGGAGATCCCCAGTATTCTTAATTTGGGATTATTGGTCGGCTAAAGAATAGTCGAGTTGAGCCCCAAATGAGAGGGCCTGTCAGTTGAGGAAAGAGTTGGGATCGAAACACGTATGAGCTAGAATACTAGATGGAAACGGTTCTGAACTTTGGCATGCATCTAAACTATGCAAATATTATGTGTGTCTCTGAGGGTCATGTAACGGCCACAAGAAGGAAATCGCTCTTTCTGAAAGTAAACCATTAATAAAAGGTTCATCTTTTAGGACTTGCTTATTGGAAATTATGCGGGCTGCGCTATAGCGATATCTTTGGCAAATCAATAAGTATAATTACGCCCGTTCCATGCATTAAGACAAAAACAGGCGATCATTTGTTGGTCACCAAAATAAGCCCATATAAATAAGCTCGACAAAGTGATTAGCGATTGGGAAATAAGATTTTATATGCATAACCACCTAAGTAATCAAGCAGCTGGCGTCCCGTAAGTGTGCTTGACCATTCTTGTTGTAAATAATGAATTAGCCTGAAAAGAACTAAGAAAGGTATAAGTAAAGTGATTAAAAGACAATGAAATAAGCAAAAACAATTATAAGCAGTGCAGAAATCTGTAAATAAATGCACAAGCGAGCTTAAAACGAAAGCAGCTAAAAATACTGATATTATAAGCAAGTGTTCGAAAGGCGCAAAGACAACACGTTAAACTGATGTTCTTAAAAGTTACATTACAAATAAAGATAGCTATGAAGGAGGGCATCGATGGGCACTTAACTCTCTTCCTTGTCTGCGAGGTGGGGGTAGAGGCGAGGATAAATTCCTGAGGGAACCATTTGAATCGTATACTTGAATGAAACTCTTACAGTTAATCGATGGATGGATTGACTTCCTTGTATGTCTTTATTAAATCGACATAAGCGATAAGATGCTTCATTTCGGCTTCATTCACAGCTTCCTCGGGCTGGCCCAATAGTCATAAATGGCGCCACCGATCCGGTAAAGAGTCTCTTGGCCCGGTTTTGGCGCTGCTCAGTTATTTCATCTTACTTGTTGATTGGTCATGGATTAGGCGAAGCTTGAAGCTTGTTAGAGATGTCAAAATTGTCATCTTTCTAACCTAGTAAGCGGGGATTGAAGAAAGGAGTCGTGTTTAACTGTCGCGTCAAAGTTTGAGTTGTTACCTCATGCTTTTCATAACCCATTAGAGTAGCTTGGTTGAGTCTCATTCTCCTCCTTGAGCTCTTTAACTTGAAGCTGAAGAGCTCTCTCCTTCTCACAGGCCTTTGCCCGCGTAAATCAATCGAGATCATTTCTACAGGCTAGAGCGATGTTCACCTTAATAAAGTGGTGAGCACGCCCGTGAATCTCCCAAGGATCACGCAGTTGCGTCGTAGTCCTCTGTCCGCTCGGCAGCCGAGAGGGCGTGAAGCACGGAAAGCATCCACATTTCTTCCCACCAAGGTAGACTCCTCGTCAATGCAGAATAATAGAATTTTGATATAAAGCTGACTCAGAAAAATTAGGCGAGTATCCCATGCTTGGCTTTTTGGCCAATCGGCGCCACCATCATGAAGAAAGTCGAGGTAGATAGATGGAGACTACGGCTCTGCAGGTACTTCTTGCGGAGGGGGGAAATGGAGAAGGCAAATCTTCGTTTCAAATCCGTATACCGGACTGGGCGACGTGACGGCAGTTTCTTTCTTTTAAAGCCCAGGGGCGAGCCTTCGGCGGCGTTCCTTTCCAAATAAAGAAGATTGAGGGCGACCGGCTGGCGGAATCGTGCTTAGCGGTGTCTTGAAACATTCTTGACCACGCAGCCCGCTTTAAAGTGGAACTTCGACACGCGGTCATGGTGGAGAAGAGCTGACTCTGGTTACGTTGGTAGTGGCCGCTTGATGCCTATCTGTGAAAGAGTAGAAGTTAGGTCGGTACAAAAAATCAAGATGAAAACAAATATCGGAGGCTATACTGATCGGCGGAGGCGCCACGGATTGGTCGAACTCGCTGAGGATCAGAACCGGCAGTTAGCTTCTTAGCGAGAATACTTTATACTTGAAGGGAGGTTGGTCAAAAATCCGATCAGTGGCGTCTGGGCCTTGATCGGGTGGTTTTTTCTTAAACTTAGGGTGTTTTTGCATCCTCTAAAGAAAGTCCGTCACTTGGGAGCCATTCATATTTTCTTTAAATGATACCGTTTGGAATGCCATGCTTGTTTCGGTGATCTTTTCGATCTTAGGATTAAGCGAAAATGTTGGCGACCTCGGACGACTAAGGAAGGAGGTGGCGTCAAGAATGGGAGTGTATGCAAATTAGGAAGAGGGGGTAGGGTGGGTTATTTGACCATCTGAAACAACTATAAAGATGGTGATATAACCGCGGGGGCGGATTTACAGGCGCGATTAACCGCTACTAATAATTCATACATGAAGGGAAGAAGGGGGGCCATAGGATGGGGATTACATATACGTAGTTGTCCGTCCAGGGCTAAAGGACCTGCATTTATGTGATGGGTCATTAGCGGCACTCAAAACACCTTTCGCCGAGGGAAGGTGCATTTCAACAAATGCGTGACTGAAAATGTCGCTGAAATTGACTAAATCGCAAATAGAATTCTCTTTGAGTAAGTCCACAGAGATAATTGTGGGAGCCTCGCTTTGGCTTCTTGGCGTTGGTACAGCTTGAACATGCTTTGCGGTTTGAGAGGATGGAGTAGTACGAGCCGGGGACGACTCAGTGGTAGAAGAAGAAGGAGGATGAATCGATAAGGGCTCCACGGAGATAACATACTTGCATCGCCCAGTTCATAACCTATTCGTTGTGATGGCCGACCCGCTGACTTCTGACATCTTGAGGAATATGTGAGATCATGGTCTTGAAGAATCGATGGCCAATAGTAAACTCGCCCGCGCGATGTATAATCTAAAAGAAGACAAAGGGTGTCATGTTTCCATTCATAGCAGGCGAGTCGGGCCTCACGAGGAAGCGGTTCGTGTTGATTGGATATGGAAGGAATTTCTGGGTTGAGAACAGCAGGAACATATCTTAATCTGAAGAGTAGCGGGTTAAACAAAATCGGGAAGTGCAGAAATCGAGATGCCCAAAATAGAAGCAATCACAGGAGGAAAAAAATGAAAGGACTATAAGAACATTTCAAAATTTGAGTATAAAATTTCTTCATTTTCAACACGGAATAAACTCTCTAAACTTCCCAATCCGCTGAGACCCAGGCAAATAAAAAGCAGATATTCTCGCGTCAAAGGCAGAATTTCAACAATCTAAAGCCCCAAATACATGGAAGCACTTTGAGAACTTTCCACGGTGAATATGAAAAACTCGAAACTTCAAACCTTATTTTCCACCCATTACTCAGATAATCTTTAAAACCCCACTTTACGTCAAACCTGGATTGAGTAGATATATTATGAATTCTCCAAATTCTCAGTATAAACTAGCAAGTTCTCCATACATAAAACCTAAAGTCGAGCCCGTATATGGGACAATGCATTCAAGGGGGATGTTATACAAGATTCAAGAAGTTACAAGGCATAAAAGGGAGGGTGAAGTTATATGTGATAGTGTCGGTGTTATTATACTGACGTGAGTGGATGAAGAAGTTGTAGAGACGTCGGCCAAAGAGAAAAGGTTGCAGTGAGGAAGATGAAAAGATTGAAGATGAAACGTTTGAGTTGAAATAAAAGAAAGTACACTTTAAGACATAGAAAGTACCTTTTATAGGGCTTAGAACCCAATGGGTCGGATCTTGCTCATCGAGGTATGGACACGTGTAAAGAGAGAGGGCTTAGGGTTCGCGGTGATGGAATCGGTTGGCGAGGATCAAAGGCGAGTCTTGTCAAGCGGCGATACTTGTCAAAAGTTCTCCTCGAAAGGTAGATCTGGGTTTTGGAGTTTGGTCGATGGCCCGGTTGCTTGTATAGAAGAAACTACTTGAACCTTCGATTGCCGTTCGTTTACTTTCGATGGAGGCAATGATGTATATAGATTTCAACTGATGGCCCAGGTGGGCGCTTGAGTGGAATAAGGCCTCATGAGGAAGAGCTTTATAATGGTGGCCGAGTGTCCTTGTCCAAGGAAAGAAGTTAGTATGGCGTATTTCGGCTTATCTTTGCGCATAAATATACCATTTTCGTAGTGCGTTTGTTCTTTAACTTTACAATTTATTCTTTTGTAGTCGTTAAACAATCTGATCGTCGGGAATTGTCTGTGATTGCTTTAGCGATCGCACTTGGAGTGCTATGGCGGATCGAGCCTTGAATTTCCTTGAACTCGAGTGCAGCCATCAGCGCGCAGGCGGTTAGGCGGCGGTTTTCGAGGCCAGAAGAGAATTTATGTCACCAGCTTAGGTGACCCTAATTATGGAGAGTGCTATTATCGCAAGTTACGTAATAGAAAGTCTTGTGGACATTTGTAATCCGATTAATCTAGCGGATCACATTCATCATGATACTTGATAAATCTCAAATTTTAGCTCCCTAATCACTATTCTAACCATCATTAATTTCTTAATGTCACTTGATTTAATTGATAGAAGCATTTAAATTTAATGTGAATAAAAGAAAATATTTAATAAATGATTTCCATTTAAAATTTGGTACGAAAAGATTTGATAAATATATTTCTTTATATGGTTCGAGTTATATTTTATTTTTCAATTTTACTTCTTTAACATGTGACACATATTAAAAAAATATTTTAAAATGTATTCATTATGAAATATATTGAAGAATTAAACCGTCAATTAATTAAAATAAATTATCATTGTTGTAATGTAATAAGTCGATGCTAACGACTAAGAAAGGCGTATCGTCATTCTCACCAAAGTTATACTAAGGGTTGAAAAAATAAAAAATTAATAAATGATGTTTTAATTTCACTTAAAATCTTGGAAGGCCCGCAAAAAAGATTCTTGTATTTCCGAATTTGTGCCGCTCCGTATATTATTTATCTCTTCTTTTCATTATTTAAAATCTTGAAATATTTTATTTTTATATTTTGGAGTGAAGAATAAAAAGATGTTAAAGTATATGTATAGCGCAAAATAAGAAAAATAATTATTATAATTGCATTTTACAAAAAAAACCCCAAAAGAGCTAAATGTGCATGCTCTGTACATTCGATTTCCTTTTTAGATCGGCTCGATTCTCAAGGTTTGTCATAAACTCATCATAATCAAGGATTACTTAGATCCTTTATTACTGCTGTTGTGCATTATTACGCGTTAAAAAGATTCTTGTATGTAGGTATCGATGTTGTTTCTAAGTAAGCACCTTTAGCTGGCAACTACTATTGATTATTACGAAGGAACAAGAGTGATTATATATCAATCATTGAAAAAACAAAAAAAATATCAAACTCTAACAAATTTTGGTTATTATAAGTAGGAATTTTATTTCTCATGAGAATCATCGATTTTTCTTTTCCTGCCAGCCGCAATATTCTTTGCTGCTCTAATTTAATTGAAAAAGAAGAAGAGTAATTATTTACTTCATCTATGATAAATATGATCGCTAGATTAACCGGATTATAAATGTTCATAAGACTTTTTATTACAATACTTTTAGTGATAATAGGACTCTCCATATCCTGGATCGGAAGTCGATTTGAGATAGTCGCCGGTTTTGGTATGTAAAAGCCAGCTCACTCTTGGGCCGTGGAAGGTCTTTGGGGTGGTTCTTGATCTGCTGGGAGTCACTCTTGGTCCACGAGGCTTGATCTAGTAGTGAGTAAAGTGTGGCCAGATGCGATCGCGAACATTTGACGTCAGCCGTCTTATATTTTTAGTGAATGTCTTATAAAGTAATAAATTGCGGTTAAAGAATAGATGTATTATAGTGAGGTATTTTTATAGACAAGTATAAATGTATTATGAGTGATGAATGTAGAAACCTTCGCTTGATTGTGACAACATGGCCAAAATGCAAACAACTTCAGGCTGCATGGAAAGCATGCTCAAAACATGTATGACCTTTGGACACTTATTTTGTAAAAGGTATATAGTGTCACCTTTCAAATTTGCTTTTTTGTATAAACTAATAGAAGTCGGTGTGAAGAATAAAAAAATTATTGTATTAATTTTTTTTTTTGGTTTCTTAAATTGACAAAATGAAAAGAAATATACATGCGGTTGGATTTTTTGGGTACTTACAAATTTTATAAGCACCGTATTTAAAAAGATTATGATCATTAAATCTAAGTGATTTTATAATTTAACGATTAAGATAATATAAGGACAAAGTGAGTATTTCGCAAATGATTTTTTAAAAAGTCATGGGTAAAAGGATAAGCATCAAAATCGAATTTCAATGCAAAGCCCAAAGTGCAGAGTATTGCAACTCAAATATTCACTCCGTCACCAATTTCAGTCATTGGGTAAAAATTCTTTATTAAAAACTTGGTTAATATGTATGCTAATATGCCACAAAAAGAATTTATTTTATCAAAAATACTTTAATTAATCATGAAAATAAAAATATTTATTAAGGGATAAAAGTGGAAAGATCGAGATAAAGTTGTATTGAATTCTATGTGATCAAGTAAAAAAAAAAGGAAAATTTTGTTCGTGGTCAGAGTAAATTGGGAAGGATGTAGTATTAATTACCAAATCATCATTATTGGAGTCATCAATGTCATTTTCTCTTTAACAAATTATATTGATTGCAAATTGTATTAATTCATCCATCATCGATCAAACATAGTTCAAATTACATTTAGTTTAAAAATAAATTGTCACAATAATAAAACTAATCAAGTTGGTTTGTCTAATGATGAACTAACGTGTTACCTAAACGTAACTATTGTGTTAACTATGTTAGGTCTCTCAAATACTCCGCATATAATAAAATTACGCATTCCAAAAATGAATGTTTGGAAATTGTTTAAATTTATAACCTGGTAACAGTTTCTCAAAGTCTCAAAGATGTCTATGATTCAAGAATTTCACTAGCAACGTTATGAAGCATAATTACAAAATGAAGAGTGAAGAAGATCGATGTGAAATTTCGGAGACCAAGAATTATTCATTTATTACGGGGACACTTATTACCCCCACCCTACACCCAATTTGGAGTATATCTTTCATTTCGTACCGATTTGTTGTCGTTTTAGAAGAAAAATATTTTATTAAGCATTAATTATCTGATTTTTGAGAAAGAGAAAGGATGTCAATGAATAGAAAAAGAATATTAGAAGTCGATACAAACTTCAATCTGAAAAGTTAGATTTAAATGACAGTCAGCTTATGAAAATAGATCTTTTTGTACAGATGATCGCTTAAATTGAGACGGATAAAGTAGTATTTTTATACTCACTCCGTCTCAAAATAGATGATAAATTTAGATTAAAAGTGTTTTTATTAAGAAATAGTAGAAAAAGCTATATTAGCAGAGATTGTAAAAATTTCTGCTATGAGTGTAAAATGTTACATTGGAAATGTAAAAAAATGATACTAAAAATCTGAAACTGATATTATTGAAAAAAATAATTTTTTCACAATGATAAATCATTTTGAGGCAATTGAGTATCAGATAATATGTGATAATTCATCAAGGCAAGATTGAGGGAAATAATGAACCTGTAAAATTTATAACTAAAGAATCGTGTGCATTCCAAAATATGGGTTTTCTTTCATGTTCTTGTTCTGAAAGATGAAACTATCATTACTAGTACTAAAAATAGCACATACTTTTTCCCGTCACCTTCAACAAAGTCAAGGCTTTTATAGATGCCCACCAAAAATGGCAAAAGGGATCGATCTCCAATTATATATAGTGCTCATTGACAGATAAAGATATTCAATGGAGCTGAACTGGTGAATGGTTATTCATAATTTATCGCCCATTTTCTAACAAGGTTGGCGAAATCGAGGCTTCGCTGAATGATTTTACATTATTGTGAATAAAGCTTTTCTAGAACGGAGTATACTTTATTTTTTGGTAGAATAGAACGGAGTATACATTTACATTGATATTCGATACTCATATGAAATATTAACGTCATCAGGGCTTTTATTAGTAAAAATATTAAACTAGTATAGACTCCTCCAATTCACTTAATGCAAAACTTAGGAATTACCAATCTTTTATCATTATTCTATTGAATAGAAATATACTTTGATATTATTAGATTTATTTTGCACAATATTATTACTGTTTATCATCTTTCATAGTACAATTAAGATATATGTACATCAGAAAAAATGGATTAAATGTTATTCTTACCGTTTGCCTAAACAGTATTTTACCTACATGTACGTACGTATTTATGTATCATATATACCTCCAATGGTAACCAAAATAATTGTATTTTGATGGAGCCTACATACAAAAGAGTATGTGATCCAACAATGCCGAGTGACTATAATCATACAATTACCATCCATTGCGCAAGGCTGTCCACGAAAACAAAGTTACCGAATGTGACTTGTCAACTTGCATCATCGATTAGTATTTAGTGGTACCTCACTGCTTTGATTTCAAATCAAGATTTTAAAAAGCTACATCTCATAAAAGATGTAACAAGTGACAAAAGTAGGGTCTGTCTAATTGAATTACCCCCCATCAACACCTAGGATATATAATACACTATTAATTATTACTCCGTATTTTATTTATGTAAATTGTATTTTGTATTATCCTATTCCGTTCAATTATAATCCACTAAAAATTATGATTGGAAATCAAATTGGATAATCTTTTGCAATGGAGGATGTTTATCGGGACAAGTTGAGTTGATAGAATCATTTTTATTACATCCGTCCGTCCAATTGGTATATATTCACTTATGTTGAAGATGACAGGGTTGCTGGCTGGCTTGGTGCAATTAATTAGTACTCCGTAGAAAATATATGGTGGTGTAATTAGGAAGCTACGGAAGCATGTGGAGTAACTTAATTGCACACCCGTGGTACGTATTAGCATTAGTTATGAGAGAATGACAAATTAGCTTTTTTAAAACACATGAAGAAAGGGGAAAATGTTGCTTATAGGTGAGTACTATCAAGGCACAAAACCATGTGAGATTGAAACAAATCATCATGTAAACCACATGCATGCTACTGTTATTAACCACCACAACTCACTAGCATTAGCATATGCTTCTTGTCTATCTCATTAGCTAATTTATGACTCAAAAGTTGTTCCATCCACCAATTCAGTCTTAGATTTTGAACTAATGTTTAGATGGGGTAAAACATTAAATTAATTTCAATCTAACACTCTATTTACATTAATTACATATATTTATGTCCGTTGTAAGCGTATAAATGCTTTAGCAAATCATTTTATTCTTTTACCTTTACACACATATATATATATCATTAGATCAACTTATATCCTAAATACAATTGATCAATATTGGATCGGTCATATTATTTATAAGAAAACATTCCATTCATACTAATGTTCGTTAAAAAAAGATAATTGCATTCAGATTTCATGTTACCAACGTCCATTTTCCTACTAGTCTGTTAAGTTAATTTGCCAAATACAATTGCATAACTAATTACTCATATTTCATATTAATTCATAGGAGTTTTCATATTAAAAACTCAAGTGTAACTCGAAGTATGATGGGCCCACCGCCCACTCCCCACTATATATATGTAAGCAAAGTGTTTTGGACTGTGGTAAATGTCACTACTCACTTACTTACTGCTGATTGCGGCCCCAAGTGGCCCAACTCAAACACTTAATTCAAAATAAAGCTAAGCTCACATTGGGATAGTTGTAGACTTGTAGGGGAGGGAGAAATTTTATGAAATGTGCTGCTAGCTGGAGTGCTTAAAATTCTTAAATCTCTCGTCTTAAAGTGGTGGGTCATTTATACTATTATTATTTTGAATATGGTTAATCAAATATAATTTTTTTAAATTTATTTTTTATGAATCTAATATCTATTCTATTTCCTAATTATAACATTTACCATCCCATAAATCGTATTATAGCAGCATACACAAAATAAATTCAATTTACATTCATTTTTTTCATTAGATGCGCCGTTAGATATGTCTTATTTTAATTATATAAATTGCTTAAACTCTTTAAAGTAATATAAATGAAATAGAATTATTACCTTTGGGCATATGGAATCTTTTACGTATTTGGCCCACCTAATGTTTCGCAAGGTATGCTTATTTTTAAAAGAGATTTTTTATCATAAGTTAATTATTTTGTGTAATGTTATGTGTGATAATCTGAATTTGTTATATTGAGTATTATAATTAAAAATATAATAGATATTGACTAAATTAAAAATGTAAAATTTAAAAGGAATTAAATGTTATTGATTTATATTAAAAATAATAAGATATAATAGTCCCAGAATTAATTTTTGAAATGACAAGCAAATATTGAGATTAATTTGTTATAAATCATCGATCCCCACTTGTGTGAATTGGATAAGCTTCTACTCCGTATCTTTTTCAGAGTGCATATATAATTACGGAGTATATATCATCAAACTTTCTTCCGACCTTTCTCAATTGCAGAAATATCTTGTAATTAAATTTTCATGTAAATATTTGTCCCATTAACATTATCATTGGTGGAACTATTGAAATAGTATCTCAAAAATAAAAGTCTATTATAATGACTTCGTCCGTCCTTGATCAATTCTTTCACCATTCCTAGTCAAATTTTTCAATTAAATTTTTGGTGCACCTTGTACAGACAACTACACAAGTTTCAAAAATTCCTTGTACAAAGCTTCTAAACGTTATCAAGCTCTTCTTTTCTTGATCAGGAAATCAACCACTTTTGCTGCAAACTTTAGCTTCAGACTAAAATATGCTAAAGTTCTAGTTTCAGGAGGATTCCATCATTATCATCATGGAATAGAAAAGTTTGGGTGCATGCAAATAATTACGTAGTCTCCACATATTAAATTAAGCTTCGGAACTTATAATAATTAAAGTTCATCGAACGCAATAATACACAATACTTTACGCCATATGTTGTCTCCAAATTATTCCGTTGTATGCATGTTTGGAGATGTATTATTCCACAAATAATTTTAATACAGTATATTTTAATATCTTATATTTAAATTCTGAATTCGCCTCTAATTAACGGAATAATAATTTTTATACATAAATGACTAAGTAAATTATATCTATGGTAATTATATCTATGGTGATTCGTGAAGCTGCTGTTGAAAGGCTGGCCCATTATTAGGTATAAGGAATGTTATTGCTAATAGAGAGTCCACTAACCTTTGGCATGACAATTGAAAGGCTAGCCCATTTGTAGACGGACATGCACGGTCGATTGGACGTCATTAATAACAACTACGCTTTAAAAGGCTAGATTGTCAGCTAACTACTCCCGATGAATAAAGACTCGTTATTGGACGTTCGGTTACACAAAGAAGTTGTAAGTTACGTAAAAGTGGGCATCCCAGGTTATACAAAGCCCAGAGCGTCCAGCTAATAAGGCGAGGTGAGATCAACAAGGTTATGTATCGGACGTCGGTTTAATTAGATGGACGTCCCATTCGTTAACGGCATTAACAAACAATATGCAGAATGCGGTCGAACCGTCATAGGAGGTAATGAGCGTGTCTTTGGGACAAATTTTTGGCTAAAATGCCATTTGTAAGTAGGCCTACTTGAAGCGAAACTTTGAGCAACGAGCTTTAGATTGACACGAAGCAATTTATGGGGAGTCGGTTAGCAAACCTAGAGAGCGCCAGTGCCCATACAGATGTCAAATCTCTCTCGCCCCAAGATGAACTCTCTTTAGAAGTGCCCAAAAAGGCAAAAACGATGTTATTTTAGCATCGATTTAAATTTAGTCCAACATCATCACGCCCTCGCATTTAAGTTTTTCCTTTCTTGAGGTCTTTGAGTTTCAGTTATGCAAGAAGATGAAGTAAGATTTTTTATTAATTGATGATTATCTAGCCCCTTCATTGATGATCATCCAACGCCATGGGTGCTTGACGGTCAGATCGATTACGAATGTCTCACTTCGAACAACAGTGTGCGAAACATGAAAACCTGTTGGGTATACTCAACTAACGATCAATCAAAAATCTAATCAAATAATCAAAATTGATTCTACAGTTATCTATTCGTATCCTTGTTCCAATGAAAAGTCCTTGAGTGTAAAGATCTTTTATCTTGTGAAGGAGTTGTTTCTTCTATGGGTTCGAGTGTAAGATCTTTTTTATCTTGTGAGGAGTTCTTTCTTCTATGGGTTATGTGTATGGTCTGGATTTGAATAATGAAATTGATTAGCTTTTTTTTGAAGATAACAAATTGTTTAAAACGAACTAATTTCGTTTTTCAAAAGAAGGTTGATGTAGGATTTCATTGTGAGAAGTTAGGTCGCTTCCAAAGTGTTGATCGGGATGTTCGTAGACTTCGAGATCAGTCAACCAAGCATGACTGGCAGAAGAGCTCGTGGACTTAGATTCGTTAAAGGCCGTAGACTCAAGATCGAGTCAACCAAACGCCAAGCTAAACGAGGAGCTCGTGAACTTAGATTCGTTAAAGGCATTTGTCAGGAAACTATTTACTTTAGATTATGTCGGTTTCGTATGAGAGTTATAACTTTTGTGAGCTTAATCCTGACGTGTTTTAAAATAGATAGTCCGTAATTCCTACTCCTAAGTATCGTGATTAGTGAGTAGAACTTCTGTACAAATGGTTGTGTGTTATTCGTTTAGAATTGGCGTAAGCTTGATCTTTATTGAAGGGAAGGAAATGTTGGTCATAAATGACCCGTTGAGAGAGGGCGCTCTCGATGAGTCTCGATGCGTCTTGATTCGCTTCATTAAGCATGCATCGATACCAAGTCCTCTTGTTAGGGTCCATACAAGTTGTTTCGCCCGAGACCCACCCATGCGATGAGGTCTCAGGACCTGTTAAAGTATAGCGGTTGTCGGTTCAATCGAGGCTCATAGAGACCACGTGATCTTGATAGGGTCTTGAAGCGGGCTTGATTTAACTATTTTTAGAATACTATTTAGCGACTTTCCTATTTTTGAAATCCTTTTAGCAGCGCTTTAAGCGTTCAATCTTTTCTTGAAATCTCAAAAAGGCAAAAGCAAAAGCTCTCATCCTTAATCTTGATAATCTTTAGTAGAGTGTTTCCATAGTTGTGTGATTATTGTAATATTTATTCAATATGATGTTTGGTTGGAAAATCCTTGTGTGGTGTAGCATAGGGTTGCGATTCTTGGTTGGAGTCTGATTGAAAGCGCGGGAGTGAGTGTGGGTTGCAGTGTACGTTGATTGGAGTTGAAATCCTTGTTTGGGCTTAGGTCGGCTTGGTTGTAGGTTAGGTGTTGATAGTAAAGAGAGAAGTTTTTTATGTGTCAAGCGATTCTTGAGAGCTAGTTATCGTTGCAAATTCCGAGGAGTTGGAAAGCCGAGAAGGTCGACGTATGGGAACAGCTCGTAAAGCCTCTTGTGTATCGACTATCTTCCTTACCTCTTTACTTGTAAGTGTTTTCTTTATTTCGTTTGATTATATTTTAATTATTTAACACTTCGCTAATCATTCTCGAGCTTGGGTAGTTGATTAATTGAATTAATTTATATCCACGTATTTTGTTATTTCGATTAATTTGATTAAAAGCAGAAAGAATTTGAAGCTTAATTTAAAACCTTATTCAACCCATCCCCATACAGGTTATGTCTGAAATTTAACGTGGTCATCTTGTTAGATCGATGCCCAGGATTATTTATAAATACATTCTGACCTTTGTCGGGTCTTCTATTGTGCTTGTGGTGACTTGATCAAATCATTCTGATACTTGAAAATCACCACCCTTCTCAGGTGAGGTGACTTTTTCTTTTCATTCATGAATCATTTTGGCTTTGAAGATTTATCACATTCTGGTTGTCATTTTACGTGGATGGAGTACTTGTCGAGAATGAATTTTATTCTGAAAAACTAGATAGAGCAATTGCTAATTTTGAATGGTCAATTGACTTCCCTTGTGGTAATTGTAAAAGTCTTCCTATAATTAGATCACGACCTTGTGGTCGAGCAAATCGTTACTACAAAACTTCCCCACAACGTCAAAGATAGACCTTTTAAACTTTGAAATTTTTTCTATATACATTCTGATTAGTCTTCTATTACGATTAACTTTTGAGGTGGAAATAACTAGTCGGTAGCTCTGTTATTGGCGATCGACATAATGCCGATCTAAAAAAGTTCAAAGCTGCTATCAAAGTCTGGAACAAACAGTGTGTGGGAAATTTGTTTGGTCATATTACTGCCATTCAAAATAAGCTCTCCTCCCTTCAAAGCAATCCGGTTGTGGGTGATAATAGTATTGAAGAACAACATCTTCGCTCTCAATTAGACTTGCTTCTTGAGGCCGAAAAATAATTTTGGCACAAACGAGCTAACCTTCAATGTATACAAAATGGTGATATCTATTCTAAATTCTACCATGAGTATGTTAAAACATAAAACCAAAATAAACTCTATTCTTGAATTGCATCTAAATAATAATACTTTAATTTCTGAAGAAGGTGACATTCAAAATCATTGCTTAGATTACTTTTCCAGGCTTTACAATCCAACCAATCATCCTTTTGTTCAATCCTTCTCCACTATTAATAATATTACCAATTGCTTTAGTGATAGCCAAAGTGGAGTTAGATTGTCCTTTTACAGAAGAGGAAGTTAAAACTTCTATTTTCCAAATGCACACGGATAAGAGTCCTGGTCCTGATGGTTTCTCTGCTGGATTTTTCCAATCTAATTGGAATCTTGTTGGCGATGTTGTTATCAATGCAACCCTTGACTTCCTAAATAATGGTCATCTCCTCAAGGAAATCAATAACACATTTATCACCTTAATTCTCAAGATTGATAATCCAACCCGTCTTGTTAACTTTAGACCCATTAGTCTTTGCAACACTATATATAAAATTTCCTCAAAAACACTGGCCAATAGGCTTAAATCGCACCTTAATTTTGTCTTTTCTCCTTTCCAAACTGGCTTTATCAATGGACGTCTTATCCAAGATAGTGTTATTTGAGCCCAAGAGACGACTCGTCATATTAGAACCTCTAAATGCAAGAAGTATGGGTTGATTGCCACTAAAGTGGATATGAGCAAAGCATTTGATCGTGTTAGATGAGATTTCCTCTTTGAAACTCTGAAAAAGATTAATCTTCCTCCTCATTTCATTAACCTTATTGTTCAATGTGTCACAACTGTCAAATATTATGTTCTTGTAAATGGTAAGACCCTCTTAGTACGCCCATGCACTTCCGCGTGGTCTCAAGCAAGGAGATCAGCTTTCTCTAACTTTTTGCAATTTATCTTGAAGTTTTTGTAAATAACCCCATTTCCTCGGTCTTTAGATATCAAGGGGGTTTCTATTGTAAAACATAGCCCGCCTTTTTTCCACCTTCTTTTTGCGGATGATAGTTTCTTGCTTCATTAAATGCTTAATAAGAAAAACCTTGATTATTTGTCGATATCTTAAAACTCTTGTTTAGAATCGGAATAGAGTGTAATTATAATACATCACATGTTTTCTTCAATCATAATACTCCAGCCTCCATTAAATCTAATACTTTCAACATTCAAAACATTTAGATTCTCCCACTGGCACTTACCTTAGAATATATCTAGATATTACTACTCAGAGAAATCAAGTCTTCCTAGATATTATTGACAAAGTTAGAAAAAGAATCCTTTCATGGTAATTAAATATTTCTTAATTTTGCAAGGAAAATTACTCTCATTAAATCTGTTCTTCAGTCTATTTTGGTTATCAGATAACTATTATAAATTTCCTCTCTTTGCTTTCTCAGCCAAAATTGGTAAGGATCTTTCTTAACTTTCTTTGGGAAGTCTTCGCCCTCATAAAATATTGGATCGTGACTTATTACATTTCACTAAAGGCAGAGGACTTGGTATTAAGCATCCTTAAATGAGCTTTATTCTTAAAAATAGTAGTAGGCTCTTTCTTAAACCAAGTCTTCCCACCAATATAATATTGAAAGCTAAATATTACCCCATTTCTTCTCCTTTAGACTCGATTGATGGTATTCTAGCGTAAATAATATTCTAAATATTTGATGCGAATCCCATGATCACTACTAGTTGTATAAATAATAATTAAAGAATAAAAACTATGTGTAATCGTTCTTGGGAATAATAATCGAGAAAATAAGCGGCGGAATATTGTGAAGATCCCACGGCGTCAAAGCGAAGTGTGCCTCGAGATTGTCCACGCAGCCGAGCGAGCAAGTCCCTCCGGGGTTTTACTAAAACTCCCTTTAAAATATTGAACTTCTGTGAGAAAAGGTTAGGCGAGAAGAAAAATTCAGGAATTTCTCCAGCGCATAGTCGACGACACAGAAAAAGAGGAGAACTTTTTGTCTTTCACTTAGTAAATACTGCAAAAGTGAATGAACAAGTTTCTTATTTTAAGCGCTTTATATAGGCACTAAAATCCCTACTTTTAGGATTTTATGGAGAGTTAAGCAAAAACCCTACGACTTCCTCCAAAATAGTGACTAGAGGAGGGTGTTCTAGGGCTCTTACCGGCAGCATCCCAAAAATAAAGGCACGTTAGAGGTAAGGTGGGTAGAGTATAATGCAGGTGTGCAAAGGAAGATTAGGAAGCGCATCGCAAGACATCACAGTCGAACTAGGGAAGATTTTGCTGGTGGAAAATCACTGATCTTCTTACATAGTTCCATTTTAAGCCGAAAATTACAATTAGAAATTATAACTCGCTTTACCGTTGTATGTGTGTGACATAGGCTTGATTCATAAAGTCATTATCTTAACAAATGTTAACCGAACATTATATGTTAGTATATTGGTTATATTGAGGGCACTGCTAATCCCAATCTGTACATGTCATGTCAGTGATGCAATATGAACATTCTGATTTAATCGAGCGTATATCTGAACTTAAACTTAAATGAGTTAATCATTTTAATCGAATTGTTCAACGGGCACTATTTCAAATATCTTATATTTCAACGTAACCCCTAAACAAATGCTTGGGTATGAAAATTCTACCGGCAAGACTTCAAAGAAATCAAGTTAAATCAAATTTGGAAGGTCAACTCGGGTTTTTCTGTTAATATTTGGAATGATCAATGGGTCCCAGGACTCAAAATTGATAATTTATCATCCTTTTACAACCCTCATGCGCATCATCCTCTCCCTACTACTGTATGTCAACTCACTATTAATAACCTTTCCTGAAATACATCCCTTCTCAATAGTCTATTTCCCACAAACATTGTTAACCTTATTCTCACAATAAGACTTTTCAGCACACCAGATGTTAAGTCTTGGCATAAGGAGGTCTACTATACTAAAGATATTTATAACAAAATTTGTACCAGAAAGGCTCACCAACCATAACGCAACCTGACTCCATTCCCAAAGTTGTTTGGGGTACTATTTGGAAATTATCTTTTACCCCAAAAGTTAGAACCTTCATTTGGAAACTTCTCCTAAATAGATTACCCACAAAAGATAATTTGGAAAAGAAAATTACTATTAGCTTTTCTAACAATTGTCCTAATGTCTTGTGACTTCAAAAGCTTATTTCTAAATCTCTTTTCTTTGATTGTAATCATATAAAAATCATTTGGTATATTATTCTCCAAAATCATCAAATTTTATCCTCACACTCTATCAAAGATTTTATGATTTTGTGAATTTCAAAACCATGAAAAAAATTATCACATATAAAATAGAACTTGATTAAAATTAGTGAGTTTTCTTTGTAGATGTATTTAATTTATCTGAGAAATGATATTGTATTTAATCCTTTGTTCTTTGAACCTTTAACTAAGATTTTTCCGGCTACATTAAACTCTCAAGATTGGATTAAATATTCTTAAATATTGGTTAGAAACTGTTGGATAATGATGATGATCTTGATGCTACAGAATCATGAACAAATATGATATGTTGAGGGATATAAAAGGTTGTTCACCGTCTGCAGAATTCGATCAATCGAAGCATTCACAACTTTGTATTGGTTATTTGAAAGATAGTTCAAAGCAAAGATCGGTGGATTCATTTCCTATTAAGTCTCCCTCTGATTATTGAGTGGGTCCAGAAATTTCAATGCTGAGCTTATAGCTTCTTTTATGTGATGGATAAATAAAAGATGAAACTCAGCTTTCTAGATCTTGGGAGGTATTTTCTTGGACTATTGTTGATCGAGGAGAACTTACTTTTGGATAATTATAATATGATTTCAATTAGTATTGATGGTCTCTTTCTACAAGTGAGAGAGAGAAATATAAGTATTTTATGCTTTATCATTGAGATCATGAGAGTGCAAAGACTTCGGCGGGGATTATCATTCTTAGGTTTTTTTTTCTTGACATCGATCAGATATGGGATGTTTTGATAATTTACAGTTTTTTTCATTTAAATAACCCTTGCATGGGTTTACGGAATTAAGTATTTCTAGTTATTGTAATTTTGGTTACTTAAATACTTTGATGTAGCGCAAGCGAAATAATGATGTTTAGATTTCTGCATGAACTATACAAAAAAAAGTAGAAACCCGATGGATAGTGAATTACAATTGTACATCTTTTAGGATTCTTAAATTTTTCGGTTAAAATTTTAAAAATTACGATTAATCCAATAAAATTGATAATACTACATTTAAAAAAAAGGAAGGAGAAATGATGGACTCCTGTAAGAAGGCAAGTATTTTCCATTTTTAGTATGAGTACAATAATAATTATGAAATTACCATTTTAGCCACACTTTTCATATCCCAAACTTAAATTGAAGTATTCTCTTAATAATTTCCCTTTGTTTACTTCCCAATTTGCACAAATAATTGTATATATTTATGCTTACAAACTAATGAATCAATAATTCTAATCAACAAAATGAACCCAATTTGACTTTTTTTGGGGTCAAAATTGAAAACCCTAAAAAACCCTAGATTATCCAAAATTTCAATATTTTTATATGATCTATAATAATTACTCATAATTTGAGTTAAATTGATTGAAATTATGATGGCTGATCAAGAAGATGAGGAATTGAAGATGGCTTTGAGGTTGAGTATGCAGCATGATCCACCGGAGCCGAAGCGAAGCAAGCCTGGTGAAGATTCTGGTGGTGGCGGCGGCGATGAGGCGGCGGAGGAGTTGAGAATCCGCCGGAAACAGAGGGAGCTTATGGCTGCTGCGGCGGAGAAGAGGATGAATTTTGTTAAGAAGGGTGAGAAAGATGTGAATTTGGGAAGTATTGGGGGTAAAAATGTGAACTTGGTGAAAGGGGAGGGGCAAAATGTGAATTTGGGGATGGAATTGTCTGAAAAGGAGGCTCATCAGTTGTTCTCGATGATTTTTGGAGATGGAGTGACAATGGATATATTGGCTCAGTGGAGCAATCAGGGTATTAGGTATTATTTCATTTGCTTTTTTTGTTTTTAGCGGTCGTGATTCGAATTCGAATAGTTTTTATAGTTTATGTTAAGTTAATTTATTTGTTTTTTTAGTTAAATTGTGTGTGTGGTTTGAAATGAGTAATGGGATGAAGGGATTGAATACTGTATTAAATATTTGGTTGTTGTTTATAATGCATTGTTAGAAGTATAGATGACCGAGAAGCTAATTAGAGATTTGAATACCTATTCGCCTTCAAATAGTTCTTATAGTATTATGTTAAGTTAATTTTGGTATTTTAGTAAAAAATTGTGAGCGCGGTTTGAAATGAGCAATGGGAGGGGCTTGAAAAGTGTATTAAATGTTTGGTTGTTGTTTATAATGTATTGTTGGAACTATTCGCCTTCGAATAGTTCTTGTAGTGTTATGTTAATTTAATTTTGGATTTTAGTAAAATTTGCAAGTGCTCGTTGAAACGAGCAATGGGAGGGGATTGAATAGTGTATTAAATCTTTGGCTAGGCCTTAGTTAAATTTTTAGAGTTCGGTAGATTAGTTGAATTTCTGATTGTCATACATTCCTTGTCGGTGAAATTCCAGAAGCAGTCTTAGTTTATTGGTCATCTGTTATTAAACATAAGGGAATTTATCACTTTTAATTCTATTAAGTTGCTTTATTTCTCTTTCAAGAGGACTTCAGTTTCCTCGATTTTCTTTCTCATTGGCAAATTTCATACCATTTGATCTGCAGATAGTAATACATATTTCTTAATAGGTTTAGTCCTGATCCAGATACATCAATGGGCTTAGTGCAACATGAAGGTGGGCCTTGTGGCGTTTTAGCAGCCATACAGGTAGGCCTTTGTTTTCATCCTCCTGCACCCTTTCATTGGATTTTAAAAATGTGGTAAATTAGTGCCGAAATATGGTAATTTAATTATGCCAATGAAAGCTACTAAACAGGCTCGTGAAAATGGAAATAATTCCGAGTGTTCACAACATTTGACCTCCTTTTCGTTTATCATTAAACATTAGAAAGGTTCATTTTAGAAATTAGTAAAGAGACTTGTATCAATAAGATAATGCCATGGGTAAACAATCACAATAGAGGACATATCTAACACATTTATGTTTCATAAAATCTTAAACCACAACCAAAATATTAGATTAGCAACTTATTAAACGTCGCAAAGCATTAATGATTGGTCAAATGGTTAATTAGTATTCTTTATCTTTATATCATGATCTGAATAAATTCAGGCTCATATCAGTAGTTGGTTGCTTATTCCAAGCAGCTGTGAACTTATATGGCTGCTAAAGTAATTATAACTAGAAACTTTTTCTGTTATATTACCGATGAATTGGACATGATTTTTCTACATCATGTGTGTTCTACTTATTATGCCATGTTTGTGTTGGAGAAAACTTTGTTTTCATCTGTTTCTAACAAATATATATAACAATGTTGATAATGCAGGCTTTTGTTCTCAAATATCTTCTTTTCCCCACTGAGGAAATAGGCAGTGTTTCCAGTTTAGGTTCCAAAAAATTGTCTAGAAGTCTATCCGTCACAACAGATATCTTCTCTTCTCTAACTGAAGATAAAAGATCAAGGTGGTTTTCTCTCTATGCTTTTCTAATTAAACTTTAAACTACTATAAAAAAAATTAGTTGCTCTAACCTCTTAAAAGTGTACCTTGTTAATCAATTGAACCATTTTTTCTTCGAAAGAAGTCTTGATTTTAGATTTAAATACTCCTAATTGAATGTGAATGATCTGTTAAAATGCCTTTAATAGGCGATGTTGCTTTATCTGCTGATAATACCCCTAATAATTATTCTGAGTTATGACAGGGCCCTGGTGAAAAGTATGGCCGAGATACTTTTCCTATGCGGAAATAGTAAAATGGCTGTAATAGCATCACTAAATATCCCTGGTACTCATATTCAGGACTCAGGGGATACTGAAGGAGATGAGGTGTGTCCTATTGAAGGCTGTGAATATAAGTTCTAGTAATTTATGTTGCGATCTTGTAGTTGGATGCTATATATGGCCATTGAAATTTGTAATTTTCCTTGTTATACAGATCATTGCCAAAGCTCTAGATGGTCTTTCGATTCAATCAGGCTCCGATCTTCAAAAGTTTCTGAGAATCAATACATATACCTCCCTGCCAAGTGCGCTAAATAGGCTTGAGGAGATGTTGCCGCTGTTTCGTTGCCGACTAGGAGCGATGCTATTTCTAATATCTGCTTTACTGTCTCGAGGGCTGGTATGTTGATTTTTTTGTTTCAACAATTTTTTGTATGCCTTATACTTACATGGTCTGAAATGAGTAATCGTCTTGGCAAGAGATAAATGAGTTATTAATATTTAATTTACCTTTCTGTCATTATGTTGATTTACCAAACCCCGAAATTTGTGTTGTTGTGATAAACCCTTCATCTGAAAGTGAACCATGTGATGATAGTTTGTAATGATTCCGAGTAGCATGATGTATTTTTTCTATTTGGTTACCTTGATGCATGAGAAATTTGTAACTATTATCTATCGTCCATCACGTGAAGTGAAGTGTCTCTAAATGACAGAGAACAAAGGGTGTAAGTTATTGATATGAACTTCTGAGAGAGCATGGCACGTACTAATTACACCCTTTGGTATCAATAACTTACACCCTTTGTTCTCTACAATGGACCATGTATGGCATTTTCTCATGAAGGCATTATGCAACTTTACGTTTCATTCAATTAGTAACTGATACTTTTGAAATTTTCTGTCATTCAGGACTCCATTCAGTCAGATAGGGATGATCCCAGTCAACCCTTGGTTACTGCCCCATTTGGACATGCCTCACAGGTAGCGAGAGACAAAGAGACAGGAATTCTAGTTTGCGATTCTCATTGATTTTTCTGTTGGAAAATTTGTCACAAAATTGTTTGTGACTCATGACTGGTATTCATTGTTTTGCACAGGAAATTGTTAACTTATTGCTTTCTGGTATGGCTGTTGCCAATGTATTTGACGGAAAGATAGACTTGGGAGGTGGCATGTTTGTAAATGGCATTTCATCAAGTGTGGAGGTTGGGTTTCTTACTCTACTGGAGTCCCTCAATTTCTGCAAGGTTGGCGATCATCTGAAATGCCCGAAATGGCCGATATGGGTAGTTGGAAGTGAGTCTCACTACACAGTTCTATTTGCTCTTGATACAAAAGTTCAGGAGGAGAATGAACTTGAAAGTAGAGAAACACAAATTAGAAAAGCTTTTGATGTTCAAGATCAAAGTGGAGGTGGTGGGTTTATTAGTGTTGAAGGATTTCATCAAGTTCTTAGGGAAACAGGCATTAATCTTCCAGCTGAAAAGATTGAGCTCCTGAGCAATACAGGTTTCATTGTATGGAGTGAATTCTGGCAGTCTCTTCTGGACTTGGATAAGAGTTCGGGTGGTCTGAAGGATTCTAGCGGATTGCTGGGGAAGAAAGTCTTTGATCTTTATCACTTCAATGGAATTGCGAAATCTGTTTCTAATGGAAGCCAAGCATCATCCGAGAGTGTTACTATTCAAAGACCCAGACTAACTAAATTGCGGGTTTCAGTTCCGCCAAGGTGGACCCCTGAGGAATATATGGCTGATGTATCAACAGCTTCTTCAAGTAAAAACGAGGCTAGTGGGAAAGATACCGCGGAAGACGTTTCCAAACCTGAGCCTGTGCAACATGCACCCCTTGTCGACTGCATCAGGACACGCTGGCCCCGTGCTGTTTGCAACTGGGAAGGAGATTCACCAAGTATTGTATGATAAGTTAATCGTCCAAACCAGTTAAGAGCTCGGGTGAAGAGGATTTACCTTGTATTGTATAATTTCGAAGTTGGGTTCAGAGCGACTGCTCTCAAGTAAATGTGCAGATCAAGAAAGAAGACTGAAGAAACTCATTGTGTGGGGTGGCCCTCAACCTAGGTTCAGGGTGTAACTAGGGGGATCTATTTGAAATTTTCCAGCCCAATCCCATTCAACTATGTTATTCTCTGTTATACTGTGACTCCAATTTCATTAGACCTTTGCACAATCTGTTAAGACTTGAGAGGCTGTTACATTAATTGTTTCAACTTTTTGAATTTTTTAAGATATTTCAAAAATTGTTATCTTTTAGTGGTAGTTGGAATGAATATACAGATAGGTGGGGGGTTCTTTTAATAGAAATGTACTTACGATGAAAATAGTAGCAGAAGGAAAAACCACCCAAGTGACCATATCTAACTCGCACGGTTTTACAACTTGTTAAGACATTCAAGACCTGCAATTCAGTTCTATTATCGAGCCCATTCAATTAAAGGCTCGATATTACTGCACAATGGCTCGATATGGACTAAACAATGGCAATCGAAAGTATGTGTTGGATTGTCATCATTCCATTGGTTTTATACTATGACATTTAATTTTGATTGTAGTCCTTCCAAGCAATGTTAGTGTATCTATGGCATACTGCAAATCTGCATCACATGCAATGAAGATCCAATCTAAATCTTCGTCTTCATACATCATTGTTAAGCTTCCAACTTCAAGTTTCAGCCTGCTTGTAACATTTTCCTCAAGCTCCACAACTTTCGATGTATGCCTCAAATGGAAATTTTAACATGGGATATCCATCACATGTTGCCTTGATGGTGGCATTTTTAGCATTATCTTTTCTAGCAACTTCATCAACATTGCAAACATTATCATGCTGGCTCAAATCCCCATTATTGCAACGTTCGTTTGTGTTGATATGGGCAACCTTATTTCTCTTGTGAGATGGCCACCTAGAAATGCATTTTTTCTGCAATACCGCTTTATTGTTGATCTGCTAACTGCAGTTCAAACAGTCAGAAAGGTCGTGGCGCAATTAGGATTTTAGAACTTGTGGTGTGTTTGTTTGAACAATGAAATTGAGATAGAAATGAAGAAGAATGCCTGACATACTAGTGCCACATACAAAAATGAATAGATTGAAATCTAACCTCCAAGGTTTGCAGCAACATCATTTAATTTTTTTCCAAAATTTTGTTTGAGATCATCATAACTACTGATGAGTGACTCTCTATTTTTTCTGCATTTCTCTTTGATGGTTTTTTTCTAAGTTGATCCTCATTAGTGCCATCAAATGTTTGAAATATGAATCTATCTGTAATAGAAAACCGGAGTATGTTATCGCCTGATTGCAACGAAATATCAACAAATTCTTGCACATCTTCATCACAAGTTATGCATACCCATTCATGATCATCATCTAGGCCCTTGATATCAAAGCTATCAAGTTGTAACTTAACCCTCTCTACAATTTCTTCTTTTAACTTGACAAACCCAAAGTCTAATGGGAGTCGAAATCTCATTGTATCATCTTTATATACTGCTTTAATTCTGATAGCATTGATTTCATGGTACAGGTTTCTGGAATCATTATAGCTCCTTGAAGAATCTTGATCTTGAGCTGAAGCTGTTGAGATAACAGGGGTAGCATATGTATCTCTGAAAATATCCATTGAACCTCGAAGGGTGTTCGTTGGGGACGAAAGAGAAGATTAAGAACATGCTTAAAGACTCTCAAAAGGCACCAAGAGCCAAAAAAATTAAATAGTCCCTAATTTTCTACTAATTGTGGTCCCTGGATGCCATTGACCAAGACTTAAACAGTCTATCGAATAACTTATTTAATTAGTAATGAATAAATTATATGGACTGATATGACATCCTTCTGGAAAAACTAAACATTAAACCATAGTATAAAACCCCATCAAATCATACATCAGACATAGCACAAAATTACAGAAGAAAGCTACATATAAAACTAAATCCTTCAGTTTTCTTTTATCAATATAACAACTAAATTCAATTTGGGTACACTTCCATTCCAACAAGCTCAGAAGCACTTCCTATGAACAATCGTTGGTCCAGATTCGTCATACTCAGCTTTCGCGATCCACATCTGATAAGAGAGAACAGGATAAAGCCTCAGAACAATCGTTTAATCAAAACAAGTAAATCAAGCTAGTACAGATGAACTTTCAAATCAGGTGATTTCGAAGAGAAGATAAGATTACCTGTTGGAAGGTACTGAGAGATGCAAGGATGGATCCTCCAATCCAGACACTATATTTCCTTTCAGGAGGTGCCACAACCTTAATTTTAAGGCTGCTGGGAGCTAGTGCTGAAATGTCTTTGCTCATACGATCGGCAATTCCAGGGAACATGGTGGAGCCACCACTAAGCACGATATTAGCATACAAATCCTTCCTGATGTCAACGTCACATTTCATAATTGAGTTGTATGTAGTTTCGTGGATCCCCACAGCTTCCATCCCAATTAACCCTGGCTGAAACAACACTTCAGCACAACGGAACCTCTCAGCTCCAATTGTGATCACTTGACCATCAGGCAGCTCATAGTTTTTCTCAACGCCTGAACTCTTCTGCGAAGTCTCCATTTCCTGCTCAAAATCCATGGCAACATAAGCAAGTTTCTCTTTCATGTCGCGGACAATTTCCTTTTCAGCTCCTGTGTTGAATGCGTAACCTCTCTCAGTGAGAATCTTGGCAAAGTACTCAGTCAGGTCACGTCCAGCGAGATCAAGTCGGAGGATGGCATGAGGAAGGGCATACCCTTCATAGATTGGAACAGTGTGGCTTACACCGTCTCCAGAATCAAGCACAATACCTGATGAACAAATGCAGAAAGAACCAAGAAGTCATTTGACACATTCAATATAAAACAGAGAGTGAGTAACTTTAGTCATTCAAATGCAATAATACATTCTAAGTGAGACCTACCAGTTGTGCGACCGCTAGCATACAGAGAAAGGACGGCCTGGATAGCGACATACATTGCAGGCACACTGAAGGTCTCAAACATAATCTGAGTCATTTTCTCACGATTGGCCTTGGGGTTCATGGGGGCCTCAGTAAGGAGGACAGGGTGCTCTTCAGGAGCCACTCGAAGCTCATTGTAGAATGTGTGATGCCAGATCTTCTCCATGTCATCCCAGTTGTTTACAATACCATGTTCAATAGGGTACTTCAAAGCCAAGATACCCCTCTTGGACTGAGCCTCATCGCCTACATAAGCATCCTTCTGCCCCATTCCAACCATCACACCAGTATGCTTAGGACGGCCAATGATGCTAGGGAAAACAGCCCGAGGTGCATCATCTCCAGCAAATCCAGCCTGTCAGAATATCAAAATATATTCAAGTAATCAATATGTAATAAAGACAGAGAGGTGCATCAAGTTCTTTCAATATATGTGCTTCAACCTCTATTCTATCCATCTTTAGTTTTCTTCTTAGTCAAGATGTTGAGTAAGATATATGTGAAAGACGTCAGACAACAAAAACATCGTACTCACGATTATGGACTCTCACCTTCACCATTCCAGTACCATTGTCAACGACAAGTGGTTGAACATCCTCAACATCAGCCATCTTAATTACTCTTTACTCTGCATCCATCATAACAAACAGAATCGTGAAACAAATATGATACGCAATCGAGCTTCACCAAGATTATACATGACATACTTCATCAATTATACATACTAAAAGATGCAACCTACTTAATACTGTCACATAAGAAAAACTCCAGCATCCACAAAAATGTGCAGTAACATGTGAAAGATGTCATTCGAAACGGACAACATAAAAATGAACTATAAACAAATTTCAGATCTATGGTTCTTGACAAATTACTGTACTAAGGAAATCGAATATATCAATTCAATTTTTCTAAGCAACGTCTATTATAGCTATAATGAAACATTTTGTATCATCTACTGAAAAATAGCCCCAACGATTAACGGTTTTTAGAATGTTGATGTAATCAAGGTGAATATTTTAAAACGCCCTTTGAGAACTTTATATCATTTATCGAGGTGAAACAACGTGAAATAAAATTAAAATATCGTTCACCCCATTATACTCGAATTGACATATTTCCTAAATTTAACCCCGATGAAACAATTCAAATAACCCAAACGAATAAATTCACCTCAAAACAAACAGATCATAAAAATAGTTACATGGCGAATCAAAAGAACAAGCAATGGAATCACGTGATGCTAGCAAAAGCAAATTCCATCAAACATAGTTATATACATACATCACACATAAAAGCCCTTATTTTGTACTGCATCTGAATTAAAATAATACAATCATTAAATCGCTTTACACATGGGACCCTCAAACAAAAAGTCAACAATATTATAAAATAACTATACCTACATCCCTAAAACATCGTACAACGTCGTAATCGAGACATACAAATTCGATTTGAAACGAAATTAACGTGTTAATAGTAAATTTGTATGACAATACTACCTTTTGATATACTTTTGAATATTATTATACAAACATATACGCATTATCAAAATTCAAAATTGGGCATGTAGGGAGTATTTACTACATATGTGACATATACACATGCAATAATAATTAATTAAACATACACAAATAATAATTAAAATATAATTAAACATACACAAATATAATTAAAATAAACAAGTGAGAATAAAATATGAAAAAAAGTTAAGGAGGATTCGTACGCGTAAAATGAAAATAGGGTTAATATTTGTTTGGGTTGTTTGTTTTGAGTGAGGAGAGGTGGTTTTTATGTGAAACTTTGCGTGTTATTTGGCGGAAATTTAAGGAAGGGAAATGAAATACATCTTATTTTATGGACTATGCTTCAACTTGCTAATAAAATGGATCTTCGAATGTAACTGCTCCTACATCTAATACGTTTCAATTTAAATGGGAAACTATATTAATATAACAAAGTCCGTTATGTTTTTCACTTTTTTCTTATTTTGTTTTCTTTTTTAATATTCTATTTTTTACTCAAAAGATCGTCTATCTTTTATTCGTCCCCCATTTAATGCATCCATGCTTTATATAAAAAGGAAACGTTGAAACCTAAGGATCCTACTAAAAAAATGATATGGAAGTACGTGAATGGAGAATAAAAGTAGGGGAGAGGAGGGGGGAGTTACAGGGTTGGTTTGGTGGGGGTGGGGTGAGGGTAAAGATTGAAGATGATATATTTTATTTCATTTTTTATTATTAGTTAAAAGTGATTATTATAAATTAATTCAATTAATTATTTGTTATTTAATAAATGATCCATAAAGTGTAAATATAAAATTTTCCTATTTTTTTTTAGGTTTATCCATTAAAGTAAGAGTTCAGAAATCAAAAAATATTTTTTTTAAAATTCAAGTGCCAAAATCACCTTTAGATACCTATTTAAAAAATTAAAATGTTCAAGTAATATCTATTTAAAATGTATTACGTAATTTAGATGCTTGTATGAAATTTAACCTTTTCAATTTCTCTATATTACATAGTAAGTAATGATACAATATGGAAATGATACTCAAATAACAATTTCTTCCATATACAAATTCCTATGAAATTATGAAGTATGATAGACTTTTTTAAAAGCAAACTAAACATGTCAAACATTCAGCAAGAATAGGAGAAAATAATTAATTACTTCTTCGAATAATCATAATGCTGGAGTTTACACTATTGCAAGACTGAAAATACTATTCATGGGAATTTAATAACGTTATGCGAGCCTCGATTAATTGGTGGAGTAACGTATCAGTTTTTTTAAACGTAGTTAACATATTATTGTTTTTAAGCCATGATATACGAATCATAAATGAGAGATTATAATCTCACAAATAGTAGTGTAGTGATTAAGGAAGTTTGATTGAGGGGCAGAAATAGTCGTTCGCTTTACATATTATTTATTTGGTGTGTATATTGTTTTAAAGCTTTACTGCATACTTATTTAATCTAAGTACTTGAGACCCTCTAACCCTCCTCAAAACTCACCCCCACCTGTAACACCTCTTCACACGCCCCCAAACCACCACAAGTTAGGGGTATGGTTTCGCAAGAGAGAGACCCTCCTATTAATAAAAGTCACTCGATGCAGGTTAGTTTTGTAGTAATTCAACTCTATAACCATTAATCAAAGTTCAATTTTATTGATTTTTTTTGTTTGTTTTGTTTTATGGGTTGTTAGTCTTTATGCTGCTAGTTGTAGTAATTCAATACCGTAAGCATACATTAAATTTAAATTTTATCGATTTTTTCGAAAGTTTATTTTGTCAGTCTTTATGCTGCTAGTTGTAATTTAATAGTGTAAGCATAAATTAATGTTCACTTAATATATATATATATATATATATATATATATATATATATATATATATATATATATATTGATTTGTTTATGTTTGGTTAGTTTTATACATTGTTGATGCGCTGGAGTCGGGTGGGGTTGGGGGAAGAGTGTAGGTGGGGTAGGGCTTGTGGTGGTTGGGGGCACGGGGAAGAGTGCGAGTGGGGTGGGGTGGGGTGGGGTGGGGAAGAGATGAAAGTTCGGGAGGGAAAGTTTGAGGGATAGGGGTGGGGTGTGTGAAAGAAGAAGAGAAAGTATTTTGAGGGTTCATTTTTAATTATGTAAAATATTTTAAATGGCCAATAAATATCTTTAGTTTAGTGATAGGCGCAAAATGTCATTTATATAAATTTAGGGATCGTGACGAGGAAAAGAATAATAATGGCATTAAGGCCAACATAGTTCGAGAATGCTTGAGTGTCGATAGTTCGGGAAATGATCGGTCGATTATCCATAAAATTTTGGGATTTCGTTATTTTGAGTAATCACTTTCCTTAAAAGCATAATATATATATATATATATATTATGCTTAAGAAATGATTAAACATAATCCCTACAATATATATCACTCATAAGCATGTTTTAGCTTGCTCATGTAGAGTCATTATTACTCGATAGTAGTCTTTAAAAACACATTTGAAAAAATAATTCGAAAGATGTGTATTTTCAAGTCTCACCAATAAAGCGAGGATATGGCCAGTATAGTACGCTATTAGTACGTACTATTAGTTTTTAACATCTATAAAACAATAAATAAATAAATAAGCAGACGGGTATTATTCAAGCTTAAGGTGTTTGTTAAATTTGAAAAGCGAAGTAAAATTAAATATTTGAAATTGAATTCTTGAATGCGAATTATGGTGAATGCGAATCTCTCTTTGAAAATATTTAGGTCAGCGATAACGAGTTGAAAAAAGCTTAAATTGAGTTGTTTTGGCAAGCTTTTCTTTTCCTACGCTTAAGATTCGTTTCTTATATGCTTGAATCGCATATTAAATAAATAATATTATAATAAATAATTAAATAAAAAATTATTAATTAGATTTAGAAATAGTAATACCAAATATAATAATTTGTTCCAAATAAATATTTAAAATTTATAAAAAAAATATATAAAATTGATAAATTGATCAAATACAAAGCTGAAAAATTGGATAATAACCACAAATTCTTCAATTAATAATAAAATAACCACTTGTCTTCATTTGGGCCATATAATCACAGAGGCAATGCTTGTTTGTTAAAAAAAGCGAGCATGATTAGCAGCTCGCCATCTGTAATTAGGAGTGGAGATCATCTTTCACTCTAAATCAAAATCAGGAGAAACAAAAGCAATTAGGTATTCTGATAGCGTAATCGCTTGCCCAGCGCCATGGCAGATTAAAAGCGACTAACCCGGCTTATTTATGTTTATGAGAATTAGAAGTCACTGTCTAATAGCAATATATAAGACCATAAAATCCCAGCTGTCAATACCGATTCTGTGATGTTAATATGACAAAATAGCCACCAAAAAACATCTTTGGAAAAAGCCGTCAGGCAGATTACCTGCAGTTAACGGGGATAGCCAATCAGAATATAATAGCGATCACAAATGATACATTGAATAAAATGAAAATTCGTGAAATCTGAAAATTAAGCAAAAGAAACAGCGACCAAAATAATTGAGCTTTTCATATGCTTGTCTGTTTCACGTTAAAGGAATAAAATCTGAAGCCCAAATTGAAAAATAGCAACGTTTAAGAGTATTATAAATTGAATAGAAAAGGGATAAAATTATTAATACGTGATAAATTGGAAAAAGAAGAATGTGTAAGGTGAAGAAAGGAGAAGAGAGATTATTTTAAACTTTAGAGTTAGAATTGGGTAAGAGAAGAGAATTGTAAGATTATTTGATTAAGAGGTAAAAAATAAGTTAAGAATTTTTAGCAATTTTTTGTTAAGGATTTTGATAAGTACTTAATTTGTTAAGTACTTAAAATAGAGTAACAAATAAAGGCAATAAATTAAATATTTGAATTAATTAAATTTAGTAATTTAATGAATTTAGCAAACGCTCACTAAATTGAATTTTAAGTTCCTCATTGTGATTTTTAATTTATTGTATTCACGTAATTGAGGTCAAATGATTCATATTGATCCGGTCCAAATTTATTAACACTAAATTATAATATTTTTAAGATTCATTTCATTATTTTACCTCAATTTACCTCGATAATTTAAAGGTTTTTGGTAGAGGCTAAATTTAAGTATCGATTAATATGCACGAGCTTTACATGTATGCAGAGCCCGTATTTTTCCTTAACATCCCTTGAACTCACAAATTCATTTAACAATTAATATTAATTTGATTAATTTTAAATTGTATCGTCATACCGATTAAATCACTATCCCAAATATCCTTTAATATTAAAGTAAACGATAAAAAATGAATCGAAGTAAATCATTTAATGTTGATGGGGTGAATAAACAAATTAGTACCCAAACATGCTAAACTCGTTTATTCTCCATTCACGTACTTCCATACCAATTCAAACATATCATTATTCATTAGGGTTGTTTTTCCTTCAAGATTATAACTTTACCATCACAAATTTATTTGGTGGGTTTCTGGAAAATTATCATGGTATGTTTTATTGCTCTGTTTTTGGCAATTGTTACCTACTTTTAGATTATTGCATAATGGAATTTAGAAAGGCATGTTACTTTTGGCTTATTATTGTTTATTATTAATGCCCATTAACGAAAAATTGCAATTTTTTTCGTGTATTTTTTCGATGGTGATATAGTTTTTCTCATATATTGTGGAAAAGGTGGTAAATTATGATATTAGAATGTGTTGTTGCTTCTTTGGAAGGCAAAGACTTGTTTTTTGGTCTATGGTTTTTGTCATTTTACTCATATAGTTAAGATTACAATAATTCCAAACCTGATCCCCTACAATGAATGAGATTTGAACCTTTGAGCTCATGGATGAGGGTGCTAGTTGAACTGCTAGGCCATTCGGTTATCTCTGTCATTTTACTCATATATTAACATGCATGACAACTATGCTTTAATTTTTAATTGTGCCTTGAACACAGTACTTAAATTAAAGATGGTATTTTTAGTTGTTTGTTAATTGTGTTTCTAGCCGACCTCGCTTAGTGGGAAAATGTTTGGTTTGGGTTGGTTTGTAAATTGTGATTCTCAATTTGAAAACTTTTGAGAGATTGAACAAGAACAGGTTATATGTGGTTGTATGAGTTGTTATTATGTTGATAAATATGGTAATTCATTTGTGTTCTTACTTGTGGAGCTAGGACATCTGGTAATCTTGTATCTTAACAGATGAAATTTTTGGATGCGAAAACCGATCTGGTTATTTTCACCTTTTTTTGTATGTTTGGCATTTATTATGCCCTAGGAGAGTACTTCTATGTCCATTTCAGGCTGGTCCTTAGTTTTTAGCTGTTTCGAATTGGTAGTTATTAAACATGTACTCCGTATTTAACTCGGGTACCATGTATGATGTATGCGTCTTTTTAGGATGTTGGAATTACATGTTATATGATTCCATATTAATCTGCAGTAAAAGCTAACTAAGTTTATTAGAATATATGTTTTCCTGATAGGACTTCTGCGGTCTAGCCTATGCTAGTGCTTCTGGGAAGATAAACTTTTTTCCTGATTTAATATCTTAGTTTCTGCAATTTGCTTCTTGCAGGTAGCTATTTGTGTGCAGTGTGGTGATGTAGGGTATGATAATGCATTTGTCTATTGCGTCAACTGCCTGAAGTTTGCCATTCATCGGTAAGTCTATCAGGACAATAACTAATATAAAGCCGAAGTTACAAAGAGTTAATAACGTACACCTATATCATTATAGGTTATAGAATTCGATTTTTATAAACAGATGTTATTATATTGATGCATGAACGAGTATGTGAACTTTTGATGATGCATAAATGTTATTTTATAAACAGCTCGTACCCCTATGTTGTAGCTTATTGTTCTTCCTTTTAGTAATAGAATTTGACTTCTTCTGTTTAAATATCGAATTTCAGCTACTGTCTTCCTGAGATACCAAAAAATTTTGATGAATTTGTCCACTGGGTGTGTGGTGACTGTGAAGCAGTGTCTTTGGGGTGCCCTTTCAAGAAAGGTCTACTTAATACACAGGATGATAGATGTACAGAATTTGATATATTTACTTCTACATCAGGTTCAAACAAGAAAAACATTTCACAATCATCACTGGGGGAAGACGTAAGTTATGGTCGAACTGGGTCGATGCTCCAATCAGCACATGAAAATCTTTGCTCAAGTGGGGATGCTCGATTGGCAGATGATTGTTGTCTGTCTCTAGTTGAACCAAATGCTAGCAATGATTGGTCTCGGAATGAAAATGTTCCAGTGAAAGATGGACATCAAAGTGACACATCTCAACAACTTGATGGGGTAGAGGAGGTTAAAGTGGCTGTTGATGGCTCGCTCCAAATAATAAATCTAGGAAAGAAGGCTGAAGTTTCTTCCTCATTGTTGGGGAAAGAGAAGCAGAGACTGCCTACAACTTCCGATCAGAAAACAATTGATGGTGAACGTCAAAGTGACACCTCGCAATATCATGGAGAAGAGGAGGCTGAAGTGGTGGCTGATAAATTGTCCAAAAGAACAAAATTTAGAAAGAATACTCACATTTCATCCTCTGTTTCCGAGGAAAAAAAACAGAGACAGACAACTTCTATTCACTTTTCCATAGCATACCAGAAAAAATTTGAGGAGGATGCTACGTCAAGATTTATTCCCCTGCACAATGAACATCAAACTGGCAACTCTCCCAGAATTCAGGGGGTAGGGACGACTCAAGTGGTCGAGGGATCTTCCCAAAAAACAAACATTCCAGTGATGAGTCAAATTTCTTCCCGTGTGACCCAAATAGAGAAGCAGATGAGATGGTCTACATCCTCGAATCAGTGCACGTCACAACAGCCAAAACAATTTCTCAATCGCTTATTGATATATCCTCCCTTACGCAACGAACTAAAGAATCATAGGTCGCGTTCTCTGGTTAATATCGCTAAGCAGAGATATTATGGTCGTTCTCACGAAGCAAGAAGGTCTATGCACAATAGTGTTCGTGAAAGAGAGAAAGATCATGCAAAAAAAGAATCATTAGTTATTCCTTCCAGAAGTTGTGTCAATGAAGAGGTCTCACAACACACTCATGAAGCAAGGAGACCTATGCATAATACTGTTCGTGAAGAAGACAGACAGCATGCCAAAGAAGAATCACTAGTCAATCCTACACGAAGTAATGTCAATGAAGATGTCTCTCGGAAAACCCATGAAGCAAGAAGGCATATGCATAGTACTATTTGTGAAAGATACGAAGATCGTGTAGAAGAAGAATCATTAGTTATTCCTAGCAGAAGTGAAGTTATTGATGTTGATTCTCATTGTCCTATAATCACTCTGCCAATTGCTGGACCAAGTGGCTACAACTTACAGGTGCAACCTGTAGTTGATCCAATTTGGAGGTAAATAATAATGCATTTGTCTTGATGTGATATTAGTAACTATATGTGTATGGCAAAACTCCATATATTGTATCTCTTTATGATGTGTTAAATGGTTCGTCTGCTGGCAGGGGAAGGTTTGATATTGTCAACAGAAAAGATGAAAAGTTTGAAGGATTTGTTGCTCACTTATCAAACACTGCTTGCCAACAGGTGATTGAGGAAGCCAGATTGCTTCCGACTTTGCTCCAGCTTGAAATGGTTCCCAAATCCACAGTGTGGCCGAAGAGCTTCCAGACAGGACAGCCAAGCGATGATAATATTGCTCTATATATTTTCCCAGCGGATACAAGGCAATGATCATTAGTCTTGTTTCCTCCCTTCATTTTGTCCAAATGTTTACTCTTTCTCATGCATCTCTACTTTGTGACAGATATGAAAAAATATTTACTCGCCTAGTTGATGATATGTCAAGGCATGAACTAGCTATGAAAGCCATTACAAAGAATGCGGAGCTTCTGATTTTCTCTTCTAAAGAATTAAAACTGCAATACTGGAGTGAGTCACACACTCACACACAAAATATACATGAATTATTGTGCTTTTGTATCTGATTATCAAAGTTTTTAAAAATATTGCAGGATTTCAGAACAAGTACTATATCTGGGGAGTATTCAAAGGGAAGAGATCATGAAGTTCTGATATTCTGGAAAATCACATAAATGCGAACCTTGGCCAACATGTAAACAATGCAGCAAGAGACTAGCGTCCATCGATGATAAAGGCTTCAGTAACCATTTTGCAATTTCATGGATGTCCATGCTTGATCATTTCTTTTCCTTTTTTGCCTTTGTATGTTTGTCTTTGATTGGAGAAGCTGATGTAAAAGTTTGCAAACATGACCTACATGTATGTATATATTGAAAGGAGGTGATGTTTAAGTGAGGCCTTTATGAATTCATACTTCTTGAAGCATTACATGCTTGCATGTGAACTATAAGAGAAATAAGTTAAGAGTAACAAAAATATGGAAATAAATTGATGGGGCATTCCGAGAATTGAACTCGGGACCTCTCGCACCCTAAGCGAGAATCGCGCACTAGACCAAATGCCATTCTTAACTTCCCAAAAAATATACTCCCTCCGATGCAACTTTTAATTTGACCGCTTCCTTTTATAAAACTTTGATCTTTTTTTTAATTAATAAACTTTGACCTTGAATGTTTTATAATATATTGTTTATTTTTTATCTTTCAAAAAATGAATTAGACAATATTTTAGGAATAGAGAGAACCTGAGTGATCATGAAGTGTTTCATATTTACATTTTCTATAGTTTGTTGAGATGCCGAATTTATGATTAGTTAATAGAATCTCGAGGAACATGTATAAAAAATATTTGTGATGGACACTTGAACAAGGGAAGTTTGTCATTCTCCGTCAAATTATCACGAGAATAATTGCCCAACTCGATAAAATTTACGTGTCGGTAATATAAATCATAAATGCCGTTTATAGTTTATTAACGTTTCGGTACATATTAGTCAAGTTTACTGGTTGATTAGTTCAGTTTTAGATGTGAACAACGGGTTAAACTAACACAGGCTTCGTGTTCCCAATGATTCATATTGCTCGTCTCTAAAACAATATATTACTCATTATATAATTGCGAATTCAGATAGAATTATACTTAAATGCGTCTGAAATTTAATAGAATGTTTTTAAAGTGTTACCAGCAGCTACGGCCTTGCTTGGAGTTATTGTTCACTATAGTTGTTAGCAACTGGCCAGAAAGCATGGCTGAGAATTTGGCTCGCTCGATCGCTCGCGAAACCCTAAAGGCTCGGCTCGGCTAGATTGTTAGCTCATAGAGAGCCGAGATAAGCCCATTTCGATTGAGTAAAATTTCAAATTTTAAAAGGGATAAAGTGTCTGAAAATATAAAGTCAACATTAATTGTAGGAAGGTAGACAAATTGGACATTGACATTAACTAGATTATAATTAAAAAAAAAGTTCGCTAAGCCTGATACATCCTTGATAATAAATTTGAATCATCACAAAAAATAGTGCTTTAATATATAATAATTTCATAAAACCTTGAGAGTACAAACTGTGAGGCTTGACGAACTGAAGAGTCGGCTAACCGATATAGGCCAGGAGGCAGCAGTGAGCTTCCCAGGAAGCATTTGGTTGAGCTCGGGCCATTAAACTTTATTGTTGACCCGTTTTCCTGTGCTTGAGTACGGAAATTTGTAGTAGTAAATCAAAATGGGGAGATAGTGTGCTTGAGGCAAGCGTCGCGACCGCGTAAATCGGATCGAGACCTTGGGTCTAGTGATCGCGTTCTTCGCGGTAGACTCTTGGACGATCATTAACTTGATTCCAATTCCTCCGCTTCAATTGCGCCTCACAGCGGCGATAGATTAGAATCGGCAGTGACCATATAGAGTGGCTTTGTCCGGGGCTAACGGTAAATGGTTTGTGATAAAAATGAACGATATCGGCTCGTCGTTTCTCCGCTTTATTTGTGAGTAATTATGTCAAAACTCGATAAGTTATATTTATCGATACCCATAACAAACTAAATGCTTGTTATAGATTCGTTCACATTATGATGTACATATTAGTCCGATTATTCGTTGTTTGTTCAATATTCAATATGAACACTTAGATTGGTAACACAAAACTCATGTTCCCCGATAATTCATATTACTAGATATACGAAACGATCTCATATTACTACGTGATATAATTATCATGCGATAAATTCTGTTAAATCCGATCTAGCTAGATGCGAATATTTTAAAGATACCAGCCAATCTGGCGCTTGTGCGGAGTAGATTTGTTCACCTATTTCCATGTATTAAAATTTAAAAAGTTTCTGAAACATTAGAAAAGTTTATATATTGAAAAAAGAAACACATTAATGTAATTTTGAGTACTTTGTTTCCAAGCAGAAATAAGCATGATTCATTGTTTTGAGAATATATATCTTATGTACTATATAGAAGTCTCCTCATATACTTATTTCATTGAAAACTACCTGGCGATGTAAAGATATTCTTTATTTGCAAATATGAGATATTTGAAAGAGTGTCAGTTGAAACGATTAGATTATTCGCGACCGATTAAGCTAAATTTAAGTTTGAAATTTAGTATATAAGTTCGATTAAATGGTAATGTTACGTATTAGGATCTTTAAAGTGGCGTTAGGGATTATGATGAACTGCTAGGGTCATTTCGTAATCAATATACTATCAAATAATGTTCGGTTATCATTTTATTAGTATATGACTTTTGTCGATCGGGAGCTAAGAGGTTACACATATACAAGCGAGCCGTAATTTAATTATAACTTCGAGGATTTGAAATGGTATATAAGAACATTGGGGCAAAAATTCCAATTGTTGGAAAGTGCCGTGTTAAAACTTAAAAAGGATTTTAAGGATAAGGGTTTCGAGAATGCTTGGGTTTTAGAATAATTACAAGAATATTACTTGGCCAAAACTTAACGTATGCTTTTTATTTTAGGGATAAGAAGTGGGAAAGTTCTTTTAACGCCCTATGGTTCGACTATTTTTAGAATAAAAGGAGGTGGAAGAGTTTTTGTACTTCTTCTTCCCGGCTTTAAAAAGTAGGGATTTTTTGGAAAGCTTTTTTATATAAAGGCGCTTTGGACAAAGAAAATTGTTAGATTCGCTTTTTAGTATTCGATTTTGTAGAGGAAGTCGAAAAATTTCCTTTAGCAGCCTTTATTTTTTGGTATTTAGTAGGTAGGAAAGATTGTCGGATTTTACATTTTGACCTCTTCTTTTAGTTGATATTTTTGAAGGAATTAGTAAAACTCTCAGAAGGAAGCTTGTTTCTTCGTTGGTGTAGACGATCTTAGAGGCATTCTCATGGCGGATGCTCGTGGGGTGCTTACGTCATGATATTATTTGTTATTATTTTGATTATTCAGAAGAAGCGGTACACATGTTTTTTGTCTCTTTAATTTTTTGTTTATCTGATTGGTAATGATCGTGGATTCGTATCACATAGTAGTATTGTTAAGAATATTATTAAATGCGTAAAAAAACAACAATTACAATTTTCAATTTAGATTTAACTTTAATATATTTTTCAAAATAATATTGATTAGGAAGATATTTTATTTAAAATTCGATTTTTAAATAAAATTTTTTATTTAAAACATTTTAAATTACATAATATTTATTTGATATACTCGTATGTTCTTATTTTAATTTAGTCAATAAGATTGAACATTTATATTTGTTATTATATCTTATACAAATATCTTTTTAGCCCCATGTCAATTTCAATTTTATAGTATTTATTCAAATTAAAAATTATTTAACCGAGTTCTCATTTATCATAATTATAAGTCGGTTAACTTTATTTTTACACCATATTTTTCAATATACCACTTAATTAATGAAATGAAATATTTCACATAAAATAGAACATGTCAAGCTTCTAGTTTTTGAGAGGGTATGTTTACACCATGAAATAAAAGATTAATGAATAGTAAGTTATAAAAAAAAAATCTTTGGATCGTTAATTAATATTAAATGATCTTTTAACTACCAGCATGTAATATCTTAAAACAAAAACAACATAAGTGACTTATAATTTAAATAGTAAATAGTTTCTAATATTTTGCGTATTCGTTTACTAAATGTTTCTATTATGTTTAGAAATGTTTATTATTTTATCGTATCAGTATATCCAGAAAAGCGAAGCGTTGAGCGTCTTATTTAGACAATGATATCTGTGCTTATTTGAAGTGATTCGTTAAGAATAAATTCTTGTTTTGTCTTTTGAAATTCTTTGTATCCAGAAAGCGAAGCGTTGAGCAAGTACTGTTAAGAATTCTTTGTAGTTTTTCTTCTAGTTTTCTGAAATCATACCATACACCACTGCTAGATTTCTTCTTCTACTACAATCTTTCTACAAATGAGGGTGGTGGCTACCGATTTGGAGGTAGGATGTTGTCTCGTATAATTTATGTATTCTGGCTTAAAAATAGAGGGAGACAAAATAGTCGTTTATTTCTTGAACAAACATTATTTGCTGTATAACGACTAAATGGGATGGGGTAGCGTGGGGACGATGGGTGGAGTTAAAATAATAAGAAATGCAGGAGTTCACATTTAATTCTTAAAAAATATCTTTTCTACTTCCCCAATTTAGTATTAGGATTAGGATAAAATATGTTTTTATATCAATATATTTTTTGGTATAAAAATGAAGTGAGGGCAAACCTGAAAACTGATAGTTGAGTACTACATAATTTTTGTTGATTAGGTTAAAAGAAGTGATATATACTCTGTATTTGATTAAAAGTATATAAATGAAACATAATTTTGGGTTCTAGCTTTGGGTGCAATGGGTCGAGGATTGAGTGTACAGCAGCAAGGGTGCAGCCGCAAGCAGCAGATCGGAGCACTAGGACTAGTGATCACCACATTCTTCCTCACTAGAGTGTTGGAGCAATCATTAAGCTATTCGTCCTTCAAGTTGTCCCCGAGCGATTGGTATATGAAGACCCACCTGAATATGAAGATCTACGTGTACGATGAAAAGGAAATCGAGGGACTGAAGCTGTTATTGTACGGTCGTGATGGCAAGATATCGACCGACTCTTGCCTAAAAGGCCAGTGGGGCACTCAGGTTAAGATACACAAGCTGCTCTTACAATCAAGGTTTCGAACCAGAGAGAAACAGAAAGCTCATTTCTTCTTTGTGCCTAGTTATGTCAAATGTGTTCGGATGATGGGCGGATTAAGTGATAAGGAGATCAACCAAACTTATGTCAAGGTTTAAATTCTTAATTTATCATTATTTATCTCCATTCTTTGTAAATCATGATATATTTGATTTTCAGGTATTAAGTCAAATGCCATATTTTAGGTTATCTGGAGGTCGCGATCATATATTTGTATTCCCAAGGTAAATTCATCTCCTATTATTTTCAGTTATATCCTTTCCCTCTGAAATGACTAATGCATCCTTTTTGTTCTCTACTTTAGTGGTGCTGGAGCTCACTTGTTTAAATCTTGGGCAACATATTTGAACCGCTCTATTATCCTCACACCCGAGGTAAAGTTTCTTATTTATTCAATAGGGTGAAACTGAAGTATAACGGTGAATAACTATTCCATTTAAGTGCAGGGAGACCGGACAGATAAGCGAGATACTAGTGCCTTCAATACATGGAAAGATATCATCATACCCGGGAATGTTGATGATGGAATGACTTCTAGCAGCTCTAGGTTGGTTAAGCCTCTGCCTTTATCAAAAAGGAAATATTTGGCAAACTTTCTGGGTAGAGCACAGGGGAAGGCCGGCCGTCTTCGATTGATTCAACTTGCAAATCAATTTCCAGATAAGGTATGTTTTTCCTTGTGAGTTCATATCTTTAACTTGAGCATTCAGGAAGTTCCTAATGCACACATGATAAAACAAGGATTTACTTCAGAGAATAAAAGATAACACATGTGCTTCATACTGCAGTAACTATTTATCTTATCAAGTCTGCATTGTTTTCCTTTTCTCTACCCTTGAGTTCTTTTCCATTCCAAAAGATATATTCATTCTTTCAACAGTTGGAATCTCCAGAGTTGAAGTTCAGCGGTCCTGACAAATTGGGGAAGATAGATTATTTTCAACACCTCCGCAATGCTAAGTTCTGCCTGGCTCCTCGTGGAGAATCGTCCTGGACTCTTCGCTTCTATGAGTCTTTCTTTGTGGTCTCTTTCTGATTTTTTTAAAATCTATCTTCGGTTCCTCGTGACAACTCATGGCCAGCTGATCGAAATTAGTTTTGCCAACAGGAATGTGTTCCTGTTATATTATCAGATCAAGTGGAATTACCTTTCCAGAATGTGATTGACTACACCTTGATTTCAATAAAATGGCCTTCTTCTCGAATTGATACTGGACTTTTGGAATACTTAGAATCCATACCAGGTCAGACTGCTGCACTTATTCTGCAGATTATCTTTCTTAAATGTAATCATTTTCTGATGTCTATTATACTGTCTTTCTCTTTAGATAAGGACATAGAAGAGATGATAGCACAGGGAAGACTAGTCAGGTGCTTATGGATCTATGCTCCTGAGTCTGAGGCTTGCTCTGCCTTCAATGGAATCATGTGGGAGCTCCAAAAGAGAGTAAGGCAATTTCATCAGTCATCAGAGACATTCTGGCTGCACAATCGAACTATAGTTAATAGGAATTTAGAAGGATTTACTAACTGGAAGCTTCCTATTCCATTGCCTTAAGAATAACATGCAGGTAGTTTCAAGTTTCCCTGATAGTTTTTCATGAATCCAGTTCCTTCCTTTTTTATGCGTTATAAATGTATCCATTACATTTTGTTGCAGATCGAATTTGCTTGCACTAGTTGCCCTTTGATTGTGACGGCAAGAATACTGAAGATTTTCACATCACACACTCATAGCTTGGGCGCAATCCGTCTGCATTATTTTGTCAGCAGAAACATATTTTATTATTTCGAGGAAGAGTCGTAGCCATAGTTTATTGTTGCTGCATTATTTTGTCAGCAGAAACATATTCACTTATGTAATGTTGATGTTCTCAATATAAGCCTGCATCTGTTCTCTCTTAAGTTGAAGTGTGCATGAAATCACTGTACCACAACCAGAAGCTCCATGACTACAATGAGATTTTGCATTTTAATGATTTAGAAGTACATTGGCATACTACAAATGAATTATTTATGCTTTGTGAAATTCCAAGTTATTTTGAGTTTAAGATCATCTCATACATCTTTACTGAAATTATAGTAAAATTTTAAGGTACATTAAGGTTGGTGATCTCAGGATTGAGCGGGCCTTATTTGATGAGGTTCCAGAGAAGACTAGTTTCTTGGACTGCAATAATAGCAGGATAATAATGACACTTTATTTTTCTAGAATTAAGATCACAAATCATATATTTGTGGACAATACTTCAATTATTACTACTATGGAGTACAAGTTATTATACATTATTGATATGGTAATTTTATATGACAATTTTGATTAAAACCAAAGTTATACTATACATCCATTATTGTTAAAAAAAAATGAATAAACCCATTCCTAATTAACTCATAGTGATTGACATCCAAACAAAATTAGTCCATTATTAGGGGTAGATTTACATAATTGGAGAAGCATGATTCATGAAGCATATTTGTATAACCTATAGTCCTAGATAGTATAAGATCACACACTAAGCAGTAAGCACACTCAAACTCAACCTTTGTATATAATTTTTTCAACTTCAGAAAGGAGAAAAACATAAATACACACTCAGGTAAGCCTAGTCAATATTATTATTTTTATCTATGTTTGCAATTAGGCCAATCTTGTATATATTGCAAAATAATTTTTACAGCTATATTGGTAATTTAGTATCTACAATTGGATGATATATAAACCAAATTCAACTAAACATGTGAATAATTTGAAGAAGATAAGATGGTACCAAATAAAAATGAAGTCTTGATTGTTTTTTTTTTCAATTTAATTTGGAAATCTTTATTGCTGTTCTGCATTTAGTTATGTTGGTATTTTGTTGGTGGTATATAAACCAAACTCAACTAAAAATGTGAATGGACTAGAAGATGAAGATGACCTGAATAAAAATGAAGTCTTGATTGGCTTTTAATTGAATTTGGTAGTCTTTATTGCTGTTCCGCATTTAAATCAATAACTAATGTGAATGCCCAGACGATTGAAAAGAGAGAAATGACTTTGTGGAGATGAATAGTATGATTTGGAGTTCAAGAAATACTATTCTCAGTTAGATACTGTAAACAGTTGGAGATTCAATGGGGTTCATCGGATCTTTCAGATGAATAAGAGGGTGTTTGGCTATGTTTTTACTGTAGCTAATATGTGTATGGCAAACATTTTATGCATTTGCGAAGGTATCTAAGTCGTGTGGAATAAAACCAAACCATACTTTTTTTTTTAGAGGGAGAATGTTTTATAAAACCCCTCTGTCGATCGAACGCAAGACCTCTCATATGGAGGCTTGTGTGATAATCATTAGGCTAGAAGCCTTGATTAACCAAACCATACTTATTGTTCAAATTCTTGATCAATAAAAGCATAGCTTGTATTTGTTACTGATAATTTACTGTGTCTAGCTAGTTTTTTATTTACTATATGGTCGACATGTGATGTGCATATGGCACCAGAATTTTCAGTATCTAGATTCTGAATTTTGTATGTGTAAAGACTATCCATTCTGTTATGTGAAGCGTCAACAAAAAGACGTCGCCTTTTCTAATATACAGGGGAGGAAAAAGAGAGCAAAGGTCCCCGGAAGGATTAAGAATAATGGAGAACAAATTGGGAGAAGGGTCAATGGTTTCCCGTCCCATATCTAACATCGTCTTCATTATTGGTACCATGTTACGCCTCGTTTTGTTCTTAATTGTTGTACAAAACTTCACTATTAAATTGCTAACATATTGGTTTTCTTATCCACTTGATTAACATTTTCTTATGAATGGGCAGCTATGCAGACGGAGGCGTTGCCTCTGGTCAACAAGTTTGAGCTCACAGAAGACCCTAATTCTTTGTACGTTTTTTTATGGTTTTGAAATGTGTTACATATATTGATATAATTTCAAACATGTGAGTTAACAAATTTATAGTAGAAAAAATGTTAACTTCATATGAAAATGAGCTATTAAATGTGTAGTTTTTCTATGTGAGGAAATGCTGGATATTATTTCACACAATTCTGCTATGAATAGTTTTTCCCTGAACTTACAGCATAAACATTAGCGAAGTTTAATGCAAGAATCCTTGTAAAGAACGTTATTAAAGCAACACAGACTACTTGCACAGCCTTTGGGTATTTGATATATGATTCTGAAAGAAATAACTTCCTAGATTATAGCAATATGGATGACCAGGTGGGTACTTTGAAATCTCAGGTTTCCAAAGAATGTTCCTTGGGTCCGCTATATTGGCAAATATAAGGATCTGAATGTTAATATTGTCTGTCCTGGGAAAGACGCAATTCTAGGTGGGTACTTGGATCTGTTTCTAGTTCTCTTTTTGATAGTCACTGATAAGTGTGTCTGCATTCTATTCTTGCATAATATGTTGCCTGTATTGTGAGAAAGATATTTTGAGTTTGTACATATAGGCTCTTGCAATAGATTTTGAGAAAGAGATTTTGAATTTTAGGAACTATAACATGACTTACATATATGATCTTGTCATTAAGTTTGTACAACTTCCCTAATATAGGAGTGGATAGCGTCGGCACAGTTTCTGCAGCACTTCTGACTTATGCGTCTATTCAAGCTTTAAAGCCAGATCTTATAATAAATGCCGGCACTGCAGGTGCATTTAAGGTATGGTCTTATGCCTTTTAAAGAGTTCTGTTTCAACATATTTGAACACATTTTATTTCAATTTCAACTTGTAAAGTTCATGTGCATTTAGTTAGACAGAGCACTTTAGAGTTATGTCAGGAGATGTGTATTCAATTTATATTCAATTTATATATGCATCTATAATTGTTAAGGCCAAAGGTGCTTCCATAGGAGATGTGTATCTTGCCTCAGACGTTGCCTTTCATGATAGAAGAATACCCATCCCTGTAAGTTTATGTTACTATAGAAATCCTTTATGTATCCCAGAATATTTAAACAGGAGATAGCTTCTTCTTTTTTTAGTTTAAGAATTAACTAGTTGCAACTGAATTATATGCATGTGAGACTGAGTCTTTTGTTCACCGTCAGGTATTTGATCTGTATGGAGTAGGCTTGCGTCAGGCTTGCTGCACGCCAAATGTTATCAAGGCGCTTAATCTAAAGGTGATAGTTGTCCACATACTTTTAGTATTTTTACTGCTTTTCTGATTCATAATGTACTAAAAGCCTCTATTAATACTCTATCTTGAGATGATTGACTTGGAATACCAAAACATTGGAGTCAGGAAATCTGTCTGTGAGGTGATGATGATCATAGGGCATCATTTCTTCAAATGCATGAGAAGTGATGTGATTTACCTGTTTGATTGGTACTTTAAAACATAATATGAGAATGGAGATAAGTAATGATATGTTTGCTATTATCAATATGATCTGTTTATATGAGGTCACTGAGTTATTTAAATGATGTTTGATGTAGGTTGGTAAGTTGTCGACAGGTGATTCTCTGGACATGTGCCCCCTGGATGAAGCATCCATCATGAAGAACGATGCAGTAATTAAAGATATGGAAGTAAGTCTTCTCCGTATCACAACTTTTATTATAGAAGGTCAGATCCTACATTTAGTATGGACTATATGAATGCAACTTTCATGGCTTCATTCATGTGTCTTACAGTATTTGTTTGGTCATTTAAATCTTGATGCTGTGTGCGGACCCGTATACTCCGAGCATATTTATTGGCTACCCTCGACGTTTATGTACATCCTTTTGGATTCATAGATGACATCGAAAATGAGATGTCGACCAATTGATGCCCAATTATTTGGAGGCAAAAATTTAATATATGCTGACTAGAATACTCAAATAACCTTTTATTGTGAATGAACTTGTTTGGCTTTCGCCTTGAGTCCTTGACATCTCAAATTGGATGATTTTAGGGAGCAGCTGTTGCTTATGTTGCCGATCTTCTCAAAGTCTCTGTTATATTCCTAAAAGCTGTAACCGACATTGTGGATGGCGACAAGCCAACTGCTGAAGAATTTTTACAGAATTTGGCAGCTGTAACTGCTGCACTTGATGAAGCCGCTACCAAGGTTGTTGATTTCATCAATGGGAAGTGTCTTTCAGAACTTTAGTCCATCATTTAGTTTATCTTTCTTCAAGCAACATAAGATGCTCGAATAAGTATGCATTGGTGTATTTTGGGTTTTCTTTTCTCGTCGTCGAAATAGGTCATAGAAGATCTATTAAAAGGTTACTGGACATTGCCCTCATAAGCTCAATTGGCATATAGGCTATAGCCTTTCAATTTCATTTGTTCAGGTTTCACTCTTCTGTACTATCCTTTTAGTTGATGCTTGTAAGATCAAGTATATTAGGTGAAGCAGTGACCAGTATTTGATGCTTGATATGTATATTTTCATGATAATTTAAAATGGCCTTTTTGGCCAAATAATTATTCAAAATTAATATTTTTTTTCATCAACATTTTTATTTTTTAAGATTTATAAATAGAGCAAGGGTTTGTATTTTTTGAATACAAAAATTAGTGAATATGTTGATGAAAAGAAAATGTGAAAAAACATATGAATCTTATAGGCGGGTGTGACAACGGTAGACATTAGAGTGTTATTGTATAAAGAGAAAGAAATTGATGTGGAAGGTGAAAGGGTAGTAAATTTTGACTGCATTGGGATAATTAAAGTGTAGCCCGTTTTGTTTCAAATCAAACCTTATTCGATTAAGTAATGTCGATTATATGAATACTTATTATGTACATGCAACTGTTTCAATAATCAGTTTTGTCAAATTTTGGTTTAATATATGTGAAATACAAAACAAAAGGTCAAAGTTTAGCCTAGAGTAGCAACATATTGCGTTTTTCAAGCCCTTTGATATGTTTTTTAGTAGGGTTAGTCGAATTCGGTTGATTAGTTTTAGGCGTTTTGGAGCAGAACCGATCCTGATCGATTCGGATGAGATGGATCGAAACGTTGATTCGATGCAGTTCAATTAAATCGGTTCGATGGGATTCGGATTCGATTCTCGGTTATTTTCGGTTCCGGTCGGTTTAGTTTAGGTTATTTCGGTTCGGTTCTCGGGGGAAAAGCACGAAGAGGCAAAGAAATTTTATTTTATTTTGGGCAAAATCGGTTGGTTCGATCGGTTCCTCGATTTCAGTTTATTTCGGTTCGGTTCGGGTCGGTTCGGTTGTATTTTGTTGGAAGCCCTAGTTTAATCAAGATCGAGTTTGATAATGCTTTGCACCAAAAGGTTTCTATATTCTTTAAAAAATTAGTAATTAGTAGCGTGTGGCCCAGCCGTGGTAGTTTTATTATACATGATTTCATTATTATAATCATAAAAGATACCATAAATTGTGTAGCTTTGTTACGTGTGTTCATTGTTTAATTATAAGGTATAAATAAGGTAGTAAAAAGCAAATTATCTAATAAATATACTTTTATATATATTTTAAAAGTGTCAATTTTATCGTAAAAGATCGTCACCCTCTTAAATGCACTCCTTTCGTGTCTACTTACTTTATAAGATTATCGCGTGTATTGAAGATCATAGGTAGTTATATTGAGCAGCTCTAGCATGATGTACAATATTATAAAAGCGAGGAGACACCAATGATGCTCCAAGGTTATAGAAGATCTTGATATGCAAATTCCTAAAAGCTATGAAATGTTAAAAGCAATATTTTCTACATATTTTAAATTTTATTATCTAAATTCAATTCTCATTGCAAATGATTAAAATTTTCTCCATATTTTGTCTTTTTATTTTATTTTTAATTAAAGTTGATATCTTGATGCATCGTCATCATTATCAAGATCAATTCACTACATTTTCGGTTCTTGTTGTTTACTATTTTATTGTTGTTGATTGACACGTCTTTGTAGTGTCTGATTACATTTTTTTATCTATAGTTATTCACTCATAACAATTTCAAATTAATAGTTTATCTCGACAAAAGAATATTAAAAGCCAATGTTGGTATATTTCTCTTTAATTTTTATTGCCTAAATTAGAACTACTCCTCGTTCTAAAATATTATCCACTTTGACTTTTTAATAGTTATACTTTTAAATTTTGACATAAATATATATTTGTTGTGTTGTATAATATTTGATAAAAAATATATCAATGGAAAATTTGAAATATATTTTTCATTTATATAGTTTTCATCAAATATTATATAGCTCTAATAATCTCGATGAAAGTTTTAAAAAGGTAACTATCGAAAAATCCCAGTCTTAATACTAAGCGGAGAGGAAATTATTATCTATAGTTAAAAGTAAATAATAATAATCCTTACATCATTGTTCTATTTCATCGATAATTAATTATGAACTTCATTTGAAAGATAATAAATGTGAAGTTTAGTTTCCTAATGATATTTATATTTGTCCAGTATCGTGCTGATTATGTTTTGATGTGAATTAACAGCTTTGTACATTGTGTCTAGTATTTTGGATGTATTATTATTAAAACTCTTGATAGATTTGATTTGAGTAATTCTACTTGTATTTTTATTCTACTTTCTCTTTGCTATATTTATACCGTATTAATATATTGGTAAAATAAAAGAAACAATGTAAAATTAATGTGATATCTAGTAAATTAAATATTATAAAACTTATAATACATATATACCTTGTATATATATTCTTAGTATCATTGTTTGAAATAAAACAAAAGAATTTTCTTAAATTATATATATTAGCATAATATAATATAAAAACTTTATAGTAATAAGCGTGTACCTATATTATTTAATTTTAATAAAAATGAACAAACCTATTTTTAAAATGTAGGACCTATTAATAGTTTTTATAAAGTTACAGATGAAATATGTATAAACTATAATTAAGTATAGTAAAATAAATCTAATAATAATAATTTAAAAAGAAATATCATGAAGTTTTGAAAAACAAAATAAATAAAATTATACATCAAGTTAAGTTACTATTAAGTAATTATTATTTCATATATATTAGTAATAAAATATATTCTAATAAACAAAATTTATATGTTATTGGCATAAAAGATAAAACATCATTATCTCGTACAATAAAAAATCAACTTTTGTATTTCACTCATGTGAGTAATCACATAGAATGAGGGTGGCACTACGTTTAAAAATGAATCACATGGTTTGAAAATAATGACAATAATAAGTTAATAAGATTATGAAAAAATTATACGCATATATTTACCTTATATCTTCTAATAATTATAGTTTCAATAGTATTGTACTTTTAATATGTATGACAATCTCCATCACTTAAAAATTGTCAAGTTTTGAATTTCTATTAGTTGACCTTTATAAATTTGGACTCCAATATTTTTTGATGTACAATTGTTTGTTGTCATAATTTTTAGGAAATTATTTAAAAAAATATGTTGATGCATGCAATTATGATATGATTTTTTTCAGATACAAATTCTTCTATTCGAGAACATCGAATAGCCTAGTGGTTAGGGGTGCTTCAATTGACTTAGAGGTCCACAGGTTCGATTCTCGTGTAAAGGGAGGCGGTGGGTGGGGTTTTTTTAAGGAAAAACAAAATATTCTATTTACATTATAGGAATACTAAAGACAATTCTAAGATAATTATGATATTCTAAGATATTTGAATATGTTTCTTTGTCATTATTACTAAGACAAAATTACCAGTCATGAAGTAAATTAAGGATCAGAAATATCTTTGAAATCTAACTAAATAATTAATATAATTTTCAACCATTTAAATATAAAAATTATAGATCACTGCCTTGCTAAATTTATCTCTAAAAGATAAGTAAAATTTTCTTTTTCAATAATTAAATTTTTAAATCTCAACGACAAAATTTCAAAATTATTAGTATTATATACTACCGCCCATCTATAAGATTGTTTAATTTTCTTTTTCAATAGTCAATTATTAAAGAACTTGACCTTAAATTATGATACTACATACTAAACCCATCTACAATAGATCGTTCAATTTTTTTTTGATAGTAATATTTTTTGAAGCTAAACTAACAAAACTTAAAAGTATGAAAACATCTTTATCCGTCTCTAAAAGGTTACTTGATTTTTTTTTGAATAGTTAAAATTATTTAACCAAAATTTAAAATTTATAAATACTAAATCTAACCTCCATGTTTAAAAGGCTTTTAATTTTCTTGTTCAATAGTCAAAATTATTTAAAACTCAGCATTAAAACTAAAAATTATGAAAGGCTAACGTACTACCTCCCATCTCTAAAATGTTCATGAATTTTCTTTTCAATAGTCAAAATTATTTAAAACTCAACCCAAAATTCAAAATTTATATATATTAAATATGATGTAAATTCTACAAAGATAGTTGTTTCTTTTCAATAGTCACAATTATTTAAAACTCCACCAACCAAATTGATAACATAATTGATGGTGTTCTTGATCGTAATATAAGTTATAAAACATGGATCTACAATTCTAGAAACGGCTACAAGTATGTACTTTTTAGTCGATCAAATCAAGATTTGCAGCATGAGGTGAATTGCTCACAATACCCCAAAAAGTATCTCGAAACGTCCTGGAAATGGGTGTCCAAACCCGGCTTAGATGCGATCTCTTAGAGCGATTAAAGTATAAACTAGAAACTAAAGATGGAAGAAAAATCTTGTTTTTCTTCCTTGGGATTTTCGGCTACATGGGGTTTGGATGGAGAGAGTTTTTGATTTTTTGTAAATAAAAATATAATTGACCAGCATTAATTTGTTATTGATCATACACTTAAATAGGTAACACATATGAGGTTTTAAGAGCAATCCTTATCAAACTCCAACTCTATTCACCGTCATCCCAAAACCGATTCATCTTCGGTTATAATGGTAAACTCGAGTTCCCGAGACTTCGATTTTCCATGATGTTTCTTCAATTTACACTTTATACTCGAAAGTTTATGTACATTTTATTAGTAGTTAGGTTTATTGTATGTGTGTGTGACCTCTTAAGACGAATTGAAAAAGTAATATATTAAATATTATTAACCGAATATTATGGCTATTATATAGATTATGTGGACTCTAGCAGTCATACATTAACTCCCTAATGTCCAATACGGCTTATTTCCTAAATACAAATTGTCTAGCAAGTCACCGTAACTCTGTGATTAAATCGGTTCTCTGATCTAAATTGTTCAACAAGCATTTTATGAGATCTAATTTCTCATATTTCCAACAGATATAGATATAGATATAGATGAGTTTTTTTAGATGGTTAGAGTTTGGTGCTTATTATGTGCGTACTCAAATCTTGACCATTGAATCACCACTTTTTGATCAATGACTAATATTGAATAAAGTGTTGTGATTTTTAAGCTTTCCTCCCATGATATAACATCACCTTGTCTATTTTTTGGATTTATTTGCCTATTTTTCTCCAATTTAGTTTTTTACCTTTTTAATTTCATATTTTTATTTTCCTTCCTTTTAGATTATATTTTATATTTAGATGATTCATAATTCAATTTGTAAAACATTCAGTATTAGTTTACTCTAATTATTATGTCATGGATTGAGAAAAGAATTAGACTCCATATAAAATATGATTTAATTTTTTATTATACCACTATTTTTAGTAACACCACTATTTTTTACCTCTAATAATTATTTTTATTTAAATAACTATTTTTTGTTTGTATTACATGATATAGAAAATATGATTTTTTTGTGTTCTGGCTAAGTATGTCTCTAAATCGTCGATAATCTTCCATGATATTAATTATATGAAATGATACCATTTCATCGGGTTTTATATGGTATTTTATTTTTCTTGTAATGTCATTATATGCTAGTTGCATGGATTTCTAAAAGGTCCAAGAAACAATTATAAAATCAATATCATATCATAAAGAATAAGTATCTAAAAGTCATGTCTAACAATTATAATTCATTCATCTAATCTTGTCTTTTTTTTAATCTCTTTCTTATTGTGATCATGCTGCTTTGGTTCTTTGTTTTCTTAGCACGATCTTTAAAGACATCCTCCTTCCTTTTAACCACCGATCTCTCCGATAAACCGTCTTCTACTAAGTGCGTCATGCGTTCACGATATCCTACATTTGGATCTTTTCGATAGGCCATGCTTTGTACTTGTCGGTTAAAACAATAATACTTAGGTATGCAAATACAATACTAACGCACACTAATATGTGGTATTTCAGATCTCAGAATGGATACCACGACATGAGTATTATGTGTATTACAGAATAAATGTGAATATTATGTGTATTTCAAATTTAAAAAATGGATACCATAACATGAATATTATGTGTATTTCAGATAACAAAATAGATACCACTAAATGAATAGTATGTGTATTACAGAAATACAAAATACTACTAAATGAAATACACACAAATTATAAAGAATATCTAAAAGTTATAATGTTGGGTAAGTTGGAGCTTTTGCCTTATTCATCCCTATTATTGACACATTATCCATTAGGTGGACAAAGAAAATTGAATCTTTTTAATATTTATCAAACAAATTGGGTTCAAAGCTTCATTTTTGAAACGACATCTTACTATATCTAACCAATTTCTAAACCATGTCTAAGCAATTCAAACATCAACCAACATGAGACAATTAATTCTAATATCACAATACTTTAATTGTAAAAAATCCATTCTACATAGTATTATCAAACAAACAACATTTAATAGTTGAAAAAAATACACCTTTTAATTTCTTTTTTCATTTTTGCTTCATTCCAACATAGTATTAATCGACTAAGATGACATAGTATTATCAAACAAGTAACCACCCAATTATTTTAATGGTTGAAAAAATACACGCACTTTTAGTGTTCTTAACACCATTTCTTCATTTTTTGTAATTTTAGAATTTAATAATTCTGTGAAATTCGATTTATTATCAATGAAATAGGTATTCTTACAACTTTGACGGGATTGTGGCTTGTTTTATTATTTTGAAGGTTTCAATTTGATTATATCATTCAATTGGACGATTTGAGTTCGAAGCCCAGGTATTGGTTTTGTGGTGAGGCGTGGTGGGGGATGGAATGAGTGAGAATAGGGATTTTGATTTTATATTTAATAAAAAAAATATTTTTTCAATTCTATCCATATAAAAAAGTATGGTCTTGTCTGATACACTTATAAACGTCTAAATAATGCTATTGAAATATAATTGGAAGGATATTTTCTCTGTAAACGACATTGAAGGGATCTTCTTTTGACTAAATTGTAGAGTGAAAAGACAATTGCATAATTATGTATTCACCTGTTTGTATTCTTTTTTTAATCATCAATACTAAATCATTTGAAACATCACAAAATTCAACAAAAATGGAATCAAGCACTACTACCTTTGGAAAAAAGTACTCGTATAATCGTATTAATAAGTCGTGAGTCTGAAGCCATAATGAATATTTTCAGATTATAGTGCTTGTCAGAGAACAAATGATAAATGTATGACAATGTTTTCAGTTGCTTCCCAATTGATACATCTTTTTAAGTGATGGTAGATAATACTTTATATATATTCATGAGGGTTCAGAAAAGAATCTGTATTCCGATATTATATTCTACATTATTATTCACTTTTTATTAATTGAAGACTCATCATAAGTTCATTCTATCAATAATGCACAAATAATACACATCTTTGTCAAATCAAGTCTCTCTCCCCCCAAAGAATCATTATTTTACTGGCAAGGGCCAGGTACTTACACGATCTGATGGCCAAATGGCAACTCATTGCCGTGAAAATAATCACCAGGTACCTAATTGATACGGACTTATTACGGAGCAAGACATACCTAATTGATACTACTGCATACATGAATATCTAAGATTTAAGAAAAAAGACCCTCTATAATTAACCATCCATGATATTAATTATTCTTTTAAATAGCGCAAATAATAAATCGATTGTCAATAACCTTAAAATTAGTGATATTCTATAAGAGGCTCAGACATGAGGACTCGTGTTTGATAATACATCGACGAATGTTTTATATATATATGCTCATTAGGAGATTTCAATCACAGCTAGTGCATTTCAACAACGATGAATTAATAATACTTGATGACTGTACTATTCAAGTGGTTTTCGACCTCATTTATTTATAAACTACAATTTCATATCTTAAATAATTTATAATAAGTCATATCACTATAAAAATTCAAATCGAATTACAATAAGAGAGTATGTACAAGTCTCCATCAAGAGCAAACGTTTGAGATGGGCGTTTCCCTAAAAAATGAATCACAACACGTTGAGTTTTCTCTACGTACAAAGTCTATATATACTCCATGCAGAAAGAAATGGTGGGTACATCAACAATTTATCATCAACACCACCTATGATAAGATGTATACACTGGAGATAATAAAGAAGGAAGCTTATTGTATGTCCCAACATATTTCGAGCCTGATTTCATGAGGATGGGGTAAAGGTGAAAATGGAATTGCTGAATTGTATCAACTCATTTTCATAAAAATGGATGAGTGACCTACATTTCATAATATATATAAATTATGAGCTTGCAAGAAATCATGTATGCCTATATATGGATGTGCCTTTAAGTGACCTCTATGCTTCTAGCAGAGGACTACCGCCATACGGGGAAAAGGCCAATCCCTCTATATGGTATGCAAAGATTACATCCCTTTGGTCCAACAACATGCTTATACCTACTACTAGCATGTCATAATAAACATGGGGGAATCATGATTTTTTTGTTCATCAAATATAAATAGAACATCATTGTTCTAATCAGTTATAATGTAAGTGATCATACATCAAAAAACAAATTCAACTATATAACAAAAATGATTTATGTGGAATAGCATTCCAAAACAAAAGGTTGGGAGTTGTGGTCTATTAACTCATTCCCTCAATATCCCAACAATCACTTCATCTTAATCTCCAACCATCTTCCAATTGTCACCAGTATAGGTCTAATTGATCTATTATTGCTATTTCCCAAAATTCTGACTCATAGAATACCAAGTCCCCATGTTCATTCTTCTCTCTCAAATTCCTAAAGTTAAAATGGCTATTTTTGTTCAAAATGACTACCACATATACACAATATTTCTAGAAACCCTAATAATAACCCTAGTTAGTGTTCTCTATTGTTCTTAGACCACGCCATGATAATGAAAATATAAGCATGAATGTTCTTCCAATCAGAGAGGTTGGGGGAATATATAGTTAAATAAATTAAAAATGGTGAATATATAAAAAATTAAAGATATAAAGAGCATAAATAGGGCCAAAATCTTCTATCAATATCTATATGAAAATTTAGTACAACATATTAATTACTCCGTAATAAACAAAAAACAGAACAAAATGTAACTAGATAATAGTTCATGACCTAATAAGGCTACACATACATCATCTTACAAGCTAAGTTTTGCAGATTATGAAGTATGGGATTTTTAAATAATCATTGTTCAGCTCCACCACTACTAGTTAGTACTGTATCAAATTAAATAAACCCAATAATGATGACTACATACATATGAAACATATATAGATATAAGAAGCATATTATATATAACAACTCAACATCATTTTTACTCTTTTTTAGGCTCCTTGAGAACTTGAGAAGGCAACATATCTTGAAGAAGTCCATCATCTCTAGCCAAAGAAGACAATGTTGAAGGGCTAAAATGTCTTTCTTGAACTGAAACATTAGCACTCCTGAAGCTCAATGCAGATGAGGTTGATGAATTATGGAAATATGAAGGCAGCTGTTGATAATGATGAATTTGTGGTATGATAAAAGATGAAGCACTGCCCCCTCCTCCACATTGAGAACTTCCTCCGCCATATATCCCACCGTAAGTGGTTGTTTCAGGCAAGATCCCAATGCTCCCCCTTGGGGTTATAGGGCATATATGTGTATGAGTTCCTTCATAGGTCGTAACAACAATTGATTGATCCTCACAAGATCTTTCCACTCTTTTCTTCACACCACAAGTTGCACTTGTGCATCTATAGTAGCTCCTGTTCCATGTCAATCATCACACAAAATAATTTTAATTAATCTAAGAGTGGAGTGCAAACACTATCATCTACAAGTACCTCACAATAGATAATAGGTAATAAGTGTAATGAGCCATTTGGATAAATTTAATAAATTTTCACTTGTACAATAGGATCCATTATTGGATAATTAACTCATCGTTATTAAAGGAATATAAAGATATGAAAAATTATGTGTACTTTAAGTATGAATATACCTTGGAAAAGGGCTATTTTTAACAGCCTTTTGACCATATTTCCTCCATCTATAACCATCATCTAGGTGATCAATCTCACTCTTTGTCATGAATGCATACCTTGGTTCTCTTGGCCTCTTTTGGTTCTTCTTTTTTGGTTTCAACCTAGCCAACCAAAAGATTCACCTTTTTAACTCTTGAAATAAAAAGTGAAAAGTACAAAATCAAATCTAAATAATTTACGGTTTGAGATCATGCAGAACAGAAAACTCCATCAAACAAAATCATCTTTGTATTAACTTATCAACCTAAAAAATTAAGAACTAAGTAAAAAAAATCTTCTTCTTTCACCTTGATCTAACTAATTCTACTATATGTATATATATATTGGCTCGCTAAAATGAATGCATAGATTAATTTCCACTAATAATTAAGTGGATCAGTGTGAAAAGATCAAAACTCTATGTTAAAATCTATACTAATACTATAGATTAATAGATATGAAAAATGAGCAATAAATAAAACTTACTGTTTTTTAGTCTTTTCTTGTTCTTGTTCAACCTCTTCAGCAGGTTTAGTTTCTGGATCATCATTTGCTGCTTCTGTTGAAGATGAAGATATGGAAGTTGAATTAGGAGTATAAACCACCATATCCGAAGGGTCAGTCACGCCGGAAACAACCAGAGATGGTGGTGGTGGTGGTTGCTGAAGCAAATCGAATATAGATGAGTAATCTTGAGCACTTAAATTGTCCAAAAAGCCACCAAAACAACCCCCTTTATCTCCTTGTTCTTCACATGCCATATCAAATATGCTGTTGTTGAAAGATGGTGAAATTTGATCGGATGAAAAAAATGGTGAAGATGAGGATTCTTTGGTGTTTGCCATTGAATTTTGTATATCTTTTTTGTTGTCCATAGATTTTGATCATCAGTAGCAGCTTAGCTTAGATTCTTTTAAGAGAGAGAGGGGGGAGGGGGTGAGATTTTAAGACACGCTTTCTTTTTTATTTAGGAATAAATTATCTTTTGTTTGGGAAGTGCACTTTTTAGAGAACTGGTTGAGAATTTTGTTTCGTACTACAAAAGCCTTGGGGAGTTGAGCAAAATTCGGTGTTGGAGGATCGTTTGTTATATTTTATACTATTTTTTATTTTAAATTAATTGAATTTTATTTTTCAGATACAAATTTATCATCAATTACTTTTATATATATTACGAAAATTATAAAAATAATAATATTATGAAGATATTTTTAAAACCAAATTCAATGATATCAATTTTATAGTTTTTGAATTATTGAATAAAAAGTAATTTATGGTCAAAACCTTGATAAGTTATCCCAAAACATTAATTAATTTGAAATAAAGGGAGTATAACTCTTGATGTTATAATTCGTAAATATCATAATACGTATATTTTAATTTTTAAAAATTAATTTAAAAAATATGTTTCAATTTTTTAACAATGTATGTCGAAAGGTGAATGTAATTAATGGACAATCCGAACTCCAAAAATAAATGTGGTGATTGTTTGGCAAGAGGTAATTGTTTGCAATTAAAGAGGAAAAGAACAGTCCAAGAGTAGTGGCATGGGTCAAGCAGTATACGTTTTCATATTGGTGGTGGATTGGCCGGTAACCTGTTGAGGTATGAATGACGTTCTCGGAAAGGTAAAATGGTAAAAATATAAAAAAGGGCTTGGATTGGGACTTGGAAATTTGATTTTTATTTTTATCATATTATTTCGTTCTAGTCTTCTAGAGGAAGGAAACTTGAAATGAATTTCTTGGGATACAAGAATGAATGTCACTATAGGTATATTACCCCTCATTTCATTCTTCTTTGATACAATTTCAAAAACAATCATTCTTTCATCGTGGAGATCTCCGTCGCTACAAACCCTTTCACATTATGAAAGAAATAAATTGTGGAATATGTCTTAGTGACCAGTGCGCATTTGAGCCTCCTCATTTACCACTACAACTTTAGAATCAAACACATCCCTTACGGGAGTTCGAACTCTCATCAATTACAAAGACTAAAGTGGCACAACACCAACCAAAAACTCTAACCACTAAATATGCCCGGAATTCTTTGATACTATTCCGTTTCTTAATGTGATGGTTCATCGGAACTTTAATTTCATCAACATTTACACCAATAAAAAATCCCATTACAAATGAGATTTACTCCGTATATATTAGTCGGCAATAAGCTTTTTAAGTGAAGCATACACATACACCTAAGGCATTCATATTATTATCACCTTACATAATGAATATACTAATATACTCATTTTAATTAAATAAGTCAGAGCAACAACAACAACAGAACTCATGATCAGTTGAGTCCCTAAACAATAGGTCCTTCGGTTTGAAGTACTTTCTTTTTGTACAATTTCAAGTCTATTTAATTGAAAATAATACTAGTAAATAAATTCTTTAGAGACCTAAGCTCCTTTGAGTATCGAGGGTAAGTTTGTCTTTAAAGAGACTGTATATCCTTGCCAAACCTCAATTATTATTCATTCTTGCTAAGTTAATTTATAGCAAATTGTTTCTAATTCGCGTCTATTCTCTCTAGAATGATTACACTTTCATATTAAAATGAGAACATAAAAGGGGCGTGGGTGGGTTTAAAAAAAAAATGCAACTTTTATATTTTGAAGATTTATTTTTTATAACATCGAATTCACTAAATTAGATACTTTCCAAACACTTATAGAGTGGTCCTTTTGCTCGATTCTCATCAGAAGGGGCGGGTGGGTTTTAAAAATAAATAAATAAATAAAATAAAACAGAACATAAAAGTAAGAAGACTGGACAATGTTAGTTATTGCTGATGAGCTCCTATAAAAATTAAGGTTAATTCTATTATATTATGGCTTTCATGCATGTTCTAATTATAAACTAATTATGGTACTTCGTATTAATTACTAATATTGGTTGATTTAATCATATTAAAAGTTGGGCTATCGTGTTTCATTATGTCAACATAGACATTGCTTGAATTGCAGCGTATAATAATAGCACATTTCACCATAATTTGTTCATGATTTATTTATTGTATAGCTCTTTAATCGCCCAGAGCTTAATTGTCGAAATTTGTCCCCTAAAGTGAATAGTGGTACCGTAGCGCTTAATCCTCGAAGCGACATAAAAATTGTATTTTGGTCCCTATTTTGACGGAGACGTTAAAAATTGAAGAATTCATTCTTCTATAAGAGAATTGATCCCACCAAATGAAATGAGATGCCGATTTCATTCCCCGGCTGCATCTCGTTGCTTCTTTAAGCCTGGCCGAGTTGCTTTAATCGTACTCGACCGAGTAGATCATGTTTTGGATCTTCACCACTTAACGATCCTCCCATGTAAGGTCAAACATGTGTTGACTTCATTTTTTGGAGAAATTTACAATTATATACACTTGTGGGCATATTAATTATCAAATTTTCACCCAAAACAAATTAAATTTGAAATTTAGCCTATCCCTTCCATCTTTCATTCTCCTCCCAACACCACCAACTCTTCATCGCAACTCCGGAGACTCCATCATCGTCAGATACAACGGCCTTTCTCAACCCTCCACGTTAGCTTTCCAATTCGATTGGTCTTACCTCAACATTGATGAAACTATTAAAGCTCAAAATTAGACAATCTCTTTGGGATGAAATAGCATCTTTTCTTCCAAATTAAGCAAATACAATTACCATGACCAAGCAATTCACAAAAGCAATCAATGAATCGTAGGCTAATTTACTTTCAATACTCACTTTACAACCATGATTGGCTCTATGAAGAAATTAACAATTCTATTACCACATTATTTAGTTGGCTCTCGTGAATCCCACACTTCTATTCCGTAAAGACTCCATTCTTTGTTATTTTTGTAATTATTTTAAACCAAATTAAACAATCAAGTATATCTTTATCAATCAAGGTAAATGCACCCATCTCTTTGTGTCATACAAGGAAAATGTGAAAGTAGAAATGAAAACCGAATGTAAGATGAGGTCAAGTGTATGTATGAGATGGTTCTCAAGATTTCTGAGACTCTGTGAGGAGAGGTGTTATATCAAGTGTGGGATAAGGAAGGATGGAAGAAAAGGGCTAAATCTCAAATTTAATTTGTTTTGGATGAAAACTTGACAATTAATATGTTCAGAGTATAGATAATTGTAAATTTGCCTAAAAAACAAAGTCAACACATGCTTGACTGCTAATTTTAACAATTCCGTCAAAATGGGGACCGAAGTGCAACTTTTATGTCACTTTCGGGGACTAAACTGCTACTACGCTAATTATTGGCTTCAAAGTTCGAAACTTCGATACCACTTTCAATATCATTTCAACACCTGCCCGCTGCCTAGCTACATATCTTCTGATCATTTTGTGTTCATTCATAGCTTCGAAGATTGGATTGGACCATCAATCGATTGCCTCTTGTTGATTTATTGCCTCCATTTGTCTACACCAAGAGAAGGACTACTACGTACTTAATTATTATTGCTCCAAACTTCTTTCATTATTTCTCTATAGACTATAGTTTAAAGTTTTAACAAATTATGGTAAATTTTTATCAAAATTAAGAGAGGTCATGGGTGCATCCGATCTATGGTCCACCCGCTACTTTAATCAATGTGCATCAATGATGAAAATCTCTATTTGAATTGAAAATGAGAACTTATTAAGGGGATATCATAGATCATTATATATTGCTCCCCCAAAAATATAATTTTCCATCTTTATTATACTTCCATTTCGTGGATTCATTTGAAGTTACATCATCCGAACTTGCATTGATGATCCAATTTGCAATAATTTTATAAATATTGTTTGTAAGCTTTGACCATATGTGAATTATGTCATAACTATATAGCAGATATTCCATATTTCTTGACAACCACCTCTTAGTGTGAAATTAATTTGAAGATTCGGTATTAGAAACCATCCTCATTAAAATGGAGTAGTTGAATATGTAAATAAATCATGAAGATTGTATAATTTGAAGAATGAAACATAAACATATAGTTACCGCGTGATGTCCATTATGTGTATGTGAATATGTATATGAATAGTCAATGTCGTCTTAGCTAGCTACCGTGTCACCAATTCAAATATATATAGCTAAGCTTGCTCCTCCCCGGCACACCCAACACCATCGATAATCAACAAGAATCTACAATACATTTTATTTTATTTTATTATTCCACAGCACTTGCATAGATTATACGCCTAACTTTCATCGTAATCACCATAATATTATAATCGAATTATTAACGCTCAATTCGACATGTTTCAAAGGGTAAAATGGTCATGTTATTTTGGAACAATTCGATTTCGTCATGAGGATGAGCTACGTACTGCTAAGATAATGCTAAGATTTTATTAGATGATGAAAAAACCCAGATTATAAACCATCTTCAATGGCTAATAATGGATCAAACAATTTCTTAATTTAAATATAAACCATCGTAATAACTTAGATTATTCAATTCATGTTATATTATACAGTATGCATGTTGCAATGCTAATATCCATGCATGTACACTACTCCTAATACGGAGTACTGAAATTAAAAAGAGTCTCAATAAAAATTCTACTCTGTATATAGGTTACAAACTATTCCCTTCCTTTTTTTTATTTGTCGTTTTAGCAATTTATTAATATATATAAATTTTAAAAATAAAAAGTACAAAAGATTTGCAAATGAAACGACAATCATTTAAAACTAGCATCATCATTAGTTGGATAATTTCAAGAAAAGTAGTCAAAAAGTACATTGAAAATGTAATAGTACAATTTTCTATAATAAAATGACAAATATTTTGAAATAAAAAATTTAAATTAGAATGATAAATAAATAAAAAATAGAGGAAGTATTATTCATATATATTTCCATCTTTTGTAGCTCTAATAATTTACACAAGGAAAGGCCGTGATCAAGATTTCAGGCATATATACTCCCTTCTGCCTCAAAATACACGATCATCTGTAAAAAATTAATTTTTTACAATAATAATTAATCGTTTGTATTTTACTGCGTTGTGTACTGTAACCATCACTTATGCTTACCTCTCTCGTCTCCCATCTCACTCACTCCACGAATTTTATGGTCTCATTCACTCACTTGTCGCTTTGAGAATGTTTTTCACAGCAACTTCTGCAAAGTCAACGGTTAATTCAAACTTGATGCGGGATATGCATGTGTTCTCTTTTTCATCAGGCAAAATAGTAATTTCACATCTAATACTCACTCATGTTTACTTTCAGCCATTCACTCACCTATGTTTGTTATATCCTACCACCACTAATCAATTTTAATTGGTCTATTTTACTCGACGCCAACTCGATTGCGGAACTCAACTGCTACTAATCCATGTGCGAAAGCACCGATTTCTTTCTAGAGTCGAAATGAGTTTCTCTCTAAGTCAATTGATTTTTCTAGAAGCAATTTCTGCTGAAATGTCTCTAAATCAATTTTTGCATCTGTTATAATAGTCTAATTTTTATTTTTCAAAAATATTTTTAGATACTTAAAATACATTTTTACCTCAGAAAGCCCATGTCTCTCATGGATTACCTCATTAATGGTTGACTTCTTCACAATGTAGCTGGACGCCGGAGGTAAACGAACCAATTAAAATCGATTAGCTGAAATGAATTCAGACCATAACAAACAAAGCCAAATGAACGGAAAACCTAAAGTAAACACGAGCGAGTGTTTTGTAAAAATATATATTTTCCCATTTTAATTTTGTTTGAGTGTTTTAGATGCGAAATTATTTTGCCCCCTACAGTAACACAAATACGCATAAGCCATTTACAACCGACTAACCGCCGACTTCACCCGAAAATTTAACCAAGTAAAGTAAAAGAACCCAATATAAAACGCATGCTGCAATTAACGGTACCATAAAATCTACGAAGAAGTGACAGTGAACGTAGAGCAAAACAAAGGAATGGTTCCAAATTTTGTCTCTTTTAAAAATAACTTTCATAATCTCAATGTAAGTTTTTACATTTCACGTAATTTTTACAATTCCAACGTAGATTTTCATTATCCATTAATAAAATATTTTTCATTTATACAATCATCAATTTTGAAATGGATAAAATATATTAAATTTAAAATTCTACATGAAAAAGGTTAGAATAGAGACCTGCGCATTGCGAACCTTATCTTTTCACAAGACTATATACATACATACAAATATAAATGATGACGATGATCAATTATATTGCCGACTAACCGACTTTTAGTTTATCACAATTAGCGGAGACCATTCAATCACTGTTCCGTTTCTTAACTACCAACTACCTGCAACTAAAATCTGCTGAAAAAATATTATTGGAAGCTTACTCTATGATGTTCATATTATGATTATTCAAATCTTGCAGAATTATGAAATTACCCCTATTGACAATGGAAAACCTCATTGCCTATATATTTTAATATTCTTATTAAAAGTAATTTATATATCTAGTTGTATATAATTTCTCTTGATTTGAATAGGGATGCAAAATTGATAGATAATGCATGTGAAAAGCCGGTGAAGAGTGGAGACAAATATAATTACAGATCTAACCCAACCCCGTTGACTCTCAGGTTTCGAAACTTGAAGCATATTACTCGGTATTAAGTTAAGTGAGAACACACCCCGATGATTGCGCCGCTATTATCCCTCTAAATGACTAAATCTTTTGGGTACTACCTGTTGCGCTACTTATACTTTGGTAATGGTACTACGGTAATAGAAATGTGAATAATGTACGTTTTATTTGCTTCAAATATGCGGTCTTAAGTAAAATTAAAATTAAAATATACTAAAATATGGAATGTACGAAACCTATTTAATTGGCTTTTTGGATGCCTCCCTCCATCCTTAAATTAGAGACAAGCTTTCCTTTTTGGGATATCTCAAAATTAAGTCCCATTTATATTTAAAATTAAATCAAGAGATAAATTTAAACTTTTCTTAAAATGTATAAAAAAATAAAAGTCTCAAATAATTTGTGATGGAGGGAGTAATAAGTTTCAGATGCAATTCATTTAATAAATATTTTTCTTTAATTAATGTAGAGAAATTGGGATGCTTTATTATTAATATTATATTAAAACAAGTAGTAAGAAGATTAAAATGAATATTAATTGAAAAACTTGATTTGATGAGAAAGCACAAACAGAAGTAAAAAGAAACAATCAAAAATTAAGAGAGTGCTTAAACAGTACTTAATACGAAGTACGTAATTATTTTGTGTGCAACTTAAGCATTTTGTAATAGTGGTTTAGTCAAATAAGTGATCTTCAGTTTTAATTTATTCCTACTCTCACTATGTATTAACAACCTTTGAATACATTTACTAATATTCTTCTGCGGCTTTTGACATACCCTATGTTTGGATCAGAGCCACCCACACATGATATAGCATGATGTGTTGGTTTTCTGAGGGTCCCTAAATGATTCTGCTTTCAGCAAGACATTTTCAGCTTGTTTAACTCGAGGAGAGCGAGGTTTTCAAGACGCTCTCTCGCTTGCCCAATATCTCCTTCTCGAGATCTATGCTGACCCTGCCTCCGAGTGTGTGAGGAGACAAGCTTGGTCCCTCGAACGCTCAGGCCCCTGGGCGACACTCGCGCCCATCAACTCTCGGCCCTCAGAGGCGCCTGGCAGCAGCAATCGGTAGCTCTAGCTTACCATTTAATCGAAATCGATCGTACCATCTCGACGATAAAGCCTTTATTTAGCACAATTCAAATATTGGGTATTTATAGAGTTAATCCCAAAGTCACATCTCTTCAGATACGACGTAACCTGGTCATTTATCCTCACTTAGTTGTCTTTATCCAAGATCCCCTAAAGCCCTTTGTCCCCAAAAAGGCTCTAATTGGACTTCTTAAATGTTCATTGGGATCAATTTTAAAGGGCCCACAATGGACATTAATTTATATATCACTGCCTTTAACGCTATATTATTATTCTACCGCTATTTTGAAATGGCCGAGAATATTCCCATTAAATAAGCTCAATGAATCTAATTCATTCCATCACTGCACTCCACTTAATTCTCAAGGACAACCGCATCAAATAAAGATTACCTCCCTATAAAAGTAAACCTTCCTCTTAAGTACCGCCTCTCACTCTTTTCCTCTCTGATTTTTTTCCCTTCGCATCTACTCTCCCTACTTTCCCCTCTACTTCCTTTCCTCCGGGCACTCCATGGCAAGCAGAAAGCTACCCTAAGGAAGGACGTCGTTGCCTCCGCCGACACTACATCAGCGTAAGACCCTTTAAATGCAGGTACGCCCACTCACTATACTGTGGAGGCCACTATCTTCTAGATAGCGCAATCCCTTCTCTCACATCCACCCTCCTTGCCCGCTTTTTTCATCTAAAAATGTCCTTATTTCCCCGTGACTCTAAAGATGATAAACGAAAATGTGGCTCAAATATGCAAAATCCCCACCTGAAATAACAAGAATCAAGAGGGTAGTTTCGCTTTTGTACTCTGATCCCAATGCCGGTGTTGCTGAAATTTCAAACCGCCAAAGAGAAAAATGAGGCGCCGAGATCGAAGGCCGCTTCTAAAAATCAAGGCCCTAGCGTAAGCATTTAAGTGGGTTTTGCGACGAAGGTTATGGTGCCGTAGCCTAAGCCCGGGTTAAAGATTCTCAACCTGGGGGTCCAGAAGACTGCCATCCTCAAAGGTCACCTCCGCCATTTCCGCAACCATTATCATATCCATACGGATGTGTTGATGAGGGTTCCTCTCGCCAACGAGACCCCCGACCTTCCCGAAGATGGTTACACCCCTGTTTTTTGGGAGTTTTTTAACTATACACTTCGACTCCCTGCTTCAACTTTTATCAACTCAAGCTTGATCTATGATCGGGTCGTGGCCTCTTGTAACTAAATGGACCCTTCGCGGGCTTAATTTCGAATGGTTTTTCGTGGGGCGCCTCTCTCACTGGGTAACTCTTAACCTCTTCAAAGAAGATGTTCAACGGCCCTCTACCAAGAGGTTTTATCATACTCAAACCGTCAGCGAACATGTCGTACTCGAGAAGCCTGGTAAAGTCAACCCCAACCGATGGCACAGGTTTGGTTTCTAACCAAGGATGCCTTTTCAGATGAGGTCCCTAACCAATTTTTCGTGAACTACACCGCCCCAAACCCCGAAGGGTCCGAGGAGACTACGGCTCAATTCAACAAATTGGTTGAAGGTTTCCCTAAGCCTTTTCCCCTCAAGACATTTCGTGATCATAAAGGCGGGGCTATGTCAAGTTTGGTAAGCATACTCGCGGACGCCTCCTCGTTCAACTTCATCACGAAGCCGGTAGACCCTCTCGAGCCCTCTTTTGTCGAGGTGGTTCCTTTAAAGACATGCCTCGCGGTATGGAAAGCTGGTAGCATACCCGAGCCTTCTTTCCGGGGTCTCTTATGACTCTAATCCCTCCACCGCGGGAAATTTCATCTTCAAATGTAGTGGAGAGACAATGGCTCTCAGTGCATTCAACAAAGGTCGCCCTATCAACCCGCTGCAGAGGGTCCGCTGAGCACGACTAATCGCGGCGAAGCTTCGATCAGAATCACTGCGGGGCCTTACCATGAAATAAATCTCGCCTATTCCCTGCCGGGTAAACCGAGTATCCAAAGGAACCCCCGTAGCACGGTGCCGACACGGGCTTCAAGTGTTTCCCGGGAGCCCAACCGATCAGTGCTCGAGGTACAAAGTGGATGTCACGAACTTCCCTGTGATCCACTAGTATCCCAAGCACATGAAATTGGCTATTATAGGGCTAACCACTAACGTCATCAAAAAGTGCCTCCAAGCTCGTTAGCCTCTACCTGCCGGAGTAGCTGATGGGTTCCTCGTCGAGTAGTAGCCAAAAAGTGTGACAAGGCATACACCCACAGCATAGCTCCTCATCGCATTTGACGTGGTCACCTCCTCCCGCTTATTCCTCCCGGTACGGTATACCCTTCCTCAATCCTGGTGACGCTGCTCATATTTTCCCCTTGTCTTTGTCTAGGTTCGCCTAGGCGATAATTCCATTTGATTGACCCGTCCCCGACAAGCCACGAATTCCTTCTCCTAACCAATTCTACTGCTTTTTAGGACAACATTCATCGTTGTCGTGTCCATGGTCATTGTGATATTCACAATACTTCTTTTGATCCCTTCGTTTATGAAGGGCTTTGATCTTCTAGGGTCTCAAGAATATTCTTTTATCCTCTACTTCGGCATACACCCCTTCCCATTGGCTGAAATCTCCGATTCGTCCCTCCTTTCAAGCGAGGCCTAACTCAAGTTGTTTCTTTGAAGGTCTCTCTTTTTGTTTCGCAGCGATCCCACACACGAAGTCTTTGGGGATCGGTCTTATCCTTCATCCGCTACCTCTTCTCTCCTAATTCGACAAATTCCATCTCCCTCCGAAGTTATCTTTGACTTCTTCAAATTGTTGTATCAATCACCAATTTCAATCACCATTGCAAGTATTAGGGTGTTCTAAAAACCGCTTTTTCTTTGAGGGGAACCGTATCTCAACCCGTGAAAAAAGGATATCATGGTCACTTTCTCATTAGCGGCAGGTATATTTGTAGCGACCTACTCGAATCTAGTTGCATAACTTCTCAACGTCTCCCCCGGCTTTTGTTGTATCTCCATGAGAGTTCGTTTCGTCCTCATCGGCCAATTTATAGATGCCCGAACTTATCCACAAATCTACCATCGCCCTACCAACCGCTCTGTGGAATCGGGTGTAGCTCGCGGAACCACTTCCTCGTGCTTGTCCCGATAGATCGGCCGAGAACGCCTAGCATACACCTCGTCGTCGCTTGCCCGCATGATACCGGGAGTCAAACGATTCGAGGTCGCTAGATCTCCGAATCCACCGAACGCCTTGAACTCGCATCCTCGGACCCTTCTGGCATCTTAGCATGTATCAACCTCTCAGAAAATGGTAAGAGTATGCTATGGTTTCATCGGACTCCCCGCCCAAAAGGAGATCTTCAAGAGTGCCTTCAACTCATCAACTTTGTTTCTAAGCGCAAGAGGTCAAGTATTGCCCCTGTATCACGCCCCAAGAAAGGGGGTCGCATCCGCACTCCATGGCTCGATTGCCCGCGCCATGAGTCATTGTGAGCGACCCGAGCCCTTCACGTGTTCAGCGAGGGTACGTGAAGTCGGCCGTTGTTGCGACCTACGAAGGTCGTGCTGTGTGACCGCTCCTTTGTGTTTTTCTCTGTGTCAGCATCATCGCCGTTTCGGACTGCAGACCGAATCGCTTCCTTTGATACGATGTATGTATCGCTGAACGATGGTCCCTACGTGACGCACCACCGACGTGGTTGTTTTTTGTGGTCCCTCAGCGCGCGACCTCATTTTTCTCTCGCATATCTTCACGAATGATTTCTGAGGCGAAGCCGAGGCTCTTTGACGGCCCTCGCCATCCTGATCTCCTTGAATTCTGTCCCCCGAGCCACAGTGGACAAGCTGGGTCCTCGAATATTCATGCCCCCAAGGGCGCCTCGGTACTAACTCCCGGGTCTCAGAGCGCCTCATGTCATTCTCGTCAAAGGGTCGGCTGTCCGAACAATCGAAGCCTCCTACATTCCAGATCACGACTCACGATCAGAATACTACGATAAGATTTACCCAAGAGTGAATACAATAGTGTAAATGGTTCGATATTTATGAAAATCAAAAAATACCTCTCGAGATTTAATTTACAAGCCGCCCTTATCTCCATCACTTAACACTTTATCCAAAAACCCCAAAACCCTTTTTATCCCTAAAAGTTCCCAACGTATTTCTTAAATGCTCGTTGAACTCACGAATTATACCAATCTACATTAATTTATATATCAACATATACTCAAGATATCAAAGTCAAAAGCTTTCTTGTCCTTTGTTTGTGGCCAATTTATATATTATATAAAAATCATTTGATTTCTTACATCAAAACGCGTCAACATATAACCAGATTACGAGTTTGGACAAAATCTGCCTCGTTTTGCGTACACACCTCTAGTGCTTCTGCTTTTAAAAAATATTTGTGATAATAATTGTATATTTCTACTGTTTAACTGTCGTCTGTCGATAATGTACAAGAGTCAAGATATTCAATCTTAGCTATTTTTCTAATGTTATTCCTCAATTGATTTTCATTTACTCAAGTTTTACATATTTTATTATAGTACTCAGCAATGTACTTCTTCATATTAAAATGTTCGATTATTTAATTTTTTTTCATAATAATTGATTGTTTATAATTTTAATATATTTTTTTATAATTTCAATGTACATTTTTACAATTTTAATATAGTTTTTTACATTTTCAATTTAGCTTTTTATGATCTCAATATAGCTTTTCACAATCTATTAATAAATCACTTTTCATCTAAATAATTATTTATTATGAAACGGATGGAGTAAAATATACTTGTATATAAGTACACTTATGATTTTCAAATCCTCTTAATAAAATTCATCAAAATATGGCTTGAAATTGAAATATGCCCCAGTATAATTGAAGGATTATTCAATGTAGTGTAGCAAATTGTTGGGGTTTTAATTTTGAACAGTAGATGTCACTTATGCTTATGTATGTAGATTTTTAACCTTTCAAGATAATGATCAAATATTTGCTACACGAAATTGAAATATGCCCCAATAAATTAATTGGCCTGATTTTCCATGTTTGATTCGTATCATTGAAGTCGATATATAGATATTTTAGAAGTGATAAATCGACGGGATATCCTCAATCGAGCATTTACTCGAAATTTTCTTTAAACACCTACAGATTCCCTATACGACTGAACCTGACCAAGATGAAGAGTGTTAGAGCTACCGTAATACACTCAAACCTTTACCGCCGCCAAGCTCTACGCCCAAGACCGAATTTTTCTAAGTTTATATTTTCAATGGTTAAATTAATAAATTTTGTTACATTAATTGAGTTCATTAACCTTTTTTATATCAAACTGTTAATGAAAGAAGAAAAAAAAGATCTATCTACCAATGGAATTGGTCAAGGATCAATAAAATTACTGAAGTTCTTGTAAAGAAAACCAATCCTAACCTCACCTCAGTCTGCCTAAGAGAAATGTACCGAAAGCAACATAGCTACCAATGGAATTGGTCAAGGATCAATGTGTGAATACTGAAGTTCATGTAAAGAAAGCAGTCTGCTTAATAGAAAATGTACCGAAAGTTGCAGTATAGCCGAAAAACATCACATACAGAACCTCTCGCCAAGTAAACTTCTTTCATGTGTTACGACCTATTGGATAATTGGAATTCGATCATTGACTATTATTTAATTTAAATTACCCATTCCATCGACCAATGTTGACCAAGGTCAACATAAAAATTCATGCAATGTCTAGAGTACATATGTAATTACACAAATATCTAACATTTGTACTCTTCATAGAAATATACAAATTTTTCAAGATTAAAGTATATTTGTTATCATTTTTTGTTCATAGATTTATTTCTAGAATACATTTGTACATGTATGTATTAAAAAATATTCAAATAAATTAAAGAAAAAAAAAAGTTTGCACCGTAACCTTTCTTGGTAAACGTTCATACTACCTCTATTTCAAATTAATTGGTTTTCTCACTTTTCAAGACACAACTTTAATCATCAATTACTTTTATGACATTACGAAATCATTAAAGAAATAATATTATATATTTTAAACAAATTCAATGATATTAATTTTATAATTTTCTGATTAATAAAAATATTGACATTTAATCTCAAACGTCAATTAATTTGAAATGCAGGGAGTATCAAACATCCACCGTTTTCAATACATGATTATCATCTCGATGAAAATTCCCAGGTTTCAATTTGAACAACAAATGTACATTACTCCATCAACAAATAATGACGACATCACATACCATAATATATATATATATATATAGAGTATATATATATATATATATATATATATTTTTAAAGAATCCCACAACTTAAATGGGGTAAGAAGATCCGAATATTCTGATAGTAAGCAAAGTAACCTGAGTAACCCTTATGATAACATTAAGGGAAGGTTATTTTCAAACTGATTCAAAAAAAAAATGTAAAATTTTTTGTCTACTTCATAATAGTCATACAAGGAGTATAATTTATTTTATTATATCTAATAACCACATATTATATAAAATATTTTAACAAGCACATGGAAGTATGAAACATTATACAGTACTCCAATCAATTTCAAAATAATTGACAATTCCTATTTTTAAGATCAAAACTTTAATAACTTAGTACAAACGAATTAACATGATAATTAAACTTAGAGGACCAGTTTTTGTTTCTTGCGTCTCTTCACAAAGCATCAGTGGTCATGCAACGGGATATAATAATGGACACAGTTTTAAACTTTGATGGGTTTACATCATCAAGTTCAATTGCAATTTTCAAACCTGATGTAGACTCATCTTCTGATTCAATCATATTGTCAACACGCATTCTGGACCGGGTACAAACTCATTAATTATGATCCCAATCAAAAGTCAATTCTCGGTCAAGATGGTTGACTTTCCTACCCCCATAGCCCATGGGCCATAGGCTTGGGGTCCTACATAAATTATACACCTCTTGACGTCCCGTACATACGCTTTGCGATAGCTTAAATTAGCGATTCAGGATTCAGACACCAGGAAATGAATGATTGTTTCAATTGAGCTCGTCTCATGCACTAGTCTAGGTGCCCATAAAGAGTTCACTTAAAGTGAAACTTTCCTCGCCACCAAGGAACGTCAATACTCGAACCTAAATTTTTCGATTTCCAATTTAATGCAATTTACCATTAGTCTATATCTGTATGATTATTTTAGTAATTAAGTTGAACATATAATTTTAGACTATGAGAAACCAGTTTCTAACTGGGCTCAATACTTGAATTTGAACTGGTGTAATGAGCTTAAACTGAGCCTTAAACCAAAGCTCCAGCCCAGCCCAGCCCAGCCTAAAAATACTCAAACTTATAAATTATCCACAAAGGCACAAACCACCCTAAATCTAAAGTAATTACAATTACCACCCCTCTAAGTTACCAAATTACGAAAACCCCACTAAAATTCTCTCCAAAATAGTCGTACCCCAGTCTTCATCTTTTTCATCACTAAAAACTTTGAATAATCACATTTTTATTTAATTTCGATCTCATAAATATCCAATTATGATTCGAAATTGGAATAATTTCCAAAATTTTTTTGTCACATTTGTATATTATACAATATTATTATCAATAAATTTAATATTAATAGAGGCGGCGCCACCTCAAGCTTATAGAAGAGATCCAGGTCATGCTCAATGGCACCATGGTGCTTTTCATGATGTTAAAGATTCAGTTCAATCTGGACTGACTCAAATGCTTCATTCGAGTGCTGAGGTGGAATTTTTGGATTTTTTTTATTATATGATTATTTTTTTATTGAGTTAGAATTAGGTTTTTTTTTTTTTTGAGAATTTACGTTATTCTTTATTGATTAGGATTAGTGTTTAATGGAATATATTATCATGTGAATTGAAAATGTGTATTTGTAATTCGTTGATATTTTATTGGATACAAAATGATCGATTTATTAGTAGGTATTTTTTTGCTTATATTTTGCATTAGTTTAGTTTAAATATCAGTTATATTGAGTAGTTTTAACTTATTAGCTGAATTATCCATTATGTTATTATATTAATATCACTTATAGTGAGGTGTGTGCTTTCTATTTTACTGTTAATATTTGCAGCTGGTTAATGCTCGGTTCATTGTCGTTATTTTGAATTATGCTTGAGTGTTGGTGTTCGATTATTTTCCGTAGTGCGAAAATTGTATTGTCGTTCACTCACTGTGTAGTAATTATGTTATATGCCGTGTGTGAAGGATGCTACCGTTATCATGGGTTTGTGTTTAGTCATTAGTCAGAATCGTTCTAGGGGAAATGCTTTTTTTTTAATAGTGCTCCTGTCAATAGAGATATGCAGAAGCTTACTTCTTTTACCCATACAAAATTTCGGGAAAGGATAAATGAAATGATCTCAGTACTTAAATAAACATGTTCGAATGATGTCTAGCAATTCAGTGGGTTGAGATCAAATTACTGGTGAAATAAGCACTTGATTTGTTTGTCAAATTTATATTTCATGAGGTAGGAAGTATGCAGGAAGTTGTCCCAGTGATTAGCAAATTAGCGTATGGCAATTTTCTTGTACTATTTGTGTAGGAATTAGGGGAAATAGCAGTACCAAAATAAATGTACTAGAGTGATTTCTCGATGTTCAGTGAGTTACGATACTGATTTTGTGTCCTAGTGCTTTTCATAGACACGAACGGCTTGACCAATGCAACGAGTGGACCTTTGTGCTGGTCTACTGGTGTTAAAGCTTTTTGAATCTACATCCCCCCCCCACACACACACAGAGCCATAGGTTCTCTATTGAAAATACATGATCTTAAAATTTTGCAGGTTCCCTTTCAAGTCCCTCTTGAAGTGAATGTAGTCCTGATAGGTTTTAATGGCGATGGAGGCTATAGATACTCAATTGATTCCCAAAAACTTGAGGAATTTCTTAGAGTAGCATTCCCATCTCATAGGCCTTCTTGCCTGGAGACAGGCCAGCCCATTGATATTGAGCATCACGTCGTATTCAATGTGTTCCCTGTAAGCTTTCCTTCTGCCTCTCTGATTGTTGCATTGACTGTAGTAGCTGCAAGTAAATCACATTATTATTTTTCCGTCATCACCTATTCATTATACTGTACTGGTAATAATCGATCTCATTCTTTATGGATGTGTCACCTTAAGCTTTGATGAAAGAAAATAAAATGGTCTCGTCACCTGGTTCTTGCATGACGGTCTTCTCATTGTGACAACAGGCAGGTCAACCAGAGCTTATAGCTCTGGAAAAAGCATTGAAAGCATCCATGGTTGCTGCTGGCACTGCTCGAGAGGTGATATTGACACTTTTTATATTTTAGCTCCGTCCTTTCATTCTGTTTTGGCAAATTGTCTGTTTCCTCAAAATATCTAATCAAGCATATCTTATTAGGTTGATTTTGGACGAGAAGTGCCTCTGTTTGAAGTGGAAGCAACAGCTGTAGAACCAGAGTTTCAGAAGTTGTACTCATACCTATTTGACATGGAGCATGGAGGATTATCTGTTGAAGAAATGGACAGGCCATGGCCAAATGCTATATTTATTGTTAATTTTGATAAGGTATTTCTGATTATGGATGGATGCAAACCAATTATCTTTAGGTATGTAGGAGTTTTGGATTTCCATCTCTTATGTGATGATAAAATTAATATTAATCCTTGGGTACACTTTTATTAAACTTTTTAATTTTCAGGAAATATTTTCATTTTTCACTGCCTTTAAAATTTATAAGCTTTATTACATAAATGGATGCATCAAGAAGCGAGAATAGATTATGTTGCTTTTTCTGCGTTGCTTGTAAAATTGCTAAGCGTTTTTCAGGTACGTATGGATCCAAAAAAAGATATTGATCTTGATGGACTAATGTACGGTAAAATCGCAACTCTAAATGAGGAAGAAGTGAAAAACCAAGAGGGAGGTTACATATACCGCTATCGATATAATGGAGGGGGAGCTTCTCAGGTTTGGCTTGGTTCCGGCAGGTAGCTTTTATCTATCCTTGTATATGGAAGTAATTGTGTTAAGTCGTAAGGCCATCACTTTGTTGTATGTCCTCATCAATTATGAGAATAAATCAGAGTTTTTGTACCATTTAATATTAATTACTGGCTTTCATCATTTTGAGTTAAAGTCAAGGTACTCTGAGTGAATCCGTGATTTAATAGTGTCCTCGTACTTGTCTTACATTAGTATCATGCGAAAATACTATCATCAGATGTTATTGGACTTTGGATCCAATTAATTTTCTTCTAGAACATTTCAGATTTCGTTTACCTTTTTTTGTTAGATTTGAGAGGAATCAGTTACATGACTTGTTTCTAAAATTTCATTTTTTAATCTAAGTCCGCCATTATGATGCTAAATTGTGCTCTTTTGCTGATGAGTTGGAAGTGTACCTGATATATGATGTATAACAGAGCTACATTCATCTCTGATGGGAGGACAATATTTAGGGACCCCATTTAATGTATTCAAGAATTGTGCTTGATGGTTTGTTTTAATGCATGAAGCATCTGTAAATTGGTATGCATTCGAACTAATTTTAACTATTAAGTACATTTCAAATTGTAATTATATTGGACATAATCATCGTAAGTAATATGATACCCTTTAAGATTGTAAATAAGTAATTTGTTAAGTAAAAGTAAGTGAGGTTACAAGACAAGGTTTACAAGATCAACAGAAGTTCTAGTATTGGTTTTGGATTACTTCAACTTTCAACCTTGAAAACTGTCCTATCCCTCCCCCTCAGTATTTATACAAGGAAAATGCAGTTGGCAAGTAGAAAATGGTAGTCAACAGCTAAGTGGCCTGTAACCTCTACCACTTATTCTTTTTGTTGGTTTTTGTTTCCGCTTATCACGAATTACTTGAAACTTCAAATTTGTTAGAAATTTGTATAATTTAGTTCATTGTTGCCTATGGTGAATCTTTTCTTCCTGTGATTTTAGGTTTGCTGTAATTGACCTCTCAGCAGGTCCTTGCACTTATGGAAAGATTGAGACAGAGGAAGGAAGTGTCAGTTCTAAATCACTACCACGTCTGCAAAATATAATGTTCCCTAGAGGGCTAAGCATATCTAGTGATCACTCTGCCCATGATATTTTTGTTGGACAAGTTGCTGCTCTCATAGCAACAACGGTGGAGCATGTTATAGCTCCTGATGTCAGGTAATGGTATACTGCCTTCTCTATGCTGCAAGGGACCAAGGTTTTTTAAGCGTACAATTATGGTAACATTCACTAAATGCAAACTAGTTAGATCACCTTTTGTTGTGTTCAACTTGGGAAAATTAATATGTTAATGACTAAAATTATGAAGTGTTTTTCAGCACTATTCGAATCCCTGAATTTGTATATTTACCAGTATTTGAAAAAAAACGACCCTTGTAATTGCAAAGACTGGAACCCGGGCCTGAATTTTGTGTCTTTACTAATACTTCTGATTATATGAATTGATAGATAAGCTCAAACCTATTCACATTTTTTTTCCGAAGTCTAAAATTGATCATGTGTCTATTGACTGTAAACCAGGTTTGAAATAACTGGAATGACCACAAGGCTTCTTATACCGATTATTGTCCTCCAGAATCATAATCGCTACAATATTTTGGAGAAGGGCCATAACTACTCCATAGACATTCAGGCCATTGAGGCTGAGGTAAATCCTCTGTTGCGCCGCTTTATTATTTTCCATATCCTACAGGAAGTTAATTTTGCATTACGTTTGAGAATAATTCAACACACACAAACACACTCTCTTATATTCAATTTCCCTCCTTTTCTACATGTCACGTCATGAATAGGTTTTGGAATTCCCAAAAAAGAAAAAAAGAAAAAAACGTCCTTAGGAATTGTTATGGTGGGAGTATATGATACCCCTTTAACATATAAGATAATGTTTCTGCATCTGCCTCAGAAGTCCGATCCAGGAATCTTACACTTATTTATACTAAATGGTCTGTCTAAACAAACAGTAAGTATGCACTATTATGTGATGTTGTAACTATGTTTAATGCATTCATCCATAGGTCAAGAAAATGGTGCACCAAGCACAGGAAGTTGTCATTGTTGGTGGCTCGCATGCTCTACATCGCCATGAGAAGTTGGCTATTGCTGTTTCAAAAGCTATGCGCAGTCACTCTCTTCAAGAAACTAAGAAGGATGGAAGATTTCATGTTCACACAAAAACATATCTTGATGGTGCTATTCTGAAAGAAGTAATGTTTGACCTGCAAATTCATCATATATGTCTTGAGAAATTGTGAATTAATGATATTTCCGTTCCTTTTTAGCCATGCCAATTATTTGCCTGTTTGTATTTCCTGCACATATCAGATGTTGGTTCTGATTTCTTTATCTGATTATTCTTTAATTGGTACAAAGTGCTAGGATATAATTTGGCATCATTTTCTAAATCTTATTGCAAACATACCACAGGAGATGCAAAGGTCTGCAGATGTGCTTGCTGCAGGTTTACTTGAAGTATCAGATCCTTCTCTTTCAAGTAAATTTTTCCTACGCCAGGTTAGCATCAAGTGATTGAGTCTGTGGGTTTGTTCTAGGTAGGGTGGAGATACTTCAATCACCTTGCATATAATATTAACCCATGTTATTATTTCTAGAACTGGATGGATGAAAGTGAAGTTTCAAGTGATTCTGTACTGAAGCATAAGCCTCTGTGGGAAACTTACCGCTCAAGACAGGGAAAACAAAAGAAGGCAAAATCTGAAAAGATGCCTCATGGGACTCTGTATAGGACATATGGGACGAGAGTCATCCCAGTGTATGCATGTTTTCCTTCATTAATTCGCCTAAGATTCCAACCATTAGTTTTGTTTTTTGGTTCTTAACGTACTGCCTTCGTAAGATACCCCTTACTAATGTATTATAGAAAAGTAGTTCAGTTAAATAGTACTAAGATAAACCTTATTTAACTTACGATGGTTATTTTATTAACCTTTTCAGATAATCGTTTGCATCACTACATCTATCTCGGAATATATTGCACTATATGGCATCTATTATTTCATGCTTGACAAAGTATTGTCTGATGTTCATTCTATGATGTAGTAATTACAGATGCAGGAAATGAATATGATGAACATTAGTTTTGAAGGTGGAGTGATAATTATTCATTTGGGGAACTCATGGCTCATATATTGATGCAACTTCTTTACTGTTTCAGTTTTGTTCTATCATTGGCTGATGTGGATGAAAATCTTATGATGGAAGATGAAAGCCTTGTATGGACAAGTAATGACGTTGTTATAGTACTCCAACATCAAAATGAAAAGATCCCATTAAGGTTTGTAATGCAGTGTTACTGTAGCATTTTTTATATGATTTAGCTGTTTGTGGTTATTGTGGGATAATTGTTGGAATGATCTTTAAATATTCACTGTTAATTTGCTGTTATGATATAGGTTCCTTAATTCTATTCCAATCATGTATTACCTTGATCTACAATAATGAAATATGTGTCTCACCGTTATCAGTCTTGTCTATCATACATGCAACTTTGCTAATATGCTTCAGGGTTGGCAATTTAAACATTTATAATTTGACCTGAGATTGAAATCTGTGTTACACATCTGTGTTTATTGACCTCAATAAATACCTCTGCTGGATAGTTATGTTTCTGAACTGGAGAGAAGGCATGCCACTCCACTACAAGTTCAACGTCATATATTGGCTGGCCTTGCTTCAGTTGTTGGTGGTCTGAGTGCTCCATTTGAAAAAGCTTCACATATTCATGAACGACCTGTTGTTAATTGGCTCTGGGCTGCTGGTTGTCATCCATTTGGGCCATTTTCTAATACCTCCCACATCAGTCAAATGTTTCAGGATGTTGCGCTGGTATGGATCATTCATTTTTATGTTTCCCTTGACTAGCTAAACTCGGGAACTGAAATGTCATTGTTCTGTTGGCAGACTTGTGAAATCCTAAGCTGAATTCTTAAACTTTTCTTTCAAGGCCAGTACAATAAGGTTTTCTTGCAGTTTAGCTGGAGTAAAGTAGCCTAGGAAATGGTCACAATAATAGAAAATAAACTATAAGGAAAATGATTCTCATTGATAGACTTCCCTCTGATCTATATTTAGTTGGGCATGCTAACTTGGAACTTGCTTCTCTTATTTGCAGAGGAACGCAATATATGCTCGTGTTGATTATGCTCTTCATCGTATCCGCGAGACCTCTGAGGTACTATATCTTCAAATTACCAGCCTTTTTTTCCGTAAAATTATGGCCTTTGCAATATGAAGCTTCAATGCTTATTTCATCTTCTCGCAGTCAGTTCAAAAATTTGCAGCAGAATATTTGAAGACCCCATTAGGGGAACCAGTCAAGGGAAAAAAGAACAAGACAAGTACTGAGTTATGGCTGGAGAAATTTTACAAGAAGACAACCAACCTTCCTGAACCTTTTCCTCATGAATTGGTTGACCGCTTAGAGAAATATATAAATGTAGGTGAAAAGAAGCCAAACAAATTCACCGGGCTTCTTATTGCAGCTTCCAATATTGCAATACTTCTCATTGCGTTCTCATGTGCAGGGCCTCGAAGAACAACTTGTAGATCTTTCATCCTTATTGTATGATCATCGCCTGCAAGAAGCACACCTGAACAGCTCCGAAATCTTTCAAAGCTCAATCTTCACTCAGCAGTAAGCCATCCTGCTACTTCATCTCTATTCATCCATTTATGTTCTCTTTTCCCTGTACAAGCACCTTGTGAATCATTATGTTTATATTGCTTGTGCAGATATGTTGACCACGTTCTATTGACTGAGCGGGAGAAAATGAGGTGTTGCAGTATTGAATATCGATACCCTGTCCAAGCTTCTCAGAACTACATTTATGCAGGAATTCTTTTAGCAGGATTCTTTGTATATTTTGTTGTAATTTTCTTGTCAGCCCCTGTACGCTAATATTGATCCCACAACAGACAGTGTAACAATATGCAGTTCTATTAGAGGCAACGTACAGTTTATCCGCGACTTCACTTTCCTCGAAATGCAGGATTGTTCGAGCTATAAATCATCTGCGATCTCAAAGCAAGTTTTTCCTGGTATAAGAAATGAGAAGACATAAGTGCACAAGTTTTGCAAGACCATCGCCAGATTAACGCTACCATGGGTGTGTAAGTGGGAGGGGAAAAGAGATTTACAGAACAGGGAGAATCCCTATGGTAAGTTGTTTGATAAAACTGCAAGGAACTTTTTTTTAATCTAATGGAAGGAGAAGGTTATGAAGTGAGATCTGCATATGTACGATTAGTTGTATGACTTTACAGTTAACTTTACTATACATGAAATTCATATCAGTAACTCTTCCAATTTTTTGTCTACTTTTCTTTCACATTGCATTGAGCACAATTTCGTTATTGTTGATTATTTTCTGTGCCTCATTAAGTCAAGCATTTAGCTGTAGACTGAAATGTGTAGGAAATGGAAGCTAATCTAATTATTTGTTGTCAGTTGGAATCGATGATTTAAGAACCGAATTTTAGACTGACGAACCTAATCAATTGGCAACTAAAGCATGCTCATGTTATCCAAAACAATATTCAATATTAACTTGTTCAAAGAGTTCGCAATACTGTAATGAATTAATCAACCTGGCAATGAACATCTAAGATGGTCATTTCCTAGCTTCAAAAAATAACATTTTGAATCGTCATATTGAGGAGGCTTATAATGAAGCAAGTTGTCTGACATTCATAGGCCAAATGTCGTTCTCGTCCCCATCCATCAACCTTCTAGCTATGATGGAATTAGCAGCATCGCTTGGATGGTAAGGATCCCAAAACACATACTTAGACCTCTCTGAACATATTTTAGACGTCGCGCAGCAAGGAATTAGACCTCCATATTTCCCAGCAACATAACAGCATGCATACATTGCATTGTCAAATCCTGTAGTATGTCTTGTTAGTGACATTACGGCATTATTGCAAACTCGTGATTTTGGGTTCGGTTTAGGGGCTTAAGGATATATTTACCATACGATGGAAGGTTGTGAATGATATCATCTACAATGTGGTAAACATCTGCATAAACAAACTTTGATCCTTCAAGATTACCACTAAGCTCAGTTACAAGACTCCTTAATCGGGTGTTGAACATCTGTGCAAGCTGATTAGGTAGAGCTACACAACTATCTCCTGAAGTTGGATTTATTTCTCTTTGAAAAGGGATGCATCCAATCGGTCCAACGTTCACCACAATCATCTTTCTAGCACCCATAGTGTAGAGCCTCTGCATTCATCAGTAGTTCAACAACAATAATATTGTTAAATGTTATGTTGGCAATTATAATCATACGATGCATGAAAGTATAGGGTCACATGTGCTAATCTTGTATTGTCAATTGGTTTTGGGGCAGAAACCCAGAGTTTAAGGTCACATGTAAACCAGATGGTTGATCGTATTACACTATTACACGTGCAGAAGGTATCGAAAATATAATCATTTGAAAGCTCCAACTAGTAATTAAGGACTTACTGTAAGTTGAATTCGATATTTAGCCATCATGGATCCTACAAACGCTTCCGGAGTGACTAAATCTTGCTCCAGGTTTGAGAGAACAGGTGTAAGATAGTTATTTATGAAATCATTTGAGCCCATTGTGATAGAGAAAATTGCATCTTGGAAAAGCTTCATTGCTGCAGGGGCACCTAAGGTTGTCATTATATCTTGTCTGGTGTTTGCAAAGTTGTCCAGTTGAGCATCAAAATTGAGCCTTCCCCCCTGAATCAATTTCATGCAACATCTAGTTAAATCTTAAATTCTCGAGTAAAGTGAGTAGATTTTACATTATTTGACAAAAATGAGCTTACAAATATTTTTCCAGTGTTGTTCAGAATTCCCCCTCCCCCAGAAGCATAATTAACACCCTTTAGAATCACTGGTCCATTTGTGGTGGGTGCCAAATATGGAGGGGTGTAACTATTAATGCCCAATTCTTGTCCTGGAAATTAATGAAATAAAAAAGATTCAACATTAGTGAGCAACATAATCTTTTTTTGTATAGGATCCCCTGCAACTATTCCGTTTTCACTGATTGCACATAAGGTATTGGGGACATTATAGTTTGTTAAATGATGTAACCAACTAATGTATGATGTACAAAGGGGTGTTTATTTAGTATCAAAATGTACATGCAACATTATGTTAAATAAGAGTCTAACCAATGTTGTTACCTATAATGTCTGCAATTGTTCTTCCATTTGTGAAACGCCCTGTTGGACCTCCAAAATCAACTCCATTTGGAGGATAATTTGCTCTCGAAAGCGTTCGGAGATAGTTGTTGTTACCTGCATCCACTAGTGAGTCTCCAAAAATAAAACTTGCAGGAAAGTTGTTACTAGTCTCATCAGCTAAGCACAATCTTAGCAAGACAAAGATTGTCAACTTTTGAAATGTAGCATGCAACATGAATTGTGTATGTGAAATAGTAGCCATTACAAGAAACTTCATCAATGGTCGAAATAGTAAATGAAGACTTGATAAATTATTTATTTCAACCCAAATGCTTCAACTAATGAGGCTGCATTGAAGAAGCAAAATGCTAGATTTTATAGATGGTGTTGTTGAAAGAGAATCTTTGAGTAATTAAAGGAAGAAGTGTCATTATTCAAACCCTGCAGAAATAGAAAGAACCCGTGAGACGTCCACCTTTTTCTATGTGGCCATATATATTGGTTCACTGATTGATTGGAAATTGGAATAGTTGCAAAAATTGGAAGAATATAACACCCAATCAGCATATTCAACTTTTTCTAGCTACAATAATATATGTGGAGTAATGTTCAAAATTTAACATACAAGTATTGGTATATACTCAGTATAATTCGATTTTCTAAATTTTCTAATGTTAATTCGAAGTTATTTGAATGAATCATTACTTAAAAAAACAGTACACGGAAATCTTTGGTTGGCAGATTTTTTCTTTTAGAAGAAAACTAATTTTGCTAGTGGAATACACAGTACATGCAGAGTGTAGGAGGATATTAATCTGACTAATAAATTAAATCTTCACCGGCCAACAAACAGAGAATAGAAGCTATTCTAAATTTCTAACTACGGAGTATAATTTAAAGAAAATGGGACACCACTATGAGTTATACATTTAATAATAAATTCTACCTCATGCAAAAGTAATACCCAAAATAAATAAATAATTTAAAATGTCCAATTGTAAAGTTTTGTTGAGGGTTAGTAGTTCTGTGCATTGATGATCTAGTACATGCCAAATTGCCAAATGTAATGAGCTGCTCGTTTTCGAGGAATTCAAAGCTGTAGATCGTTACTGGCTAATACTCCTTTATAAATCAAATGGTAACTTGTTCGGAACTTGAGCTAACATGCTTCAACTTAGAGTCTTAGACCAATTATTTTTTTAACAAGCGATTTCCAGAACCGTTATTCTCAAATACCAGTGTAATTTTAACTAATCACTAAATAATTACATGCCGCCATAATTTGAGTTTTATACCTTAACTCTAAGTAATGGCCGATTTAATGTAAATTCAAGATTTTAATATTATGACATCCTAAAATTATCAATATATATATACAATAATCTTTCAAAAAAATTAAGAATCCCTGGTCTTTAATTTATAGCTGCAATGGAAATCAGGTCATACCCTAGCTCCACCTTTGCATGTAATAGAGCGTATATATGTGTTTGGTTCAATCATGTTCCTAGCTCGGATATATACATGATTGTTAATAATTCATTTTTATTTTGGCTGCATTAAAAATTCTCGTTAGATGGACATAATGTTTAAGAAAATGAAGTGCATCTCATAGTATGAATTCCTTTTATTAAAATTCAAAGCTACATAAATGAGTTCTTGTAAAAAATAAGTTGGCCATTTTATTGAAAATAAATTGAGTTAACTTGGGAGGGGTAAGAGGTAGGAAGAAGGTATTGTATTATGGTTTACTGAGTTCTAAAATGGTCCAATGATCTTGTTTATCACATTCACTCATAAGGTAATTATTAATTAGGTAGGACTTTCAGCCCAAAAAAAGTGTAAATTTTCTTTCAATTTCTCTAAAAGCCTAATTCAAGTACTATCCGGAGTATTTGTGTTGCTTTCTTTTAGTTCAACTATATCTCAAATTCATCACAACTCTACATCTTACATGTTCAAGTCCTAGACTGATTACTACTCTGCATCAAATTTGAAGTTTATATTAATCCCTATTTCCTAATTAAAAGCTTAACCTTAAATAATGCTCGTAAATCCTAGTCCTAGTAGACATCTCTTGTTCTGTTTTCATCTATATATATAATTTACATTCTTCATAATCCATACTTAATCATAAACATGGAGAAACGTTCAACAAGTTTGGCAGATTTCTCCAATGACTCGTCGCGCCTACCTCCACCACCATCGATGCATATTCAAAGAATGCAGTATTTAACTAAGAAAACCAGAGACACAAGTGATGGAAAATATAATTTTGCCTGTTTAATTTCCCATTATAACCAAGAAAAGAAGCATATGTATTCGGTTCTTAGAAGCTATCCATTAATCTTTAAGGAGAAAGACGAAGAAATTGTTATCCAGAAGAAAAATAAGACCAAGAAACATAGTCTTACTACTCGTTGGATGATAAAGAACTTCAAGAACAAGGATATAATAATGGTTACTCTTCGACTACCAACTGTTTTCAAATTGAAAGATTATTGAAACTCGTTATGTATGCATGCATATGTTAATATTTTTTTTAGTAGCTATGTTAATATTTGATGGTTCCTTCAATTCATATGTAATGATCATACTTTATTGGGTACTTCAAGAACCGATTGTTTTAGCATTGTAATTAGTTTTAAAGATAATTTGTTTGATGCCATATTTTTACGCTCAATGAATGAGGCAAAGACATTAAAATTATTCTCAAATTCAAACCTCTAAAAACTGTTGAATATGGATATTATACATTGTTTCAATAACACAAAAACGAAAACGAAAACATGTTGTTGATGTGCCAAAAAATGTTCGGAGTACAAAGAAAAGTTAGCATTAGCAACTGTGGTTGCCGATGAACACAGATACATTACAACTCCCCATATGCTCCTGGAAAACAGATAGGTATCACAAAGAAAACTCTCGAGTCTCGACACTAACAGGGCATAGCTAGATGCAACATATCTCCGGTAGGAACAAATATTCCTTCAAATTACACGTAGATCAACGTCACCTGATATGGAAACTTGATGGGCAACCATATTATTAGTGTAAGCTGAAGTTGACGATTAATCTTCCAGGAAACCTCGGAAGCACAATAGTTGCTCCATCTTTCACATAGCAGTTGACTGGATGTCCAAGGGGCGCGTAGAAGAGTGAACTTATCCCAGGGGCACTTTAATTTAGCAGCACTTCCACTGTGCGTTTCCTGGAAATTGTATCACTTTTCCCCTCGTGGTTATTTAGAGTAGTAAGAGGACAACCAAATAATGTCGATGCTTGCAAAGGCACTTGATCTCATCTGCATCAAGACTAGTTGCCCTAGTGATGGAGATCATTAACAACATGGCAAACATGATTACCAAATAATTGATTGAATTGTCACCACAACGCCAGCCCTGCATTACACTTGTTCACATTGCCTGCGATAGATATAATGCCACAAGAAGAAAAGGAAAGAGGATACTAAAAAAACAAGAGGTATCATGTAGAAGTATAATAAAAGACCTGGATACTAAAAGAGGTAGGTCGGTTTGTGCTCTTTCCCATGGGTTTGACAAAAGTATTCAATAGTTCGACAGGCTTAGCAGGCAGCAGATTGTTGTGAATCATTTGCATAGAATTTCTCAAGGATCATCATTTGATACGCTTGTAATAAAGATAAGCAAGTGTGCAATCAATCTTAGACAGATTGAATTTAGCCAGTTGACCATCACAGGTATGCTTGTCTGCAGTATGTCTCAAGACACCCAATAGTAGTCCTTGCTGCATGTATACTGTCATAAAGACCTTGCAGCATGTTGAGACTTTGCTATTTCTCGCAACACAGCCCCCACAATTGCTGCTTGCTCTAGACATTCAGCTTTATGTAATGAATCTAACAGAACAATGCATGTTTTCGTGTATATATTACAACCTTTAGACCGGGTTTCCTCAAATAGACGATACGCTTCTGTGGCCCTGCTGGCCCTACATAAACCTTCAATCATGTTATTATAACAAGCAGAATCAGGTTTACCTCCATCTGCAATGAACTTTTCAAATAATCTATCAGCCCCAGATATATTACCAGCTTTGGAAAGTCCAGATATCATGGTTGTATAGGTGATCAAATTGGGTTTTAGCCCTTGTTTCTGCATCTCCTGCCAAAACACAAATGCTTTGTTGAATTTCCGAATCTTGCAGAGACCATTTATGAGTATGCTGTATGTTATCGTGTTTGGGATGCATTTCAAGTCCTTCATCGAGTTGAAGCAGACAAGGGCCTCATCAATTTCTTCTGCTTTAACAAGAGCATCAAGCAAACAATTCCATGTGTACACATTTGGTGTTAAACCTTTTTGCATCAACTCTTCCAAGATTAGATATGCTTCATCGATTCTACCAACCTTTCCAAATCCATCTATAAGACTACTGTAAATTACCACATTCAACTCCACATCTTTGGATTTTGCTTCTTCAAACAGCATATAGGCCTCATCAAGTCTGTCAATTTTAGCAAGCCCGTCGATAACAGAACCATAGGTGACAACAGAGGGCGGGAGACCCTTCGCCTGCATTTCTTCCAGGAGTTGATAAGCTTTGTTTACCTTCCCTGCCTTACAGAATCCATTAATAACAGAATTATATGCACGAGTATCTAGAACCAATCCTTGTTCCTTCATTGCGTAGAACAACTCATATGTTTCTCTTGCAAAACCAGCCCTTGTAAGACCATGAATGAGTATAGAATAGCTTCTTACATCTGGCATTAAACCTAAAGCCTTAATCTCCTCGAATAAAGCTCTCCCCTTTTCCGTTTCACCTGATTTAAAGACACAATCCATGTATGTATTCAAGAGAGTGAGATCTGCAGAAACGCCCCTATAGACCATTTCTTTGTAAATCTTATGGCCATCCTCGCTTCTCCCAGCCCTGAAAAGATTCTTGATTAGAGATGTATAAGCTATAGCATCAGGAACTCGATCATCATCCAACATCTTCTCATAAAGTCTGTACGCATCATCTACTTTTCCATGCCTACCCAAGCCATCAATCAGGGAGCAAAATGTATATGCAGTAGGTGTGCAAACTCTGTGATCCATCTCCTCAAATATTGAACAAGCTATATCAAGCCTTCCAGCCTTACAAAATCGGTCAATCATTATGTTCACAGTTAATACATTAGGAAAGAAGCCAGCTTCTTTCATAGCATCACGGATATTTAAAGCAGCTTCCACATTCCCAGTAACGCAAAGCATGTCCATCATAGTGTTATAAGTTGAGAGATTAGGCACAGCATCCTTCTTCATTTCATCAAATATTTTAAGAGCCTCATCTATTCTTTCCTTCTTCCCTAAACAATTAAGTATACCATTGTATGCAACTACACTGGGAATGGAACCCTTCAGTCTTTGTCTCTCAAGCAAACTATATGCTTCCTTGAACATTCCAGCTGATCCATAGCCCATGATCATGGTGTTATAAGCATAAGCACAAGGGACTGTCCTGTTCTGATCCATCTCTTCAAATAGTTTTACAGCTTCTTCCAATTTATTTGCTTTGCAGAGAACACTAATCATGCTAGTGTATGAAACATCATCCGGTGAGAGTCCATGAGATTTAATTTCATGGAAGAATTTCCATGCCATATCCACCTTCCCCGCCTTACCAAAGCAGTCTATACAGACATTGTAAAGAACAAGATCAGCTTCAAAAGAGGTGCTTTTCATCTCATCCAAAACAGAGAGAGCAGCATCTACTCGGCCCACCCGTGCAAATACCCTGACCAATGTAGTAAACATGTGCAGATTTACTTCATAGCCTAACTCTTGCATCTGACGAAAGAGCGTGAGGATGAGATCAGGTTCATTGATTGCCGATAGAGCACCAATAAGATTTGTATAGGCTGAAAACGCTGGTCGGAATTTATATTTCCTCATTGTTTGAATAAAATCATACGCTTCCCTCAGTTTATGACTTTTTATACAACTAACAACCAGCTCAATGCATGTATTCACATATGGACCGAATCCAGCAACACTCATTTCTTCCAGAATTTGTTCTAAATAATCATAATTTTTACTCCTAGCCATTATCATGAGAAGTGAATTATATACTTCTGGACAATGTGCCTCATCAATTCTTTTTTCAGCCCACCAAAAGTACTTAACAGCTTGATTAACATCCTTAAGCCTCCTCAAAACTCCAATCACCAGTTCCGTGTGAGGTTTCTCATCAGATGCGGATAGAGCACTCTCCACGGAGGGTCCCCAAGGACCGCCTTCAAGAATCTGACAAACATTCTGTATAGCTTGTTTTAAACCCAATGATACTCTCGAGTTTTCTTGACCCTTATCAACACAAGTAGCATCAATTTCTTTAATATCAGATTGTGCATTTTCAGATAAGAATCTCCGGGAAATAACAGATAGACACGAACTTCTAGTGTCAGATACAAAATTAAATCCTGCAATAAGCTACTTGATTCAGTGTTAAGGTAAAGCAGACAAAAAAGACACCCCCACCGAAAATTAATTACGAATATCGAGAAATTTATATAGAGTTTCCTCCAATTCCATATGAAAAACAAACACACCCTAATAATCGTCGGACTTCTAAAGTAACAGCTATGAAATAATGAAAACCAAGCATATATTAAAAAGACAAAAAAAGAAGAAGATGTTTTTCCAACCAAAATGCACCTTGTTTAGTCATAAATATCTTCATTTTGGCAATCTTGGAAGCTGATTGCTATTTGCTCTATCTGCAATCAATAAAATTATCAAGTTATTCAAACCATGTACACAGTATTGATTTAAACAACCTTAAATTTTACTCCTCGAATAAATGTAGTACCTATAAAAATCATTTTAATTAATTAAAGAGGGATTTGGCAAAAATTGATTATTAATCAACGGTAAATAGCTATAATAGCTAGAATGACAAGTAAAAGTAATTCCACCGGAATATTTTTTTGATGCAATAAAATTTTTAGAAAATACCATATGAGGGAAAGATTTTACCTTTTCAGTAGGAGGAATTTGCAAAAAGTTCAATCTTAGCTAACACTCGAGGGTCTTATTGATTTAGTATTTTAACTAATTAGTAATATTTCAGACAAAGTACAAGTAACAAATTAGTGGCAAGAATGAATGAAAAACAAAGTACAAGTAACAAATTAGTGGCAAGAATGAATGAAAAACAAAGTACAAGTAACAAATTAGTGGTTTTTGTTACTATCAAATATGAATAGTTGGGAAAGAGGAAAATATTCTAACGAGGGAGGCGCCAGATTATGTTCCCGGTTCGATTCTTCAAGTTTCTATGGTTTTGGGTTTCATAAGTCTTTGACTAATTATTTTGGAAATTTTTAATTCTAGATTAATTTTAATCTCTAGTTATATTTCATAGTGGTTGTTCCAATCAAATTGTATAACATCCTTTAAAAAGTGCATGTTTTATTTGGACGTTATTCCCTTTAACATTTCATCAAACATGTAATTAATTTCAAACTATAGTGGTCAGAGTCGATTAGCTGTAGCATGTAATTTACCCAGTAGGTCCTTTTATTGAGCGGGTTTCTTGAACTTGATTTAGTGTTAGTCAGGAAATTAAGTTGAGTTTTTTAAATTTATTAGTGGATTGCCTAGTCAATTTGAGCATCCAAATATATCTAAAGTTTGAAACAAGTCGAGTTTTAGCGACATTTTAATAAACACATTTTAGATAATTACTCAATTGAAACTAATATCGAATAGAATAACTTGCTCAAACCACGACAAAGATGATCTAACTCCTTTATGAGCCTTCTTTGGTATTTCCTATTTTATAATATTGTACATCATGTGACATAACTTATCCATTTTATGCATGGCCTAAAGATTTCCAAAGCATCATCTTTCCAAACTAAACTCTAATGGTTTATTTTGGTGGTATAAATGCCAATGTCTGGCTTAATGTAAACCCTCATCGTGACTGAGTCGGGTTTAGTAGTAATTGGATTATATTTAGATTTGCCCTTACTGGGCCAACGTAGTTGTATTAATAATACAAAGAAGCCTCCAGAAGCCATTGTGACTGCTTATTGCTTCAATAAAAAAGAGAATCTGTATGCGAAACTAAAACTGCAGTGAGAAAACGCCTCAGAAATAGCAAGATCGCCTCTTAAGAGAATGGTTATTTAAAATTGACAAGTCTGCACAGTATGTCACATTTGAGTGTTTTTTTATTATAATTAATTTGATTTGTATTAGTGTCAGATATTACACAAAGTTGAAGGGTGTCTATGGCCATGGAAATCGCGCTCATTGCATATGAATTGGTCTCAACATGGTCCAGTGTCAAAATTATTCACGCTAGGTATATTATTATTTTTTGTATTCTTTATGTGTATTTATTCACGCTTCTTAATTGGAATCAAATTATAGTTTATAGCAAAACGAATTAGAGGTGGGGGGGGGCCTTGGTCATGCTATAGAGGAAATGATTATGGAATATTGCATTATCGATTACATTATAGAAGCTTCAATCAGGGAAATGATGTTTTGACGTTTGATGCTCTTAGAAAAATTAAATAGACACTAATGAAATTGTTGATTGTAGATTATAGAAAGTTGTTATCTGATCACCTAATTATTGCTTTTAGTGAAAAACTCGATGTTTAAATTAATTCAGATTTATTTACTATCAACTACTTGTAATGTAGCATATAGAGGATAAATTATACTCTGTGTTATCTGAATTGCTTTAAATGTATAAAAATCCCAAAATTAGTAAATGAATTAGTGCTTAAAACTGAGCACTAATTTTTAACAAAGGCCTCAAATCTGACTTTTCTTTGGAAACCAAAATTCCTTGTGCATGTGGTTGCGATATATGTTGACTTGCTTGCTCATTTTGTGTTCTGTAGGTTGCATGCTCAGGCACTTACACTTGCTGCATTAGCTGGAGCCGCAATTGTTGAGTACTATGATCACAAAAGTGGGGCAAAAGCGGAGCGTGTAGCTAAATTCCTCAACTTGGATGCACATCAGAATCACAAGGACTGAAACAGCAGAGTTGAAACCATGTAATTCCGAGTTCAGGTCACTGCAGTTAAAGATAAACCAATTTGCAGGATTCTGAAATTCGGTGATATTATTGCATAATCTTATTCAGACTCGTTTGAGATATTGTTATTACCAAATTCAAAAATCTCATATTTAGTGGTTAGTAATGGCTCAACATCCTCTAGCCTTTGTGTGCCCTTGTTATAATAAACCGCACACCATGATTTATAGACATTATGGCTAGTCATGAGGCAACCACAAATTGCATGATGCACCAACATAAGTAGGGATGGAATGGGGCAATCAAAGGGCATTTTGTTATATGCTTTTGCAATAGCTTCGTGATCTTTGTAATATTGTGTTGCCAAATTTTCCTTAAACAACCATTCCAACTTTTTCAATATTCATATTACCATGTCTAATAGTAGGATAAAGTTGAGTGCTAACAAACTAAATGCACTGGTTCTCCCTAAGCCATATGAATTGCCCTCATTGCCTTATAGATAAGGAAAGATTCCATGATGTATATTTACTCTTGTCTAGTGAAAACTCAATATTACATTAAGGAAGGTGGCAAATTTGTGGCTGACCACTTTGCCACCACTGCCTAATCTCTTGACACTTAGGGACGACTGGTTGTTATTCATTGATTAAAATGTTTTCATAGTTCCCTGATCAGGAGGTTAATAATGATAGAATTCAAGGGACCATTTTAGTGCCACACTTTCATCGTCAGGCAACTATGATTTTGCCTCGACAGTAACTTGTACTTGGTGTTATCGAGTGAAGGTTCTGATTGAGGTAAATGAAAAGTTAAATGAAAGTTTGGCCATTTTGCTGGTGGATGAAGGGTGACATCTATTCCATGCCAGTTCAGTGTTGTATTTGATGAGAACAGTTTGAGTTGGTATGGTGAAGTAATAAGATGTTCAATAGTTGCATCAGTGTATGCTTAATTATTCAAAGCTATGTATTGAATAACACAATTTTGCATGTATAATTCCTTCTATGATTTAAACAAGAATGCATGTCAAGTAATACAAATGAGATATTTTTATATATTACTTATTCATCCCACAAAGATATCTATTTTCGACTTTTCACCTGCTTTTATAATCAACTTATATTTTTATTTTGCTTTATAATACTTATGAAAAATGCATTAATAAAACATTTCAAATTCTTTCCATCGAAGAGAGTTTTTCATCAAATATTATAAAAACACAAACAAAATATCTACTACAAGCCTCAAACTAAAAATGCTCAAAATGACAATCTTTAAGTTATCAGATATGTACAGACAACACTATTTTATGTGTTCCTATCGAAATCGGCCGCACAAGAATATAAATGAATAACAGTGAGCTGGTCAATCCACAAATCCCAATCTAATAAGTATTAATTTTTTTTCTAATCCTTAATTAACTAATAATGATTCTCTTTATCTAGACTAGTTAACTAAATTAATAAGAACTTAAATTTAACTAAACTAATCGAATGAGAATGTAGCGGGTTTTTACTTAATATGCAAAAGTATAAAAGTAGAATATACTAGTTTCAGCCTTGGGATCATTGTGGGGCTTAATTCACTTAGTAGTTACTTATTAATTCATAATGCGCATAACAAAAAGTTGCTACTATACAATTTGACATATTTCACATCTACCACTGTTCTCAAGTGTTTTAATTATATCTACGATAAATTTTTAAAATATGAAAGTGTTTTATTAACAACATATCATTAGAAATTGCACACGGCATTACCTATATCTCTACAGAAATCTAAATACGTGTTCTTATTATTAATTCCTAAGTGAACCCTATTTCTTGTAAAGAATTAATCACTTCTATATAAATAATTTTATTTATTGATATCATGATATTAAACTCGTGAATTCACGCATTACCAATCAATTATGAAACTCAGAAATAAATTAATTCCCAAAGTTAAAAATCAAATCATCCGATCCAATTCATATCAGTTGGCCTCAATTAAATAATAAATTAGCTCATAATGAAAGAGCATAAATAAACGCATAAGCTCAATAACAACCATCCTCAATAATAAAAATGGACTTTAAACGGATATTATTCAAACCAAACAAATCATAAGAAAGCACAAAGGTTGCCCCTCTTCCTTGAATTCCTCCAACGTTGACCAAGTATAAAATCACCACCTCAAGAATACTTTGTGCTTATATTCAACAATAATTAGCTTCCCATTTTCCACCATACTTTTTTATTTTTATATTTTGATAATCTGATAACCTAATCTTGATGACCTGACATCTTCCTTTATTCACTAAACTTTTAGCCGCTTCAACATCCTCAATTAAATATCCAACTACTACTTTAATGTATAATCATTCTAAATCTAATAGCATTTAAAAGACAAATTATATCTCATTAAGACAAAATAACATCACTCATCACTCAATTAGGCCCTCAAAATAATATAATAAACACTTATATCAGTCATATGGTTTACCTTATTACCTCTCATCAATAACATTTTCTCATCATACGTCATTTTCAATATTTAATAATTTGCTTTTAGCTTAAATAATAATATTGCTTTATGTAGAACTATTGTTTTTATTATTATAATAGGTGTTAGCTAAATAATCATATGTCTTTGTAGAATTATTATTATTATGTGAACTATTTTTATTATTATAATAGTATTAAGCACAACTACATGCTTTAGATAATTATTATCATATTTAATTCCATGCAAATGATTTTATATATTGATATCCTAACTCAATTATATTTTTAAATCATACAAATTTAACTCGATATAAAACAAATACTGGATGATACTTTTATATCGACGTATCAATTGCCAATATATTTAGCTTCAAAGTACACTAAATTCTGTTAAAGTAATATTTGTATATCTATGGTCAGTTTCAGCTTTGCTATAAGATATTCCCCTATCGACATCATATTTTATTGTAAATTTTTTATGTTATATTTAAAATAGCTTATTCTCGACCAAAGTATCCCTTCAAAACTAAAAATATTAACAGCAAAAAAAAAAATTCAAAAGAGTGAAAGTTATTACACGCTTTAGAATGGTTTCGAATTAAACATAAAAATATATCAGATCAAATATTCGGTGAATCGGACGTGACGTCGCGCATCACACGCCTCCCTTTACTAGTGATATCAAAATGGGGCGTAGGCTGGTGGCGCAGACTGCCAAGTAGCCAAGGCAAAAGACTATAATGTTAACGTGAAACAAGTATATCATATTAACTTAGTCAAACGCATGGATCTCAATCATCTCATCTCTTTAGTTAGAGTTTATGAACTAAATCGAAGGAATGATATAACGTAGAGGTGATTAAAGACGTTGTATATATTATATATATATATAAATCGCTTATTTATCGTGGATAAGCTTCTTAGTTTGGTTTGATTAAAGTTAAGAATAAGTTTTTATAAGATAAAAAATATTTCATTTCAATCACAATTGATGATGTAATCATTTACAAGAATGTTGTTAATTTTGGTTTGGTTAAGTTACTCGAATAAGCTCTTTTGATGATGTAATCATGAATGGAAAGTACAATTTTGTTATAAGAATAAAATGGAACCTTCCATGTACTCCTTCCTTCGTTTTTATTATTTTTCTAAGTCCAATTTTTTTTTAAAATTACTTGTTTTTTAAGATTGAATCAGGAATTTAAGCATTTTCAATGTACTTTTTGATTACTTTTTCTTATTAAATTATCAACCAACCAATAATATAGTTTCAATTAATTATCATTCTATATTTTCAATATACTTTTTTGACTAATTTTTCTTTTTCTTAATTTACGATAAATAAATTGTAAAATACAATTAAGTTTTAATCTACAAGATAACATATCTCACATGACAGCCTTATTGTCACAATTGTTGCCGGCCTAGACAATTGCACAATATTAATTAGTTTAGATCAGATTATATTATTGTAATAAGCGATCAATTTGTTGATTGCAAGCATGCTCCCTTTGGTATACCGCATACCAAGTTTGTTCAATTGCTCGTGAAAAAACGTAGCTCCCATATTTCCATATCAAGCCAAGAAAAGCATGCAATTGTGGTAGTAGACTTACCTAGTATAGAGTGAACCACAAAATTGGAAGTTCATAGAAATAGATCTTCTGACAAAAATTAGAATTTGTCTCTTACTTCATTTCAATGAAAGATGATTGACAAATGAAGCGAACAAAATCTTAGCCGTGGATTAACTAAGCAATTGAGGCTCCCTTTTCCTATAAATAGGTTCACATAACATGCTCTATTCCTCACCCTCGGCAATAAACATATATACATTCTTAACTATTCAATAACCTTGCATTGAAAAGAAAATGGCTTCTTTCAAGTTCATTGCCTCGATCGTCTTCTTCGTTTCTTTAATCTCAGCTCCAATTGCTCAGGCCCAACAAGGAGGTCTTGGAGATCTTCTTGGTGCCCTTGGTGGTCTTGTAGGCAGTGGGAGTGGTGGTGGGCTTCTTGGCTTTATCAACATCATTGGCAATATCTCTTGCTCTCTTGATGGCAGTTCCAGTGTTGTCAATGGAGTTGCTACCCCAGCCTTTCCTAGTAATAATTTTTCTCTCATATTTTTTATACGTAGATTGATTAGAGCAATAGTAGTGCAGTTTTGGTTGTCCTAATCAACACTCATAATAAACTTTGATTTGAATAAAAATTATGATGTCAACAACAAAATACTTTAACTTTTTTTTATTGAACTTAGTCGTTCAAATGGGCACGTATCATTTTTTTGTCGGGGTGATCAAGGGTGCATGTAATAATATGTTTACATTTTTGTGCGCATGAACAGATGCTCTAGTGCAATTACAATGTGGAGGTAATGTAGTGTCAAGTGCAAGAACCAACGCAGATGGTATGTTCTCAATGCTATTAAATAGTCTGCTAATAGGTCTCTCAGAGTTGCTCTCTGCTTGCAACATAGTTATGCCAACTCCACTTTCTACTTGCAATCCAAAGCTTCCATCAGATGGAGGTCTTGTTTCTGGCAACTTACAACTTCTTGAAACCACAGTTTCTGGACCACTCAGTATTATCAAAGTAGTCCCTAGAATTTTGAAATTCGTCCACAACCTCAACTAGGCAGTGTTACCACACCGTCTTTGTCGCCAGTTAAGTTATATGGACCAGTCGGCCTTGGCCAAATCAATAAGGATTTGTGTGTAATAATTCACGTTCAGTATTTCCATCTTGTTTGTGTTTTGTTACATGTAGTATTACTAGTTTACGGCTATACGTTTAGTTCTTAAACAAGCCAAGTGTGTTGTACTATTGATGTCTAAGTGTGAATGTTGTTTCATTTACGTACGCTTGTGTTTCATTAATATATACTCATGAAACTTTTATACTATGTAGTTTTGTTGCAAGCAATTTACTAACTTTATATTACGTATTTCCTATAATTCATTTTAATTGATGTAATAAATCTCTCATTATAAATACAAGAATCTCGTATGAATGAGATCAACTCTTTTCAAACACTTTTCAGCCGGTGAACAAGTGAGAGTTGATCAATTGAACAATTCCCATCTAGTTTCTTGTTTGCCAATGAGGGATTTCCCATAGAACTAAAGAGAACTAACAATGTTTTAAGTCATTGGAAAGTTACACTATGGTTTAGAAAGGTTGGATTGGTGATCAATAAGAAAAAGGCATTGCATATTATTGTTTGACAATATAAATTAAACATTTCAACCTTCCAACTTCTAATTGTAGTAATGCAACAAGTTTTTCAACAATTAAAAAAAAACTTAAAAAGTGAAAAAAATAGAGTGATCTTCATTATTTTAACAATGATTAGTTGTCCCCATAGGACCTCTAACATGGGCTATTGCAAGAGCGACATGTGATGCATGCAGAGTCTTGTATGGAATCTTGCAGGAGAAAGATGAACATTATGGTGCAAAAGGGCTCTTGAATCCTGAATGGAAACATCAAGGACAAATTTAATCTGTTACCATTGGTCCACACTCCACATCCATACTGATTTATTTCAGCAATAATTTGAGATATTTTTACTAGTAGTGAAAATGAAATGAAATCCAAAGCTAGTCATATAATCATATATGATGCAATACATATATAACTTTTGACTTTTACACCATAACAACATTGCCTTTATTGTAAGATAACAGTAAAAACCATGACAGTAAATTAATAAGACAATTTACATTCAGCTTCCAACAGCAAGCAAATTTGGTGCAACATTGTTACTCTGAGCTGCTCCTATACCATTTGAGTATTTGGTGCTGAAAAATCTTATTGGAGTAGCAAATGCCCTAATTTGATTATTGTGATGACCCACATTTGATGTTGTTCTCCTATTCAAAGTTTGATCTTCAAATGAAGAAGATGATGAAGATGCATGGTTGATCAAGAAACTACCAAAAATCCTACCACATTTCACTCTTTCTTTGATGCAATCTTGCCCATTGTTGTCACCACCATTTCTATGCATCTTGTTTTTTGCTTTTCCTTCTCTCTGCGATTCAACTCTGCGAAGTGTGCAATCTCCAAGACCAGTTGAAATCCTCCCGAAAAAATCACCTAAAAACAATGGCGGATCTTGAACCAAGATTAACCGGGGATCAAAAACATTAAATCTATTATAATGATTTTTTTTTAATATTGAATAATACCAGTTTCTATATTTGTGTTAAATAACTTATAATTGCAAAGTAGACTATTTCTTTTTAAAGTTGAGGGGGACTTTGCCCCTGTCTCTTCTAAGTTCCGTCATTACCTGAAAAACTCTTGCTTCCGCAGCCAACAGATCTGGATCTTGATACTTTCCTACCAGAAGCAACTTTATCAGAGCTAATTCCATGTTTCTCAACTTCCATATTATCCTCTGTTTTCCACTCTTTTGATGACCCTGAAGCTCCATTTCTCATATTTGTGGATGAAGCTGATGTTATAATAACGCCAGCATCTTTGCATGTTTTATCAGGTTTCTTGGCAATAGTATGCTTTGACGAAGATGATGATGTTGGGTAAAGAAATGACCAAAAGCCTCTTTTTTTAGCTCTGGGACATTCTCTTTGATCATGTCTAGGGGTGGTTGTAGAATTGCATCTTCTGATTGATACATCACCATCCTTTGTTTTCTTCTTATTCATCCTTTGAACTAACAGAAATGGCAATGTTGCCCTTCTGGTGAAAATTTGATTAGAATGTGTCGACGCAGAGCGATGTAATGTGATTGCAGAGGAAGTAAGAGTTGTTGCTGCTGCAGTAGTAGTAGTTGTAGTTGTGGAGGTGACGTTGATAGCGGATTTCGAAGATGGGGAAGAAGGAGGAGAAGGAGAAGATAGGAAAACGGCTACAGAAAATGCAGAAGAAACAAGATTGCCTAGCTTTTCTTGAAGACAAAAAGCACAAATAGCACCTGGTGTGTTGTTCTTTGATGGATGTATAGCACATTGCATGCTGTCTTCTTCAATATCCTCTTGAACAACTTCCATCACCATTTTGACTCCCAATTAGCCCCAAAGTGGAAATGTATACTATATAATTTTATAGATTGTTGATTTTATTCTTCTTTGGGTATTTTGTTTTATGATTACATATGTACATGTGAGATGATTGAGTCTTGAATGCTTGATAATGTATTCATTCAGGCTTATGAGGAAGGCCACAAAGGGGTTGGAAATGGATTCAAGAGAGAAATGACACTGAATAGTGAGTCAATGGTTTTGAGAGAAAGACATATAACACTGAGGGGGGAGGGGGTACTTGTCTTAGGTGCCCAGAAGCACGTGGAAGACTGACTAGATTTGTTAATAAAATTGATAAATGAGACAAGTGATTGCTTAATGAGTAATATGCTAATCAGTGCCATAATTGCTCTTTATAAGAATAATAAATATTGCACGATTGGTCTCACACAAATGACCATATAAGTAATAACTTTGCAGTTAAAGCCAGTGGTACATAAGGTATGAAATTTGGGGAGAATAATAAAGTGGTATGTACTGAATTCAATATGTGGAGGTTGATGATCCTCTAGAGTCTAGAAGTACTCCGTATTGAATTCAATAGGGTATTAAATTGGCATTAGATTAAAGACAAAATGCAGGTTGCTGACATGGGATTTCCATTACTCCAAATGTGTTTTGTCTCCTTCCTTGGGAAAAAGATGGATATTTTTGTTAGATTGAGTAGTTAATACTGTTCTATAGAAATTAATCTACAAGTATTAGTTAATTCGAAAACAACATCCCTATCATCACATGTATGAAACAGTATACAATTTAATTGCTCCTTACCTAGCTAAAAATGTGTACAATTTAACCCCTTATCCCGGATGGACGAAGCCTAAGATGGATTGAGATATGTATTAAATTGTACTCTACCAAAACTGCTCCGATTGCTCCCAAAACTTAATCCATGTTAATGTGAGACATCAAAAAAATGATGAAGGATCTAATAAGATTATAAGAAAGAAGGAAGAATGTCACCAAACTATTCGAGATTTTATCTAATCATTCTACATAGTACATAATTATATTATACATATATGCAATACGCAACTTTTCAGCTTCCACTACATTTAATTGGGTTTCAGAAATTACAAAAAGATTTATTCAAACAAGATTCTCATGAAGCCACCCTTCTTCTAAGCCATCCCTTGAAGACTTGGATCCATCTCTATACACCACATAAAAAAGCACTTGAATTGTCCCAAGGAAATAGCCTGTTGCATTTGATACCTGTGCATTACCAACACATTTGCTTTTATCAACAAATTAATACATATAGAAATAATTCCTAATTCATGTATATGGGGTATGATTTGCCCTATGGGTGCAATAGGCTCTTATCTTTCCCAAATTCCCTTCCAAACAAAGAGCTAGGATGTGTATGTGAGTAATGTGACTCATTTCTAGTAATGTTAAGAATTTGAAAGAACTTATGAGTTCCACCACGAAATTAATTTACAGTAACTACTTTGCATTAGGAAAGTAGCCAACCTCGTATATTCATGACATATTCAAATGTTGGAATGTTATACGAGTCTACCTCCAATACAATCTAATTAATGTTAGTCTCAACCACATGTTGCTATATATCCACAGTCCGTTAGAATGAGATATTGTAAAGAGTTTATCCATACCAAGATGAATTTATCGTTTACCAAGAAACCATAGAGAGCCCATAGCCCTCCATTTACCACCATGGAAACTGACAACCACAATGGCATGAATTCTACACTGTTCATTTCCACTGCTCTCTTCTGCATGGCAAATAACAAACTGTCATTGTAGTTATATATTTATATTCTGAATACATATGATCGACAATATTTCTTAAAATTAATAATCAGATGGCAAGAGTCAATATTTCTTAAAATTACCATGGCGGCTAACGGAGAACAATACACTGAGATGGTAAGGCCTGCACATAGGATCCCTACTGTATCAAGCCTTGTCTTTCCATTAACTCCCAGTTCACCCACCAGAATTGCTGCCACCACAAAACCAATGTCGAATATCCCGACAAGGATACCTGCTTTCACCTATAAATTCAAACAAATTTAAAACCAATTGTCCGATTATCAATACTATATATGATTATCAATACTATATATAACGTATAACGCTAAAATCGCCGTGCGTCATTTACGCTACGAACTACCTAAATACCATTCATTCTAACAAAATAACTACTACTCAAAAATTCATTTCCACTTTTATCCGCTATATTTATTGTTATTGGTTTGGCGATGATATACTTGGATAAACATAACTACCAATTTATTTATATTTATGGTGACTCATATGTGATTTAATATAAATAATCTGTGATTGCACGGTAAAATGAGCAATCACCACATATCAATAAATAAATTTTGGTGATCATTTATTTATTTTTAAGTTGGTATTATTATACTAGCAATTCCAATTTTTTTTAATTAAAATTACGATTAATTGACATGTTCTGCATCAGATAATCGATACTAAGTGATATATATAAGCAAAGAATGACCCAATGTATTAGTCCGTTTTAATTAACCTAAAATGTGTTAATATCTCCATGTAAGGCTTTGTTCGTTACACGTTTTCCTCTGATCATATTTTAATTTCAATTTCAGTTTCATGCAACAAACAAAATAATGAAACAAGTCCCAAGGATTAGAAAGAAAAAAGATTTATTCTTACCCTCACTTTTGGAGGTGCAAATACTAGAAATAAAACAACATAAGTTGTCATAATTGAAACACCAACTCCGTTAATGGTGGCAACAAGAAGCCCTCCAGGTTTGATGATGCCATAGTAAGTCCACAAGGATGCACAAACAAGTCCGAAAATGTATGGAAATATTTGAAACTCTTCAGTTGATCTTCGTCTACCATCCTCCAATTGAATTAAAGTTAAAATAGAGTGGAAATGCATTTTCGATCATTAGTAAGAGCAAGATAGTAAGAAATTAACAAGTTTGTGAAAGTCTCCGCCTTGGGAGTGGTACTTATTACTATATATGATCGAATAAAATAATAATGCGAAGCAGAATCAAATGGGACATCATATGCATGGTGTCACCAAATGTCCAAGTTGCTAGAGCCAGGAAACACACTTTCCTGCTGCCTGAGGATCGGTGATGCATCTGTCAATTAGTGCTATGATGCCATGCATTCTACTTGTCCTACAACTCCAACAAACAAAATAGTCGTTAGCTCAAAATCTAGCTTGGTCGTTACTATTTAATTTGCTAAAATATATATTAAATATTATTTGAAACTAAAATAATATTGCAATAATTAATGGTTTTCAATATAGTAAAATTAAAATCAATCCTTAACTTTATCAACGAGAAATATAAAAAATAAAATTGATTATTCAACGTAAGATTGAATAACGTCGAGCTCGACTCATGTTTAGCTCATCTCGGTACAAGTCCACAGAGCCGAGCGACGTCCATGGATTGATTGGGGATCGAGATGAGGCTAAATTTTCTTACTTCAAGCTCGACTCGACTTAATTATTAATTTCATTAATGAGAAATATATAAAATAAATTTATACATATTCGGGTAGATCAAAATTAAAATTATTGTCTAATAATTTGAAGTTCCACTCATGTGAACTTAGATTCTATTAAAAGTTTTTTATTTTTTATTTTTACCAAAAGAGAGGAATTGTAAATTACATACGATATTATACAACAATTAAATTTTAAATTAAAGAATTTGCGCTGTTTTCATGTAAACAACAGGTTTTAACAACGGGGCATCGCTATCGCTTACTGGCTGATTGCACTAAGCCTAATGAAACTACTGTAAGCTTCTACTAATCACAGGCTTAAATGCCTTTTAAGACAAAAAGCTCACTAAACCGCCAAACCAAGCCCACATATTAATTGGGGATCGAAGTCGGCCTAAATTTTCTTAACTCGCTCACTCTACTACGTATTCATTATAAAAATACCCAATGGATAATATAAGGCTAATTGGCTCTGGCCGCCCCAATGCACTATCGCTATCATTCATTTGCATCCTCGCATTTACGCTCTTTCTGAAGAAGACGATCCTTATACTATCGTTTTTCTCCTCGACGCCACAATGACCTATAAACGACTACTTTACTCCTAACACTAAATTAAAATATAGTGACACATTTAAAATAATTTATATACTCAAAATAAAACTCCTATCATTTTTTCTTTTCGACATACCCCACCCTAAATTTAACCTATATCCCATCAATTCCCAAACTTTCATCTTCTTCCCCACCCCTATCCCACCCATCCCTGCTCCCCCAACCTCCAACTCGACTCGATAACAAAACAATAAAAAACTCTTAAACCTCTCTTTAAACACAACCAGTCAACCACCACTATGTCCTCCGCAATCCGACCACTCATTCATTTTCCACGGTGGCACCATTGTGTTGTCTCCCCCGTCTGCTTACCTCAGAGTTTTCTTCGTGACCCTCGAGCTGATCTCTTACTCTTCTTTGGCTTGGTCAACACATCCTTAGGTGAAGATACTCCATCTTGTTTCTTTAACAAAATCACATTGGATTTTGTTGCTTACAAAATTGCTTTCTTCTATTGCTGACTTCAACTATTCCACACCATGAGGACATTAACAAACTTATAGTCGGACGTGTTTGGTTGATTGATTAAAAGTTCATTTTTTTTTTCCAAATTACTAGAAATGGATCTGATGAGATCGGAGAAGATGACACTTGTGCAGTTGATTATTCAGGTCGGAATGAGAAGATTGTCCCCTTTATGTTCAATTTAGTAAGGTGTAGGGGTGCGGCTGTGGGGAAGAAAATAAAAGTTTAAGGGGTGGGGTAGGGTGGTGTGTTAAATTAAAAAAGTACTAATTTTATTTATAAAATATTTTAAATGTTGCTTTTATACTTTAATGAAAGATTAAAGTAAAGTGAAAAACAATATACACGCATCAAAATAAGAAATTTAAACTGAATGACTATTTTATCTTAATCGAAACTTCCTTAATCACTATATCTCTCAAAATGTGTATAACATTATAATATTTACGCGCATGCACTAATGCCAAAAAATAATAATAGTATATAATACGTTACCCACTCAAAATGAAATGATAGTACAGGCAATTGGCCAATTAGCCATAATATAATGAGTCAAAAGGGTCCATAAGCCGACAATTGAAAACCCCGCGCCCGATCTCCCTCAAACTCGACCTTCTCAGTGGCGGGAACTAGTAAGCTTCAGTTTCACTTATTTTTTTATTTTGTTCGGTTCATGTATTTTACTTAATTTTATAAGTCAATATGCAATTGCTAGGGTGATTATTATTTTAGTTGCCTAATTACTGACCAAGATAAATTGTTACTAGTTAAATTAGAGAATGCAATCGTGATTTGACTATAGGAAGATTAAATCAAATATCGGATATTGTATTGATATGATTGAAAATACAAGATGATATGGCTCGATACCATAATAAATCTAATACAACAATATCAATACGATATCTAATAATATCTCTAATATTGCTCCATGAATTCGAGATTTGTTATTTTGTGTGTATGTATGCTTTAGTTCATGTTTAATCTATGTGTTGGAAATGAGCCTTCTGCTATGTGTATCGGCAATATAGTTTATGTTGTTGGTCTGGAATAATATGTTGTTTTGTATGAATCTACTATACGAGTTTCGTATGGCTTGTGGACAATGTTTGTGTTGACTAATAATGTTATTGGGATGTGATGCACAAACGAGGATAACATATGTTAGAGTAATAGTCGAGATACTGTACTCTCAACTCTGAGCCCTTAACTGTAATTGGTTCATACTTCCTAGTGTAAGATTAATATGGAGTTTCATAACTGTAATTTATTTAGTTTTTTACTTTTATGTTTCTAATCTCTTCACAGATTACCTTACTGAGCTGATTGATGTGTGTTTGTTGCAGCGTAAGGACCAATTATGTACGCTAAAAGGTCTCGATTACTGTCAATAAGAAAAATGTGTGTCATCTTACTCTGATGACTGATCACATATTCAACTTCTACAGAACTTTTGCACAATTGCCAGGTGAGAAATTTGATATTCTCGTAACTTAAATACATACTGAAGTCGGGTGCTCAAGTACATGTTGCATGAGTATAACAAAATACGAGCTATGTTTTGTGTTTTCTCATCCCAAATAAACTGCAAGTGAACCTCCCGAGAAGCCTAACGATCTAACATGCTACCCTTGGTACTTAATGGAAATCTTATGTCCTCTTTCTGTGAATGAATATCATACGTGTCAAAAGGAACAAACGTTTGAGCCGAAGTGGCTTGTCAACCAATGTAGCTGTCTCATGATATTAATTTCATTTTATATAACTTTCTTCATGATGGAAATTTGGGTCGACATGCTAAAGGCAGGACCAACATCAGGTTCCCTTTAAATGAATTATCTTCTGGTGAATTATCTTCTGGTCATATCTGGACAAACAATCATGAATATCCATGTGTGTAGCATATATAATTTCTATGAACTTCAGTAGCTTAGGTTCGACTTGTGGCTCTTTTAGATATCATATATATTACTAATAAGTAATGATGTTATATATTTGAAACTGAAGAATGGAAAGCATTTGCACAGACGAGCATTATGGAGAATACATCATCGTTATATTCTCTAGTTTACAGACTATTTTCATCATATTTAGATGGTTGGAGTAATCCTTTTGGCACTAAAGTTGCCAAAGGACAAGTAAGTAGGAATGTAGGATAGATATTATGTGCCTTGGCCTAGCATTGTTGTTGCTGAACTCTTAAGATCTGGGCAAGGTGCAAAGGCAATCATTCTGGCATTAGTCTAATTAATTCCAGCTGTCTCCAGAAGAAGCAGTAAATATAATTTGTGTCTTCTTCTTTTTACAAAATTTTCACAACCATATTATTATTGTAAAAGTGGACTATTTAGACATGTTCATCACCTTCCTCACATTTTGTTATATGATCATCTGAATCTTCTTTGTTCGGGCCAACCAAGTCCTTTGCCTTCAATGACTCCCTTTCCCAGTTCGTGTTGTATATCACTACTAAGATGGAGACAATACATGCCACCTGAGCTGCTAAAAGTCCATAGCAAAGGCCTGTAAATCCTAATGGCCAGACGAAGCACAAATATATAGCTACTGGGGTTCCCATCAAGTAAAAAGAATAGAAGTTAATAGCTGCCCCAATACCGGTTCTGGCACATCCTCGGAGAACACCACAACATGTTGTTTGGGGACAATTTGCAAGCTCACAAAGTCCAATAATAGGTAGCACAGCTGTTGTGAGCTCTAGAACTTCATGGTCTGCTGTGAAGACTCTTCCCCATTCATCTTTTCCAAGGGTGGTTAGTAAGAAGCCAAAACTTGAGGTAAGAAAGGCTAGAACTATGGCTACTAGTGTTGCAATGCGGGCCCTATCTGGTCTGCCTGCTCCAAGTTCATTGCCTACTCTAGCTGAAATTGATGAACTAAGAGCTGAAGGCAACGTATACATAAGAGACGTGGTCTGTATAACTATAGCTGAAGTTGCAAGTGCCACTTCAGGTCTGTCTAGATAACCAGCAAGAAGTGTCATAAGCTCATACCACCACCACTCTAGGCATACAGATAAACAGCTTGGTATAGACAGTCTAAGTAGAACCCCCCATTCTTCTCCTAGTGAATCTTGAGAAGTTGAAAGTTTTGAGGTTGGTGCTAGAGGTTTAAATAAAGGTTCGTCAGGGACACGAGTGTATACCATGTAGCCTATAAGGAGGAACAAGGTGTTAAAGTTGACAATAAAGGAGGATACAGCAATTCCCTGAACTCCAAGGGAAAGGTAGAATGTCAAGAGAATAGTTATTGGGATATGCAGAACTATTGCCAGTGAAGCAGACCATAGCAATGGCCATGTTGTTCCTTTACTACGCAAGTAAATACGCAGAGGATGGAGAAGGCTATTAGCAATAAGATCTGGGATCGCATATCGGCAGTAGATGCTTGCAACATGTGAAATATCAGGATCTTGGTGAAGCCTTAGCATGACAGGCTCAAGATTAATCCACAGGACTGCAATTGGTAGTGATGTGAAGAGTAACATGAGAATAGTTCTTTGCAGAGTGAGAGACATTATGGTTAAGTTTTTTGATCCAAAACCTTGGCTACATAGTGGTTCCATTCCGATTGCCAAGCCAGATAGTACAGAGTAACCTGTGATATTGGTGAAGCCAATGGCCAATGCACCACCTGCTAGTTCTAGACTTCCAAGCCTCCCCATGCAGGCAACTATAATCATGTTCTTTAAATAGGTCACCAAGCCCATTGCCAATATTGGGAAACCAGTTTCTGTTATTTTCTTCAACTCTTCCTGTGCCTGGAAAAATGAAGGAAATAGAAAAAAGATGTCATAGAAAGTCAAATACAGCTACATAAGAGATGCTTGGTAGTTCTTAAGATATTGTAGTTTGTACCTGAGTCATTGTCGGGTACTTTTGAGTTTGCTGTGCTCCCATTTTACAATTATGTGCTTACTCTTATTCCTTTTCGTTACCTTGTTTTCTACTTCACTATGAGATGCTAATGTCTTATCTTTCGTTGGTCGCATTCAATGGTACTTGCATGCTCTCCCTCTCTTAAACACTAGACTTGCACAGGGCACAAGTCAGTCTAAACAAGAACGATTTTGAGTTATTTAAGCAAGAAAGAATTGGAAGACTTTATAAGAGTGAGAAATAGTTGTACATGCTAAAAATAAATCAATGAGAGGCTTTTATAGGAGCTGGAGGTAAGGGGAATTTGAGTTAAATTAACTTAAATCAAAGCCAATAACATTGCCTTAATGTTGTATGATGAAGAAGTATACCCACTAGCAACTGTCCAGGATCACATCTTATCAACTTACCAATTATATTAAAACACATCCACCATTTCTGTTAATAGAATCATAGGCATGTGTAAAATTACCTCAATCTAGGATCTACTTTCACATGAATTAAGTTTTCTTTCTTAAATTGTGATCTTATCAGTGGCCTAACTTCTTTCATTATCATTGTATTCGTGTGCCTTTTATTCTTTTAGACCTGTTTTACACATCTAAACATAATCACAAGCCCTTCTGTGGTATTTAGTTAATTGATCTATTTCAAGGTAAAGTGTACTGTACTTGTTAGTTAAAGCAAAAAATGTGGACAATGTTATTTCTTTGATTGCCTTCCAAGCTTCAAGGACTAGAATAACTTAGTGTCTGCCAATAATGATTAAAATGCTTCAAAGACTGTACTATGTACTTATCGCTGCTTAAATATTTTTTTTTTCTCCCCCTACCCTTCTCTCTTCACTTCTGTCAGAAATTTGTTTAAGTCGATCTGAATCTTTGTTTTTGAAAAAAACCCTACTATAAATTGATAATATAACTGGAGACAAGAAAACGGAAGATATATGCAGATATTAAGGCTCTTAATATTTAAATAATCCTTTATGGATGTTCATACTTATAAGTTATAACTGGAAGTGAGCGTTTAATCTATCATGGAAATAATATCTAAATATTTTGATTCTGTGGTGGACCATTTGCAAAAGCTTGCAGATTATTATAGAGTTAGGTCCTTCCTTTTTCAATTTTAATGATTTTATAGTAGTGGGAGGTTTCGTTCATATTCTGCTTTACATGCACATGCAAGTTTAGGTGTAGTGAACCAATGCCTGAGGGTGAATTTCATTGTCAAATCTCAAATGTAGCACAACCTATGACCTAAAAAGTCATAATGCAAGAATGCTTGCCTTCAATATATGACAACTTATCTACACTAAGTATATAATTTATGTAGTCAATTTTAAATAGCTGTTAATCTACTCTTGGCTGATCAAGTTTGGTGCTTACTGCTCATTTAGGTTTCCATGCACTTTTGACAGAGCACCTTATGATTGATGACTTTTGATAAGTTAGGGGAACTTAAAAGTTTTTAGATTGTGTACTATAACATGGCCTGCGCCCTTCTGTAGAGCTGCAAATATCAGGAGGTTTCAGGATCTGAACTAGTCTTGCCTTCAATATCTCATTTAAGTTTGCCGAACTTTGCCCCCAATGGTGAATACTCATTAGACCATTATGAGGATGCAACTTCTGTCAAAATTGTACCACCAACTTTCTTACTGTGTTGATTCCTTGTATCCCACACTTCCTGGGTTGGGAGGGGGTTGTGTATGTTTCCTTTTAACCTGTGTGTACTATGTGAGCTGAGAATCTGTTTCACCATCTGATAAATGATTAAAGTTCTCTGCACCTAAAATGAAAACAATCTTGTCCCTCACTTTGAAACCATCCATGTGCATTAGTTGCACCAGAATGACTCAAGTCACCAGTACCAATCTTCCCCCACATTTACATTCAAATTACATCTCAAGCATCATTATCTTCACCTGTAGCTTGTATATCAACCGCTAAAGTGTTGGCGGTACAGTTAATTAAGGGAGGTAGTGGTGGTGAGGGGGGGTGGGGAAGGGGGGTGTTGGGGAATTTAGTGGAACTCTGTCACATCCCAAGGCAGTGTGAACAATAGTTGTTATTACGTACACTAGTACAGTAGTGATTATGTGGTCCCAAAACCTCAGGCAATGCACCAATTGATTTCTAACAGCAGACACGTTATCCATTGTCCCACAATCAAAGACAATGTTTCTGTTAATTTCTTATTTCAATCGTGAAGAAATGTTTGAGCACTAACAACCTTTGCCACTAAGATAATAGCATTATTTTGCAAGTTGTATGCTGATTGCTGTTAAATCAATGATTTCTTATCTTGTGGTATAATTTGTCGACAAGAAGATAATAAAGGTTGGAAAACAGTAATGTAATAATCAATTAATAGTCAAAAGGTTTGTGATAAACGAACTGTAACAATGATAAAAAAAAAATTATTTAATATCCCTAAAGAGATTTTGCGAATCCTAACATTATTATTCCCATGTATGGCAACTTCATATTTATATTTTAAGGAGTTCTTGCTAGATATATCACTATTTTCTTCCATGACCCTCTATCCCGTTCCGCTCGTCAATCTTTGTAAATTCTTTATACATTTGTATGTTGTGCATGTGATTATATAATAATGTGCATTGTGTGATTATATAATAACCTTCTGCCTTTCTGGTGTGGTGTATAATTTATTATACCGGAGGGCGTAGCTGATTGACACAAATGGGTAGTAATTTTATTGGTTAGTGAATGAATGGGGATACTGGACAGCTTTTCTGAAACAATTAATCTATCATCGGAAAGGATATCCTCATTGCTCCATATTGTCTTTATTAGTAATATGTGGGTTCTTTATTTGGTGCACGTAGGGAAATATGTATGTTAATTTATATATTTTCCTTTTGAAGATTTTGTACAACCATAATAAATCTATGGAAAGTGGTGCGTCATAGATCGAACGTATGTAATCATCATTGTAGCAGCTTTCTATCGACTACTACTGTAGGATGTAGGGATGAAATATCATGTGCAATCTGGTGGAAATCATTTTATGAATTTTGGTCTCCAAGCACATTACTATTACGTAGGGTCACAATTGTCAATTCTTGGTGTCGTTGTTACCAAGATACCATGATAATATATGATAGATAGTGATTAAAACAAATTTAATGATATCAATTTTATATTTTTCAATTAGCCAATAAAAAGAATTTCTCGAAGAAATTGATACGCAATTTTAAAACGTTAATTAATTTAAAATGGAAGGAGTATAACCAAATCATTATAATAAAAGATCGTAAATTAAAGAATGTTGCTTCCGAGGGTGTGATGGAAAAGTTAAATGGTGACAGCAGTGTCGTGTCAAGTATTCAAAATCATATGTGAATTGTGCATTTTCTTGCTTTCTCATTTTCACTTTCAGACTATCCATGATCTGACGTCAAATTCGACCTTCTCTCCGTCAGACGCCTTATCACCTTTTAAATAACATTTATTTTTACTAAGAGCCACGTAGGGTATCATTCTGCGACGTCAAATTAATTCTCTTCCTTCCACATCACTCTAACATATCCCACTATATTTTTTATTTCTCTTATTTATTTTATATATATAATTATTAAATTTATAATTACTACAACAATTGACATGAAAATTAATTAAAATTGAAAATATTTATTTTTGAATTTCAAAAATTTATATTATTTTAATACATTAAATAATATTATAAATTTTTAATATAACACACAATATTATTAATCACTCGAACTTGAATACATACATAATAAGCAAACATACATAAAAAACTTGATTTTTTTTGTGTCCAAATGATACAAACCAAGGCTCTATTTATAGAGCTTGAAAAATAAAAAATAGTGATATAATTTTTTATTAATATTATAATTATCATAAGAAAAATTATTTTAAAATCAAGTTAAAAAGTGAGCCAATCACTCCGCCAATTTGTACGCTTGGCAGCGTGACGGCACTTTTTGTTTTTTATTGCTTGTGGGACCCACCACGGCGGCCAAAAAAGATTGGCCCCGATCAAATTTGATCCCGATTCCACTGCGATGCTAAATTCCGAGATGACCGATCTCCGCCGCGCTGAACGATTCCTCTAACATACTAATCGATCCTCCTATGAGTGTTAGAAAATAAAGGCCGAGCATACAATTTCAATGCCAAATTGCCAATGTCAATAAGATAAGTTTAATTAACCTCTCATTTCAGGAAATCACAACTCATCACTGATCACCGCAACATATTGATTATTTCCGTATAAATCACAGCCATCACCGATCACTCGTAATATCGAACGTCCCCAATTGCTAGCGCCTTCCACGACTTGACGTTTTTGCATTGATTATCAGAAGGAGGCCATGTAAGCTTAAGAAAAAAAAATTGATCTTGGTTCTAGACTTGTAGGTCAGTTATTTGAACTAACATTCATATAAGCTGAAGCCACCTAAGTCATTGTGTCATTTGCCATAATCTTTGGTATTCTTGACCTTATCCAGCTTGAACAAAATTGACACACTACCAATTTGACTTTATCATATATGCATTTTAGCTACTTTTAGTTTCTTGTCCATGGATTTATGGAGTCAAGCTTTCCAGAAGCACAACCTAGTAACCTACCATCACTAACGTTTGACTCTAATAGATATCACAGACGCAGTTTAAGTGCAACACCCACTGCACCTTCAATAGTTTAGAAAATTCTAAAGCACATGTAGTGTGATAAGCAATCTTCTGCATGTGGTCTGTGAGCAACACTCAGTTTTAGGTCAACGTAAGGGGCAACCATGCAAAGGGGAATTAACTTTTATATTGTAGTGTAGGGGCGGTGATTCGAGATATATACTAATTAGGGATAATAGGGCTATTCGATTAATATTATATTCAAACAAATAAATTAGAACTATGGTAGTCCTTATTTTACTTTTACTATTTGACCACTTTTTGTAGCCTTCATAAAAGGAGAATAATACTCCGTATGTATAATGTACCATACCATCCATACGGACTTCATGCATTGTCAACATACATATCCATAAAATTTTCAATAATTTGGAGATGAGTACACATTTTTTTAGTTAGGGAAACATGTATCTCAATCATATGGATACAACTCGCTTTCAAATGTCTGTTGAGATGAAGCTAGGAAGCTGCCTGACACACCCCAAGTTCCATGAACCTCAAGAAAATTTCCCTAGATAAAAATAATGATAGGCTATCAAGCATGTCACGTCGGTCCTAAAAGGAGCAATTGATGTTTCAAAATGAAGTCTGCATGTGATAATCAACTCATTGAAATGGAATAGTAATAAAGACCAAAGAAGATCAAAGCAGATTCCCAAAACAAGATGAACATGCTGGAAAAAAACTATTATTTGAAGATAAGAATAGGGAGTTGATGGAGGGGCACAAAAACCTCCATGTGAAGAAGAGTGAGTTTTCTTTCGGTTTTGAGCCACTTGACATAAATAATGTATGATGTGACAAAATCCTAATTTCCCAAGCTTCCTTAATAGCTTCAATCTAAATGAAACACAAAAGGGAAAAAAGAAAAAGAGAAACCATTAGTTTATGATTGGGAATATGAGTTCGGTTAAAGTAACCATTAGTTTATGATTGGGAATATGAGTTCGGTTAAAGTAACAAAAAGTGTATTGCTATTTTCGTCTAAATGTATGTTGTTTTGTGCTTAAATTTAGAAAGAACAAAAAATGGTGTTACAAAAATGGAAAAACATGAGCCATATGTAGGAGTTTGTACAAGAGGGAGGTAATGTCACATTTGGGGAAGTTGGTATGGGTCAACTCGATCTATCGGGTACTTAGCTGTGTTCATAATTCACTTGGCCAATCTGCATCATTCCTTTTGAGGTTAGCATCAGGTCGTTAATACTATATCCGTCTTAATTGAGAAGTTTGAATTATTAAAAAAACTATACTTTGTCAATTTTTATTCTCGTAGTTAAGCATTTATCCTCTTTAATATATATTGAGGGTTTACATCTGATAGGCAAGCTTATTTCTCGATTACTATTTTGCGGGTAAAGCTAATTTCATGCACCACATGAAACGACCGTGCATTTTGCATGATGGATTTTTTTAGTACAAAATAATGCTCCACCGTGTGGAACACACTGTTGTCGTTGTATTGTTTTGTCGGAGGCGTGTATTATCCGCTGCGCGAATTTAATTTTCCCCCCTTTTGTTCATATGAAATTCTTTTTACTCAAATAGGCATGAAGTATATGTTAACTTAGATTAAAACTTGCAACTTGCACATCACAATGAATGGCGCTTACCTAATTACAAATCATGGCGCAAAATCGTGATTTAATGTGGACCAAAAGGATACAGTATAGGGGACTAGTGGTATAGTGTAATAGTGATCCAAACTTTTTTGTTATAAATTTGGATATATGTGATAATGTGAATGTGAGTATGTGACCCAATCTTATGTGGTCCGTTAGTTATAGTTTGTTACTTTGTTGTTTGTTCTGTCCAAACCCAATGTATTGGGCTAATAAAAGAAACTTACTAGTTACATCAAAGCCCATCAGGCAAATTGCATATTTGTTCTATTCTGTGATGAACTAAGAGATTTGCATTAATAGTCCATGTTGTTTTGAAAAAAAAAACAATACTTAGTTAGTCATTAAAGTTACAAAATAGTTCTACAAACATTTTTTAGAGTTTTGTATTGGTGCATTGGTAGTTTCAGGTTACATGCTACAACATGGAGGAAAATAATTTTATGCAACATGTTTGAAACTCGGAGGACTAGCATTACACTAATGCAAACTGGAAAGATGTATGTCTCGACTTTTGCCAAATTTCAAACGAATGTTTGTACAATCCGTTGAACTAACTCATGCAGCACTCACCGCTTCTATTCTCTAGTCTTATATTTTCATGTCCATTGATGAGAACTTAGCACTAGTTTACTTGTTGGAAACTATTATGTGCAAAAAATATAGTGAAGGAATATTGGCTGGATTTGAAAAATAGATGTTTGGTTAAGAACATACATCAAGCTATGAATTTTTTAGGAGCCAATGTAAGCAAAAGCATCAACATTGGATAGGGAGAATAGACATACAAACTTTCAATTTAACAAAGAGAATATATGATGTATTGTTACAACTTACAAGTGAGAGAGGAGTTGAATATTCCCAACAAATTGAAGAAACTATTACAAGATGATTTTTTTTTCCTCTTGGCTTTGGATTTATTTGTATAGCTACTTCTGACAATTAAAGACTAGTGGTGAATGCTTACATTGACTGTAATTAATGTGGGAAACTATATGTTACATAAATAAAGCAATTTGAGATTGTTATTTTTCCTCAGGGAGTGAATGTGTGCCAGAAAGGATTGATCTCGATAGAAATCGAATAAAGAATATATTCTTTTTTGCACCTAAAAGCCAATTATCATTGTGTCTCTTTGATGGTCCCTCATGCTTATCAAGGTGATTGGTGCGTTGTTCGAAACGAAAGGAGATGCTTGCCTCTCTTAATGAAGTTAGACAATTGTACAAGAATTTGGATTTTCATCACTGAATACTGAAGTGATGTTTCCACTGTTGTTACCGTAGTAGTAATTGTAGTCTTCATTGTAGGGTACTGGCCGATTGTAATTTGAATATTGTGGTGGTGGCCTAGTGTATTCGTATTGTGTTACATAAGGTGATGGCCTGTGAGTATTGTAGTTATGAGTTGCATATAGGGGTATGGGTGGATTGGGTATCTGAGTGTTGTAGTTGTGAGGTCCCTGCATATTTAGTGGTGGTTCGGATCGTTGATTGTTGTAGTTGTGAGTTGCCGGGTTATGTGACTCGGATTGTAGAGTGTTGTAGTTGTGAGTTGACCGAGGATGCAGGGGTGGCTCTGCCATGAATGTAGGACCCTGTCGTGGTGTACTTGTGCTGCCACCATAGCCATCACTATAACCATAAACGTTGTTTTGGCCATACCTGTAATCTGGTGGGTAGTGGTGTATCACATGTACCTCTTCAACATCTTTTGGCCTTGAATTCTCAATTGGTTGACGTGCTGTAGTATTTGGAGTTGGGGATGATGAGTTTTCCTCAGCTGCCTGTTGCATCTCTTGTGAAGGATTGTCTTCTGGTGGCGGCGACGATGCTGGGTCTTGCGGTATCTCTGCTTCAGCTTGTTGAGCTTCGGTTGGAGATAGGTTTCCGGAAGCAGCTGCTGGTGGTCCGCCTTCAGATGCTTGTTCTTCTGGCTGAGCAGGTGGGTCTGTTGGTTCTGTATTGAAACAAATGAGGGCACCTTTTCTTGTCTTCTTGATAGCTTTGATTATCTTTGCTTGATCAGGGAATCCAACTATTATTATCTTCTGCTGAGGTAAGTCAATATAGAGATCACTTATGCCTGTTATGAAGTATTTGGATTAAGTGAGAGTTTCTCATCTTATAGACCACCATGAGAAAATAAATCTAGCTATGCATGTACTCAGAGTTATAACTCACCAGGGATGTGATGTAGAGCTTTCTTGATCTTCTGCACACACCCATTGCAGTCCATCCGGACCTGGACTTCTGTGATTCGCGGTCTCTACAGTTAGATGATAGAATTGATCAAATGAGACAATTGAAAAACAGTGAAAGTAGACAATCTTCACGAAATGGAGGGAGTATTTTTCAGCAGCTGAAATGAGTTGCGAATCATACCTCGTGTTCGGAAGCCATTGCTGAAGAATTTGGAAGGCGAAGAGCATAAACAGAATGTGGTTTTTAGGGGATGGATACAATGGGAATATGGAATGGTTACCTGGCATTCGTTCATTTAGAGGAGGGAATATATAAAAGGCATTAGGTGTGTGGACATGGATGGAATCCTCTTTTGATTGATAGAGGAAAAAGATGGGATTGGAGTTTTTCTTTCTTTTTTTCTTGTAGCTTGGCTAAACTTTTGCAAATCATGATCATTTTGTATAAAGGGAATAATTGGTCCTCTGAAGAAGCAGATGACGGTGTTTCCTTCTTATCGTTTGTAAAATACTCCTATAGTAGATAATGATGACACTTTATTCAATTCAAAAACAGTATTTCTGTGAAATATAATGATAGGTTGCGTATTTGATCTTTCCTATTCTTTTTAGACGGGAGCCTTTTTAAAAGTATTGAGATATGTTGAAGATCGACCATTTAGTCTTTGGTAAGATATTTCAATGAAAACAAAAATTGTCAATGAATAGTCAACGCATTAGAGTAGCATATTATTTCTTGTACTCAATAAATTACTCTTCGTTTGCAGAGCATATTATCGCTTCTATCTTTTGGCAATAAAGATCAAAAGGAGGCATTTCAGGAGGTAATGCTACAAGAATATTGCGTATTCAATGATTGCGATTGTGATAAGTCATATAATTACTTGTTGGTATGAATAGGATTAAACTTCCTTTAGTTTCTTTTCTCTTTGATGAGTGCAATATTTATTTTTATTCAAGAACGTATCCTAAATCATACAGATTAGATTAACAAGAAAATCAGAATCCTAATAAATGAGTTTTTTCTATTTAACACTATGTATCTAGGTTGGCAAATCGACCAGTGGAGATTTGATATTGATGATTACTACTTTTATTTTGTAAAGTATACTATAATTTGTTCCATTATACTGATGATTATTACTACTTTGAAAAAAAGCAATAATGGTGATCATTATTTGAAAAAAATTGATTCCTGATTATGGGAAAGGCCACTAGAATGTTTTTCTTGAAGTCAATTGAACTAACCAAAAGTTCCGAATGTATGTAGCTGGTTATTTGAAATAACTTATTTCATTGTTTTGATTTTATCCCACTCTTCAAATGAGACAAGAAGGATCTTTACTATTTTATGTCTCAATGAGCCTCATTTTTTAAAAATACTCTATTATATATTGCATGGTTATATGATAATAATTCGTGATACTAATTACTTTTTTCCGTTTTTTATAGTGTCGCTTTAGTATAAAAAATTGTTTTTTTATATTGGCTGCTTTTAACATAATAAATAATATTTTTGTCAATGTGATTTTTCGACTAATTTCTTTCTCTCAAATAAACAACCAACTAATATCATGCAAGCTCACATCGTTTATTCTCAGATTAAATGTAATTTTTGAATATTTTTTCTTTTCCTTAATTTATATGCAAATGCTAAAATGATAATTAAAAAGATAGGAGTAATACTTAAGTTAAAACACGATAGGGTACTGATGAGGTTATTACTATATCTTAAAAAAATAATTTTCAATCTTCCTTTCTACACATAGGGTACTCATTCCTTGGTTTGACCACAAATGTAAATAAAATCAAACATAGTATTTGCTTCTTTTACACTTTATTATGCTAATAACATATATTATTGCAAATACAATCATCAAAGAATAACATAAATAACTAAAAGAATGCACAAAAGGAAAATCCTTCAAATAAATATTACTTGTATAATTGTAAAAATTTAAGCATAAGAATGAGGGTTCTCCAGGAGATAGGTTTCAACAACTTTGTAGATAGCAAAGGCACTTTCTTTTCCAGACTTTATTTCTTCCTCAGTGATCTCACAATTCCCAATAGAATGGTATTTGCTAGTCATTTTGCATATGCAACCTCCATCACTTGTTTCCTCAAATTTGATATCATAAGAAATATATTCAAGCTTGTCACCTAGCGGATCTCCCTCGATTAGGCTATACATGAAGATCAAATTTTCTTTGTCTACTTCATCAGTCCTGTGCTTCACAAATTTGAATGGACTAGCTGCAACATGAACAAGTATTGTGTTAGTATAAAAATAGATCATTTCCTTTTTTTGGTAGACAATTCATGGACAAAGTGTATGGTTAGGGCGGGTTTGGACCATGAGTCCATGACCCTTAAAATTTATAGAAAATATACTTCCAACTATATTATTTCCTGTTTAAGTACAATAAAATATATCATTCGAACCTATGCGTTTAGGATTTTCATGGTGAACAACTAATATTTCTTACCAATGGTTAGCAAAAGAACAAGAAAAAATATAATGGATGATGAATAATAAGAAAATAGTTATGCTTTGATTGAACTAAAAATTGAATTGATCAAATAACATGTGTGAGTTTATCATGTGATTACCATCTGTAAAATTGATTTGTTCAATGGTTCCAGGCCCTCCATCTCCTTGAAGAACTTGAACACTTTTGATAAACTGAGGTAAAAGCTTGGGAATTAGATTGTTGGAATCCAATATCAAAGCTTTGAACAAACGAGCAGGAGCAATAGTGGTTGTAAATTCCTGAACGAATGTTGTAACTCCCATGGCTATATATATGACGATGCTTTCAATAAAAATGGTGAGGATATAATGTTACTACTTTCAAGTGTACGTATATATAGATACTTTTGAATGTAACATATTCGTCTGAAAATGAAATTGCAACGGATGTTCTATAGATGACATGTTTGACTAACCATGGTCTATGTTCTTGTTTCAACATTGCAATGCTAAATACTAGACACATACAATTGTTTATTTAAAATTTCTTCACATGGGCGGCTCTAACTAGAGAACAAATGTGTATTCAACAAAATTGTAGAAGATCTGAGCTCTTTTGTTACAAAAAAGCTTCACTGTGGATCTCATTTTTGCTAATAATAAGACAAGTACTTGATTACTCTATGCTTATGTGTGTTATTATTACTAGGGGTTGGGCATGTGGCCTGACCGCCTGAATTTGTGTTAGTGGATTAGACCTGGCCCATGATACAAACCTCCACTAATGATTACCTACCTGTATTATGCATTTTCTATGTTTCTGGAAATAAATAGATATCTAAGAATACACCTAATAAAACTCCACTGGATAAGCAGCTCTCGTAGCTCAGTTGGTTAGAGCACCCGTTTAGTAAGCGGGAGGTCTTGAGTTCGACTCTCAACGAGAGCAACTTTTTACTGTAATTCTTGTTTTGCTATTTTCGTTTTCTTTAAATCATATATTCATATATATGGATAAAACTTTTTACTATTATGATCAAAATGAAACTGTAATCCAACAACATTATCAAGACTCATTTCGGAAATTTCCTGTAAGACTATTTTCATTTGAAGGTGAGTTGGGGGACGGGGAAGTAGAATGTGAAATAGGGGTTCCGGGTTCGACCATCTCTAGTTAAGTAAAAAGTATACTATTATTTTTTGCACTTTTCTTTATATTATATTTGTCAATTTATTTATTTATTATTGACGACTAAACTGTAACTGATATTACTATCAAGTATTATTTTGACTAAAAAAAATTTGAGAATATTTTCGCTTTGAGATGTGTAAAAGAAGAGGGAGATAGTGAAATTTAAATCGAAATATTAGGAGTTCGAACTATCTCCATCTAATCGAATTTTAACTTTAGATCCAAGCGAAGAGTGGACAATGTGTGAAACCAACTCATTATTAACCTGTTTCTTTATTTTCATTTACGGAATATTCATTCATTTATTTATTCTGAATGCTGATAAGTTTACAAATGCATTGGTTGATAATGATAAAAGTTACGTTTCCTACAATAGTGGACCCAAGCTTATGAGTTTTTTCTGTTCCAACCCAACTAAGCCATTACGCGTTATTTTACGAAGCACAATTCCAGCATTCCTTAAAATATCAATATAAAATGATTTATTTATACAATTAGCTTAGTGATCGAGTGATAAATTGTGAATTGTAAATAATATTACTCAAATTCGATAAAAAAATTATTTATTGTATCGAGTTGAGGGCGAAATTGAGTATCAAGTTGATATCTTATAACGCCAATCAACACGACTGCCTATAAACACAAGTAGAGCTTAATGTCATTACTTGAAAAAGTGGGGATCCGTAGCCATTTTTATTTGAAATAGATATCGTGATGATTTCAGCTTGAAGGTAAATTGTTAATTCGGCATTAGAAATGCTGAATAGAGAACAAATTATTCATCCTTACTCATCTCAATTTAACCTTAATTACTTCACTTTTCCCCTTTGATTAAGAAGTTACCAAGGTGAGATTTGTACTCACCTCAAACAAAAGCAATTTAAGTCAATTAGCTACTTTACGCTTCTGGCCTTACACAATCATATCCAACGCAAATAACGACATTATAATATTACTTTCTAATTGAGTATATTTCTAATTCAATTATTTTGAACGGGTATCTCTGGGCTTGACCACACATCTATCTCAACTCAAAAATAAACTCCATATTTATTAAGATTTTTCATAATATAAACCCCATTTTAAAATAACATTTCCTTTTTAAAGTTCATTTATTTTACTTGATAAAATACCAATTAAATACTAAAATAATTCCATAATCCTCATAAAATTGTTCTACTCAAAATATAATTAGTGTATCATTGTCCAAAAAGTTTTGTCTAATAAAAATACTCTTTTATCCATTTAAATACAATTCTAGTCATTTAACACCCATGATTCGAAATAAATACCAAATTAATATAATACAAAAATTCAAAAAAAAAAAAAAAGAAATATTGAATAGAATGAGAAAATAGAGAAGATAAATGAAAATTGAATTATGAGCCATTTGTTTATTACTTGAACTTTTGAGATAATGAGATACTAGCTGTAATGCAACTCAGCATCCCTCGCTTTCATTTGTTTGCTGATATGCGTTTTCACTGTCCATGTTTTCAAATTGCAAATTATATATTTGATAATTCAAAAGGGATTTATTACTTGGGAAAGTCCTTTCTTATATCCAATCATGATCATTTTGTTTGTCATAGGTTAATCACCAATTTAATCTTTTAATGAGCTTACGGTAAATGCTTCATGAGGTACTCATTTATACAAATATACAAAATCATCGCCAATTTGATATAAAATATATTAGGAGTCTTCTTAAAGTGCGGTCGGTGATATTTTATTTAATTAACGTTTAGCTTTTTATTAATAAACATCTTTAATGATTTGATAATATAAAACAAAAATACCTACAATTAAAGTTTTAATTGACAAAAAAACATCCATGAAATTGATTGGAGGTAGTATTATTTAGTTTATTGGGTAATGTTAGCTAGCTAATTCGAGACAGGGGAGAAACCGTGTTGAGCTTAATGGGACAATACAAGGCATATGTAATCCATGGTGAAATTGAGACCCACATCACTATTTTTTAACCATGCATGATGTTGATCAATATCCTCTAATTTGATCAACATATTAATTATAGTAATTTTAATATATTTAATTATCTTCTTGGAATGAAAGGGAGTATATTAATATAATATTTGCACAGAATTACATTTATCAATGAATAAAATATAAAATCTATTATCTAGAAGGTTTCATCATGTCTCCAATTTTTGTATGTAATCGGATAAGGAAACAAGAAAGAGGTTGACCATGAGAGGATAGGGGGATGCATGACAGATGACACTCATCATTCAATTGCAGAAGGGCAAAAAGTACAAATGAACAATAGACTTAATAAAGTCTTTGAAAAAAAAAAAATCCCTCCATCCCAAATTGTTTGTTTCATTTTTAAAAATGGAAATCCCACTATTATTTCTATTTTTGATCAAATATAATTATAAAAATTGGAAGAAAATTAAGTTTTGTGAGATAAGTTTGAAATTTTCTAAAAAATTATGCAAAAGTAAAATGGACATACAAATTAGGATGAAGAAAGTACAAAATAATAATCAACCTATGATATAATTTATTTTTATGATTTATCATCTTTGCATTCTTGAAATTAAAAAGGAATTCATCAGACAATCAATAGTTAGCTATGGGATATGGCTCATGTATGAGCTGGATTAACACTCAACAAAAAGACCAACAATCATTCAAAAATTTAATACTCACTCCATTTCTATTTACATGTATTTCTAGGTCAATTTTTTTATTTCAAATTAATTATTTTTCTAACATAAAAAATTATAATTTTATATTTTCAACATACTTGTTGTCTAATTTTTTTTATTAAATTATTAATCAACCAATAATATAATTTCAATTAATTATCATTCTATATTTTCAATGTATTTTTTAACTATTTTTTTATTTCCTTAATTTATATACAAATGATTACTATAGGATTAAAATTTTAAGAAAATAACTAAAAGGAAAGGAAGTTAATACCTATTAGTATATTACTAACGAAACCTCACATGGAAAAAAATAAAATTAAATGAAAGATGCATACCAAAATACATATTATAAAACAAAGGAGGTGCTCCATGTACTGCACATATACACTCCGGAGTATTAATATAGATCAAATGGACACATTTTGTTAAGTGAATAAATATAATATCTGATTATGTATTTGGAGTTAAATACAAAACATCTTTAAGACTAATAAAATTCACACCTCACAATCATCATTCATCAATATAAAAATAATCAATTCATAAAAATATAAGTGGTCTCACCATTAAATTTTATATGAATTCATGAGCTTATGAGATTAAAATCATTTAATATACATATATTAAATATCAAATTTTAAATCCAACACTTATCATATTCAAAGTTTAATCAAATCAACATTCGAAGTACACTTATCATATTCAAAGCTTAATCAAGTTAACGTTCGAAATAAAATATGATATAAATTACAAATTCATGAGATTGACCATTTAAACCTCTTTATATTCGTACTGCAAAATTCAAATTATAATACTAACATCTGGCAACCCAATTTTGATGCTTATAATAAAGAAAGATACATGTGCATGCAATACACATTCAAATTTTATTCTTCCTATCATTCTATAATAACTTTTTGTACTATAACGTCATTTTTCATTAATTATTAACATAATTATCCTTTTATCATAACTTTTTGAGCTATAACTTCATTTTCCACAATTGCTAACTATTAACATAATTATAATTTTTAGAATTTAAATTTGTTACTAATAATACATTTTATTATTATATTATTGAGTAATAAAATAAAATGATAATGAAAAAATACCCCCCTCAATCCCCAAATTATCATTATTGGAGCATCTACAGCAACATTCTCAAGCAAGCCCCAATCTCAAATATAGAATAAGAAAATTGCAAAATATATCCAAATGACACAATTTCAGCTTCCTCATATCGAAATGGCCCAACATCTTTTCATCCGTTAATTCTCTCTCATAAATTGTTTCAAATGGGCCCACAGGTTGCTACTCTCAAGTCTTTTTTTGGTTATGAATACGAAATATTAAAATACTGAAGTTGATCTTTCAATTCAAATGATTCATATTTAATTTGAAGATGAAATGCAACGTTAGATTTATTTGTTTTTTCATTTGTTTTTGCAAGAATAATGTTTTAAGGGGAATAATGTTCTAAAGAAATATTACATATTAAAATTAGGAGCTCATTTATTTTTATTTTAATTACTGTGCTTGTATTATTATTTTCATTTATTATATTAATATTTATTGTTACATCTATTTATATATTAATAATTTTTATTTTAAAATATAAATCTTAATAGATATGAAATATTTTATATTGTAATTTAATAATTTATGGTGAAAAATAGGGAAACTAATTTTGTATAAAAACTTTTATTTATTTGTTTAAAATAAAAAAATAATTTAGGGAGTTAATTTTAGAAAAATTTATAGGGTCTATACATAAAGTGAGCATGATATACATAAATACATTGTACATACACATCAATCAGTATGCGCAGATAATAATTCACTTCTTTCAATCTTGTTCTCTTCTCAAAACAAGCACAAACAATTCTCTATATAAAAATAATCCAATCATTTTCACTTTCACGTTCTTTTTAGTTTTTTTCATTTTCCTTAATTAAATATACTCAATACTCCTTCCATATCAATTTAAATCATCATCTGCCAAAAATTTCTATTTTTCATTATAAATAATCGTTTACTGACAATATAAATTTTAAGGCCAAAATTCAGATTGCCTCATAATATTCTTTTTCTATCCTGCCTCTTTTTTTCTGAAAATTATACGCTAATAATTTTATTAATAAAATACTTTTCTTTTAAGGTATATAATATGGTGATTTGCATGTGAATTGATTCAAATAACATGATTTCACTGTATAATCTTTAATGGGCATGCTTTAGTTTTTGCTAAATTGAATTCAAGACTGAAAAACAATGGATTTTTATACTAGTCAAACTCAAACTATTAAATCTGGTTCAAGTTCATGTTCAAGGGGTGGAGATGTTGACCAATTTCCTACAGGTCTTAGAGTACTTGTTGTGGATGATGACCCCACTTGTTTAAGGATCTTGGAAAAAATGCTTAGGATTTGCCTTTATCAAGGTAAATTTATGTACCCAATATAGAGTTTTTTGTGTTTGGTTAGCTTGTTTGTTATACTTGGTTAGTAAAAAAAAAAAAGTTGACTTGTATTGCTTTAGTTATTTGATTGACTTAAAGTTCAAATCTTTATTTGATAGGCTTTTTTGTTTGTTTACTTTGATTGGATTTAATTATTAGATTGGTATTTTGTGGAATTACACTAAGGGGTTTGCCTTTATCAAGGTAAATTTATATGCCCAATATAGAGTTTTTGTGTTTTTTTTGCTTGTTTGTTATACTTGGTTAGTAAAAAAAGTTAACTTGTATTGATTGACTTAAAAGTTCAAATCTTTATGTGATAGACCTTGTTTTATTGGTTTAGTTTGGTTGGATTTCATTGTTAGATTGAATATTTTGTGGAATTAGACAAGGAGATTTGCCTTTATGAAGGTAAATTTATATGCCCAATATAGAGTTTTTGTGTTTGTTATACTTGGTTAGTAAAAAAAGTCAACTTGTATTGATTTAGTTATTTGATTGAGTTAAAGTTCAAATCTTGATGTGATAGGCTTTTTTTTTTGTTTAGTTGGATTGGATTTAATTATTAGATTGGTATTTTGTGGAATTACACTAAGGGATTTGCCTTTATCAAGGTAAATTTATATGCCCATTATAGAGTTTTTGTGTTTTTTTTGCTTGTTTGTTGTACTTGGTTAGTGAAAAAAGTTAAACTTGTATTGAGTTAGTTATTTGATTGACTTAAAGTTCAAAAATCTTTATGTGATAGGCTTTTTTTGTAATTGGTTTAGTTTGATTGGATTTAATTATTAGATTGGATATTTTGTGGAATTATCAAGGTAAATTTATATACCCAATATAGAGTTTTTTTGTTTGTTTTGTTTGCTAGTTATACTTGCTTTGATTATAAAAAAAAAAAAAAGTTGACTTGTATTGATTTAGTTATTTGATTGAGTTAAAGTTCAAATCTTTATGTGATAGGCTTTTTTTTTGTTTAGTTTGATTGGATTTAATTATTAGATTGGATACTTTGTGAAATTACACAAAGGGATTTTGATTGTAATTGTATGTGAGCTTATTTCATTAGTTATTTAGAACTGTAACGATTTCACTATGCTGAAATTGGGGGATGTTTTGACTTCTGGATCTTGTTGATTGATGCTGACTCTACCCAAAAGCGTTACGGTGATACTCGCTCCAACTCATTTTAATTGACATTTTCGTTTTTGAGATGAAGTTTTGGCTATTAATAGCCTTTTATTCCTTATGCTAATAAATATAAAATTGATATATTGGTTTTCTGAAATGTCTTCATAATATTATTTTCTTGTCGTTTTAAATAAATAATACGGAGTATAATAATAAAGTTATTAATGGTAAAAATTCATCTTAGAATATAAGATGTCAATTAAAATGAATCGGAGGAAGCATTACTCCACTAAATAAATAGGTTGAGTTGACATTTTGAGTATCTTTGTAATCACTTGTATTTTTATGTTTTGAAATTTTCAGTTACCAAATGCAACAGAGCAGAAATTGCATTGGCATTGCTCAGAGAGAACAAAAATGGTTATGATATTGTCATAAGTGATGTGCATATGCCGGATATGGATGGTTTCAAACTTCTTGAGCATGTTGGGCTTGAGATGGATCTCCCTGTTATCAGTAAGTTCACTTCTTTATGCGTACATATGATGTTAACGTGACCATGTAACCTGTGTATAACTACTCTGATGTCCTTTGTGGTTGTGCAGTGATGTCTGCTGATGATAGCAAGAATGTGGTGATGAAAGGTGTAACTCATGGGGCGTGTGATTATTTGATCAAACCAGTTCGCATGGAAGCATTGAAGAACATTTGGCAGCACGTCGTGCGCAAAAAGAAGATTGAGTGGAAGGACAAGGATGTAGAACAGTCTGGAAGTGTAGAAGATGGAGAGCAGCAACAGAAGGCATCCGAAGATGTTGAGTATTCATCTTCAGCAAATGAAGGGAACTGGAGAAGCTCAAAGAGGAGGAAGGATGAAGACGAAGAAACAGAAGACAGGGAGGATTCATCTACCCTAAAGAAACCACGTGTAGTGTGGTCAGTAGAGCTTCATCAACAATTTGTTGCAGCAGTCAATCAGCTCGGAATTGATAGTATGAATAACCTTCAAATCTGCTTTTCCTCTTTTATTATCATCCATACTTGGAATTGTTTCAAACTGTGTTTTTCCATAACAAAACTTAGTGGTACATTCTGGATATTTTGTCACGTTTAGTTTAATTGATTGTTGCTTCCTTGCTCATAAACTCATGGAGTCATGAATGACACTTCTCCAAAAATGAATTAGTATATGTTTGTTTCCTTTATTTCTGGCTCTATGTGTTTCATCTGCTGTACTGCCAGAAATGTTGTTGTATCCTTATCATCTATTCTATTAATTGGCAACAGAGGCTGTTCCCAAGAAGATTCTGGAGTTGATGAATGTAAGTGGATTGACAAGGGAAAATGTTGCAAGCCATCTTCAGGTGAAGACTTTGGCACGATGGATAAAAGTCTAGCATTAGATTAAAAAGTTTAGCTCTGAGTAGCAGCTTATTGAGTTTAAACTCTACATATGCTCACCATGTATTTTTTGTTTTGCAGAAGTATAGATTATATCTTAGAAGGCTGAGTGGTGTGTCTCAGCACCAAAGTGGACTTAATACCTCCTTCATAACATCCCCAGAAGCTGCATTCGGGTCAATGTCTTCACTTAGCGGACTTGATTTCCAGGCTCTTGCTGCCAGTGGTCAGCTTCCTGCACAAAGCCTTGCTGCTCTTCAGGCAGCAGAATTCAGTAGGTCGGCTACAACATCTGCAATATCTATGCCCATAACTGACAAGAGAAATATTTTTAGCTTCGAACCACCAAATTTAAGATTTGGGAATGGACACCAAGAAGCAAGTAATAACACTAAGCAGGTAAGTTTGCTTCAAGGAGTCCCCACAAATATGGAACCAAAGAACCTGGCCAACTTGCACCCAGCACAGCCCATTTTTGGGATGAATGGGAACTCACAAGTTAATCAAAGCAACTCCTCATTGATGCAAATGAATCAACTGCAATCAAACAGACTACTTTTGAATCAAACTAATGGTAGTCGAGTTCCTAGAAATCAATCCTCACATGAGCAAACCCTTATGTCAAATGCTATACCAAGAGTCTGGACACCAAAAGGTGTTGAAAGAGGTACAACTTATGGTCACGTTTCTCAAGGTTCTTCAATGGTTGATTTTTCCGTGAAGCAAAGTACAGAGCTGCCAGGGACCAGTTTTCCTCTACTGAGTGGTTCAGGGATGTCTACCCTGTCCCCAAAAGCAATATTTCAAGGAGAGGTAAATACGGAAGTAAGGGACTTGAGAAATTTTCGCCCTGGCTACGAACTTGTCAATGAGCTTCATCTTCAGAAAACACCAGATTGGAGTCCGCAAAATAATAGATCAGCTTTTCACGGATCTCAGAATTCTTCGTTCCGAGTCAAAGATGATCTGCACTCGGTATTCGATCAACAAGCTGTTTCTGCCACTACAACGAGTGGGGACCGTAAAAATGTACCTGTTAATAATGGATTCTTCTCTGTAGGTGAAGGACAAAATAACACATCAAATATGGGTCCAGTAAATCCTTTATTAGCCTTTACTTCAAGGAGGGTTAAATCTGAAAGTCTGACTGATCCAGGATATCAAAGTAATCTATTATCTGAATCATTTGGTCATGATGACCATGACCTATTGAGTGCTCTTCTGAAACAGGTAACATTAAGTTGCTCGTATTCTGTTTTGTTTTGACAACTGGTGTTGTTAGGCAGATGAGTTATTCATTTCATCTATATGTAATTTCTTATGCAGCAGCAGGACGAGGTTCTACCTGTTGATAACGACTTTGGCTTTGATGGGTATTCGTTGGATAACCTCTCATCTTAACTCAGACTACAGAGCTAATGTTGGTAACATTGTAACTCTTGCCTACTTAAATACTTATCCTGAAATTAACCAACTTACGAAACTGCACGTCAACTTGCAGGCTTAGGATCGCTGGCGTGCTGTGCAGCCATGGGGATATGCTCTGCTATGCTTGTTTCGATAGCAATCCCCGTTTGATAGATGACGCTCAGATGGATCAGTGTGGTAGAAGATGAAGGAAACTTATATTTTGACTTGTTGACGCGCAAAGGCATACATGCAAAGTTTCAACGAATAGGTAGATAACATCGTTTTAAGGTTGTACTTCAACAGAGATCTTAAGTTTTTCAGTTTTCTAGTGTGGGTTACGAGTTCCCCAGATACTATAGTCTTTCGATTTAATGAGACATAATTATTCTTTTGGAAATGGTCATAATGTACAGCTTTTATTTGATAGCTGAAGTCAAGACCACAAGTATTCTTATTATGTTTTCCAATAATAGATTTCTTTAGTTTGGTTGCTCATTTTTTCAATTATACCGTCTCAAGCTATTTCTTTGAGAGTTAGTGTTACATTCAGAGTTCATGTCTTTTGCAATTAACCTGTGAAGTTGCGTTAACAACAAGCATCATTAGTATGGTAATTTACCCTTTTACTACTTCAAAGGGCAGAGTAAAACTTTGACCTAATCAATTCCAACTAAAACCGTGCGGCTGAAAATTAGTGAAACGTGCAGCATATACCAGTCTTTCAAACCATCATAGATATTTTCAAAACGTTTTCCCTTGGAGACTTCAACGTGGGTCATCCATTCCAAAATTCTCCAAGGCAAGCAATTTTTAATATTGGAATTTTTATGGGCCAAACTTCCGAAAAATAGATGCAATTTGATGGTATAAATAGTAGCTATCAAATCTTTTCAATCTTATCACAACACTAATTTGAAGTCGGGGTCTTATAGTCTTCCACACTTAATTTCTTAACAATCCTAAGTTTAGGTGCGGCCGGCCTTTGGCAGGTCGTTACATTTAGGTTTGTTCTTGTTGCATATGATAAATTGATAATACGAAGAATGTAGTTTAGTTTATACAAAAATATTGAAAGGTAGATATCAAAAAAATGTTCTGAGCATATACTTGTTTTGAGGAAAGCAAAAACAACTTTCTCCAAAACATTGCGCTTCTACGGCAGCCTAAGAAATTATGTCCACTATCTATTGCTGCAAGAATAGGAAAGCAACCAGAGCTTGAAGAACAGCTAGAGTTACGGACAACCCTAATATATGAGAATTGCTCCCTGGAAGTAGTTCTGGCAAGGCACATTCTTCCCCGTTGAAGTAAACTTTTGTCGGGAATCCATCGCCTGCAGCAATATTAATGTCAGGAGTATTTTTCTTTGTGAATGAAATCACTGACTGTTGTTTCCCGGGGATCCTATAGTCCTTCTCTAGGTTAGCTCCATCAGTTTCCCCGACTAAATAGTTCAAGCCTTGAAGGCCCTGCAAGAATATGGTGTTGTTAACAGTTTCTAATGTACTTCCATTGAAAGAGTACACTGCCTCAAAACCGGAAGCTGTTTTGTCCAATTCTATCGCGGCAAACCAATCAGCGAAAGTTATTTCATCCCAGTTGAAGACAGTGATCCTTGCAGACCATCCACCTCTGTAGTCGCTAGCTAAATGCCAGTTAAGACTGACACCACAATTATCTCCACAAGGCAATGGGTTTGACATTGGTAAATGATGAAGATCGGCCCATGCAGTTGACAAGGAGCTCCGGTTGTCAAATGGGATGAGCTGAGCCTGGGATGGGAGAAGAAGAGCCGGCGAATTTGTACTGCAAGATTGAGTACTACTGGGACAGCCACAAGCACAAGTAGGACAAGGGATGATAGATTCGTTGTAGTAAGCAGAGAATGACACACAGCATTTAGGGCTTGCTCCCTTCTGTTGGGTGATATTACACACCACTTGCCAACTCGCAAATGAAGTTTTATTCAACGGTAATCCACTTGAGTCCGGAAATTCACTAGGACTGACTCTGACTGGAGGTCCACATTTATAATCTGGATTTAACGTTCCATTTATTCTCCAGTTCTGGGGTGGAGTGAGCTGAGAGCGGTTGAGATCCGGTGGCATTTTGAAGACATTAATCTGGAAAGAAGAAATGGACTTGCTTGGGTCCATTGAAGGTGGCAAGATTGTCCCATTGCGGCAACAATATGGTATCATTCCCAGTATCGTGTCATTGGTCTTCTCCAAAGGCAAGTCAACAATGGTTGGTCGTCTTTCACAATTCAAAACAGTGGCAAAGTCAAGTTGCTGATAGTACTGTCCCTGTCGGCCAAAAATACAGTCTGAAGAATCAACAACAGAGGGATAAGCCCCTTTCATTGTGTAGATAAATTCATCATGCATCCAGTCCCAGCTTAACCTCCAGTTATCAAGACGGCCAAGGAGGTTGTGGTTTGAAATTGTGACTTGTGCCCAGTAATTGGATTCGTAAGTCCTGGTCACATCATACATTATTGTAAGATCACCCTTCTGACGGGGCAGAAACTCTACATCCAGAGTTTCATCGGCCTTAAAGTTCGAATCCTTGACGCAACAAACTTGCATCGTGGCATTTCCTGAAATATTGACAGTTCAACGCTCAGAGGTCCATTATATAAATCGGCATGTGCATTAGAGCATGACATTGAAAGTAGAGAAGTTTGGGTGAAAATTTTGTTTTAAAGAAAGCCATTGACTTATCCACAACTAAACTTACTTTTTCTATTAGACTAGGTAATGCACAAGTCGCACAAGAAATGTTGCCTACAGTTCATGAATAAACATTTCAACAAAGTTGCAATCTTCATACAATTATTACTATAGATCATCATCAAGGAATCCAACAAAGTAAAAAACACAGCTAAATGTATACTATATCACATGATCTATAGGAAAAACTAACTTCAAACAGAAAAAGAAACTGATCTGTTCCATATCATTCCATCTCATAAACCAACACGATTGAACTCATAGTAAATTCAGTTACACATAGAACAAGAAAAAGCCAAATTCTTCTGAAGTAATTGTCAAGTTCATATCATTTGAGATTTTGCTCACATAAAAACAATAATCCCATGTCCCCATCTAATATGACGTCAAAATCCATTAAACACCAAAACCACATAGCAAAAAGATCAAATCTTATTCATTTCCATCCCATAATTAATTCACACAAAGACTACCTACATACCTACAAGATTGTTCGGTTTGTTTTTTCAACGACTCAGAAAAAAAAAACTTTGTGGCCTTATTGACACATAGTTATGATTGAATCAAAATTATCATGTTAATACAAAATGCACATCATCAAATCCAAGAACACATAACTCGAAAAAAGGTTCAATTTTTATTTTCAATTATCCCATTCTTACCATTCATAGTAGGTCTAGGGCAAGTCCAACCATCATTGACCAAAGTTATATTCCCAGGCATAGGTACACTAGCATTCCCAACACCAAACTGAGTCCCCACCATCTTCACCTGCCATCAGCCGACCTATGTTAGTTCACCAATGTTCAATCGAACACCCAAAAATTTTATAAATGAGAAAATAACATCGCAATTATATATGATCTATATCTATTACATTAAAAAGTAACAATAGTTATGATAAGTTTGTTACTATGACATGCCCCACGATTTCAAGTCTCCCGTCTGCTGACGGTCGAAAAGTACGCAGTCTTACCCAAGTTATAGTTATAAGCAGTGACGTTGCTCCGACCGACTCGCTAATCGAAAGATTTTATATTTACATTTTATAAAGGATAATCCGAACACCCGCTACTAATATCCTAGATCCCGCCTACCTGAACACCCATCTGAGTCTCATCTCCAGCAGTCTGAACAGCAGTTTTGAGATCAGGATTAGGAAAACCAGCAAAGATGGTCCCATTCCCTACACCCAAAGGCAAAGAGCCTCCATCAGCAAGCACCACCTCTGAAGCAGATACCAACAACTCATCATGCTGAAATCCAACAAATACCCTCCACTGCTTCAACTCCTCCAAACCATTATTCACTATATCAAGACTTGACTCAAATCTATAAGGCTGTTTGGTTGGTTCAGTATTGAGTATGGGGGGTATTCTTTTGCCTGTAGTGTATATATATGAAATGAATATTCCATTGCAGTTGTCTAAAGCTGTTGGTTCTTGAGCATATAATTGGGCTGCATTAAAAATGGAGATGATGAAGAATAATTGAATTATGAGTACCATATTTGATCAAAATGAAAGAGATTAATTGGAATGAATGAATGAATGATAAAAAGGAAGATGAATAGATGATTGAAATATAAAAAGGAGAAGACACGGAAAGCAAACGAGTAGAACCGAGTCAAAAAGACAGCTTAAAGGAAGCTGTAACCATGTTTTAGTACTCATGTAGTAATGGGAATTTTATGCTTTTTTAGTTCAAAATTATTTATTTTATAATTCCTCCAATCCATTTTAATTAAATTTTTTCACATGAAAATAAGTCTTTGATATTTAATTATTCTTTAATAATATTATTAAAAAAATTAATATTACGAAAGATTTTTAAAAGACGAATCCAATGATATTTAATTTTATATTTATAGAATAATAAAGAATTAATAATTGATGGTTAAAGTCAATTTTAAAGTCAAACCACACCAAAGACGGACGAAGATATTTTATATTGGAATTAGTATCTTCAATTTCATTTTTTAGATTTTGTGATAACATTTTGATAATAAATTAAGTTTTATTTAAGAAATACGGAGTACTCAGTATAAATTAATATTATTAATTTTATTTTGTAAGAAATAATCATGGTCAAAGTTTAACATTTGAAACATAATTAATAAAGCCTATTTTGGGTTATTATAGAAACTCATTATAAATATTTTTAGAATTTTTATATATACAATAGTATAATTTGAAGAATTAACTTATATATTTATTGTTGAAACTATACGTGGATTATTGCATCTTGACGGTATGACACTTGTTACGAATGTAAATGTAATTATTTTTTATATATCATTTACAATTTAGCTATCTTGAAAAGAATCATATCCAATCTTGAATCATTTGGAAATTTTGTATCTTATCTTTGAGGTTCAATTTGCATATATCTCTACATTTTTCACATGAATAAAAGAATATAGAAAAGTAAATTATTGTGATGCAAGGAGTAGAGTAGCTAGAAAATGAAGAAGGTGTCAAACATAGATTACAAAGCATATATGTAGTAAGACAAAATGAATGCTGATAGGGATTTGGGACATGCAAAAGCTTTAACAAAAGTATGGACTTGATCAAGGATTTATGGCCATATGGGTCCCTAAGAATTAAAGAAAGCTTGGAGAGTTGGAGGTTACCGTTAGACGGCCGTTGAATACGAACAATCTAGGGAGTCAAGGTTATTGTTGGGTTGAGTTTTGTCTAGGGTCCGTTTGTTGGACTCAATAAAAATGATTGAAGCATTTCAGAAGCTTTAGGCCTTTGGTCAGATAGTCACTGTCTTCATGGACTTGTGTTTTCAGTTCAGCATATGTTGTTGCACACTTGCACTTTTGCTTTGTTTTTATTGGGTTAGATCATAGATGTATGGCCTCAGTGTTGGAGTTAGCCCAAATGCAACAAAAGGAAGTGTTTGGTTGTTACTTTCGTCCCTTCCTATTACCACAACACTAGTTGAGAGTTGAGACCTTGAGTACTTGAATAGTTGTGATTATAATTCATCTATAGTTGAGTCAAATTATTCAATGAGATATGATTTGATTTTTGAGACCTCGCTTCACCAACTTAAATCAGTATCTTTGCATTAGTTAGTAGTCACTTTATTTATTTACATATGGAAAATCAATAATTTTGATGGTCTTGTTGACACATACCACATAGAATATTAGAAAAAAAAAATTATATCTCATGTAATACTGTATGTATCAATTTTTTCGAGATCGTATTGTTAGAAAATATACAAGTTATCCCAAAGTAGAATAAATCTTTTCCTTTTTCTTTTTCTCAACAATAAAGAAGACGAGTAAGATTGTATGTTGATTTAACATTCATGATGGTACGAATGATAAAATTCCTTTTGATTGAGATATGGTATATCTAAAATAGAAATACCTTTTTAATTATACTCGATATGTTTCCAATTTAACTGAAAATTTTCTTTAAATAAATAGTCAAACTATTTTTGAATGCATCTCTACTATTCAATACTCTGTTTTAGTTAATGGCCATACCACCAATACATTCAAACCTTCTTGCGGGCTTTGCCAAGGTAACCCTCTTTTTCCACGTCTATTTGCTATATGCACGGAAGCTTTGTCCGTCTCTCTTTTTGAAGCTCAATCTGTTAATCATCTTAAAGGTGTGTCCATCTCTCGTAATAGTTCAGCCATCTCTCACCTTCTTTTTGTCGATGATAGTTTTTTTTTTTCTTCATCTTGATGATAAAGTATTACGTCATTTTCTGATATCTTAAATAATTTTTGTTTGGACTCTGGCCAAATCATTAATCTCTCTAAATCTCAAATTACTTTTACCAAACTCACTCATAGATCAATAAAAAATAAAACTATTGCTAAACTTAACTTGTGGAGGGTCCAAATTTTAGAAAATACCTTGGTATCTCTTTGGATATTAGCACTAATAGAAACCATATTTTTTCGGACATTATAGATAAAATTAAAAAGAAAATTTTCTCATGGAAAAGTAAATTCCTTAATTTTGCAGGGAGAATTACTCTTATTAAATGTATTCTGCAATCAATTTTGTCCAATGGGTATATATAAATTTCATCTTGGCCACCTTCATGATATTTATAAAATATTTGCTAATTTTTTATGAGGAGATGCTAATTCTAGCAAAATTTACTGGATTAATTGGAAATTTTTACATCTTAATATTAATAATGGGGATTTAGGTTTTAAACATCTTGACCATTTTAATTTGGCCATTCTTGCAAAAAATGGTTGTCGCCTCTTCCAAAATCCTTACCTCCCAACCAACCAAATTTTAAAACCTAAATACTATCCCACTTCCTCACCTTAAGATGCCATTATAAAAAATAACTCTTCTTGAATTTGAAAAAGTCTTCACGCCGGTCTCTCCGAATACAAAAAAGATCTTATATGGCAGGTTAACTCAGGAAAGTCAATCAATATCTGGAATGATAACTGGCTTCGTTGTGACCCCAAGTTAGATAACACTATTAGTCTTGTTTGCTATTTTGACCCTTCGGCTAATCCCAATCAACCGATTGTTTCCCAGTTGACAAATCACTCTACCAGTTGGAATACGGACTCGTTATACAAACTCTTCCCCGTTTGTATAATTAACTATATCCTTAAAATCAGACTCAATGGTTGGAAGATACCAAAACCTGGTTTAAAATCAACATCATCACGAAAGATCTCTATGACAAAATCACAAGAATATATACCGAACATATATTGAAGCCTGGTCCCTATTACAACACGCCCCATAAAACTTGGAGTCGGCTTTGGAAACTACCGTTGCCTTAAAAAATTAAAACCTTCCTCAGAAAGCTCGTTCTGGATAGACTTCCCACAAAAAATAATCTTGAAAAAAAACGGCCATTCCTATGAACAATAAATGCCCTTTTTACAACTCTGTTATTGAAAATATCACACACCTTTTTTATCAACTGCAATCACATTAATATTATTTGGTCTCAACATATTAGATTAGGATCAATCTCCAACTTTTCTTCAATACATGAAGTTATTTATTTTTGGATTATGAAATTTTGGAAAAAATATTTGCAAATTAAAAAAGACATTATTAAAATTGCTAGTATTTTGAAGAGCACCTGGCTTCACAGAAATGATATGAGTTTCAATAACTGTACCTTTGATAGACATGTTATTATTACAAAAGCTCAAAAGTTTTTTAGAAAATGGCTTTCTGGATTGCACTTTAAGCAGACGAACAGGTCCACCAACCATTCACGCCATCGATTCGAACAAAGTTGTTTTCCCGCCTCGCTGCTTTCAATGAAGCTGCTCTCTGCCACCTAAATCAAATGTCCTACCAATAGATTTTTCCCTCCGAAACTTATTTTTCGGAGATTGAATTAAAGCACCGCAGTAATCCAACCTAAAGAGAAGGCTGATCATTTTCTATTAATTCTACTATCATCCTCCTTGTCATCATCGGCCCCTGGCATCTCCTTACCGGCCAATATTAATTTCGTATATCAATCCAAAAAAATTTACTGCATCTCTCCTTATTTGTGGGAAGCTTTTTGTTTATCGATCTTTCTACACGGGGTTCAAGATTTGGATGTGACGCTATTATTATCACCGATGGGTTCTTTACTAAGTCAGGGTACATGTTTCTCCCCCTTATCTTGAAAAGCCTCAAGATCGGGAACAACACAGCTATGATTTTTCCCCAAGAATCGACATATTAAATGGCACTCCACAGATATTGGTTGTTTTGATAAGTTGCAATTATTTAGTCCTTATGATTTTTGTAAAAATTTATGTTATTTGAAAGATGGCCTTAATGACAATGTAAGTATATTTGACTCTATCTACATCTCAACTAAAGATTGATAAAAAAAATTATCTCTTTGAATTATAATTATACTTAAGTTCTTATTAAAAAAACTCCATTACAATAGGTGTTACTATGTTAAAATTTCAATCATTCAAAACATATATTGAAACAAAATAAATACGGAATCAAAATGTTTTTTTTAACAAAACATTCAAACATACATCTCAACTAAAAGATATATATAGAATTATAGATATATATATATAGCATAAAATAATTGAAGAGCTAAAAATGTACGTAATTGATACCGCGACCCACCAAATTACGGCGAATATGTCATCTTTGAGGTGAAAAATATCAGCTTTTTAATCAATTGAATGACATCCCTACTACATTATGATGATCTGATGACTTCCCTTGCTCCCCATTGCATGGGATTGAATTATAACCATTAGATTTCTGATTCAAACATAGGACATTGATGCTACACGTCAATACTTGAGCGCCCCCCAGATTTCAGTTACCCCACAAGTCATCAAGGTAAAAATACGTTGGTGGAGAAGAAAGTGCTGAATCTTGGTTCCCACATTGAGAATTCAAGCCCCAATAATCAGGACCACTAAAGGCATTATTCTCCTCATAAAATGCATCAATATTTTCCAAACCTAATAAGTAATTATCTATGTCTAATTCAGTTAGGCTGGATAAAATATCATCGTATACCTCTTTTCTGTTCCTCTCGATTGTTTGAATATCTCTATCCTGATTAATAGGGGACATTATAAATGCATCATTAGTACATTCATTAGCTTCAGCGTGAAATGGAGCTGTTTGGTTGCTCATGTCATGCATCAATATCTCATCACTTTTATTATCAATGACCGGTGGAGGCCACAAGTCATTTTCCCTTCTCTTTCCAGCTACTTCTACATTGACGTAAGGTTTAGCAAGTTGTCCACAATCCCTGTTCAAACAGTCATATGGTTCTATTAGAAATTAATGATATATGTTACACTACCGTATTAAAAGAAGTATATAGTAATCAAACAATCATTTGTAATGATCGAGGCGTCCGCTAATATGATTAAGATATTATTGTTACATCTCAGTGGCAATCAAGTTTTTTTTTTTTTTTTTTTTTAATATATAAAGCCAGTTCACGATTAGATTATTACGTCAACTCAAGCCTATTCAATGCCAAGATTCACGACAATGTACCCCCTTTCGCTACAATTTCATATGATACTTATAAAGAAAAATATAAAAATTCTAAGGGTGACGCCGCAACGTAATTTAAAAAATAATTATAATTTTTAGAAATAAAATTAAATTTTTTCTAAAATTTAAGGGATCCCCAGTTTCTCCACTGGCTACATTTAATGCAAAATTATTTTTCTTCGAGGGTGCAACTTTAATCTTGAATAGTTTATTGTTCTTATCCTAATAAATCATAAAGTGGTATATACTTTTCTTAACGAATAACAATGTCATTTGGCTGATTTACCCATTCATTCAATGAGATGTTCTTATTTCATGTTAAAATTTCAACTAAGAGTTTCTCATAGTATTAGGGAAGAGGTCAAAACAAAAATTCATTCTCAATCCTTCAAAATTATTAACTTTCAAATTTTGATTTTTCATCTTTTAAATTTTACAATCAAATACTATATAAAAATATCCTAAAATATTAAGTAGTCCAAATATATGTCCATGGATATATTTTAGTGTATTTACTAATGACATGATAATTTTGATTGAAATCAACTAATAATCAGGCCAGGACTCAAATTGCATTGTCTTTGATTATCATCACAAAACAATTACCATAAATTACTTACTCTTTATGAGTTTGGGCATCTTGAACAGCTTTTATTTGTTCTGTAGACTCTTCTTGAAGTCTGTTAGACGAGACATTATCAATTTGTTGTTGATGATTCCTTCTTGATCTTGGGAAGTAAGAAATGGTTTTGTTGTACTTTTTAGCCACTGCACGACTTACTCTACCACACCTTCTCTTGGATTTGGTAACAATAGCATCATCAAGTGGTACATTATTACTATGAATTGAGGATGTTAAGATGGTGGGATCACCATTAATAATTGATCTGAAACAATACATTTTACGACTCAAATGCGAGTTCCAGTAGTTCTTGATTTCATTATCTGTCCGTCCTGCTAAATGTCTTGCTATTAAAGACCACCTGTATAGATATCTATATTATTGAACACACTTATCACGAGTGGATGATCATATCATATTTATGCTAAAATATAACACAAATATGACACTAACATATGTGTGATGATAGTCTCTATTATTGAGTCGTACACTGTGTTATGCATGGTACAAGCGATTTAACGTGTTATTATTAGTAGTTGATATTATATATATAGCATGAATGAGTACATTGTTCAAATTAGAGATGTGACCAATCAATTAAATAATGTCATTTTGTCTTCGAATCAATACTGAGATATATGAAGGAGTACATGGTTCAATCTGCAAAATGTGTGTGTGTCGGGGGGGTATCTATGTATATATTGCATGATGGAGTGAGTATATAATATACGGAGTATGATATATATATATATACCTGTTGCCTAAGGATTTGTGGAGCTTGACAATGGCCTCTTCCTCTTGTGCAGTGAAGCTCCCTCTTTTGATGTCACCTCTTAAGTAATTAATCCATCTTAGTCTGCAACTTTTCCCACACCTTTGTAGCCCTTCAAAATCATCAAATTGTAGTTTAATTTCATACTATTACAGTTTCATGCTCCAATTAGTAAAACATGAGGTACAAGTAGCTAATAATTGTCGGTATCCTTTCTTGCTGATGAATAATTTTCACATATTAACACTACAAAACAATTGATCTTCTGCCATGGACGAAAATGAGTGGCTAAATTGGACGTAGTTTTCTACTATATTGGAGTATTATTATTTAATTTCAAGAAAACGACTTATTATACTTACTATTCTTTTAATTTGTTCTGAAACCAGACATTATATATATATACAATGATGAGAAAAGGAAAATAATAAGTAGTGATAATATATATGTGACAACTAACAATATGGTTTATTATATTTTTCGATTAGAATAATATTATATTATTATAATGTAAATTATATTTTTTTCTAAAATATGGCCGCCCTAGGAGAGCAAGATTTTAGTATAATGAAGTATTTGTTCAAAGATAATCAGAAATTTGAGATAATGCATGGAAATACCTTTTAAATATATCTCCTTATTTGTTTTGAAGCGTTATATTTTATTTATAAATTAACTTATTATGAGGCATCATAAAAAAAGCTCTTTAAAAATACCTGCTCTTTTGGGGAGAGCTCTCCAGGAACCTTCTCCATGGGCTTGGATATAATTGGAAAGCATTTCATCTTCTTCAGCAGTCCATCTTCCTCTCTTCAACCCTACCTTTTCGCAACAAGGAGCTCTTCCCATAATAATGTGAGTTTATAAATTATTAATATCTCCAGAAAGTGAATAATATAATAATGTCACCTTATTAGCCGTCTTCGACTTGAGAGTCGTTGGGATATGATGCACTACTCTACATACTGTAGGAGTACTTTAAATTATAATGCCCCTTTATATTATTGTAGTATATATGTACGGTAGTTCAAGTAAGGCACATCTGCATATATATATAATAATAATGAGGCTGGTCCTGTGAAATGAATCTCATAACCGTCCTAATTTACTGTAAAAGGTCATCATCTGCATTCTTTTTATTATACTAATAAACTATAATGCCAAGGCCGCATCGCAATTATTATTTTTCAAATATTTTTTAAACTGAATGGGATAATAAATAAAGTACTAACTATTTTATATAAATTTATAAATAATACTTTTAATTTATATTATTCACTTGTTACCATATATTATTCACTTTATATAAATATTTTTAATTAACTATTTATTTCAATTTTTAACCTTATTATAATTCATTTTGTTCATAGTTATATGATCCCTTTATAATTTTTTAATAATAGATTTTAAAAGTTTTGTTACCATACTACTTCATTTTCGCTTTTAATAAAAGAATGCACATGTAATTCTATTTATTGTTAGAAAACATCACTTTTTTCTTTTCATAAAAAAATATACATTATGTTATTTCATTTATTGTTAGAAAACATCACTTCTGAATTGATTATTAGATAAATTATTCATAGTTTCACTATTTAATTCTATTTTATGTATTCATTTTAACATATTTTCATTGATGATCGTCTCATTGAACTATTTGCACAAACTAATATCAAAGTTTTTTTTATGAACATTTTCAATTATTTTAGCCACAAAACAACCAAAGAGGCCATACATTAGATGTCTCGTTCTAATGTGAAATACTCCAAATAAATATATTGAAAAATCAATGAAATAAAAACGACATACCTCTTTTACAAAGATATCTTTGTGGCAATACTTTTTAATAAAAAAGTTAAACATTAATAGTATATATATAAGATTAATATTACTTTAATATGAAAACTTTTAAAAATAAATAACAACTTTAATATGCGCCACAAAGAAGTCATTCAAATAAAGCTAGATATCGATTTGTACATCGAATGTTCATCAATAAAGTGAATTATATACATATAATATACATATTCATGCTTGTATTTTTAAACCATAATATCGACAATTATATTTCATATAAAAGTGAAAACTAATATAGTTATTATTATGACAATATAATCTTATTTACTATTAATTACTAATCAATATTAAATAGTGAAGATTAAATTTTTTAATTCCTTTCATATATCGAATTCAACTCTAACTAATTATATGTCTCATAATTTATAGATAAATATATTTTTATTTAAGGAAACCAAATATGTTATATATATATATATTATAATAAAAAAAATAAATTTCTAAAATAAATATCCAAATCTATTACTTCATCTATACTAAATGATTGTCATACTGATTTTAAGTGCTCAAAATCGATAAATTTTTACTCCTTCATCGATAAACATAATTTTAATTTGAATAAAAATTTAATGTCAATTAAAGTAATTTGACAATATATTATTATTTGATAATTTTCATCAAATATTACATAACGTAAATAAAAATATCAATTTTAATATTTAACTGGTGAAAATCCAAATTTAAACCTCGAAAATATTTTCGTGACGGAGTCGAGTATTGGGAGCATGTATCTTCGACACCTTTTTTTATTTCTCAATTGTTGAAATGTAATACAAAAATATCACATAATTTAGCTTATATTCCTTTTAATAGTAATTTTTTGGATTAGAAAATTATTTTTCAACAGGAATCAATAAGAATCATATAATAAAATTCTAGTACAGTGCACTACCATTGCATTAAAATTGAATTTACTTATTGTTATGATAAAATTAAAAATTCAAGACAATATTATATCAAATATTTTTATCTATCGGGTGAAGATGTCAATATTTTTTATATAATTGGACTACAATATCGATAATTAACATATCGTAATTAACATACATACGAAATCTGGTGAAACTATTGCACACATTATAAGAGAATGATAATCTCCAACTATGTTTAATTGTTATAGAATTTTTAGGAAAATTAGATTTATTAATTATTGAATTGTTATAGGAGTCATTTAAAATTTTATAAACATATGTTTAACCATCAAACATATTATAACGAGGATAATATAAGAACTAACAAGGAAAGCGAAGAAAACATAACTCACACTTTTATAAGTACGGCGATATGCCTTATTATCAGAGATAGTGAAAAATATTAAATAATAATTAAATGATTAAGATGAATTAATCAAATTAATTAAAAGCTTAGCAGCCACTAAAACTACACGTGGTTATGAGCTGACGAGCCCTAAATTTAATATGAAACCCTCGCATAAAACAAATGCTTTTAGTGGAAAATAGTCTCGAATTAAATGCTCATTAAATTTGCGTCGAGGCCCCGAAAATTCCCAATTTTATTGATTAAAATCGCCCTAAAGGCTAAAATCGAAGCTTCAAAAGTTTCAAGGTTCAAATGTAGACTCTGGTTATTTATCAAAATAAAGTGCTCCAAAAGTTCGGGATCAATATGAAAATATGTTTGACCTATAAAAACATTCAAACCTTCTTCCTACCTCAAAATAGACTCTTCTCTTTCTTGAGGCAAAGTAATTTGGGACTTCCGACATCCAGATTCGCCTTCAAAATTCAATGGTTAGCATCGCGGATCTACCCGAAATTAAACCAACCAATCGTAAACAAGTATTCAAAGCCACGAAGCCTATAAATAGCCCCCTATTTTTGAAAAAATATGAAAACAATTCACATAAAAATACACAAAAAATATTTGAGAAAATACGAGTACACCTCCTCGAAATTTCTAAGTTAATTTTTTTTAAACTCCAAAGAGAAACACCACTTTGGTGGTCGAAAAATCTCCTGTGTAGCCTAAAATAGGCGCTCGAAATTAAGAGATTACCGCGATAAACGCAATACCTTCAAGTTTGAAAGAAAATCACTTTGCACTGGATACGTATTTTCAAGAACGCTTCGAATATTCGTGAATAAACTAAAATTACCCGATTATTCATAAATTCTTTTGTATGAACACCGAAAATCTCAGCCTGATTCATCAAGTTCCGTATATAGAAATACACCGAATATTGGCTCCTATAACTTTTAGTCTGCAAGCAGTGAAACATGCCGCTTAAGGTTTCGCTTGATCGATCAAGAAAGCACAACAAGTGTCGTGATACTCAACCTTCATACCGAATATCACTACATCAACACGCCGTTAAGGTCAGAGTACGTGTTTTGCATACTGCGAAGCACCAAAACCAAGCGAGACTCAACCACTAAAGCTTCCCACTCTACAAAGAATGCTCGCTAAGGCCATCGTAGTACGGGGCAAGTGTGCTAAGCGCATATCGCTTCAATAACTTGCTCGCCATTACCCATTACCGCCAACCTCGAGCTCTATCCTAAATCGTTGCTACCAAAGGCAAAGCATTCATATCAAGGTACAACGTATCGCCAAAGACAAGTAGCACAATTACTAAGTCCCACTGCGAAGCAGAAAACTCCAGCCCCATACTGCGTGCCATTGACTCTCAAGAGGCCCCATCGTTCAACATAAATCGGAGATGAAGTCCAAGACCCAAGATCAAGTCCATACAGCCAACACGGGAATACGCCGCTAAGGCTCCCCGACTGCATCATATCCAAGCCTGCATCAGCTGGCCAAGTCCATCAAGACCAGACATGTCAAGCTCGTCAAGATCAAGCTCAAGTCAAGCATTCACAAATCGCAAGAAACACTTGTGGATTCATAGCTTGGGATAATCAATCTTCTTCGATGAATAAAACATGTATACCGTTAATTCTTTCCTCTCCAATAAGTTTTATTTTGTACCCCTTAAAATAAATAATAAAATTTTCTTTGTATTATAATGATTGTTATTAGTATGTCCTAGATTTACAAATCCTCGCATATAATAAAGAGGTTGGTCCTGTGAAATGAATCTCATAACGACTGTCCTATATACTGAAAAGGCATCTAAAAGCTTTTTTATATATATGCCTATTTTATGTCCTTAGATATATATAATTAATTATATTAATGTATTTGATGATAAATCATATTTAATTTCTTGAATTCCAATATAATAAAAATTTTATTCAACAAAGAGTCAACTTCTTTGATTTTAAAAGATATAACAATAATTCATTCATTGTATTAACTTTGTATTTATATCAAATTATCAATAATGAAATTAGATAATAATACACACTATATAACACTACTACAAAAAAAATATTTAGAGGGCACTTCAAAAAGCACAAAGAGGACACAAAAAAACGCCATTATAATAGGCGCCCTCTAAGTTAACCAACACAACACTTCAAGTACAATTCATCTAAGTTAATAATTTGTAACCTGGTTTTCTATTATAGATATTTCTTATAAACAAATACAAAGACAACAAAGAAGGTTAAAAACAAATTGAAAATATTTTATAAAATCATAATTGCCAACATTTTATTAAAAACATAACCCAACAAACATCAAGTCAAATGTATATCAATGTATCAAGTCAAATGTATATCAAATGTATATATATCAATGAAGCTCATCATCATTCTCTATCTAAAATGTTCTTGACATATCTATTGCTAAGTATAGCCACACCCGCCTTTCTGACTCGAGCAATTCTATCATCCGCAAATGTCTCATGAACCACGCTCTAAGGATACCGAAATAAAAAAGTTATACATACACTTCAATATGAAGTTCAATGTATTCTGACCAAATATCAAAACCAAGTATTAAAAAAGGACTTACAAAATTTAAAGTTCTGCATCGGATTCTAAAGATATCCCCAATAAACAGTTATATATAGAATCCTCAATATGTCAGACTCTCACCCTACTTAATACCAGATACAATCATTCAAAACCAAAGTTATAACCTGAAGTAACAAGAACTGTAAATTATTGTTAAGTGAATGTAAAAACATACTTATCGCTAACCCAATGATTTTTGGATCAACATCTTCTATTTACAATACTTGCTTTTTGGTGCCTCTGATATGCAATTCATAATACACAACAAACAAATACATAATGAGAAATAATAAAAATAAGGACAATATATATATATATATATTATATATAACTAATATTCTGCTGATTTTTTCACCATATCACGCCGAGTGTTCGGGATGCATCGCAATGATCCATATAGTATATGTAATCGCCTGTGTCGATGGCAACTGCACGTTCCAATACTCACTATATTATTTAAATATTTATTTTAGTAGCTAAAATAGCTATATAATAGTAGTATGAAATTACTTAGTTATAAAATAAATTATAAAAGAGACTAACCCCAGACATATGGGCATAATGCAGAAGGATCAAGACCCTCATGCTTCTCAGAGATACTCCACCACATTTAGCGCGTGCTCGTCTATGTGGAGAGATAACGAGAACCTACTCGACATCAGCTTGTAAGTCATTTCATCAACCAAATACACATCACACAAGTACCTTCACAGAAAATATATTATTAAAAAATCTATGAAATATATAAGGATGTATATTGTTATCATTACCTTATGTAAACGCATATAGTAGACTTTAAACACCACGCGGCGATCACTTTTTCACGTTATCAATAGAAACGTGTGTCAATGTAAGCTTCACCCTTTAACAACTGTATTTGAACTTCAAACGCATCACCTTCTATTTGCATCAGTATGAAACTTACAAAAATCAAAGCCCTGTGACGACGGTCGACGCCACCCTCTCGAGGATATGTCAAGCTTCCTCTCGAATAACCTGGAGCGATTTGACCGAGCATTTGAAACTTTCCCCTTACTTTGTAAGTCGACTTCAATATCGGTCTGAGGCTTAAAATCGTTTCTTACGTTTAGTATTTAATGACAACTAATTATATATTGAAGTTATCACAACTAATCATATAATTTATTTTTTGTATACCTTTTCTTTTATAAGGAAACTGAATTCACTAGGCCAGCAAACAAAGTGTACCTAATGCAACACCTGGCTGAGCATCTCGCCTCAACAATAGATTACTGAAATATGTACCTTCATGGCCGTGGACAACTTCCTTAAAACAACTTCCTAACTTGACAAAGTTTCAATTGATATTGTGAATTTTCTGTCTTGCTCAACATCACTAATCTCTCGAATTCAATCTTACACTGAATGGTGAATCCATGAACATGTCACAAAAGACTTCACCCTAAAGAAAAAAAAATCATTATAAATATATCAATGATTTAAGCAGCTCATAATATCACAATATCACAATACTTAATGACTTAAATTATTATAAACAATACTTCATATGTCATCAACTCATAATCACAATATCACAATACTTCATATATAGTCACAATATCACAATACTTAATGATTTAAGCTACTACTAAGCATCTCAAAAATAACAAAATATTACAACTCATAGTCACAATATCACAATACTTCATATCATCAACTCATAGTCAATATTATCACAATACTATATCATCAACTCATATATATAGTCACAATATCACAATACTTCATATATCATCAACTCATAATCACAATATCACAATACTTCATATATAGTCACAATATCACAATACTTAATAATTTAAGCAACTACTAGTACCCCAAAATAACAGTTATCACAACTCATAGTCACAATATCACAATACTTCATATATCATCAACTCATAGTCACAATATCACAATACTTCATATATCATCAACTCATATATATAGTCATAATATCACAATACTTCATATATAGTCACAATATCACAATACTTAATGATTTAAGCAAGCACAAGACTCCCCAAAATAACAAGTATCACAACTCATAGTCACCTTGCTAAATAGTTCAAGAACAAACATAACTTTCAGAATTGTTACATGTGACCTCCTTAGGTAGAATAGACCGTATCGGCAACTGTAATCAAGTTCTATGAGAATATGACAATCATGTGACTTCAACACCTTCATCTTTGAATCTTTTAACGAACTAGACTCCGATGTTTGACACAACCCTCAGAACCTTAACCGATCTCAAAGTTTGATAGAATTTTTTTCTCCTTCTACTAAGAAGCATCAGTAGCCTAATGGGCTTATATGTTTTGCATCCATCTTTTACGGGTTCAATTTTTCTATTTCCAATTGTATCAAGTCCTTCCCGAATTCTCCGTATTTTTGTTTACCCTTTGTACTCTAACAATGTAGATACAATGTAACTTTCTCAAGGACATTTTTCTCTTGACGACAAGGTCCAGAACGTCTCGATAGCTAAATCCTTCCAATAAGTCAACTCCTAGAAAATTGAGCACTTATTAAAACCCTAGACGGAAATGTAATTTAGAAATTTCCTCCCCAATTTAGGGGCCTCAGTAAGTTCTTCACCTTATCAAATACCTCGTCCGTTAAAATAAAAAAGAGGAGGTCCATGATTTTCATATTTTCCACAAACATCAAGTCGCTTCCTATATCCATGTTCATTCAATAAAACCTATTAATGCCTATGTAAACCTCTCTTTTCTACTATGTTCTAATCAACAAAGTCGGCTTTTGATCTTCACACTGGGTACGTTATACGCCCTCAGACACTATATCCGGATAAATTTTCATAAGCGTGAGCTATTCACTGCTCCAAAACAACATAACCCTTATATCAAGTTATCTTTTCTTAACCCATCATATACATCTACACCCTTCTCCCACAACAACTTCAAATCTTCAATTAAAGGTGCCAAATATACATCAATATCGTTGCCGTTGTTTGTGTCCGTGTATCAATGTACAACATCAATATTTATGCTTCATGCATAAACTGGCGGGTAAATTATACATTTCCAAAACTACCCGCGTACTATGAGAGGTACCCGAATTCCATGAGGATTTATTCCATCGATGACAATGTAAAACCGTGAAGTTTCTAGGTTCCGCTGCAAATTTCGGATACTTAGCATCAAAAGTTCCTGATCGACAAGACCGCTAGATGCCTAAGTTTCCATCTTTTAATGCCATGTTAATTTATTCGCATAATCGCTCTCGATACACGCCTCAGTCTAGTATAAGTGGAAAATAATACATCACTTTGATCAGTAGATTTTCTTCTATAATCTACAATTGGGACATTCTTTTTCAAATGATGCATATTCCTTTCGAAATAATATGCAATCGTTCACATGCATTACGTATCCTCCGTGTTTCAAACCCAATTGAACCGAGCACTTGTTTTGCATCATAAGCTCCTGAAAAGTACCACATTATCATCGTGCAACAAATCTTTAACCTTTATTCAACAAAAAGTCTGCGGAAAGGCATTTAATCACCATCCATGTTTAGCTATCAGACAAGTAATAAATCGCATTCAATTTGGTAAACTTACATCCATCCCACAAAGGTTTCTCTCAGATAATCTTTTGACCTATCCACAATTCAGATGATCAATCAAATCTTCCTCTAATACCTCGGTATTTTCTTCTACATTATCCCTAACGCCTATGTTTACACTTCCTGATCGTGTCCACTATCAAACTTAAATCCAGTGGACCTAGAATCAACTTTCATCTCACCACCATGATTTGTCCAACAAGTATAGTTTCGTGTATTCATGTCACATATCAAACGAACTTTCTATCCCCCATACGAAACGAACTTTCTATCCTACATTTATTAGAGCAACCTAATAAACTCTTCACACCATTTTCATATTCTTTGTGACAAACGATCGGCAACCAATTTCCTCATCCATAATTGTTACTACGAAATATGAATCATGAATTACAATAAACAAATTAAACAACATATACCAACAAACATAAATTAACACAATTTCAAACATAAATCATATACATACTAAGAATTGAAATCGTGCAATTTCCTAAAAACTCAAAAATAACCCAAATTATACTAACCATATATACATTTCGTATTAACGTAGTAATTAATTTAAACAACGGTTCAAACTATATATACATTTCTGACATAAGAAATTAAAAACAATTTAAAAAAATTAAAAAACCGAAATAAATAAATATTACAAAAAATAAAATTAATTGTAAATTACAAAATAAAATCGCATACCAAGTGTAGCTGTAAGGCTATGAAGTTTGGAAAGGAGGCGATGCGGGGAGTCTTTCCGGCTAGAGGAAAATGAACTAATGTTGGGATGAGGAACAGGGGGGAGTGGGTTATCGGGCTCAGTGGCGTAACATGGGGTTTTGTCCCAATGGGGCGGCGGAAGAGAGGTCGATGAAGTATGGCGAAGAGTGGAGCAAGCAGACTGGGGCCTGGGGGTTCACGTCATGAGTTGCTTTTAAATCTTTTTTATCAATTTCACTTGGGAGAGCGCTTCTTGTGTCGCTTCATTGAAGAGGACGCTATGCCACATCCGCTTTAAGCATTTCTTAGAGGACGTTTTTAACCAAATGCTCTGGGCTTAAATACCTCGCGCATTTTGTAACAACAGTATCAATATCACTAACGGATTTAGTATTTTTCACTAGACTTTGCAGAAGTTTATTTGTGAACTTAGAAGGAAACATTATTGAGAGAAAATATTGAGCAGCTAGCCTCTATAATAAATTAATAAAGATGATGTGCAACATGTGAAAGGAGTTCTTATATCGAGATTTAACCCGTTATAAACTCAGGTATTTGTTTTATTTGTACTTCCCCAATTGTCACTGCTCATGTTATTCTTTATTTATTGATTATTTTAATATGCCATTCAAGTAGTTAATAAATCCAACAATTTCACTCTCCTTTCATAAATATTGATTATTTTTATTTTTTCAAAAAATTAACACATACCTTCTAATTTAAAATTGACTTTCTCACATATCGAGATAAATCTTTAATATTCAATTACTTTAATTATATTATTAAAAAATTAAAAAATTAGTATTATGAAAGTATTTTAAAGACGAATCCAATTATATAAATTTTATATTTTTTAAAATAATTAATACTAATAATTGATGATCAAAGTTCACTTCAAAAAATTAAATGTCAATTGTTTTGAATTGAAAGAACTAACATATTTAACATTGTATTCTGTATACAAGTTGACTTATCTCCTAAACATTGTATTCTGTACTAGTTAAAAGTTAAACTTTATCTCCTAAAATATATGAACATTTGACAACTTATGAGGAAGGTGGATGGTCATTCCCTTTGATTTAACGGTTGTAATTGGTAACGTATGAACAATTTTCGACAATTTATTTCCGACTTAGAATATTCACCTAATCGGATATTCTCTACTTTGGTGACTATCAATTATTGTAAATTTAGGGACTGAAACTATCCAACACTGCTGCGTGCTTGTCGAATAACTGTCGAATAACGTACTGCAATGAGTTATTACAAAGCTTGAGGATGAACGAAACTAATGAATCCACGTATAGTTAATTAAAGACCTAGAAAGCTCTATTTCGTCGACATGAGTCAGCAATACTCAATTCACGAGGACGAGGGTTTCACCAATATCTTGTGCGTACGAAAACTAGGCACCGGAACCACTATCTTAATAAGAGGAATGACAACTTGATGTCACAATAAATGAAAAAAAAAATTAGAGGAGACGGCGTTAACAACAACATAACTTTGAAAAGAATTTAATTTAATTTTTTAAAGAAAATGTTTAATACAATTTTATTTTTCATAATGAGCATCGTAAACTTTATGTCAAGTTAAGCCGGTCATCGACAGATATCATAAATGTACTATTACCTCATGATATATCTCTTAATACATTACAAATAGGGTAATGATGATTTTTTTTCTACCTGAGACCTAAGTTTTGATAATTTCACTCATTTCTTTTATTTTAGATCAAATTTTATATTTTAAGTGAAATGCCATAATTAACATATGGGACAATATGATATGATGGAGCGAAAAAATTACTATTGATGTGAACATAAATAAAATATTTCTCATGGAGGGAGTGTCATGCATACATGCATGTCTAGCTTAATTTCGACGGTGCATACAATTGAAGATTTCACCTAACATTAGTTTAACTCATTGAATTGAGCGACTTGTGAAATACCGGCCCCTACAATCCTACATATATATTGACTGGACACCAGGCGGCTAGTGGCCTACTGCTCATTTATATATAGTTCAAACCAAACCATTCCTCTTTGATGTGTCCGTTGATGTTTGGCTCTTGCATTCAGCTTATTAATGGGTAACGTGGATCGTGTAAACGACTCCTTTATATTAGATCTTTAATTTGTTAAAAATATAAAAAAATCGATCGAATAATTGATTCCTGATAATGGAATCACCTGCCTTGCATATCATAGGTCTTGCAGGTTCAAATATTAATATCTTCTTTCCCTTCAAGAGTATTAGGTTGGCTACTGTAGCAAGAGGACATCACCACATGTCCTAGTAAATCCTCACTTTTTTAATCAATAAAAGTTTAAGACAAGGAATGGCACTCTAAATTCAAGGGCAAGGCATGACTCCAAACTCTATTTAACGCTAGCGCTCTTACGCATCTTCTCCCCCAAACGAGACTCATGAAAAATCGAATCTACAACCTGAAATTGCTGCACTTTCATTATTTTCTCGACACCACTCAATCAACCATCTGAATTCATCGAAATTTTATAAGCTGTTGCTAGCTATTTTGGCAAATGAGCAAAACCATAGTTGAACTTCCAATTCATCATACCATGCATTAACGTACTTTGAGTTATATTCCTATTGTGGTTCACCTACCATCTGCCTATCTTAATCAACATAAATATTTTTTGGCTGTTTTCTGATTTGTATTCATTACATTTTCAGAAAACCAACAGAATGTCTCCCTTTTTTCTGTTAGCTTTCTGACCTTGTCGGACTAATCATATTCAATTAAGATAGACATCACCACAAGAATCGAATATCATGGTCTCTCAAGTCTCAATATACTATGGAGTACTTAGTTTGTTCACTATTGCACACAAGCAAGGAATCCTTATTGTACCATTGATCTGCATTAATTTTTCGGTGGTTGCTACATGTACTCTGTTAATAGCTAAACAATTAGCTCAAACAGGTTGAAATCATTTACAAATCATGGATAGATCTAAATCTAAATTTATCAACTTCGGAGTGACACAATAAATAAATGTAGAAATAAACTACTCTAAATCATTATACAGCATTGCCATCACTGTGCCACTGGCAATTGCCACTTCAGAGTTGCTTCAGTGAATCGTGTTTGACATTATCAATAACTATGCCAGGAAAAAGGTAAAACTTTGTTTTCTAAAGTAAAATAGAATGAAGATTGCTTCACAATAAATAAAGAATGGATTGATTATCAGAACTATTTTACTGCCCGAAAAAAAGAAGCAAGGTGGCCTTACCTGGACTCATCTTTGGGGGCCATAACAATTGCTATAGCTTCTGGTAACATTATCTACAGATAAACGGAGAAAATAAAATAAGAACAGTCGTATAAAGCAATACTATATATAAGATTCGTACATGTTGTAGCACCGGAAAGTAACACACGAAACTTTACGATTTTACTGATAAAGAACCGTGCAAGGTCGAGTGACAAGGCATATATGACTGATCCTCAGTCGTGCAATGTTTGAAGTACGAGAATGTTCTAGCATTTAAATAATGCAAAATTGCAGACAACACCAAGGGAAGCAACATTTATATGTAAACACGTTGACATAATGTTTTAAAATCATAATATTGGTGAAGACATACAGATGTACATCAAATAATTCTACAAGAAGAATAACAAAGAAAATCTCAAGGAAGAAAGTTTTTACATGAAGTTACATTCCAAAGATCCATACAATTTCTGAGTACCTAAAGTTCAATTTTCTGTTGGGTGTATGTATTCCTTGTCTGAATAAGAACATCAAAGATCTTGTTCTGCTCTCAGCAAAGGATTAGTTTAAAGAAAGTCTACCACTGAAGAAAACTATATGAAAATGCATTGCTGAGGCTTGGATATCTGTATGAACTCTGGAAAGCACCGGGATATGCAGTAGATACCAATGTACTCCAATGGTCTGTACTTGATGATACAGTTAATAACAATACAGATTGACCAACTCTAGCTCCATACAGCAGTCCCCTAGTCAAGAGAGTTTGTACCAGCCTTTTTAATTGTTGTGTAGTCACCTGGAGTCGCATATGGGACAACTGGACGAGTGCTGCTCCCATCTGGATCTAAGTCAATCATAGATTCTCTAATAAGACGCTACCAAATAGTTGAAAAAGCTTGGTTTAGTAAAAACACTCATAAACAGAGGCTAAGGCTGTAAAATACAGGCTTTGCATGATTTCAACTAAATAAGCAATTGATTTGCGTGAGGTCACACATAGGTAAGCAAATACGAAGACAAACCCAATATACAGAGTGTAACTTGTAGAAGGATATAAAGTCCTGGCATGAACTTACTTCGGGGGGAAATGTGAAACATAGTCTGTGTTCTTGTATATCACGTCTATGTTCATAGTTCTAGAAGTAATATAAAGAAGCTAGATTCAAAATAAGAGCCATATCGCAGTTACATGTTTCAGAGACTCAAAAGTACTTATTTATTGTTAGCATACACATTATATAAAAGGGCCAAAAGGGAAAAAAAATATAGTAAAAGGAAAATCTAGGCAACAAGAACATTGTAACTTGTTACGGGAAAATCTAGGCACACCCACAATCATGCACGGGAACAACCGAAGAAGGCATTGAACCATGTTTTGTAAGTTTACCTGCAATGCAGCACGGTTACTTAATTGATACTGATCACTGCTTGAAGCTAAAATTCTCATAGCAGTGCAACTCCTGAGTTATATGGAGTAATAACCATAGCATCAGAGAGTCCATTATAGATGACAAATTTTGATCACATCAACATCTCTTCGAATTCTCAGGAAATTCCATTTTAGATGATGGGTTTCACTTGCAGGCCTAGATAATCATATCCACTGAAGACTTCTTGTGCTTCTTCGAGACGATCAGATCCAATCAGTGTTTCTATATACGAGTTGCAAGTAAAGGCGTCAGGAGGGCAGCCATTGTCTTCCATAGACCAGAATAATACTTTAGCTTCATCAAATCTACCTCTTCCACACAATGCTTTGATAAAAGCACTGTAAGTAAAGTTGTCAGGTCTCAAATCCAGAGTCAGCATGCTAATAAGAAGCCTCTGCGCCTTCTCAATTTGATTATTTCGGCAATAACTTTGGATTAAGGCATTAAAAGAAAAAATGTCTGGCTTTATTCCATCAACCTGCATCTTTCTCAAGAGTGCTATTGCTTTAGAAATGGACCCGGTTATGCATAATGAACGGATTATTATGTTGTAAGTGATTGAATTTGGGTTGATTCCCCATTCTACCATCTCTGTAAAGCAATCAAATGCATCCTGAATATGATGTACTCTACAGAGGCCATCAATTATCGAACTAAAAGTGAATACATCAGGAATGAAACCCAGCTCCAAGAGCATTAATAGCAGGTCTCTTGCCTTTCCCATCTCCCTAGACTTACAAAGTCCACTTATGAGGGTATTAAATGTAACAAGATTTGCAGATACTCCTCTTTGAGACATCATTTCGAATGTCTCCGATGCCCTTTCAATCATATTAGCTTTGCAGAAACAATCAATGACAATGTTGAATGAATGGACACTTGTTACAAAATCATATCTAAATATCTGATCCATATAATAATTTCCTTTAGCTTCTCTTCCAGACTGGTACAAAGCCTCAGTAAGCGCAAGATAAGTATCAAAACCCACTCTCATACCTTGCTTGGTAAATGAGTCAAATATTTGACAAGTAACATCAATTTCCAATCCCTTGATCATGCATGATATTAATATGGTAAATGTTGTATTATCAGGGAAATAACCTCTATCTTTAAATTTTGTCAGAAAGAAAGCTACTTGTTTTGGTAAATTATTATCGGCAAGGCAATGCAGTACAATATCTGAAGCAATCTTAGGAAACACGGGCTCTCTTTCTATCCATCTCGTGAGCACTTGAAGTGCTTCATGAGGGGGAAAACATCGGAACACTCCATTGGCTAATGATCTAAATGTAGCTTCATTAGGCTTGACATTCTTCTCTTTCATAGTATCTAAAATCCTAAATGCCTCGTCTACTCTATTAGCAACACAGAAACCATCAACTAGTATGCTGTAGGTATAAACATTGGGCTTTAGCCCCAATCCTTCCATCTGCGTCACTAAACGAAGTGCCTCATCCATGACACCAGCTTTACAGACTCCATGAATAAGAATATTATAAGTGAATCGATCAGGCACACAGTTATCAACTTGCATTTGCTGGAACTTAAGGTAAGCCAAGTCAAGCGAATTCGACTTCACTAAGCCATCAATCACAGCATTATACAATCGAGTACTAGGACTAATCCCCAAATACGAAACCTGCTCGAAAACCTCAGCACAATACTTAGCTAACCCCAACCTCCCCCAACTACCAATCAAAATACACAGCAAATTCTCACTCACACCTAACCCAGCCTTTCTCAAATCCAGAATCAACTCGGCTGACAACAAAACAGGCCCTTTTCTATAAAGACCATTACTCAAAACACCGCGAATCGATCGATTATCTGCAAACAAAGGACTAATATTCGAAACCCAGATATAAAACCTCAAACAGTATATTGGGTTTTCTTGATTCTGCAAAATACTAACTACACATTGAGGGTTCAATACCAACCTTTTAGCCTTAATTTCATGATTAAGCAGCAAAACCCAATCTTTATTAGCTAAAACTCTTCTAAAGTAGTGGTGATCAAGTGGGTTCACATTTGATTGGTGATTATAATTAGTAGAAATTGAATTGAATTTCAAGATTGGATTTTTATTACCTGTAGAAGGGTTTAAGCTAGGGTTTTGACCAAATGAGGTTAGAGAGTTGACTTTTGGAGGAGTTTGACTGGGTTGACTTTGAGGAAAATATTGCTTTAATGGTGAAGCCTTTGATGCTAAAGAAGAAAGAGTTGGTCTCATAGTATCTGGATACTCACTCTTCTTCTTCAGTTATTACAAATTATATGGAAAATGTTTGTTTCCTAATTCCTAGTCCCAAACAAAGAATTGGGTTTGCAATTTTGATTAGGAAAATACCAGTCTCAAAGAAAGAATGAAAAAAGGATTTGCAACAATAGAGTATAAAAATTACAGTATGTTATTTTATTTTGTATATATTAAAAAAACATTAAGTGAATAAAATTGGGTATTGACTTATTATATTTATTAAGATTTGGTAGTATCTTGCACAATGTAACAAAAATTACGTTGAAAGCATAATATTTTTTATAACGGAAGATTTGTATCTGCTGTTCGACGAGTGCATATTGAATAGATCATGAGTTAATATAATAACCTTTAAACCACATCAATCAGGTAAACAATACTATATCCGTTTTGACGGATTCGACTAATAAAATATTAATAGTTGAAGCACAATACTTGATGTCTAGTAATGTACAAATGTTGAAAATGTTAGATGTAAACAAATTTGTATGTTATATAAATGCGATTCTCAAAGTAACAAATATGTAATCATCATAATTCAAACTTTTACACCTTACTATTACATCTTCTGGTCCTTCGGACCTTCTCATTCTAAAGTTCTACCTTATATTGATTGAATCTTGATCTTCAACTTCTATGATCAAAATTCAATTATTACAATATCATGATATGCCAAACTTATAATTTACACTTCAAGGCAATAAAAATAATGCAAACCAATCACTATTAAGTATAATTATTATAGCTTGATCTCTTGAAATTTAGCATCAAGAGAAATGGAATGTTTGATGTCACCAATGTGAAGATCGTGATTACCCATTGGAATTCTTCGAATTCCATATTGATCCACCACACTCAAATGCTTGCATGCATCAACATTGATCATGACTCTTTGTTGAGCCTTTGCCAAAACATGCACTTTCTGAAATGCAACCAATTGTTTTTCTTGGTCAATTTTTTTAGTGGGGGGGCTTGAAAAAACAAGAAGAGTATGAGTTCCATCCATATCTCCTTCATTCTTCACATCAATGTGCACACCTAAGTTAAGTGAATCACAATTAGTATGTGTAACTCTAATTCCTTTCTTCAATGTTGTGGTATTATGGAAGCCATATAGGCTGTATAGAGGCACTGTCATACTGGTTGGAGCAAGTGCCACAGACTCCCTGAAAGAAGTGTAACTCAAACCAAAACCAAATGGAAACACAACAGGGCCCTTGTAAAATCTATAGGTTCTTCCAGGATAGCCTCTTGATGGATTTGCTCGCATGTCCATATTTGTCATTGGTATCTTAGAAACATAGTTTTGTGGATACCATGTCATAGGCAATTTTCCTCCTGAATTTTTTTTTCATAAAATAGAAGTATTAGTACAACATGCATGTCGATAACTATATGAAAATCCAATCATCAACAAAGTTGCATTGTTAGTAATTTGCAAATCTATTTCTTGACATAAGGTGTGTTTTTATGTAATGTGTGATACATACCTGGATTTGTTGTGCCAAAAATGACATCGGCTATGGCAGTACCACCAGCCTGCCCTGGATAACCAGCCCATATAATTGCAGAAATCTTAGGATTATTCTTAGCAAATGTGATATCAACTGCTCCCCCTGACATAATAACTAATACAACGGGTCCTTTAGAAGCTGTGGCAACTCTAGTTACAAGTTCCTGTTGCAATCCTGGCAATAGGAGGCTAACACGGTCTCTAGCCTCCGCTTCAATCGATTGATCGAGCCCCATCACCAGTACGGTGGCGTCCGCCTGTCTAGCTGCACCCTCTGCTGCCCCAAATTGTTGTCTTCCATTGCAACCAACACCAACACAACCTTGTTGATGAACTGTTCTTACATACCTTGCCAAACCTTGTAAGGGACTAGTATAACCACAAGCAACTCCTACATTAAACATAACCGATTAAACCAGACATTTTGAAACATGTATAATGAAACGTTGAATGGTAACATACCAGCATAGTTGCCTATCATGGTGACTGTGACATCAGAATTGGGCCCAATAACAGCAAGAGTTCTGTAACGCCTAGTGGACAATGGCAAGGCCCCACCACGATTCAAGAGAAGGACAATTCCTTGACGAGCTGCTTCTAGGGCCAACTGTTGATGGGCCGGAGTACAAACATCCCTTGGGCCCAAATTGGCATAAGGTTGTCTTGCTCCATCAAACATACCCAAACGCATTTGGACTGCTAAGAGGTTCGCTAAGGCCCCATTAACATCTGTCTCTCTCAACTTTCCTGTACGTATGGCCTGTTCTGTGTGGATTGCTAGGAAAGGCCCACAATCCAAATCCAAGCCTGTAATTAAATAATTTTAAAAAAGTATACTAGAAATTAAATTAAATTAAACAACTCGAAGGGATTATTAAGTTTTTGATATATTTGGATAATACCTATTTATACCATTAAATGATCTTCAATACCTGCTTTAATCGAGTCAGCGGCAGCTTCTTCTGGTGTAGCTGTATAATGTTGGGCATCATACATAACTCCAACAGAATCACAATCGGAGACAATGTATCTGAAAATGAATTGTTATTATTTTTATTAATTTGATGATAAAATTATTAAAGGATATAGGGCTGACCCATTGAGTTTCCATTGTCCACGAATAGTAGCACGGAGGAGGTTGGGATCAGCACAAGTAGGCTTGCCATTGACCTGATTGTAAGAGCACATCACACTTGCCACTTTACCTTCCATCACACAAGCTTTGAATGGTACATTATATGTATCTTCCAAGTCTTGTCTGCTTACCTATGTATAATTATTCAAGATTGAAAGTGCAACATATGAAGGATTATCTATTTTATGAAAGTGAAAGGTATCCACTTCATCCTAATATGCCGACTCTTTGAGTATTTGTTCCGTGCAAGAAAAGCTGAGTGGCGAGGTTGTAAATCGTAATCAATATATAAATAGGCAAACTTAATACGAAGTACAATGATAAGGGTCGATTATTTATTTTGATTAGCATATGCATGAAGTAGACACACCACTTCTAAATAACTTCGGCAGACTGTATTATATTTACTCTAGCTAATAACTAACTGTGATTTATAATTCTCAACTAATCAAAATAATTGAAGCCTCCAAACTTGAACAGATCGAAGACAAGTTTGATATTAGACACTTCTTCTGCTGACATCGTTTATCTATACAAATATGTCGTTCAAATAAAAACGAGCATGTTATTACCTTAGCATTGAAATGAAAGCGATCGACGCCATTCCAATTGTCAATATCATAAGCTGTGTAGTGTTTGCAACAAGCTGCAACCTTCAACTTGTTGCCTACATTACCCTGAAGACCTCTCACGTAGCTGGTGGCATAATGCGCCGCCACCAGAGGATCTTCACCTGGTGTTTCTTGGCCCCTTCCCCATCTCGGATCCCTGAAAATGTTCACATTAGGGCTCCAATATGTTAACCCGGACACTCCTCCATTGTACATAGCTCTAGCTTCATCAGAAACAACCTGCATACAAATGCAAACACCTAATCTCATCAACATAATACAATTAGATATTAATTTTCGTTAAGTTTTTCAAATGCCAACTTTGGTTGAAGCTAATTATTTCTAATCAACATTAGTTTTTAATTATACTAGTTAGTAGTCTTGCATTGAATGACGGGTAAGGCAGTGTTACATTTAATAGTTAGTCAGTTACTCTTATAAAAAAAACGATGGCATATGAGAGTGCGTGAAATAAATGAAAATGAAGGCGAAAAGAGTCTGAGTTATTAATTTAGTACCACATCCCAGTCGGGAGGTAAAAATATTATCTTAGAGAGTTTATTAAATAATCGAGTACTAATTTATCGAGTTTCTATTGTTGTTGATAATTGAAAAAACAACCGTTAAAAAAGGGAAAAAAATATTCACGTGAAAAAGGAAAAAAAACACAGTCGTATGTGATCGTGCATAGAAATAATGAAAGGAGCGAAAAAAGAAGCGCGAATTATTAATTTAGCCACTGTCAGAGTTAGGACGGGCAAAATATTATCTTGGAGGCTTATTAAATAATTGAGTATTAATTTATGAATTTACACGTAGTTGATAATTGAAAAATAACAAGTTAAAAAATAGAAAAGGAAAAAAAAATAATCACTGGCGCGAATCCGACCATAAGTTCTTTGTCGAATTAGCCGGGTGAAGCGATGTTATTGATAGTTGGATTTAGTACAAAAAAACACCTGATAGTCACATGGCCTTTGCGTAGAAATAATGAAAAGGAGCGAATTATTAATTTAGCGTCATATCCCCTTGTCGGAGGGGCCAAAATATTATCGTAGAGTTTATTAAATAATCGAGTATTGAATTTATCGGGGTTTTACTTTGTAGTTGATAATTGAAAAAAGCAGCCCAGATTAAAAAAAGGAAAAAAAATATTCATGTGAAGAAATGAACAAAAATACCATTATGGCCAGGTGCGTAGAAGCATAATGAAAATAAGCGAAAAGAACACGAATTATTAATTTCGCATCCTATTCCGGAGTCGGGAGAGGTAAAAAATATTATCTTAAAGAGCTTATTAAATAATAATCAAGTATTAATTTATCGAATTTAAAAATGTATAAAAAGTTAATGAATCCATGCGCCGTAGTCATGATCATTCGCATAGGTATAAATATACTACTATTTATATGTATCTTTGTTGTGATTTACTTGGATTGTATCTTGACACAAATCATTAAACATTGATAAATCATTATCAACTGAATTATAATAAGTCATTACTATAATTTCCTCATGGCCATGGAGAATCAAGAATTATGTCATGATATCAAACAAGCATGTAATCCTAAGAAATGTAATAACGTTATCATTCAATAGTATGCTACATATATAACACAGTTCTTTGATAGGTATATATGCATGTGACATAAGAATAATCATGTGATTATGTGAAGAAAGTGTATGTAATACACATAGATCATTTTATGTGATCCCAATTTAGCCACCCGATTTCGACTAAACATACACCATAAGTCTTTTTCCTAGTTACTGATCACTACTAAATAAATAAAGAAGCTGAATTGAAATTTATCACTAGACAAGTCAGAGGATGCTGTGAACGAACCAAAGACAGTTGCCGAATGTTATATGGCTTTCGTAGTGAAAGCTGCAACTGGATTAGATAGATAGATATATCATCTCGATCTCTTGTCACATATACAACTATACAACTATACTTATATCGTTTTCTATATTTAATAATAAGATGACTAATAATAATAATTCAGTTATATTATTTATATTAATTTATCCGAATTATCAATGTCTAGAAAATCATTTTTTTTGTATGTGGTCCCTGGTTTGATCAGCAAAAACAATTCATGCGACGTTATTGGACAACAACTTGGCTTTTGGCAACTTGCACTACTTCTTTACAAGAAATGTGTTTTATGTGACCTATCCTTGCTCAATCTTAAAGCATTCTTTTCTAATTCTTCTAATAAGTTCTAGCTTCTGATAAAGTGGTGGAATTAGGAAAAAACGGAAGACAAAGTCACATTAACTTTTTGAAAAATAAACAATTATTATCAAAGAAATATACATTTTTCCTTAAAAAAATTTGGGTTGTCCCCCTGTTTATTTCTTAGAAAAAATCATATTTCTCTTATATCCATCTCTAACTTCGTCATCTCTATATAAATTTTTTCATTCCCTCGTTGCTCAAATATATTTGTATGTTCTCTTTTTTCAAAGCTTATAATGAAGTATATTTGTATGTTCTCTTCTTTCAAAGCTTATAATGAAGTATATTTTCTTATGAATCCAATTGATAGCTAGAAAGCAACATCTATGACAATCCAACAAACACATAAGCACCACGAAACCGTCCCATTTTCTATCCACTATTGGCCCCCACAGTTTAAGAAGCACTAGACTTATTAGCATGGACACAAACTAAGTATGGGCAAAGGAACCAATTCTTATTATTCACAATTAATAAATGGCCATTATATATATTTTACTATAAAATATGAAGCACCATTTGAAAAACTTTTAGCCGGCTAACTACCATATGTGACAATAATTCTCCTCGACTCACATGCGACACACTAATTGAATATTTCAGTTATTTACAGTTTTTTCTGCATATCTTTTTGGACTCTTATTAGTCGCTTATATGCTTTAAAAGTCACATGCGAACTTATATTCTGTCAAAAAGACTCTTTGATGACAACATAACCTGAAGACCACTTGTGACTACAACTTTAGTCTTTAGCTGCTCATCAGAAATCACCTAGGTTTTGTTCATTAATTAAAATAGTGAATAAATTAAATATATAGTCCAATGAGCTAAGTAACTTTGTATCCAATAGAAATTCGACTTCATTTGGTCCTAAGTTTGGATAGTTTATATATATATTGCTTACATCAACATCATTTGGAAAAAAGAAAAAGGACTTGATGCCTCTATAGTTATTGTCGAAATTGACATTTTTGGTCACCTAGCGGGAAAAGACACTTTGTGTGTATTGTAATTTTTTATATTCTACGTCTTATCTAAACAATATATTCCCTCCATTTTGTTTATTTCTCTCTTTTACAAGCCAACCTTTCTTTTTTGGCTGCTAGAAAAGTATTCATGAAATTCGGTTTGTCCTATTTATGGCTGAATGGATGATGATTTTTCAAGATTAGAATTACGGATTTGGACTTCTTGGCCGAATATTGTATGGATGTAATATAAGTCATAAGATTGCAAGTAATAGTCATATCGAATCAAATTTATTCAAGATATGAAATCATCTATCAGACCATCAATATATATATATATGTATGTGGCACATATACACATACCATTTTATTAGAAAAAAATAGGTGTATGTAGTGCGTAGTTAATCTGGTTTTTTACAGTTTAGGAACTTGCATATTAAAAGTTACAATTGACATATATATAGCACGAATATTATTGCTCAATATTATTGACTTAGAAGGTGATATGATATATGCATACCTGCCCGATTCTTTCCCACAAAGATGCATTGAAACTAGCAGCAGTGGTAATGACTTGAGGAAAGCTAGTGGCACCAGGAAAGGCACCACCAAACTTGGTGCCAGGGCCAACATTGGAGACCCCATGGAGGGCCTCAGACCACCATTCATACCCCTTAATTCCTAACCTCTCCACCGGGGCGGCATTGTTTACTAGTGATCTAATCTTCTCCTGCAATGTTAAACGTCCAATTAAGTCATTAACCCTGTCTCTTATATGTAGGCTAGGCCTACAAAATGGTAAATTCCTGGTCATGCCATTGCCAGGGTCACATGCAAATGGAGGACGAGATTCTCCAATGTATACAAATATTATTAGGAGGAGGAGGAAAATAGTAAAGGAAGATAGTGTGATAGTTTTCTTAGCCATGATGGACAAGTTGTATGTGTATATTTGTTTTGAGTGTGTGAAGTGAAAGGTAGTAGAGCATGGGTGTTATATAGGGAGAGGTTGCGTTTAAAATTCAAATAATAATACCACCTCCATTTCAAAAAAAATAAAAAATTATTTAATTTGTCTTTTAATGGTTAATCCAAAAAAATTATGTAATCTTAATTAATTAATACACATAATTTTAATTTTAATTAAGATAATTATGATAATAATAAAAAAAAAGTTAAAATATTATCTTTAGATATATTATGCGTCAAATATTATACACCACACATAAAAAATAGTACAAAATTTTAAAAACACACATTCACAAAAATTCAAAACCAAAGGTATGTATAATAAACATATTTAATTGTGATTGGATTTCCATGTCAATCGAACTTTAATTGTGGCTCACCACAGATATTAAAAGATAGATAGAGCACGGTAGCGTGGTGACTGATGAGTGAATCACTACAACACGCATTTGTCTATTTTTGCTAAGATATCATCTTAGATTTTTTTTTTTTTTCTGTTATGCAAGGTTACAAGCTTAAAATATTTATGATTTCTTTATACATATCCTCAATAACAGGGCAAATGTAAAATAAAAGGCTATGTGTATGTCCATCCATCTAGATACTTATTAATGCTTGTTTTGAATTTTCCATGTTTGATGTTAATCGATGGATTTAAATTATAACTAAAAAATCATCAAACATCATCTGATAGGACCATATTATTATAAGTTTTATGGTAGAAGCATTCATCAACATGGTCAAATTCCTCATGTTTCAGATTTTAAATTTGTTCATCATAAAGAATGGAAGGTCAAAAGGAGTGATTCTGGTGTAGCTCAGCACAAAGAATGGAGAGTCAAGAATGATTATCAAGGGAATTCTTGTGTTGCTAAGCATAAAGTGTGGAGGATCAAGAGGGATCTTCGTGAAAAAGAAGCTGAAGCCAATGTTGTCTCTGTCCCGGATGTACATGTTCATGGTGAACTTGACATGTGTGGAGCCAATGGTCAGGCCGGAGGTTCTACTAGTGTTAAGCACTCGTGTGATGCTAATGAATTGAAAAATTCATCTTTTGTCGTACGTTGGATTCCCTTTTTGAGGCAAAAAAAGGAAGAGATGTGATTGAGTGGGAGTATGTGTTTTGCCTACAAAAAATATTAGCCAAAGAAGGAGTTTGTTAGTGTTTTATTGGCTAGCAATTTTGTTGATAGGCAAAACTATGAACAGTGACGAAGTGTTGGAACAAGTGTCGAAGACAGTTGGTTACAATAGTTCGCTACTGTCAGATATTGTGCAGATATTTTCGAGATTCTGCTGAATTTGGTAATAATTGGAAGATATATTTTCGTCTTATAATATATGGTAATGTCTTGGAGTGTACCTCAAGCATAAAAGTGCAGATTTGGTTGGTTATGGGATAAGGAAAGTATCAAAGCAATTATGAAAGGTTTTGTTTATGAAAGTTATTAACATAAACTTATTTGTGCCTACACTATATAAATGCCTCACTTGCAGACCTAGACTTTACCGAAAAATATATTATTGTTCTGCATTATTTTGTGAGGAAAAGAGCTTGAGAGAATTTATCTTTTATTGTAGGCTGAATGTACGGAGTTGTTCTATAAAACTTTTGTAGTATGTACAACTGTTGTTAACACCCTGTTACGACAGTCTTGCTTTCATTGTTTAAAACGTAGTAAACACATACTAGGGATAGTAGCGTGTTGTGGAGGATAGGTGTAGCAAAGTCAGGGGGAGCCTGGTCTTATACATCTTGATAGGAGTAGAATAGGGCATAGAAGAATGGGGAGCATTCGCATAAGACCTTATTTGTAATTCTCGTTATCTAGTGGATTCCTTCACTGGGCAAGCTGCCCCCCAGACCTAGGTGCTACATTGACACCAAACTAAATTATCAGCGGTATTTTTACTTTTAGTATTATTTATTTCTGTCAGCATTATTCATTTTAAATGAACTCGCATGTATGGATAGGAAAAATTTCATGTATCCATCAATCATTTTAGTGATAGTTTCTAGGTGTTAAGTTCATTTAAGGAAAACAAATCTTGAATTTTTACTGATAGCAAAATGTGACTTATTTACCATTTGGTCCGAAAAAGACATACGTACTCCGTATAAGACAATACTCCATAGTATCTAGTAACTGAAATTTGCTAATACATGGATACATGATATAGCAAATTTCATATTATATTTCTTTAAGATGTAAGAAGAATGTATTTTTTTCATAGATGAGTAGGATTGGAATGAAGGAGCACTAGTATGTAAGTATGTTGTGCATGTATTCACATTCAGGTAAAGAAATAAATAAAAGACGAAAATATGGTTTTCATCTATTATTTCAAGTAGTTGATACAATCATAATATACAATAATGACGAATCTTGATAAATATGGAAATTAAATGTTATCGATAGATATATAATGATTTATTTCATGAGTAATCTCCATTCAATTCACAATACATGATCATTATATTTATATTACAAAATAAAATAAGGTTTTTAATGATGCCTTTAATTCAATTTCCATATTTTTGATATAGTTAATCACAAAATCAATATAGAATTCTTTGAACAACTTCGATTTACATTAGTTAATTATCTGCCTAAAATTTGTCTCACGCACATGCATCTTGTTGTGGAACCATTTCATAGTATAAATTGAATCCCAACATGACCTGCAACCAAATGATACCCTATAATCCGCCCATTGGTGATGATATATACGGAGTATCATATATATAATTATATATGCATCTTCTTGAATCATCTATTTATCATCACGTTACTTACTTTCATATAGTGCCGGAGAAGACATAAGTGATTTTTCCATTGGAAAAATAAAGTATCCAACCATTTTTTACTAGCCACAGCGCCGACCGGCGCGGCGGCCATGGGGATGAACCGATCAATCTATCTCTCTAATCATGTTTGAAAAAAGAAGAAAAGGCTTAGTTGTCAAATTGTATTATGTTTCCTAACTTTGTACACATTTAACTAAATTGATTAGTAATTTAGTATATATGTATCGATTCCTCCAAAATAAATTGCTAGGTATCTAACTATTTGATGAACCTATGGACCTATTATTAAGATAAGAGAGAGGCACACTATATACGAAGAAAGTTTTTGGAGGGACTAAACATTTCGAGTATATATATATATATATGTTAATAAAAATAATGCATGGATGTTATTACTTAATGTTTGAAAAAATTGATCATCAAATAGTGGTCTTGGACACAAACACGCACTTGAAAATGATAACACAATCAAGATAGCTATATCAATTGAATATGGCGTTATCCTATATATATTTCACCATTATTGAAGTGATCTAAAGCTGGCGAGTCGTTTCTTTGAGTATACAACATGCTACACTACTTGAATTGCTTCAACAGATTGAGAAAAATAATAGACAAGACTAACAAATTATACCAGTTGGCAGTTGTTTTCTTGCCTTAATCAGATAATAATGCGGGTCCTCTTTCCATGTGGGCTTTATGACCTAAAGAGCCAGCCTTACTTCAAATGTTGATATGGCCAAATAAAATACGAGCCAATGATTAGAAGAAATAGATATTTTCCTTCTATTCGATTGAGATAATCATTTTATTAAATAAATATTCAAATCTTTATTGAAGATAAAAAATCGATGTGGCTTTCATCTTCTTTATCATATACGGAGTATATTATGTGTGCCATTATTGCAACTATTTAAATGGTCCTTTGGGTTTGGACAGACTGTTAGAACCTTGTTGTCACCTATAGGTAATTCCATTTTATACTTTTTGGAAGGTGAAATGTGCTTATCCATAAAGCTCTGGTCAAATCCTAATTATGAGCCTCTTATTATATCTTCGTACATGGTGATGATAATCTGCATATATAGATGATATCCATTAATTGTTCACATATACGGCTGGCTAATACATCAAACAACTATGAGATTTGAAGGGGGGGAAAAGAGGGGAATATATATATAACAGAAAAATAGAGAGAGGTCCAATCTTGTTAGTTGTTACGTGTAGAAAACCCACACTGATGTGGATAACCATGCAATTAGTAAATTTTATGTAATAATCGAACTGGTCATCTATTATATTATAGGCTCCGAGTATGACTATCGCTAATCTTGATTTTCATTTAGAACAAAAAAAATATATCAAAATCTTTGTACTACTACTCCCTCAAAGGTCAATTTAATTACGGAGTAATTTTATTAGAGTGGGAATTTATTGATTCTTAAAATAAATTATTTAGTAATTCCAAAAATCAATTCCTACATGTATGTATAATGTGTAACCTATTGCACTATTGGGCGATTGGCAACCTATATGTGAATCTAGCTACTTTAAGTACGGGGTTTAACTCGATTAACGCGAGATTAAATTTTAAAACTTTTACTATAGCTGAGAATCAGAAAATAAAAATAAAATCAAAAAAGCTTACGAAAAGAAATCCAATTATTAATTTAACACTCTATTCCTCAGTCGGGACAGACAAAAAATATTATCTTAGAAAGTTTATTAAATAATCGAGTATTAATTTATCGAGTCCCGAGTCGACCGCTGTAGATTTATTAAAGAACGAAGATTAATTTTATCCGCCTTCTACAAGTATTGATAATCGCAAAAAAAATAAAAATAAAAATAAAAAAGGAATGAAAAAAATCACGACTATTAATTCTAGCACCCTATCCTCGAGTCGAGACCGCCAAAAAATATTATTTTGCAGAAATTTTATTAAATAATCGAAGACACTTATCGAGGCTTTTTTTAAAAAAAACGAAAAAAGAAAAACCAACCCAAACCCCCCAATGATTAATTTATGTAGCTTCTACTATAAATGATAATCAAGAAAAAACGAAAAAGTTTAACAAAAAAGCATTTAATTATTAATTTAAGACTTATTACCGAAGCCTGGGGATACGCTAAAAGTTTTATTAAATAATCGAAAATATTTTACTATACGGATAATTGCCAAAAACCGAAAAGCATCGAATTATTAATTTAGCACCCTACGCCTCGAAGCCTGGGACTACCCAAAAAATATTATATTGTAGAAATTTTATTAAATAATCGAGTATAAATTTATCAAGCTTCAATTATACTGAGGCACTGGAGGAAAAAAGGACTCATTTATTAATTTAAGACTCATCCCCTACTGACTGGGCAAAAATATTATCTTAAAGAGATTATTAAAGTCGATCATTAATTTATCGAGCTTCTAATGTAGCTGATAATATATGAAAAATGAACGAAAAAAAAAAATGTAATTTTATTGCTTATCATCTCTAAAGATCATATCCTCGAGCCTGATGGAAAAACATTATCTTAGAAGTTATTTAAACAATATAGTTTTTATCCCTAGCCACCCACCAAACATATTATCTTAGTGAGCTATTAACAATCAATATTAATTTGATTATTGAGCAATTGCATAAATAAAAGAAATAAAAATGGAAAAAGAAAACCCAAAAAACACAAATTATTAATTTAGCACTTATCTCCGAAGCTCTGGATGTACCTAAAAATATTATTTCGAGAGCTTTTATTAAATAATCGTAGTGATTAATTTATATCGAGCTTTAAAAACAAAAAAATGTTGAACGACTGTTCCTCCCCATGCGCACGTGAAGAGCAACAGTGGAGACTTTTGTAAGCATGCGGATCCATCTTTTATAAATAAATAAATACTAAAGATAATGAGACAGATCATAAAAAATTTGGCACAAGAGAAAGACGTATTTTGATTGACACAAAACATAAACCCAAAGAATTAAACATCTGGATTCTGGACCATGAAGACGAGAGAGTAACCATAATAATATGGTAATCAAGCTCATTATTAACGGGTGAGATGAAGAGGACTAGAATAGTTTGAAGTGGGAACGTCCCTATGTTAATTAATTTGTTTTAAATGAATATTTGACCTTAAGCTTGTTTTTGGTTAATCATCCCTAGCAAGCTATTTATGATGTTTATAACCTCCCCGATGTGTTTAGTAGTTGTGGAACTAACAAAGTTTGGGTGGGCAATAATTCACCAATAATTTTTCATAAAATAAATCGGATCATTTTTACAATTCAGTTCATTCGCCTCTATATTTTATATTTTTCATTAATAGTCTCTGTATAAAAATCATAATTCCTATGATAGCTAGGTGAGTTAAGAAAGTCAGACAAATTTAATTTATTAGATGATAATGAAAAGAATGACAATGAAGATGAAGGTGATGCAATTGCCAAGTAATGGATAATTGAATGAGATCGAGTTGTATACATTCTTCATTCTTATCCTAGAAAGGGAACATAATGGATAATTGGATAGCATTGCCAGAATGCCAGGTATCAATATTCAAAGAAAATTTATCCTTTCTCTTTTCCTGATCATTGGTCAAGGTCAACTATTACCTCTATGGTCCAGCCCATTTAATTGATGGCCCCTTTAAAGAGGCCGGACTCTCATCCCCATTCTCCTTAAGTCCTTATTGAATCAATTCTAAACCATCCAACTCAATCCAAACGGAATCTTATCTCATTAAATAGAAATTATATGAATATAATTCTACATTTAGCTCACTTCTATATTGAGTCATATTTATTTTCTTAAATCCATACACTTTACATGTTTCTAATATAATTTCTCTTTAACTATTCTTCGATATTATAATATATTTTTTATAGTTACTTAGATTAATTACGAAACAACAGTTCATACATATTACTTAATGATGCTTTTATAATACGGCAAAAAGTATAATGAGTTTCATAAAGGCATAATACGTAAAAAACTTAAACCTGTGACTCAGTAGGTAATATCCGTATGGGTAACTGAAAAAATATCCGTAGACAAATGTAACTTTACGAAAGACGTGAATCCTTCTTTATCCAAAGAACCCAAATAAGATTTCATAACATGAATTCATATTTAAAATCACCTTGCTTCCCCCGATGAGGATATAAAGCAGCGAAACGTAATAATGCCCCGCGAGAAACGTAAAGTAAAGAAGAATTCGAGACAGCAGGGGCTATAAACCCCGCCGCCTTCTTACTATCATTACCTGGTAAATTTTTTCAACGCCGACGCGGACTCCGACTATATAAGGTATTAAGTTAGTCTTCATTTTTAAAGCAGATGCCTGAGACGAAAGTAGGTAAGAGAAGTTCTTTGTTTCTCAATAACGCCGATGCGGATATTTTTGTAATCGCCGATAAGAATCGATCGACATGTATCTTTAAAAGAAATACTAATTAAGGAGAAGATCCATCAGAATTCGTATTCCTAGATTATACGTACCAAAAGTACAAGAGTGATTATAATATGAAAAAATATTTGAAGTAGTATAAGAAAAATAATAAAAATTACCAAAGGTATGATAACTCCCTGAAATGCCTTCATTATTGGAATTGATTGGGGCAATCTTCCAAAACCTCCTCAATTGTCAATGTATCCAAGTAACATGATTTTTATTAATGACTTGAAAAAAGAAAGTATTGGCTTTTCTTAGAGTTCCGGTCTAATCCTGGATCAAAGGAAAACCTCCATCGAGTGCACCCTCTATATAGCGTCTAATCCGACAACTATCGTGACTAACCAAAGTTATCATCGGCGCATTTCATAGTAAGAATCAATGAAAACAAATATTTAGCTTTTCCTAGAATTCAACTGTAATTCCAAGACTAAAGGAAAACTCCTCCATCAAACGCACTCTTCTATATAGTCTAACCGACACCTATCAAGACTCAACCAAAGTTATCATTAAAGTATATTTTATAGTTATAATTAAGTAGAGAGAGATCCATCGAAAAGTTGACAACAAATTTCTACCTAAATTGAAATTTAAATTCATTTGCCTAAAATACCTAGTGGTCCATGATATCGCATCAGGAGGACACGATCGATCTTAATAGATGTGTAGCTAATAATGAGAGACTCTATTCTAGAGTTTATGAGGAATGAATCGACAACGTCCTGCGACTCCATATGATGGTTTGTTCCGTTAGGGGATATTTTATTGTCAAAAGTGAAATTTAAATCAAACTTTAATTCTTTTGTCAAATTTCCTTTTTCATTCTCCTTAGGAATAGCGTTCAATTAAATCGTAAATATAACTCTCTTGCCCCATAATTTTAACAGAAGACCTATTGTCCGAGACAACCCGAAACCGATCTTTTAAATTTTCGTTTCTTTTTTCATTTTAGTATGCAAGCATTCTAATTATAAGGACAATTTTAACTAATTTTCCTTTTATCGTTTAAGAATTTTGAGGACCATCATGGTAATTTGAGGTATTCATTAAGTATAGCGTAACTATTCATAAATATCCTCGTGAGTAATTGTATCTATTTCATCATATCAAAATTGAAATGATCTTATTCCAAAAAATCTATAATACTATTATGAAGAACGGTTTGAGTATTATCATTACAAGGTTATGAAGAGAGTAATGCAAAAACTTGGTTAGTTAGTTTAGTTGTGTGAAGCAATTTAATTAATTGCACTGAAAAAGCTGAAGGGAGTTGGCTAAACTCCAAGTGTATATAAATATCCAACTCAATCATTATGTATTTATTCAACAATAATATGAGAACAAAACTTTCTCTCTCTCTCCAGCTTTCTGTTTCACTCTCCATTTTTCATCTCTTTTTATTGTATGAATAATCAAGCTTACCTTCATTAAACTTCGAAATAAAAATGATGGCAAATATCATGGTATCTGCCAAATTCTTCCTGACTAGCAATTCTATCTATCCGTGAAATGTCTACAACGACGCTTTCCGGTGATACCGAAATAAAGTTATACATACACTTCAATACGCACAACGTGATCTCTGATCTAATATCAAAATCCAGATAAAAAAGGACTTACAGCCTAAAGAAAGACCTCCGCATCAGTCGGATTCCTAAAGAGATCCTCAATAAACAAAGTTATATAGAATCCTCAATATGTCAGACTCACCCTACTGACACTGGGATACAATCATTCAAAACCAAAGTTATAACCCTGAAGTAATGCGAATCAAATTATTGGCCGCTTTAAATGTAAACATACTCTACGCTAACCCAATGATTTTGGGTCAACATCTTTCTATTTACAATACTTTGATTTTTGGTGCCTCGATATGCATTCATAATACTACAATAAACAAATAAGTATTAAATGAAATAATAAATAAGATAATATATATATATATTATATATATATATATATATATATTATATATATAATCAAATGAATACCTCGTTTGATTTTTTTTCACCATATCACGCCGGAGGAGCGATGTGTACTCGTGAGCGGGATCCATAAGTAGTATATGTATCATTCAAGTGCTGATGACAATCAACACTCCAATGATCACTATATTATTTAAATGACATTACTTAGTAGCTAAAATACATATAATAATAGTATGAAAATTACTTCTAGTTAATTTTAAAATAAATTATAAGAGATCGACCAGATATATGCCAATACGAGATGATCAAGACCTCATGCTTCAGAGTATATCCACTACACGAGTACGCGCAAGTCGCTTCCATGAGATAAACGGTAACCTACCGACATCATGCCAGTTGCCCCTTATCAACCAAATACACATCACACAAGTACCTTCAATAGAAAATATATTATTAACTTATATCATTAAAAATTCATGAAATATAGAATTATAGATATCATATCATTACCTTATGTAAATGCATATAGTGTAGGTAATTTAAACAATCACGCCAGGACCACCTTTTCAATGCTATCAATAGAAATGGGTCAACGAAAGCTTCACCCCGTAACCTGCATTTGAACTTCAAACGCATCACCTTCTCTATTGTACCCTAGTATGAAACTTACAAAAATCAAAGCATGGACGATGGCTCTATCACGCCACCTCTCTCGAGGATATGTTGGCTTCCTCCGAATAACCGGAGCGACGTGGATCGAGCATTTGAAACTTTCTCCTTACTGCAAGCTGGATCTACTGAATTCAGGCCTAAAATCGGTTTTACGCTTTAGTATGAATTAACTAATTATATATCAAGTTGGCAACTTAATCATATAATTCTATTTTTTGTGTACATTTCTTTATAAGGAAATCAATCTACTAGGCTACGCACGTAAATGTGTTCTAATGCAACACCTACAGAAGGGATCTCCGCCTCGAACAATAGGACATGGGAAATATGTGTACCTTTCATGGCTGTGGACAACCTCCTTAAAACAAACTCTAACTTGATCGCTTCACCTGGATATCAGGAATTTCTCTCGTCCTCTTTACCAAATACTAATCTCGACCCAATCTTACACCACGGTGAATCCATGAACATGTCACAAGCATTTCCTACCTCCAAAGAAAAAATCATTATAAAACATGACTTAATGATTTAAGCAAAATTTCATACTATCACAATATCATAATACTTAATGACTTAAATCATTATAAACAATACTTCATATATCATCAACTCATAATCACAATATCACAATACTTCATATATAGTCACAATATCACAATATCACAATACTTAATGATTTAAGCAGCTACTAGTACCCCAAAATAACAATTATCACAACTCATAGTCACAATATCACAATACTTCATATATCATCAACTCATAGTCACAATATCACAATACTTCATATCATCAACTCATATATATAGTCACAATATCACAATACTTCATATATCATCAACTCATAATCACAATACTTCATATATAGTCACAATATCACAATATTAAGATTTCATTAGTACCCCAAAATAACAGCTTATCACAATTCATACTACAATATCACAATACTTCATATATCATCAACTCATAATAATATCAATACTATATATCATCAACTCATATTTATAGTCACAATATCACAATACTTCATATATAATCACAATATCACAATAACTTAATGATTTACAAGCACAAGACTTCAAAATAACAAATAATTACAACCCTATGCACACTCATACAAATAGTCTCAAGAACAAACATAACTTTGTAATTGTTACACGCACTCTCCTTAGGTGTATTAGACCGTGACCGCTTAATCGAATCAAGTTCTCCATGATACATAATCATATGACTTCAACACCTTCATCTTTGAATCTTTTAACGAAACTAGACTTCCGATGTTTGATGAATAACCTCATGAACCTTAATCGATCTCAAAGTCCTGGAGCAGAAATTTTTTTCTCCTTCTTACTAAGAGTACTCGTAGCTGGGGCGCAATATGTTTTGCATCCATCTTTTACGGTCTCAATTCTTCTTTATTTCCAATCAGACAAGTCCTTCCTCTAATTCCTCTCAGATTCCTTTGCTTTACCCTTTGTACCTAACAACGAGATGGGCCGTAACTTCTCAGTGACATTTTTCTCACGCATAAGGTCTGGTGAAAATGTCTGAGAAGCAACTCTTCCAATAAGTCAACTCCTAGAAAATTGGAGACGAGAAACCCCTACGCAGACCGACTAGAATTTCCCTTCCCAAATGGGGACTGTGTAAGTTCTTCTCACCTTATCAACACCTCTTGGCCCGCTAGAAATGAAAGAGTCCATGATTTTCATATTTTCCGGCCAAACATCAAGTCGCTCTATATCCATGTTCATTCAATAGGTCCCACGATGCCCCAATTTAAACCTCTTTTTCTACTATGTTCTAATCGAACAAAGTCACTTTTGATCTTCACACTCGGGGGTACGCATATTGTCCTCGTATTAATTATATCCGCATAAATTTTCATAAGGTGAAAGTCATTCACTGCTCCAAACAACATAACCCTTATATCGGGTTATCTTTTCTTAACCCATCATATACATCTACACCCTTCTCCCCACAACAATCTCCAAATCTCAATTAAAGGTGCCAAATATACATCAATATCGCTGCTGCGTTATTTGTACCATGATCAACGTAGACAACATCAAATATTTGCATTTCATGCATAACCAAGGCGGTAGAAATTATACATCACAAAAACTACCGGCCATGTACTATGCAGAGGCATCAATTCCAATGAGGATTTATTCCATCTCGGTTTAATAACGTAAAACCGTAAGTTTCTAGGTTCCGCCGCAAATTCTCGATACTTAGCATCAAAAGCTCTGATCTAATCCCGTTATGCCTGTCTTTCCATCTTTACCCTTCTACTGAAATTCCAGTGTTAATTTATTCCATAATCTACACTCCGATAAGCATACGCCCCGAGTCTGTATAAGTGGAAAATAATACATCACTTTGATCGGGTAGATTTTCTTCTTATAATCTGGGAAGACGACACTGGGACATTCTCTTTCAAAGGATGGCTATTCCTTCAAATAATATGCAATCGCTCACACACATGCATGTATCCTCTCGCGGTTTCAACTCCAATCAACCGAAAGCACTTGCTTTTGCATCATAAGTTCTTCGAGAGTATCACACATCGCAAACAATTCTTTAACTTTATTCAAATGTGTCTGTGGAAAGATGAATCACCCCATCCATGTTTGGTTATTTTTACATTGTACAAGTAATAATCGCATCTAATTTGGTAAACTTCATAATCCATCCCACAAAGTGCTCTTCCGCATAATCTTTTGATCTATCCATTAATTCAGATGATCAATTCAAATCTTCCTCTAATACCTGGTATTTCTTCTACATTATCATGCACTACTATGGGTTATAATCTCCTCATCGTGTCCACTATCAAACTTAAACTCGGAGCGGACTCATAATCAACTTTCATCTCACCATGGATTTATCCAATAAGTATACTTGTATCTACGCCATCAAATGAACTTTCTATCCTCGACACGAATGAACTTTCATCCCCACATTATTTAGATAACCCAATAAACCCTTCACACCATTTTCATATTCTCGTGGACAAATCCATCGGCAACCATCCAATTTCGATCCATAATTACTTACTACTAAATATGAATCCGCTTAATTACACAAACAAATTAAACAACATATACCAACAAACATACCAACAATCTCCAAACATAAATCATATACATACTAGTAATTGAAACTGGGCAAGAATTTCAAACCCAAAATAACCTAAATTATAATTAAACTATATATACATTCTCTGTGATTAACGTAAGTAATTAATTTAAACAATCTGCTCAAACTATATATACATTTCAGTATTTAACATAAGAAATTAAAAACAATTTAAAAAAAAATTAAAAAACCTAAAATAAATAAATTTCATAAAAATAAAAATTAATCAGAATTACAAAAAATAAAATCGCATACCCGCGCGGGTAGCGGGTAGGCGAAGTTCGAAGGAGGCGAATATGGAGTCTTTCCCATGGAGTGAAAGCAGAATTTAATGTGAGGAGTGAACAGTGGGGGCGAAAGCGGGGTTTTGTCGCGGGTCGAGGCGTAACATGCTGGGTTTTGTCCGACGCAAGGGCGGAAGAGGAGGTCGGCGAAAGTGGGAGAGGAAGAGGAGCCAGCCAGATTCAAAAAGTGGCCGAGAGCGGTGTTTTTGGTTTTAAATCTTTTTTTTTTTAATACCTTCACTTAGAGAGCTGCTGTCAGCTCTCTAAGTTTACTTAGAGGACGCTTTTACGCTAAAGACCTGCTTTAAGTGTTTCTTGAGGACGCTTAACTAAATGCCTTTAATTAAATACTCTCAGTTTATTTTGTCAGTCACATCGAGTATTTAATATCACTAATCGACAGTATTTTTCTACTAGACTTTGTAAGAGTTTCAAGATAACTTTGTATGAAACATTACTGGTGAGAAAGTAACATTGAAAATTAGCCTATAATGAATTAATAAAGATGATGCCAAGAATATGTGAAAGGAGTTCTTATATCGAGAGTGAACTATTATAAACTGTGTATTTGTTTTATTTGTACTTCCCCAACCTTCGTTCATGTTATTCTTTATTTGTTATTGATTATTTTAATATGCCGACTCAGTGCTATTGAAATCCCAACAATTTCACTCTCCTTTCATAAATATTGATTATTTTTTATTTTTTCAAAAAAATTAAGAGATACTCCTTCTAATTTAAAATAATTGACTTTCTAATCTTTAATCTTCAATTACTCTTTAATTATATTATTAAAAAATTAAAAAATTAATATTATGAAAGTATTTTAAAAGACGAATCCAATTATATAAATTTTATATTTTTAAAATAATTAATAATTAATAATTGATGGTCAAAGTTCAATTTCAAAAAAATTAAATGTCAATTATTTTAAATTGAGGACAAACATATTTAACATTGTATTCTGTACTAGTTAAAGTTGACTTTATCTCCTAAACATTGTATTCTGTACTGCTAAAGTTAATCTGGCCTCAAATATATATGAACATTTGACAATCCTTATGAGGAAAGTGGATGGTCATTTCCTTTGATTTAACAGCTGTAATGGTAACGTATGAACAATTCTTTCGACACAATTTATTTCTGACTTAGGAATATTCAATTTTAATCGGATATTCTCTACTTTGAACGTGACTATCAATTATTGTAAATTTAGGGACTGAAACTATCCAACACTGCTGAGTGCTGTCGAATAACGTACTGCAAATGAGTTATTACAAAGCTTGAGGATGAACAAAACCAAGAACTACCTAGTTCTATTAAAGCGACCTAGAAAGCCTCTTCTTGCCGATATGAGTCAGCATTAATTTCCAATTCAATGAGATCTAGGTTTCACCAATATCTTGTGCGTACAAAAACTAGGCACCGAACCACTATTTTAATAAGAGAATCATAACTTGATGTCACACAAATGAAAAAAAATTAAAGCGAGTACTGGCCGTTAACAAATAACATAACTTTTTGGAAGAATGAATTTAATTTTCTTACAGAAAATATTTAATACAATTTTATTTTTCATAATATATCAGAACTTTATAAGGCTGTTGCTTTTGGCCAATAGACAGATTATCATAATGCATTATTACTTGCGATATATCTCTTAATACATTACAAATAGGGTAATGATGATTTTTTCTTACCTCGAGACCTGGAGTTTGATAATTTCACTCATTTCTTTTATTTTAGATCAAATTTTATATTTTAAGTGAAATGCCATAATTAACATATGGGACAATATGATAAAGATGGAGTGAAAAACACATGATGTAAACATAAATAAAATATTTCATGGAGGGAGTGTCATGCATACATGTCTAGCTTAATTTCGACGGTGCATAAATTGAGATTTTACCTTAACATTAGGTTTGGTAAACCTAACATTAGTTAAACCTACGAATTGAGTGGAGTTGTTGAAATACCGGTCCCTTGCTAACTTACATATATAGTTATATTGACTGATCATTGAAGGCTAGAGTTAAATTTTGATCAAAATTGCTTGAATATCACCTTCAATTTTCATTTTCTTTTTGTTTGAGTGTTTATTTTGTTTGTCAGTTAAGTCAACACTGGTCAAAGTTGAGTCAACATTAAAGTTAAAAAACAATAATTTTTCATTATTTCGTTTTGATTTTGCTGAAAGTCGTGATGAATCATAAAGATAGCGGAAGGAAAAACGTTCTGAAGAAGTTGTTCTCACATTTATAAATCAGAACTATTTTGCTGGTTTGAACAATCAAGCAAAATAATCAAGTCCGAAGTGAGAGGTTAAGCAATTTCATTAATGTTGATCCTTTGCAGCTTCATCATTCAAATCATCCCAGCTATGTGTTATGTACGAGGTTGTTGAATGGGAATAATTACTATTAGTGGAGGCGTTCTGTAACTTATCATTAGCAAAGAAATAGTTGTGGATTTGTCAATACATTATTCTCGACCTCTGAATGCGGCTGATGTTGATCAATAGGATAGGTGCAATGGAATGGTCATGTCGTGGTTGATTTATTTGGCGGAGAAGGAGATAGCTAAAAGTGTGATATATTGTACAACTGTAGAAACGATTTGGAATCAGTTGAAGAATCGATATGCGCAAACTAATAGGTCTGATTGTATCAATTGTAGAGGAGTTGGCATGAATGCCTGCAACTGGCTTCAGTGTTATTTTTCTTTCTCAGTTTAAAGGAGGAATGAGTAGTCAAATTTGCTTGAGCTTGAAAAGAATAGTATGGTGGTTATCCAGAAGTTTCTACAGACACAATGCACAATGCAATTTCTAATGGGATAGAATGAAGCTTATTCTGCTATTAGGAGGAAACATATTGATGATAAGTCCTTTCCTGTATTTGATTTATGTGCTCCAAATCTGTTGCAGGAGAGGAAACAATAAAAACATGTTCTGCACATGTGCTATCTGATGAAACTGCATTATACACAAATAGGAGGTTTTAACGGCAGGCATGATTTGCAGCCAGAGGCTTCTAAGTTTTCATAATGAAGTAAGGTAGACCAAGAACTCTGAGTTATTATTGTAGATCATTTCAAAATTGGAGGTCATTCTACTCAAATGTGCTATAAGCTCCATAATTATCCAAACATAACAATGATCATTCATGGTTCTTAAAAAAGAAGTTTGTTAGTTAATGGGAGAAAATAACTTTACTGATGATCAGTTTGCTAAGCTTGTTAATTTTCTTGACAAGGGCTTCAGTCTCTATGATGATAATGGAGCTGGTACTTGAAGCTCTAATAGCAAGTACAGTGCTAAACTCTCAAAGTCATGTAGTATTTCAGACTTTGGATCATTGAGAAGTTAAGAAACTAATTATATTACACATTTTCTATTACCCTTTCCAATATGAAACATTGCTTCATCCTTGCACATATTACTATAGCTAATGGATTTTAAAGCTCCCATCAAAACACATTAGTTGTGCTTATTGACACAATATTATACTTCAAATTAATGTTAAAATATCCTTGAATTTCACTATAATCTCATATCTATTCAAAACTTCAGATTTACAGGCTTAAACTATTTTCACTGATCATTCATGTATATTATAGGCCATTCAGAAGGCACCTTAGCTTGGTGAGGAGCTCTGTGACTACATCATGAACCCATAGTCTAAAAGATGCACATATTATATGTAAAATGCACATACTGAAATGTTAATGCTCTTATAAAAATATCATGATTTCTTCCTTTATACATATACGCATCGAACTAAGAGATCGTAGTGTCGTAGCCTCCATCTAGCTTCATTAACTAAAATACTTCTAAACTTTACCGAAGCCTCAATTTTTTTATATTCATGTTTTCTTTACCCCCCAATTAACAACAAACTAACGCCCATTTAATTGGTAAAAATAAACTCATCCCAAACAACTTTATTTCTACCTTTAGCTACAAATCAAGGACGGACATAAACATTTAACGTGAAAATGGTCACTAAAATCCGATTTAATTGACATCTTTAATTTTTCAATTGAACAAGTATTACGAGACATTATCAAATAAAATTGAAGCAATCTTATTCATACATTTGTAATCTTCGGCACATACGAGAATACATTCAACAATTTGAATAATGTTATGTTTAGCAATTGATCTAAAATAAACAATTCTCCTTTGTAAAACTCAATCATTATCAATCCAATGGCATGTTACACACATTATATCAAAATCCAAGAAGACACCAATATCACTAGTCAAACACATTTTATAAGGCAAATGAAGGGTCGCACCTAGAAGAGCTCTTTTCATTTTTAAAAGTACAAGTTTTGAAAGTAGTACGAGATACTAGCTCAAGGATTAACGACTTTTCTTAATCCAATTAGTGAAACGACATCCATCACAATGATTAAAAGACAAAGAACTACCGACATAAATTTTACAGTTTCCATCCTATGTCAAACATTAAAAAAGTTCCCGCCTCGGCCTGGGGTATTAATCGATCCTTGTGTACCACCCCATGTCCGTCATCCTTAGTGATCTTACGACTTAATGTTGCTCCAGCAAGTGATGACCGGTTCCTCCTTTACTCCGCCCGCTTTTCCATGATGAGCTCTCTCTTACAATCTATGGCTGTTGTTTTTTATTTTCACGGTCGGCCACAAAATGTTGCCAAATCCATGACGTTTTTTTTCCTTTCATTAGTATTATCCGTAGCACTAGATTGAGAGTTAATTACAGGTAATTCATCCATTTGATTATCATCCTCTAGATTAACAAAATCATTAGACATACTAGCACTACCAATATCACTTTGAACATTTTTACCAAGATTACGTTTTGATGCCATTAATTTAGAAGAACAAATAGCACAATTATAAAAAAAATGATAGATAATACCTAACTGACGCAATGAACAACCCTACGACTCGAGAAGCGAATCCTTAGACTTCAATAAAAACAAGTAATGACTATCAGAATTGCTTAGAAAGTGATTGTGAGTATTGTAATTGCTTAGAAATGATTGTGGGTTGTGAGAAATGAACAACGGTGTTGCCCCCTTTTATAGAGCTCTCTATGGTGTCTTTGTACATTTTTCATAGATAAACGGCATGATCAAACGGCATCATCGTTGATTCATAAAAAGTAGCCAAGTATTTATTTGTAAATCGCTGGGGAAAATTTGCCGTTGGGATTTTAACGTGGGTACCGCTTTGATCAAACGGTACTACGCTTAGTACAAAATTGTCGTTGGCACCAAACGGGTACCGCTTAGTGGAACGCAGCATCGCTTGTTGCATGTTGATCGTAAAGCATTTTTCGATCTATAAACAGAGCATTTTCGTTCTGAGAATCTGCCAACTATTAATTCAATGTTTATTATTGTTCATCATGCCCAAGAGAGTTAATCCTGTGGCGGATGCCGCAGAAGAGGTTTTTCAACATTGCCTGAGATCCATCCGCCAAAAGCTTAGCTACCTCCCGCCTTCGGCATGTTTCAACTTTTGTAAATGCATGAAAGGTAAGCTACCTATGAATGACAAGCCTGACGCCAAAATTGAAAAATGAAAGGTTCGAGACGCTTAATTTAAACACATCATGCATTTAACGGACGGGCATGTACTTATGGAACTTAAATTACAGACGCGTAGACTTTGTAACTTTTAGGTTACACCCACTTGAATCTTGACCTAACGTGAATCATCGTATCGCTTTCATTGTCCATTTGTACGTATTAATTACGCGAGAAAATGCCTATTGTATCTTAGACTATCTATCGAACTATTAATAAATCGTTATTTCATTTAAATATTATTTGTTCAATCTACATCAATTTTCATTTTCTTTACTGCCATAAACGCATAATCGTTAATTATACGCCGACAAGTGAGCGAAAAAATTTGATAATTATCAGAATGCTGTACCGCTTTTAATACAAAACAGCCACATCACTTCGACATGCCTCGAATCAATAATGGGCCTCAAGAGTTCCTTTAACGGGTCGACCCGACCCGATTCAAGCAAAGCCTCGACCCCTCGAACATCTTGCATGCGAGTTTTACCGATTGCTAATAATTTTGATTTTGACTGAAAGTCACCTTAATTAATTCTATGATCAATGAAATGCTAAGTGATCATTTCACATTATATCAATTTAACACTTAACACCCTTATGTAATGTATCAAAATTATCCGCAATATTTTTTATTTTTAAACTAAATTGTGGGTCCCAATAAAAAACAAAAAAAGCATAGGTGATTGACTCATTTTTTTTAAATACATTAATAATATATTATTAAAAATGAAAACATATCATTATTTTTGATTGTTAACATAACTTAACTCAGCGGCTACCAG